>JAAKBF010000007.1:1200000-1800000 GCA_012656075.1 Phytophthora hibernalis
CGCCTACTTCAAACTGAAGATCCTGCGCAGCTCGGTCATCCTGGGTGCTGGAAGCGCCTTCGTTAGGAGATCCGCCATCATCAGGCCAGACTCCACGTACTTGTGTTTAGCTATCCCCTTTCTCGCGAAGTCGCAGACGAACTTGATCCGAATGTCCACGTGCCTGGCGCTTGCCATACTTACCTCGGACTCTAACTGATTGATATCAGCTTGGTTGTCCATGTGCATAGGCATGGGCTGCACCACCTCGAACTCCAGCTCGCGCACGAGCTCTCGCAGTCCGAGCAGCTCCCGTCCAACGTGGGAAGCCGAGGTGAACTCTGCCTCCATGGTGGACAGAGAAACCCCAGTTTGCTTCTTTCAGACCCACGGAACGATGATCCGTCCATGGTCACGACTCCGCCGGTGACGGACTTCCTGTCGCCCTTGTCAGCGGCGAAGTCCGCGTCGCTCCAGTTCTCTATTCCGATCTGTCGTCCCACGATCGACTCCACAGACATGCCAAGCTTGAGCTCCTTCGTGCCCTTCAGGTAGCGTGCGATCCGCTTGGCGAGTTTCCAGTCGCTCATCGTTGGCTGGTGCGTGTGACGCGTGGCCTTGTGCACGGCGAAACTGATGTCGGGCCTTGTGCAGCGAGCGATCCAGAGTAGCCTTCCAACAAGCGACTGGAAGCCGCTAACCGTGGGACCCACACGAGCTCCGGCACTCGGCAGCAGCTGTGGTACAAGAGGCTCAGCCTCATTTCTTTCCTCCCGAATGGGGGCCCTCATGCCGTTCGCGTCCGCGAGTCCGTACTGTTCCATCAGCTCCTCGATAGTTGCTTGCTCGTCGAGGTTGTAGGTTCTTTACCCGTCGAGCTCCGCCCGCATCCCGAGAAATTTCCGCAACACACCCAGGTCCTTGATCGACAGAACTCTCATCGCCGCGAAGAAGTCGTCTACCAGGCTGGCCATGGACGCGGTGAACAGGAGGTCGTCCACGTACACGCCTACAATCGTCACCTCGTCTCCTCGCCTCTTGTAGTACAGGCACATGTCGGTGACGCAGCGCGTGAACCCTATCTCTTCTAACTTGGCGTGGAGCAGCTTGCTCCACAACCTTCCTGCCTGTTTCAACCCGTAGAGTGATTTCTTCAACCGCAGCGCCAGCTTGGTGTTGCTGTCTACGCCGAGTGCACGCAGCACTTCCACGGGTACCACCATGCCTTCGACATCGGGGCCGCCGTTGACTTTGCGTAGCCTCCGATTCGTCTTCTGCATCACATTGCAAAAGTGCAACGACACCACCTCCAGCGTTGGCTACATGTATTTGCGACTTGCTGAGCTGCGACTGTGAGAAATATCTTTTGCGATCGCACGATAACCGCGGGGGTCGTCGTCTTCTGGTCGCCATGAAAGAGGCGAGGTACCGGTACCGGTATCCTATATCCTACACGCCATTTGCAGTGCCAGCGGAATGTTACGCTCAGGGATTGATATTTTAATATTAAAATACCATTCATGTAGCATATTAAAATACGTTTGAATATTTTCGAATATTCCAATTGATATTCATATTTGGTCTGGTTCGCCCGTATTAGGGTTTTCAGAATTACGGCTCCACTCCGGCGCCAAATAACATGTCATTTGGCCATATCAAAATGACAATGTCATTTAAAGGAAATCTGTGATTCGCCAGAAGACGTAGCTCCTCACTCGTCTTTTTCTCGTGCAGAGAAAACGTCGATCCGGTCGTAGCAAGCCTTTGTGGGCTTCACAACTATTAATACAGGGCTGGATCTGGAGCTCACCTGCGAAGCGAACCGCACAATGGCCCAAGCTCTACCGACACCATCCCGTCCGCACGATCGGTCTTGAGCGGTAAGATTTCAATTGCAAAGCTCTTGTTTCCCGCCAAAACGTCTAACAGCCTGGTGGTGCATGCATTATGCCTGGTACTAATATGAAGAGCTTCCGAGGATACATCAAAGGTTCTTCCCTCGTAACTGTACTACGAGGTGAAACTCGTCGAGACCAAACCAACTTCGCAGCACGGATTAAAAACCGACTGCGGAGAAGGTGCCAGCACGCAACAAATGGTCGACTACATGTACCAAAATGGAACAACTGCTTCAAGACTTGAGCTAGCTGTCAAAAATCATTATCGTCTAAGTTCAGAAAACAATGTATAGCAAAATTCGTCCATTTGTTCTCGCACACATGTACCGCATGATTTCGCGCAGCTCCTCTTCATCGTAAAACACTGCATCCGGTCTTTAAAAGGAGATAGTCTTCCTCGAGCTCTTCTTCTATGGTTGAAAGCGCTAGGAAGTTCACCCCAGCGATAAGGCACTACCGGGATAAGTAGATTGACCCTTGCTGGATGATGATGTCAGCCCTCGTAGCAGAATTATTGCCTGCTCTTGATGCAGACCTTGACCTTACGGTTGAAGGTGGAGATCAAAAGAGTCATCTACATTCTACGCAGTCGAGAGGTGTTGATGCTTCTTTTCTTGAACCACGTTCTGTAAAACTGGAAGAACGTACTGTAGAACTCTTTGCGGGGATATTAGAGAACTGTAGTTTCTGGAGCTATTCAAACTCTGGAGCTATTTTTGATTTTTCTCCAAGATGATCGTCCAGATACCATTTTTGAAGTGTAGGTCTTGGAGTATCCAGTCTGAAGTGGGACGGATACAAACATCAGTTTGGAGCTAAAGGGTTACACAAAGGTTACGATTTACTGTAGTTGTCGGATTAACTACGGAATTTAAGTCCAAAACCCTCGAATAGCTCCAGAAACTACAGTTCTCTATTTATCTGAACCAGGAACAAATCGGTCACCATTTATCAGAACCTGGAACAAACTCATACTTCGGATATTATCACGATGAGCCTAATCATCGATACATGCAAGAGTGGTGTCCTTCTCTGAGATATCGACAAGCTGAGGAATGCTCGTGCGTGTGGTGCGGTGACTGTGGGTGCGATGGGCATTTACAATGCCATTTACAATGCATGTGGCCTACTACTACTACGAGGTACTACAGTACTACTGTAGTATAAATAAGTGATCCTCGTAACACAGGATTGGACAGTCATCTTCTTTAGGCGTGGCGACGGCCAATGAAGCTACATAGGGCCCCTTAGTTTCTGGGGGACGCCGCAGATTACGCTGCTTACATTTTGAACAGTAGGCCGAGCAAGGCGAACCCGGGGTCTAAGCTGCCGCTGCAGATGTTCACAAAGAGCACGCCTGACCTTAGCGACATTGTCGTCTTCGGCTCTCCGTGCACTGTGCACGGAGACGCCAAGAACAAGTCCTTGGTTGAGCACGGGAAGCCGGCTATGATCATTGGAAGGAGCGATGAGATGAAAGGATACAGGGCGTACATCCCCAAGAACAGGATGGTGGTCGTCACACAGCACGTCAGGAACATTGAGACGCTCACCGAAGAGCAGAATGAACAGCTCAGGCGCGTGCACCTCGAAGACTTAGAGGAGACGAAAAACGGAGCGAACAGACTATGTTCGCCATTCTCGATCGGCGTGACTTTGATTTCGATTTATTGCAACGCTAGCAACCGTCACGAACGATGACCCCAACGCTCCTCTCGCCGCGAAGGTGAAGCGGACCATATTGCGAATGACAACGTCGTATTTGAGCTTGAACCTACTTTCAATGTCCGACAAGACGCCGTCTGCTAAGCAAGACTTGCTTACACTTCGAACAACACTTAGAGATGTAGTATTTTAAACCATCCTAGTGCTCATCGGCATCGGCACTTAGTGTCATCATAGGATAAACAATTCCAAAAACAGGCGTAGGGTCTTGCGAGAACAGACTTGATACGAATTTGATTAGATAGCCGGGCTATCATAGCCCTGATGAAGAAATAAAGCGTGACGCCATTACCGCAGTTAGCAACGAAGTTGAAATTCTCTCTCTTGTTTTTTAACATTCTATACTCACAGAGCCCACGACTCCCACGGTGACAAATATGAGCGCAACTAACACCACACAATCACCGAGCAGGTTGCCCTGGTGCATGAAAGACTACTGGTAGCCCAAAGAGTTCGGAAACTCGTGCTCGGGGCCCACCGACAAACGGCAATTCATCAGCATTGCTAGCAAAGCACCTCACCTTTCGATCCGATTTTACTAGCCAACCGCCGCTGGTATTCATACTACATGAGCTACGGACCGCAAGAGGGATATTTATTTATCTGAACCTGGAAGAAGTCGGTCACCGGTTATCATAAACTGGAACAAATTCATTTTGTTTTATGTTTTCATCAGTTCAACGTCATCTCTTTCGCTTTCTCTCGAATCCATGCAGGCACTACGCACTTCGCTGTTTCCGACGCCAGACCCGCCGATGGATTCGCTGGCTAGGATTCTGTATACCATGCCGATCTCATCGACGGCCTTGCTGACCACGGTCCTGTTCGCCACGTCGGTCTCATTGACGGACTCGCTGGATCGGATCTTTTGCCCCGCTCGCCACGATCCACTAAATCACGCGGTCGTGGTTACAGTCATTTTGGTAACGACCCTATCCATCACGCCAGACTCGTCGACGGCATCAATGACCACGGTCCAGAACATCACAACTGACACGTAGACTACTACGCCCTCCACAACACTGTTTGCGACGCCATATTCGTCGACAGTCACGCTGACCACGACCACGACCATGTACGCCACGCCGGACGTGTTGACAGTCATGTATGCTACGACCCTGTACGCCTCGCAGGGCTTGCATTCTATAAACCCATTAGCTACTCTCACTCTGGTCAAGTTATAGGCTCCGCAAGCGTCGACGCTGACGGTCCACTTGAACTTCAAACGCCGAATGGAATGACACGATGCCGCAATAGCGAGATATGATGAAGTACGTGCCTGTATTGTACTCGACATTAGTCATTGGACCAGAATGTCGCCGTCGATTGTGATGTGTAGATGAGCAAAAGCTATAGTGAAATTTAGATATAAGGGGTAGTTTCGACCGTAGATTTTAACCCTTATCCCGGCGGGTCCATACCCGAATTTGGATGCCTTTTTGACACGCCAATTTGAGCACCAAGGACTGCGAATTGGATCGTTTTGACCACTTTTTGGAATCTACTAAACTACCCCTTGTATTTAAATGTCACTATAGGTTTTTGTTCATCTACACATCACAATCGACGGCGACATTCTGGTCCAATGACTAATGTCGAGTACAATAGCGATGAAGTACGTAACATGGACGTGGCTAATAGCGTGTTTGTTGGGGCTAATACAGTATGAACGTGTTCGTTTTGAGCAATAGTTCTACCTCAGTCAAACAGAAGCAGACAGGCTATTCCCACCCTCCAGATTTGAATTTGCACTGTTGGTGCGTTCCGATTGCTTTTCATTACGCCTCCTAATGAATTCAGCTTGAGCCTTGTAGATAGGAGAGCTTCTCAGCAAATTTCTACCAAGACTATAGACTTGCTGAGGCAAGTGGTAGTGATGATACTTCTGCCAACATGTCCAAGTCTTTTCTTGGCATAAGTGTGGCTTCGCGCTGTCAATTGGATGGATCCGCTTACAAAGCGCAACATGGTGAGTGTAACAAGATTGGATAGTATTATAGCAAATAAGTATGCATATATAGTATTACTTAGAAATAGTATAGTATAGTGAAACTAATATATGTAGATGCACGGCGGCTGTGGAGCCACGTGGCTCCATCAGCCCGAACTACGGGTCGGTTCACTCTTCGTTGTGACCGCCCTCCCCAAAGCTCCCGAGTCCTTCAAATACCTATCTACTTTGATATACTGGTAGCACTCGTTGGTCCCAGCCGCGACGGATTGTGGGACCAAAATGCGACGCGATGTTGTGTCCTGCGTGTGTGTAGCCACGCCAGAAGACTGCAAAGAAGATGTGCGGCGGCACGAGGAAGGTGACCAGGTTAAGGCCTCCGGTTGGGAGATCTGTCGCAGTTAAAGGCTTCCTGTTGAAGGTGCCGCACCAGAAACGGATATGGCGTCGCGCAGCGGACTGGGGAAAGCAGTCAGTGATCCCTGAGGTGAGTACGGGTGTGTCCTGTGGGGCACGCGGCATGCACTGAAGGAGAAAGCGTGAGACCGTTGACGATGCGTCGTCGTGGTCAGATTGCGAACGACCGAGCTGCAGTGCTTGTAGGCATCTGCGGGCCTTGCTGCGGCAAGGTGCGGAGTGGATTCTCCGGGAAAGGTGATTGGTGTGGGTCTCGGAGCGGTGCAAGGGCAAGGAGGTCAAGGTCAACGTCGAGCACGGTGGTCAAGGACGTGTCGGTCAAGACCAGAGCGAACCTCGACCTGGAGAAGATTTAAGCCATTGGAAGGTGGGTGAGTGTAACACGATTGGTTAGTATTCTAGCCAATAGTATGCATATATAGTATTACTTAGAAATATTAAAGTATAGTGAAACTAGTATATGCAGATGTACGGTGGCTGTAGAGCCACGTCGCTTCATCCGCCCGAACTACGGGGTCGGTTCACCCTTCGTTGTGACCGCCCTCCCCAAAGCTCCCGAGTCCTCCAAATACCTCTCTACTTTGATATAGTGAGTCTCGCAGAACTATGTCTTTTGGGTTGGCGCGCTCCCCTCAAATCGGAACACAGTGCACTCACGCTTCGTCCGACTCCTACTTTTCAAGAAACTTGATGATTCTTTGCCAACACAAAGTGTCGCTGTGTTTTCATTGATATGTGTGTGATTGGGCCATGTAGGTACATTATCGTCGCCAAGCGTAAGCAATAGCTTCTACAGGGCTCATCCACTTTTTCCAGGATCCATCAAACATTTCACGAACAAGTCTTGCAACAAACGCACGATGTAGGTCACGGCCGCTGGATTTACTGCTGTCCGAATCATGCGGGCTTGCGATATAGCGAGGTTATGGCAAATATACGCGTATCACCGTGCCATGTCTACAATAGCCATGGCGACTTTCTCGTGCCATTTTTGAAACGAGTGTCCGTCAGCTGTCGAAAATCTACTTCGGAGTAGATCGTGGCGATCCACTTCCTGCACGGCAGCATTGTATTCGCCGACACAAGTCGGAGCATCAAAGGCAACACGAACCGGCTTGATTCTGCCTAAAACCGTAGCTCTGCCCGACGCGTCAGCGTTCAAAATAAGGTTGACAAGCGATCCATCCATCCAGCTTGCGGCTATAATATGCTTGTCAAGGCACACACCTTGCTTCAGATTACCTCAGTCTTTGTTCACTTTAGGTTCAAGTATAGTGAAATGCGGGAAATGTTTACTTGAAGAGCGAACCGTCCCCCGATCGTGCAACCCCACGGATCGCAGGCTCTCGAGAATCAAGCAAGAAGTGTAAAAATTGTCCGTATTTACAATTCTGCGAGACCAATCCGGAGAGTGGGTCACTTCCAGTACATGTTTGCGAATTTCAGATGACTTTGTCGTTGCCTCCGCTAGACGATCAATTTCAGAGGTTTCTTGTACACCTTCTAGTGGGTTATGAAGCTCGCTTGCACAATGTAACTTGAAATCCACTACTAACCAAGTTGTCGAACAGCAGCACATAAAATTGGTATTTCCAGTCGGCTTTCGCGGGTTTTAATTATATGTCTTGCATACTGAGATCGACAAGCGACGCTGGCTTCATTTAATTATAATAAGATAAGGTATATTGTGCTACTGTTCTCCACTTGGCGAACGAACTTTAATAACCATTCTTTTTTAAACCGGTGTACGATGTCCCTGCTTAGTCGTTGTGATCCGGGGCTTCGCCCTGATCAGATGTGTCTTTCTTTCTGATGACGTCACATTCTCCGCGACCCGTCATTCATGCATATCCCTGTTCTATGTCCATTTCCTGTAATCATTGGCTAAAATCCCCGTACCCTTCCTGGAATGACACCCAGTTGTAAGGTATCCTCCATGATAAGGGTCCGACTTCGTTTTGTGTCCATGGCTAAGTTTGCCAAAGCGTCCGCCATTTTATTGTGAGACCTATAGTGATGAGTACCTCACATTGATCTGCCAACCTGCGAGTGATCCTGAACCAGTACTGCATTTTCTTGTGTTTGGGCAGTGCATCATCCGTATGATCATGGCGCTGTCCCAAACAATGTGCAGGCCGATCCAGTTTTCTCTACGGCTTTCAATAGGAGACGATGTAGTCCAATAAACTCTGCCACGTTGTTAGTGGTCGAAGGACCTGTAAGAGCAGTAGACGCAACCCACAAGATCCGGGCGTCTCCTACATTCCCTGGACCTGCTGCCACCACACTTCCACTCCCCGGTCCTGGATTTCCACGAGAGCCTCCGTCGAAAAAGCGAACCCGTATCGTGCTACTCCCGTTTCCTTGTGCCTTTCATTCTTCATTATCCCTCCAATGAGTCAAAATGTGACTTGCTATTCTGATTCGATTGTAGAAACGTTCCGTCAGTGGATATAGACTCAGCCCGTATCTGGCATACCCGTCCAGTATGGGCGTGCAAGAGTTCCTCAATCGTGCATCGTCGAGTCCCATCCGGGTGTTTGCGGTCGGCATTCCACCTTCAGATCGCTGTAACTGTGGCAGCGCACCCCACTGCTCCCATAGTATTCGCGATGTTAAACACGTCTTCCCATGGTTCCAGTTTCATCTCAGTACCCCAGTCTTTACTCCATCGAGGCACCGAGCTCAGTTTGAAGCAAAAACTCTGTTATATCATTACGATTTGATACATATGCCACCGGGTATGTGATGGCGAGAATCCAACCAGTGCTTGCAGTAGTTGATCCATAATTTCGTAGCATCTGAGCACGTCCAAATAAAAGTGAACAGTCCCTTCATCCCTAGCATTACCACAGTCCCTCTTAAACACCGGAAGCCGACCTCTGCCCCTCCACACAGACGTAATTGATTATATTTGATCCTCACCACGTTCTGTGCGTGGTAGGCAGTCACACCTTCCATACTGGACACCCAACTCCATGGCAGACCTGCGACATCTATTGCTATCTCCGCATTGTTTTGGTTCCAAGCTGCTGCAACGTCCACTCTGGCTTTACCCACCTCGTTCCGCCTACGTTGGGAGATATGGGATTTGAGTTTTCCCTATTTACCGTCCACCTTCTTTTTCCTGCGCATAACGCTGCTGTTTTGCAAAGCCAAGGATGAGGAGTTATCCGGACCTTCTACCGGGGGACGTTCAAAAATTGCGCCACCGCAGTTTCCACTGTCATGTGGTTGGCATTCCATTAGACTCTCGTCGTATTCGAGCCCCACGTATGCCGTACTCCGATTGTCCCTGTCCATTACCTTAAAAGGTGATGTTAATTGTTTCTTTGATGATTTACCCGCAATAACTCTGGTTCCTGCGGGGTTCCGTAGTTCCGAAACGTCATCCAGAAGACTTAAGCAGATTTCCCGGAAGAGATGGGCCTCCTTGCTCGAGAGCGGTATTGTTTTCGTGCGTGGAGCGAAAACCGTTGCCCCTTGTAGATTTGTGGAGTGACAGCAAGTCCTTGACACTTTTGAGCAGCCACCCCTGATCAGATGGGCGTAACCCTCTACTTTTTGTTGATTCCCGTTCCGTCTGAAATTGTAATCGCCGCCAACGGGTAATCCCCGAAGAATTCGTGTTGGAAAGCTCCCCATTGTTTCGTGCAGTACGAGCTGCCTGGATCAATCAATTTAGTTCGAACTGCTCAATCACAGGTAACTTTTAATCTTTGTCGTGTCCATCCGGTTTGTAACCCATGTCTGTGTTTCATTAGAGACCTCAGTTCTGCTGTCATTCCCCGATCTTCATCATATCCAAAGTCATTCGATGCCCAAAAGAAGAACACCCACTGCTTGCCCACCTCCCATGCACTTGAGGGTGAATCCAGCGTCGGTTGCAGAGGCGCCGGGGTGATAGCCGTGGGGTTGACTCCATCCCGGCGTTGCAGTAGTTCCCCAACGCACTGTGGGTCGAGTGTGGTCGTAATCATCCAATTCCCAGTCATCGTAGCGCTTAATGCAATTAATTCAGTTTATATACCCGGAATCCCCAAACCCCCATCTTTAGTGTTCTGCTCCGCTAAAGCCGCGCCAATCCATCCATGAGGAGGTCGTTCGCGGTCTGAGAAAGCTGCGGTCCAAACCAAATTACAGATCCTCCGATCCGCAGCTTTGATCTCCACAGTCGAGGGCCACGCATGTCTTGCGACGTAAAGTAGTTTGGGAGTGATGATCGCTCGCGCGATTGCAGCTCGCTGTTGGACTGTGTGCGGCTTGGTTTGAGCCAAAGCCAACCTAATTCTGAGTGCCTCGAAGGCGATCGCTATCTTGTTGCTGTAGTCGCCTCGGATCCAGCGATATGTCCTAAATATCTAGTGCTTGGTACCGCTGGGATCTCTACCTCCTCGGCATTGGTGACCGGTGGCCCGACCCTCTCTCCTGAATTATGCCTTACTGTCTGAACGGCTCCCTGGTATAAGGCTGTAGATTTCCTCACATTGAGCATTAATCCCGACACCGCCGAGAAACGCCCCGCCGCCTGGATTGCATGCCGCTGTGAGAATTATAAATCGCAGTATCGTCCGCGTAGCCCGCCACCTTAAGTTGCTGATCCGGCGTGGCTGGGGCTAGGCATATGCCTTTAAGTCCCTCTGACATCTCGATCTCATCAAATAGTAGACCTGCTGCAAGTATGAACAATAGGGGTGCGAGTGGGCATCTCTGACGGGTTCCTCTCGTCACCCTCACCGACCTTGATAACAATCCATTTGCCATACAGCGAACAGATGTATCCGTATGGATGACAGCAATAATCTTACAAAAGTTGAGTAGAAACCCTTGGCTTCCAGGACTGCCAACAGAAAGTCTCTGTCCAATGAATCATAGGCTTTAGCAAAGACAAGGACACTTGTGCTTGGGTAAGCTCTCCTCCTGTTTGACAAATAACTCGAGCAGCCTCCAGCATGTCGATGACTTCATGAATTGTTTTGCTCGACAACGCCACATTGTGTGGTGTGGACAAGGCGAGTTATGTATACTCTCACCTTCCAAGCCAGGATGCGGGTATAGAGCTTATAGTCCGGGTTTAGCAGCGGTATGGCGGTGGGTATGGTGCCTAATGGCGTATTTGTAAATATCCTCCTTCTCGTTATTCTTCGGTTTGTAAAAATCAACCGGGTCTAGCAGGCCTCTCCTTGCAATCTAGTCTGAAAGCGCGTGGGCTCCCACGTCATCGGCCCCGGACCCGCCTCTCCGATCCACCGCCCGTACGGTGACACAATAAAAATCGCCTCCACCCAGTTGATCTACATCATCAGGAAACGATATTCGCTGAAGTCTCCGAAAAATCAATCCTTGCCCCCAAGAGAGGGCGCGTATACATTGATAAAGATAGAAATCTTGTCTGCAATCACGCCTTTGACCATATGAGGTTTCCGTTCCAATGATCTTCGTCCCAGGGTTCCACATGACTCACCGCCCCACATGGATTAATTTGTATCGCCACCCCTGCGCTGCATTTTCCCCAGTGGACCATTACGAAAGTCTGGACGCCTCCGTGTGACGGAAGTCCTATATTGCTGCATAATGTCGCGCCGCCAGCCCGTTCTCACTTCTTTTAAGATGTGTTGGTTGCAGAAACACTATCTCCCTTTGCCCTCTTGCGTGTGCTTCCTTCAAACCTTGAAGCTTCGCTGCCAAGCTGTCAAGATGGGTCGCTAGACCTCGTACATTTATTGTCGTGAGGTCTATAGTCCTATCTAACTTGTGTTGTTTCAAAGCTGCGCGTTGTGCGTTTGATCTCTTTCTTCTTCCTCTCCTCATCAATCAGCTCAGTTGTTTTTATTCCATAGTGTTGCGTTGAACATATTCCCCTTCCGACACTCTCGAGAAATACCTCGTTATCTCTGGCTGTTGCATCTGATGTGCTACAGCCCTCCCCGTGTCGCCCGACTACTCGAAAGTCTCCTTGTCCGTCTTCACCTTGCCGAGGCGATGAGGCCATTACTGCATCCTTGGAAAGGTCTCGCGGATTTTTGTGGGGTTCGCTGGTCTGTGAGACCCCTTGTTGCTGCTGTGGTGTGTCCAAGTCCTGACCACAACATAGGGCATCCTCAGGTGCTGGAGTCTTAGACCAAGAGTGTGTGGTCATTGTCAACTGCAGTATCGGACCAATGTTCTCTCCGAGATCAAGCACCGTTAAGGCAGCAGGTGCAACGGGTTTACCTGCTTGGCTTGGAGGCGTGTTACTTGGGATTACGGGTCTGGGTGGTGCAGCTTGTGCTCGTGCCTTCCGCTCCACTTCCCCTAGTGTCGATAACGACTAGGGGAGCGGGCTGACCCTTGCAGCCTCCGGACTCGCGCCACACATCGTTCCTTGAGTTGTGCTTGGGTTGCACTCCATATCACCGTTTGACCAATGATTGTCCGGCTATTTGGTGTCACGTCGAATCGTCTTGATCGCCTTGGTAGCTGCATTCATTGTTTCGACGTGATCATAAGGCACCGTGTCTAATGCAGGCCGCCCCACTTGTTCCAATATCTCATTACGCCGAACCCCTTATCTGTTCATGTTGTCCGTGTAGTTCTTGTATGTCTCTCTGTCATAGTTCACCGCCTGAAAATGATTGACCGTTTCAATGTCCCATTTTAGTACAATCACTAGCGGTAAGATTCCCTCGTCGATAAAGAGACGGAAAAGACTGATGCCGTCTCGAGTGGAGAGTGACGACACTGTACCTAGTTCCGAAATGTCCCCTCCTGGTAGTTTCATGTCTTCAAACGCTTAGGCCTGCACCCGAACCTTTGAATCCGCTCGTTCGTCAAGCACGTAAATTGTTTCTCTTGAGTGGATGGCCTTGGCTTTGATGTGCGCTGGTCTAACCCAAAAGTGCATCGGCACTAGGGTCTTCACCGTTTTTTCGTTGCGCTATATACTGATCCGCAAGCGCCATTAGTTGTAGGGCATGTGACGTCCCTCGGCCGATAACTTCCCCAGCACCGTTAGTTCCGCTTCGATCCTTATGCCGAAGTATGGATTCATCCGATAGGTTGGCAAGCATGCCATTAAGAATGTTTTTCTTCAGCGCGTTGATTGCCCCTATTGTCTCTGCCCACGGTGATTCCAGACCTTCTATGACGTTTCCAAGCACCGCATAAAAGGCAGTCCAGCCGCATTGGCCATTTGCTACGATCTACGACACCTGTACTTCAAGAACCGTCAGCAACGTGTCCAGGCTGGCCCCGTAGTCATCCGGGGACTTGTACCCATGGAAATTCAATAGTCTCCTTCTTGTGAGCTCACACTTGACTCCCTGGTACAGTCTGTGGCTCTCCTTGATGATCTGCAGCGCATCTTCCTCGGTCTTGATCTCCTTGACTGCGATGGTCTCAGATGGCCGAGGAGTCTCCTGACACTCGACGGCTTGACTTGGCCGTAGGAACTGGTGAATGAAATTTTGCTGTCCGTTCTTGTCCTTTTTCCGGTAATTGATTTGGCTCTCTTGGTCGGCGAAAACGACCCTGTTTTCCCCCTCCTCAACACATGAGGTTTGTGTGCTGCTTGGTCGGACAGGCTATCCCCATCCGTATCCAGTGCACATTCGTCCGGGGCCTTCTGTTTCGGCGACGTACCATCTACAGATCAAACAGAGCAATGCGTCGGTACTCTTATTTCCTCGGACGGGACAGCATCTGACTTCACAGGAGGTTCGAAGCCCACGGACTTCAGGGATTATGGGCCCAAACTACAAGACTCCAATATGGAGGAGGATAGCGCATGCCACGACGTGGAGATGAAGTCCCCGGATGACGATGTTGGACGTGCGCTTGCTCCAGATTCGGCAGCGGAAGACTCTTTTCCAACTTCTACCGGAGCGGAGCCGGGTAAGGGACCCGAACTTGAGCGTGGACGGCCATTGGGTCGGCAAACATCGCGTAAAAGTGGCAGAAACCACAGACTAGATCGGAAATTGCCTATGGGCACGACCACAGGCACGGGTGTAGCAGGCGGGTGACTACTCCTTCGTCTCACCAGCGGTCTGGCCCCGCGGACAGGGGTATATGACTGTTGAACCCTTCCCGCGGGACTTCCAAGTGGTCCCGCGGACCCTGCGTGGTCTCTGTGAAGTCGGTTGGCTTAGGCCTAGTCACCGATTTCCGTCACCCGTCTACGGAGTTCCCAGAGTTCGTGTCCGTACCAGCAGCTTAAGGTCTGCAATGGTCCGCTGGTGCGCTCCTGCGCTATATGTTCTATTCCCTTGGCCCTTTTTGAAGGGCAGCTTGCCTCCTACTTGGCGTGCATGGGAGGACCGCTGTACCTCTGCAGCCGCAGGATCAAGATGACAGATCTTGGTTGGGTGCGACGGCGAATAGCACTGTTCGCACGGCCAATTTACAAACACCTCGAGGTGGTGCAGCGTCGTCCACTACAATAAGTACAATCGGCCGGAATTTGAGTGGTTATGAGTCTCCCTTTATACGAATGAACCACGGTTTGTCATTGATGCCCTCCTGACCACGCTCAGCATGCTTCATTCCATGCACCGGTAGTTCTAGAGCCTTGACCAGCAGCCAGTAGGAGGAGACCTTCCTTTTTCGAACCTCTGCTGTGAAAGAATAGTAGTCCAGTTTAACCAATTCGTGTGGGTTGATCGCATGTTCACGTTTGGTCTCATAATCCACTAGTAGAAGCAGTTTTGAAGCAAATGGAAGCTTCCACTTGCCGGCCGTAGCCTTCCCTAACACCCGTGTGTTCATGTCTAACGACATCCTGGACACTGTAGTCTTAAATTCCGAAACCTCCTGCTTTTGAGCAGCCGCAGCTTCTGCCACTGCATACGCCTGCGCCAGCAACGCCGTTTTGGAGAGACTGTTACCCAAGCGTTGTCCCGGTGCTAAGTGAGTATACAAGGGATATTCCAGGGCCAGGAAGACGTCCGTAAAATCGCCAACTCTTCCACTATCATGGACTGGGCCAGGAAGCTGGGTGGGTACGGCACCTCGATTTCGTGATTGATAATCATGAGCAAAGATTGGTTCTCTTCCTTGGTGCGTTCCCTGAGAAGCGTCAGTTCCGACATAGGAGTCACGCATAGCTCGTGGAGATGTTTGTGTTCATCACTCTTCCACGCCTGCTGCACCGTTCCAACCCCATGTGCAACCGAACCACGGTACGACATCTCCATCGGACCTGGGTGCTCCGTTACTTGAGGTGGATTCGTAACTGTCTCAAAGGTGAAGAAACGAATTCTGTCCTTGATGTCAATCTGGGTGAGGCCTTGTTCCAACACCCATTTCATCAGCAATGATTGTAGTCGTAAGGCGTGATCCACATTATGTTCATTCCAGTAGCTTTTCAAACCAGCATAATGCATTTGTTTGTCATCCAGCATTTCATCCGCACATGCGGCCCTGCCTGCAGGAGAATCGTGTTGTGGCCTGTCCAATTTCTTCATTTTGGTCAGGAAGCTTTGGGATCGACGTTCCTTCGACAGCAAGAAAAGACGGTGAACTGTTTGGAAGACGTAAGCCGCTGGGGCGTCCGTTCGGAGATAGATTCGTAGTTGAGCGAAAACCTCATTTCCGTCCCCTTGGTCAGGTTTTCCTCCTCGACTCTGTCCCGACTTGTTGACTGATAGTGCACCATTGTTTGTGCCTCTGCCTCTCACCGTGTGTCTGAGTTTCTTGGGACGTTGTGTGTGTGGTCTGCTGCGGACGACTCCCTCCGTTCCTCGCTTTCATTTGACGAGCCGACTGTTTGCCCACAGTTAACCACCCGTTTTGAGCGGCGCCCCGATTTCTCTCTTCATTCGTAACCACTGGTGGGTTGCTGTTGGCCTCTCAGCGCTCTCGCGGCACAGCACCTGCTGCCATTTCTCGCCGCGTGTTACTGTCCGCCGCGGTCGTTACGCTCGATCTGAGGTCGTACTTAAGTTGGTATACAGGGATTTCGGCGACCTTCCAAACGCCCCACCCCTGATGGATGTTGTCGCTGCTGTTGCCGGAGTCTTGAGCAGTCGCCGTCAAATTTGGAAGTGACGCTGGCTTCATCAACGGCCACGTTTCGATCCACAATAATGTGGCGCTTGCACCGTGTTTTAGCATGGTGAGCAGCGGACGGATCCTAGCTGCAGTATCGCGTTTCACTTCCGCATTTATCATTTCAGAACGAAAAGCTAGATTCTTTCGTATATACAGGAATCTGCTCAAAATAATTTTAGAAGACAAATTCGTAGAGCTCGACCAGGGAATTTTTTTGATTCTTCGTTGTCTCTCAATAGTTCCTCATTTCGCCCTTACCTACCAGATCCATGTACCATATGATCCCCAAGAAAACCATGAGCTCATTTCAATCAATCGACCGGCGTGAGGCATCTTTTTGCAACTGCATACGCATTGCTGAATTCAACCACTTGTTTACAAAACGAAATGGGCAAGAATGCAAAGAAACTCGCTGTTGTAGATTGGTCAAACAATTTCCGGCTGCTAGTCTCTATCTTAGTCGTAGTGGATCCGTCGTCGTGGGTAAACATGCCGATTGGCTGTTCTAGCTATCCAGTTGGTGTAAACGTCATGGACTCTATGGCCTCAACTCCATCAGGACGCAATACTATCTGCAGTTCTTTCCGTCCACGAAACACACTCAATTCACGATAGCCCGCTTCATCTAACTCATCATACTCTTCAGTAAAAGCCGCGATATTTGAATATTTAGGCACCATGTTACACAGTGAAATCCATGAAGGCGTAAATTCTGCCTGTCCTCTGTTCATTCGTACAAACTGGTCAAAGCCACGAACGACAATATCTTCATCAATTTTGTGGACGTGATCTTTAGATTGAAAAACAGTTCTTGTCCACTGTAAACGAACATTGCCATATGTACATGGACATTTTCAATACTCTGTGTATCACAAATCTCATAACGGGTCACGATGCCAGTGATGTACGCAGCTCCAACATCGTGATATAATTTTACGGGCATCCAAACGTCTTCAGCCGATGAGAAACTGACATTTGCATTGACAAACCGATCCCCAATACTCGTATTATACGAAGGATCTCGAATCTGAACATGGCTTGAACGTTTGTCTTCTTACTCTTTGAAGTAGATTTTATGACTTTGTCCTTTTTGGCGTTTTCTTTGGCATGGATCGCGGTGTGGCTTTTGGCGGAGAAGTTCTTCCTTCCGCTTCCGCGGAGCCGGATCCATGACATTTGCGGCCTTTCGATTAGCATGTGCCTTGACTAGTTTCTTCTTAGGGGTATTCGCGGTCACGATCATCGTTTTAGGGTCCTTATTTGTTCTCGCTCGCGCCAAAGAAAGGGCCAGAATCCCAATCTTGCACATCCCCGATGTGACTGTAATTTGCGAAGTTGGACCATACAAAGGTCCTGTTCTCGAGTCATTTATGTGTGAACCACGACTTACTGCTGCATTGCTGTTTCCTCCAACCGAGCAATGGACGCCTGCAGAATATCGAGTAGTCGACCGCTTTACATGCAGCAGATATGCCGCGACTTAAACGCGGATAAATCCTGTGGGGCGCAGATTTCGTCTGAATAAACTGCCCTACCACTATATGTATGCCGTGTAGCCATATTAAATGTTTATCTTGTTATTTGGAAACATTATGTCGACCCTCACTCCTTTATATTCGTCGTTCATTCTGCACGGCATATATCTTCCACCAGAGCGAAGAGGCGCTCACTTTTGAATCTTCGGCGAAGGCGTCAAGGTGACCGAGACCTTCACATAGATGGGTACGTTCGCGGCTGCGTGGATGCAGGCAGTGGTTGCACGTCGCTAACCTGCTTGTGATGCGCAGACTCCACGGAGCATCTGCGGCACTCTGCAGCGCACTGGAAGATGCCCTGTATCCAGAAGACGTTCAGCGACGACGAGAACACGCCGCCGAACATCGTCTCAGGCCTGCGTCGCGATGCAAGCGGCGCTACCAGCGACACGGCGACTCCTCTGGGGGCTGTCACCCGGACAAAGGCGGGCCCCGGAGGAGCCGACTGCAGAACCATCCCCGGGAACGCCATCAGCACCCCACGTCTGCAGAAGCCTCACGATGTGCTCCCCATCATGCTGGACTCGTCGCCTCGGCTCCCGGCTCGTCCAAGTCCAGCCAGGGATCTCCGCCCTCGCCGGCCCAAACATCGTACTCGTCGTGAAGCCGCAGCTCCGTACGCGCGACCACGTTCTGTGCCTCAGCGCGCAGATCGACTCGCCAGCCGTGCGCGTGCACCTCGAGCCACTGATGCCGGATCTTCGCAGACACATCGTTTGTCAACGCGCCTACGTGATGAGTTCATACCTGCGCGGTGACCAAGCCGCGTGATCCACCTAAGCGAGCACTACAATCCGTTGGCCGTCGTGTTTCCGGTGGTCTCACATTTGGGTTGGTGTGATTGCCCGACGCCGTTCAGAGTGGACTCCTATCGCAACTCCCTCATGTATTTGTACTGCAATGTCAATTGCTGCCCGTACGAAGGGTTGTGCGGCAACGGGCTTGCGGAGTCGACGAAGTTGTTCTTGGGCACAAAGGCGCTGGGCGTGGTCGCCGCGGAGAACATCGACGCTGGTGAGGTGCTGGTGCAATACCTCAGCGAGATGGAGCACGTAAGTGCTTCTCATTTGCAACGGCCACGAAATACGGGGCATCGACTGGTGTTGGAGCAGTGCCCCGAGCGACCGAGTTGGCCTGTGAAAGTGGTGATCAATGCCGAGAAGATGGGTGGGCTTACACGGTTTGTCAACCACTCGTGCGAGCTCGTGATCACATTCGTCGAAGTCTCCAAACGGCCGACGGACCACCGTGGTCGTGGCGACAACGGAGCGCGTTCGACGTGGCCAGAAGATCACCGTGGACTAAGGCGACGACCTGTGGTTCGTCTGCCGGTGCCGCCTCGATACGTGCTGCCACCGGCACATTCAAAGCCAGGAGGATTTGTGAGATACAGTTCGAGCATGTAAGAAGCGAAAAAGGGCGGTGTTTGCGAAGGATGCATGTGTATTCAAAAGAATGGATCTATGAATCTAATTATGGTCTGTAGGTGGTTGCCGAGGTGACGTGAAGCAGAATCCAGCGTGGGCCACAGAAATTAAAGCTCAAAGTCAAGCTACGCGCGCCGGTTCGCGATGCCGACGTCTTCGACTGCAAGACCTTTTCGCGCGCGAACACGTTGAAGTCGCGTCTTTTAAAGATCGAGAAGCAATTGGTTGCTCTGCTGATTCTCGCTCGGTACGTTTGACGGTGTGAGGGTCCCTCACTTTTCGTTTTGCTTCGCAGTACAGCAATCCTCTCTAGACGCAAGCGCGCACCCTCACCTCGCCTCCAACCCGACCACGCAATGGGGAAGAACACTAGCACTATGGACTACTCTGGCTCCGACATCGACCGCCTCCTGATCCTGGTCAAGACAGCTCTTCCGCTCGGCAAGGACGAGTGGGAGCGCTTGGAAAGCTCCTACAACGCCGCCGGATCTCGAGGTGCCCCTGAGATAGACTTCGACAGTTTGCGGCGTAAGATCAAAGTGCTGCACAGCACACGGATGCCAACTGACAAGGCAAACATGCCGCCGCAAATCGAGAAGGCCAAAGAGTGGAAGATAAGCATCGACGACAAGGCCAACGTGATTGAGCTGACCGACGAGGTCGACGACGATCAACGTGATATCGAGCCCGACTTCTGTTTTAAAGTCGATCCTGACGAACCCTACTTCGGCGACGCAGACGCGTTGACCGAAGAGAAGGCTCCAGCCGCATCGACTTGCACCGAAGACCCTACAGAGGAGACTCCACGGCTTCGAGCTGCCCTTCGCTGCGAAGTGGGTTCCACGAGCAACTCACTTCGCCGATGGCCCCGAAGGACGCAGGTGGCTTATCGGGGTCATTAGCCCCACGACCGGCACCGAGCACTCGCCTTTTGGGTACTCTGGAGTTGCCACAGCCGCGTAAACCACCAGCCAAAGCAGCAGATCGTGCTGCGTCGCGACCAGCGCAGTCACCATACGCCGTTGGTGCTGCTGCCAAGCAGCGTGACGAGATCGAGGCCTCCAAGTACCCGAAGCTCCTGAACTACTCAACCGCCTCGGCGGGGATGATTTGGTTGCTTTTCGCGACTCAACAGGCGCTAAGAGAGCCTGGGAAGACGACAGGGACGTGCAGGAGGCCAGCTTTGCTTAGGCGTAACGCGTGCGCGCCTAGAAGACCACGGCTGTACTCAAGTCCAAGTTGGACGACCTCAAAAATGCCGCTAACAACAAACAAGGGAGCATACTCGAGACGATCCTGCTCCTACGTGAAGAAAAGGAGCGCATAGTCCAAGCTCGTCGCGAAGAAGAAACCCAGCGTCGTCGCGAGGGAATGGCGGCCCAAGAGGCCCGACGTCTTGCAGAGAAAGCAGAGACTGGAGAACGTCGCCGTAGCGAGAAACTCGAGATGGAAGCTCTCATGCGCCGCGACCGCGAAGAAGCGCGTGCTCGCACGCAGGGGCTGGTGATGTTGATCGGGGCCCTAACGAAGAAGGACCGAGAGGAGGACGACGAAGGTCAGCAGTCGAGAATGTACATGAAATCGAGGCCTCTTTACATGATGTTGTAGCATTACCATCTTATACCTATCAACACCCCTCAAAAATTTAACTGTTCATGGCAATATTTTCTTCGTCGGTCTTTGCGTACGCCCCGCCCCTCGTCAGCAACAACTACGAAGACAAGAAGCACTACGGGATGTACATGTATTACGAAGAAAACGATTGTGTTGACGAAGTCGGCTGCTACTTGCTTGGCGTCACCCGCGAATGTCGTGCGGATCTGCGAGAACCCAACCGTGCGCACACGGTAGTTCGCCATGCGGAATACGCTGTTAATTCTGCGTCCACACAGCTCGGGGTCGTACGGCAGCGGCAAGATTAGGCGGCTATAGACCTTCTGCATGCTTCCCATGCCCACTCCGCCGCCTGACGCACAGACGTGATGGCGTTGTGTGGGGTTTGTGCCGAGCTCTAGAGCGACGGCCGGATTTGCTCGAGATCGTCGTCCTTGAGCGGCGTTAGGATGCGACCTACCATGGCCGCCGAGTACGTGAACGCGGAATCAGACACGACGTGCATACGCTTGTCCGTGCAGTACACAGGGTCCAGCAACTTGTTCCGAAAACCCAGGGATGTATCTGAGTCGTTCCACGACCCAGGGCAATTGTGCCGGCGCCACACGATGCTGCCATCGGCTGCAAAACAGATCGTGCCCGTCACGAAGGCTGTGTGCAGCCAGCCATTGTAAATGGCGTTCTGCAAGTCCGCGTTTGCAGGTTGCTCGACCTGCAATGCGTACGACATCATTAGCAAAGTGTAGTGATAGGATTGCAGTTCGTACCCGTAAGGTTTCCCGTCAATAAAGCCGAAGGTATGCTCGAGCAGCGGCTCACGGGCCTGAACCAGTTTGACCCAGCTGGTTTGGTGAGAAGGGGACGACCACGAAATCCTCGCTGGCGCATAACCCTCCAGCGCACACGACAATGACTCCTCAGCTTCTCGGAGAATCCGCGACAGCGTGCTGGATGGGACGCCGAGCACCATGCAGATGGTGCTCTCATCTATCGACCCGACGTAGAAGCACAGCACCAGACCAAGTATCCGGTGGTGGTAGCGTAGCTTCGGCGGACGGCCCCGCGACTCAGGCGACGGGAGGTAGTAATAGCTGCTGAATCGTTGAAGTAGCTGCTCGAACGCCGGCCTGCATGCACGTATCAGTTAGATTACGCTAGCAACGTTGATACAGCCTGCCACATGCTGTGCCAGCGTACCTGGTAAAGCTAGTCGTATTGAGAAAGTTGATGTCCTTGCCGAAGCGATACAGCTCCATCCAGGCCGCATCGCACGGAGCGTCAAGGCACTGCGTCGTCAGGTAATGGCGACTACCTATTGCGACCTTCCACGCGTCTTCGACCATCAGGTTGTATACAACACGGCGGACGTCCCTCAGCGCGCCATCGTGTCTAAGGAAGGCCTCTGTCAGCAGCAGTACAGCGTCCGAATCTTCCGCCGCCATCACGTGTGCCTGGCGACTTGTGCTTGGCGCGCGCAAATTTCGAAGTGAGGAACAAAGTGAAGGTGCCCATTCCAGAGCGATCTCAGCGGTGTCCAGGGCAAATGGACGGGTACATTCCTAAGCCGCAGCGAACTCCTACTGATACATGCAGTTTCAGGGCAATACCAATCGGACGTAGAGCGTAGCTGTATGGTATTTGCGGTGTAGCTTTTCAGTGATATGTCGGCATATATCTTTTCAAACCCCGGCATATCTGCTCAATTCCGCTTCGTCGAATTCATCAATGTTGCGAGATTCATATTTTTTGGCCCCACGTCCATATTTGTAGACTCGATCAGACTGCGTTTGACACTAACGCACTTCTCATCCAAAGCCAAATCGACAGCTTCACCTTCACATTCACCACCCGTTGTTGCTATATATGTTACTGGACCGCTACGACTTGATGCACGTTTACCAGCCATCGATATGTAATGCTGTAAAAGCTGTTCTTAGCCTAGATAGAAGTCTTTCCCTTCTTCATCTCTCGGGTGTCCTCCAGGAAAATGTACTTAAAACGGGTGTCCAGACTGCGATGATTAGGCGGCTTCGAGTTCCAACCAGCACGATGCAAGGTTCGCCACACATCCTTGAAATTCATATCATCAACTGTGTGATACATGCACCGTGTATATAAGTGCTGGTCAACGTCTCCGTTCAACGTGCAATCAGAACTAACCTTGTCGATTTGTTGATGTTACTGCAGGTTGCGATCGTTGACGGATTGATCGCCGTGAGTACCGCTTTCCATTGTGTGTAGGTGAGGTGTCAACCTTTACCGTAGGTGAGGAGAGTTGTGGAATGAGCGGGCCTCCTGTCTAGCTCAATCGTGAATAGTCAGATCAGGGTCGAATACATTGACTTTTGTATGCTTGTTTATCTTTTGGTGAATGCTGGGCTTCGCTGCTACTCGCGAAGATTCGATATACAGACACGTGTGGGGTGTCGATGGTTGATGGACATCATCTATGGCTGATCAACGAGCAAACCCTTTCGAGTCACACGTGAAATTGAAGTACAAATTGATCAATGAATACATGTATTGTAAACTGTATTTATTATTGTTGTTGAACTGATGCTACTAAACGTCATTAAGGTCTCTCGCACGCATAACAGCAATTGTTTAGCATGTCAGTACATGAACGAGAATGAAGTCGGAGCGATAGTGGCCACATCATGCTCTTTGCGTCATCAACCGTCGTCTAAACCGTGACGGTGAACAATACCGGGACTCATCGCGTCTAACATGGGTTTGCTCACGACGACAAACCACTACAGCAACGGATCTCTTGTACTACTTGTCCGTAGACAGCTCCGGGGCGCGTCGGCTCAAAGTCGACTCGTACAGGGCAACGCATTCACAGGGGTCATCATCCCGTGCTGTGAACAACTCCACCGTGAAGATCAGCGTTCGAGGCCATCAAGGTGGTAGACCAGTCTGGCGTGAGCGTGAAGTACATGTTCGTGTGGTCAGCACGGCCTTGGACGCGCGTGACGTACATGTTCGTGGTCAGTACGGCTTTGGACTAGCTAGTTCGCCAGGAGCGCGGCATCAGGTTCTTGGTCAGCACGGCCGTAAACGAGTCTGGCGTGGCGTGCAGTGGTGCAGCTTCATCAGTTCCATGTAGCTCGACTACGGCAGAGACGGGATGAATACTTGATTGTATCCTCTAATAAATAGCATCAGCGCGTTGTACCTTGTTGGCTTATCTCCACCATGAGCATCCAGCGATTATACGTAGCATGTTGAGCTCCAAGTTCCCATCGCTGCTGGAATCTAGTAGAGAATGCCAGCTGCCAGGTCGCTCCTGGAGCTGTTCTGCTCTCAAGCAGCAACCAAGTGGCTGGCTGGCGAGCAGACGAGACGGCTTGGCTGGCTGATTCGTTAGCTTGTAGTTGCTTCATAAAGGTCATACAGGTTTGGGTTGAGCACTGGGAACTGTGAAGCTGTCTCACTTTCGGTTTTACCGAGACAAGCTTCAGTCTTTCAGTTCAAGTCCCGATGGGGTTCGTTCCAACGAACGTACTATCTTCGTTGTATTCCTAATGCAAGGTAGCGGACCTACAACGCACTCCCGCTCTGCCGATGCCTCGGCAGGACGGGATTGTGAAAATCTAATTTAGCACGCCTCGAGATCTCTTTCATCTTCCGCAGCTCTGTTGTGCTCTACCCTTCGGGGTACGCTGCTCCATTCCTCACGCCCTATGCCGTCACTACACGAGTCGCACGACGTGGCGCTACTTCCGCTCGATCTCTCGTGCTGGGCTGACCTCTGATTAGTGCGGACAAGCAAACATCATGTTATTCTCTATTTCTGATAGAGATCTTTTGGAGCAGGTGTGGTTTGTGATTTGCAGGAACCGCTCTATCCTACAACTCTCATTCTGCAAAGCGTTGCTTTTTTCCTTTCGCAGTGTGTTGGTTGTGGGAATGACTCTTCAGATCTTTCCATCGTTCTAATATCAAACTACAAGAGACTGTAACCACACACAATTCTAATGACTGCGCGAAGCATGACTAGCGCACCCTTGATGAGTGTGCTTCTTGCTTGATAAAATTTACATGTTTTACCATATGCGCTCTGGCTGTTCCATTTATATCGTGTCAGTCATTGCTGTTGTTGGCCCTATGTTTGTATTTGCTTGCTTTTGACCGCACGACGTTTTTGCTCTCTTTCTCAAAGTCGTAAGTGTCGGTGTCTGGGTCGTTTCAGGTCGTGAGATATACGACTTAGCTTGCCGAAACCTTTCTCAACTTATATTCCCCATCACGTTGGATAGACGGGTGGAAGATACGGAGCCATACAAATGCACAGGTAAACGCTACGCCATAAGTTACGACGTAAAACCACCTTTGCCGGCCAAAGTGGTGCTAGTCCAGAGCAATGCGGTGAAGTAAGAAAAATATCAAAAGAAATTTTGTTACTTTTGTAATTTTGTTTACGAAATCACAAAAGTAACGCAATTTTGTTTACGAATCAGCAAAACGGAGACCAAAGCGGTGGATGCGGAGACCAAAGCGGTTTCTCTGGCTCTCACGTTTCTTTTGTTGTTGTTTTAGATTCAGTCCGGGTCGGAGTTCGACTGCCACGTCCACGACGCCGAGTTCTTGAGACGCCGAGGACTACAGTAGCTGCTTGTCGAAGAGTACAGCGGCGCCCCCTCCTCGCCCTTGCGATATCGTCTGAGGGGCTGGCGAGCTTTCGACCACGCGGCTACATCGCGAAAGACCGAGGGGGCAGACTTCGCTGTCAAGGCTCAAAATCGCCTGTGTGCATCTCTGTTTGGCGAATAAGACAGTGCTGGTTTGCTGAGATGCTGTGGCGGTGTGAACGCGTTGAATTCATGCAAATTACAGCACACGTCAAGGTTGACATCAAGTCTCACCGCTTTGCTCTGGCATTTCACCGCTTTGCTCTGTGTTTTAGTAATGTCATTTTTAATTCATTTTTCATATTTTTAAAAAAATCACTTTGCTCTGGACTAGCACCACTTTGGACCGGCAAAGCTGTAGTGGTTCACGCGCTCATTTCGCGGTAACAGAGGGTTAAGTATTACTTACTGTCCAAGCCAGACATCTTCACGTCCTACTCATCCACTCACTCGCAATTCTACTAGGTAGAAGGCGGCTCGCTACTACAGTGGTAGTACTTCGAAGCACAACGTATCAAACGCGTGCATTGGTGGAGGTCTCGACGGAAGTCGTGAAAGCTCTACAGTTTATTGTCCTACAAGGTTACCAGGCAAAATATTGAGCGATTCTCAAGGCTACGTTCCTGACTCAGTACGAACTCAGATTCTACTTGCTAGAATTCGCTGTATCAATCACTTGCGAGGCACGTGGTGCGAATTACGAGCCACCATGAGACCCAACCGAACACCCCACGCCCGCTCCGGCCACGCATCCTCCGACGGAACGACAAAATCGTCTGGAATCACTTCCTCGCCAAAGAGCGCCTTGTAGATCTCCAGCAACGGAACAACTCGGTTATTCCATGCTCGAGCGGAGAACTTGAGATTCAAGCCTAACTCATCCAACAACTCGGCATCTCGACCAACGCATGAAAAATAGGTTGCTTTGGACCTCATTTCGGCAAGAACCATCCCAATTTTCATTGCCCACGCACTTCTGGGCCAAGGGTCTTCAGACGGAACAACAAACCCATATGGAATCTTGCAATCCTGGTAAACCCTGGCGTACGTTTCAATGGCTAGTACAATGCGCTCGTTCCAAACCGCTTCGCCGCGTTTCCATGCAAACCCAAGCGCTTTCAGACGTTCACTGTCTCGAGCGACCTGCTCCACATACGATTTACGCATTCGAATGTGTAAAACAGCAACCCCAAGCGGAATCCCCACGCTTTCTTCGGCCACGGAGCAGAGGACGGTACTTCGAATGAAGACCCAATAATGCAATGACCAAACACTTGGCGGTACACCTCGAACGAAGGCAGAATCTTCTCTGACCAGTCTCTTTCGGTGATCGACGTCTCAAAGCAGAACTCAAGCTTTCGGAGCTCGTCTTGTGACTTTTCCACCTGGGTAGCATACACCTTCGAGCAACGGATCTTAATTGTAGTACTTCCAAGGCGCACACCCACGCTGCCCTCGGCCAGGCATCGTCATATGGGACGGCAAACTTTTTGGAACGTCCGTGTTGCCATAGACCTCGGAAAAACGGCGCAACGCCGGCATGAAAATCACGTCCCAATTGTGCTGATGAACATTTCGCACAAAGTCCATATCCACCAGCTCGCGCGTCATTGTTGGCGAAAATGAATCTTCGTCCGTCTTCAGTTTGTTTCGGAGGCGGTTGACAGTCATCCCGAATTTGTGCCCCCACATCACAGAAGGCCACGTGGTGTCATCCGACGGGACCACAAAACGCTGAGGCACCAACAGGTCTCCGTTCTTGGCCTTGTATGTCCGCAGCGACTCCAAAATCTTGTTCTCCCACGGGCTTGTTTTCCTGTGTACATTCTCGCCTCCCCCTTGAAGCTGACACATCGCAGGGCCCGTAGAGACCGCGCCCTACTAGATGCCACACAGCGGAGCATTTAGAGAGTCTGTAATTAAAAACCCAGTCGTTGTTTTTTTCACCCAAATGTTTTTTAACCCTTCTAAAATAAATTGTCCAGAGGTGTAGCAATTTGATCCATCGTCAAAATCAACCAAAATGAATGAAACAGCTGATAGACTGTGGACATCGGAGACTTAAGTTTTTTACTTAGAGATGAGAACGACGCAGAAGATTCGAGAAATGGACAGGTGGAGGGCATTGCACTTGGACTGCAGATTCTCGTGCGTGTCATTGGATCTTGTCGCCATCACCAGTGCCATTCACAGCGATACAGGCCATCGAAAGCGCCTAGAGCTTGTAGGACCGGAAGGTGGTTCTCATGTGTGCATGGCTGTCAATGCCGATGTATTGTCATTTGTCAGTTGGAAGCTGATCCCGAAGCAAGCCGCCTTTGTTGCTGACCCTGCAAGTCGCGTTGAACACTTTCAGATCCAGGACAACCTGTCTTATGCGCAGAATTATTGCTCGAACTTGAAGGCTCGAGTGTCAAGTCGCCCGCGAACAAAAGCTTTAGATCACGAAGGACATGTCCCACTGCGTGTAGCTCATATTTCTGAGCGTTGTCGTTGCTGAAAAAGCTGTGATGGAATCAAGTGGCCGATTCAACGCCGGAGGTTAAAGCTGTGTCGCATGTAAGTTCCATTCGCAAGTTTTTTCACGTGATGAACATCATCGAGCGTCCTCCGCGGCTTAAGGTCGGACTTCGGAACCCCGTTCACCCCGTCGCCTTCCTCGCCTTACCAAAGTGGATCTCATCTTGGAATAATACCAACGACATGCTGTCAGGCAGGAGAGACCGTCCCAGTCTGTGAGAAGAACAACACAACATTGCGTACAAACAGGAAATTACCCGTCAGGATCGTGCTAAGCGTAGCTGCTTGTTGAAGTAGGTAGCATGAGAGTATGAGACTCGATGAAGTCATTTTCTTGTTGTGTCTTACATGTAGCATCGGTTGCTTCGAGTAGACCTACAAGCTCTATAGATGGGTTGTAAGGTCAAAGGGTTTTTAGGCTGATGTTTTCTGGCATGTGTATATTGAAAAACCACTTTCCATTCTACTGTCCAAGCCAGACATCTTCGCGTCCTACTCGTCCACTCACTCGCAATCCTGCTAGGTAGAAGGTCGCTTACTACTAGATAGTAGCACTTCGACGTATTACATGTAATACAACGTACAAGCAGGGCTCGGAAAAATAATTATAATATAATAACTATAGTATTATATTGACGGAATTACTTATTATTGGCAAACCAATGTTTCCGTAAAATATGAAATTGACCCCGTAATAAGTATATTGCCTTTTTACTACAAAAGCTGTTGTCCTCCAACCAAAATCGTTCTTGTGTACACTACCATCTCTTCCCATTGTCATGCCAACTGACTCATTTCCATTTTTAATGATTCCGATATCCAGCTCGCGCAGATTTCTCCTTTGTAATGAATTAGTACTACGTAGTTTGACCATTCTCATTTGGAACCAACGCTATTCAAAGGCCAAAACGACCAAAAATTGAAACAATAACTGCAATATGTATTATTGCCGTCGCCAGTATTGCAGTTACGTATTGTTTTTTCTGAGAAACGAGTACAATTTTATATTTTATTTTCCGAGCCCTGCGTACAGGTAGAGGACTCGGCGGGCGGAAGTCGGGAAAGCTCTACAGTTTATTGTCCTACAAGGTTACCATGAGCGATTCTCAAGGCTACTTTCCTGACAGTACGTACCCATTCTACTTGCTAGAATTCGCTGGATCAATCACTTGTAAGGCACGTGGTGCGAATTACGAGCCACGATGAGACCCAACCGAACACCCCACGCCCGCTTCGGCCACGCATCCTCCGACGGAACAACAAAATCGTCTGGGATTTCTTCATTGCCAAAGAGCGCCTTGTAGATGGCGACATGCGTTGGAAGATCACGGCCAAGGCCGCGGAGAACAGCGCGAGTTGGCCCATTTGCACGGCCTTGGGCGGCACACCGAGCGCGGCCACTAGGCGAGCGGCCACCGTGCCGGTAGTGTAGATGCCCACGGCCTTCATGACGCTACGTCGCCGATGTTAGCAACGGAACAACTCGGTTATTCCATGCTCGAGCTAAAACTTGAGATTCAAGCCTAACTCATCCAACAACTCGGCATCTCGACCAACGCATGAAAAATAGGTTGCTTTGGACCTCATTTCGGCGAGAACCATCCCAATTTTCATTGCCCACGCACTTCTGGGCCAAGGGTCTTCAGACGGAACAACAAACCCATATGGAATCTTGCAATCCTGGTAAACCCTGGCGTACGTTTCAATGGCTGGTACAATGCGCTCGTTCCAAACCGCTTCGCCGCGTTTCCATGCAAACCCAAGCGCTTTCAGACGTTCACTGTCTCGAGCGACCTGCTCCACATACGATTTACGCATTCGAATGTGTAAAACAGCAACCCCAAGCGGAATCCCCACGCTTTCTTCGGCCACGGAGCAGAGGACGGTACTTCGAACGATCTTTCAATAATGCAATGACCAAACTCTTGCCGGTACACCTCAAACGAAGGCAGCAGTTTCTCCGACCAGTTTCTTTCGACGATCGACGTCTCAAAGCAGAACTCAGCTTTCGGAGCTCCTCTTTCGACATTCCCAACTCAGCAGCATACGCCTTTGAACAACGGATCTTACTTGAAGTACTTCCTAGGCGCACACCCCACAGCGCCCTCGGCCAGGCATCGTCACTGGGGACGACAAAACTTTTGGAACGTCCGTGTTGCCGTAGACCTTGGAAAAACGCCGCAACGCCGGCATGATAATTACGTCCCAATTGTGCTGATGAACATTTCGCACAAAGTCCATATCCACCAGCTCGCGCGTCATTGTTGGCGAAAATGAATCTTCGTCCGTCTTCAGTTTGTTTCGGAGGCGGTTGACAGTCATCCCGAATTTGTGCCCCCACATCACAGAAGGCCACGTGGTGTCATCCGACGGGACCACAAAACGCTGAGGCACCAACAGGTCTCCATTCTTGGCCTTGTACGTCCGCAGCGCCTCCAACATCTTGGCCTCCCACTCTCTTGTTCTCCGACCCACATTCTCCCCTCTCCCCTTCAAGCTGCTGAAGCATCGCAGAGTCCGTACCGGTACCGACAAGACCCTTCCAAATGCCACGCGTCCAAACATTTTAAAGCAGGTTGAAAATCCAATTGCTTTATCTATTGACAATTACTGTATCTTGTTAAAATTGTAAATATACAGAATGAAGCGAATAATCCATTGTACCCATCGCGTAATATCCGAAGATCGAAATAACGTTACCGTAAAAATGGCTCAAGATAACGGAGGCGATGGCGTCGTCACTAGTCACTCCGTCAGCCATATTACAGTCCCGTGGTTCCCTCAAGTGCTTTGTCTTGCTGTCGTTCGAGTCTGTGAACAGTCTCAGCCCCAGACTCTCGCTCCAAGCGTCGCAAATGAAGCGCAAACAGTTGATGCAGACCAGGAATCGGACGCCGTGGAGTTCTCTCGGCCCCCACTCGACTCGGAAGCTTCCGTACTGAATAAAAAACAATTGATAGACTGTGGACGTCTATTAGCCACGTCCATTGACGTCTCAGTTGCTACAAATGGCGGAAGTTTGAGTTTTGGATTCGAAGATGAAGATGACGAAACGTTGGTAGATTCAAGAGACGAAGATGAAGAAGAGGAGGTTTTCAGTCGAGAGATGTTGGCTGCAGACGCCGATACCAAGAGTGGAGGGGTCTACTTTTGTGTCCCTCAAGATGGAGACCATAAAGACCTTAGGACGGTCGTGGGTGTCGCCTTTGCTGACTCAAGAATGTCCACGAAGAAGAGAAAGCAGCAACGGTTCTTGATGCTGCTGTTAAGACCGAATAAGACAGAGTCGTTGCAGATTTTGGAGGACTCAGAGCGCAGTTAAGAACTGTGGCGACGGAGTTTTTCCAGGAAGAGAAGGAGGATGGAGATTTTGAAGTGATCGATCGGTTTTATAAGATTTTGGAGAAGCAGCAAGTGCTGGAGAACGGATTGCTGCCGAATGCAGCGATGGTTCGACGACTTGGAGGGGCGATGTGGTGGCGACCCTACATGCATTGCTGCTGCAAGGAAGGGTGGTGTGTTACTCTGCTAGTGCAAGTGCGGCGTCCGCTGCGGTGCTGGCGTTACTGGCCATGTTACCGTCGCAACTAGCGCAGTCTCTGCTGCATGAGCACACTGACGTGTTTGCTGTTCGTCCGTGTTGTACACTGCCGTTGGGAAAGGAGATTTTTGCTCGAAGTGGAGGCTACTTACTTGGAACAAACAGCCCGTTGCTGCTCAAGAGCGAAGATGCGCGGTTAGATCTTGTGCTGGATCTAGATGCGGGTGGGGTTACCGCGTACCCAACACCAACGAGCGAGCGCGCTTTTGCATTTGGCACGAAGACCTCAACATTGGCTGATGGGCTGACACGGCGCTTTACAGATCCAGTAGCTCCAATGCACATGCGGATTACAGGTCAGCGAACACGTGATAATGAATGGGTATTGGCCCAGTGTCGCTCGTATTTTGATGATCTACTGAACGCCGAGCTTGCAGCTAGTCTTCACATCGAAAATGAAGTTGAAGACGAGAGACATATAGAGGCGAGCTCTGTCATGAGTGATTTGTTTCCAGCGTCGTTCCGCTCGATGCTGGAAGAGTTAGCGGCCCCAGTGCTTGACAATTTCGGCCATGTGGATGGCGATGAGCCTCCCAACCCACGCTCTGCATTTTGCGCGGACTACGGCTGGAGCTGGTCACTTTCCTGGCAGTCTACAAACAATTATGCGAAATGGCTGGAGCAAGAGTTACACCAACGAAGACTTACGAGATGTGACTCAAACGATCCACCTCAAAGACAAAGACCGCCGCCGCATGAAGGACATGCCACCTACACGTACACAAGTGGCGACGAGTACGAAGGTGATTTCGTGGAGGGTAAACGCGAGGGATACGGTATTTATGTGGAGCGTGCAACGGGTAATCAGTACGATGGCGCCTGGCTTGATGATAAACGGCACGGAAGGGGAATGCTGACTTCTAAAGCAAGCGGAGGATACATTTATGATGGCGAATGGATACATGACATGCGCTGTGGACAGGGGCATAGCACACGGCGAGGAGGTGGTGACACAGGAGGTGGAGAGAGTTATACAGGTCAATGGCGTGCCAATCGCTTCCATGGGCGAGGAGTCCACGTAAATAGCGAAGGTGTTGTGTACGATGGAGAATGGCGGGACGGTGTGAGGCATGGTGCCGGCAAGCTAATAGCTGCAAAGTCAGCGAAAAGTAGGCTTGGGGAAATGGGAGGTGTAGTGCGGTATGTGGGCGAGTGGTTAGATGGAAAGTTCCATGGGATCGGTTCTTGCCAATATGCTGATGGATCCGAGTACTCTGGCACTTTTGAGCTAGGACGACGGCATGGCAATGGTGTGTTCATTCTCGCATCAGGGGATCGGTATGAAGGACAATGGTGGCAGGGCTTGCGTCACGGCCAAGGTGTCTCTTTCTCCAAAACCTCAGGAATAACACGCGAAGGAACCTGGAAACGTGGTGTTGAGGTGAGCGACGGCGAATGGCTTATGACATTCGCTAATGGCGACAAGTATTCTGGTGCGTGTCGTCGCGGTAAACCATGGGGAAAAGGAACATGCAAATTCGCGAACGGGGCCGCATATACTGGCGACTGGGTTGACGGCCTTCGAGACGGACGCGGGATATGTGTCAATCCTGACGGCACAATTCTCGACGGTGAGTGGCAACACAGCGTGTTTGCAAAGGCTGTTCGTTCCCCGTCTCGATTTGTGGATATTTCGCTTTCTTCAAACACCCTCCGTCGTCGCCAAAGCGCTCAGCGTCAATAGTAGAAGACGAACAAAACGGAGAAGTTCCTTCACATCCGATGCATGGTGCGCTCAGACATGTTTACCCGAACGGAGACGTGTACGAAGGAGAGTTTAAAAACAGGCGTCGTGATGGCTTTGGCATATTCACCGAGCGTGCCACCGGTAGCACTTACGAGGGGAAGTGGGCACAAAATTTGCGCCACGGCAGCGGTGTTCTCACCTCTGGTTCCAAGGACTTCATTTATGATGGTTCTTGGCAGAATGACGAGCGTTGTGGCTATGGCCACTGTGTGATCAGTGGCGGTCGCGAAACTTACAGCGGAAATTGGCGGGCGAATGCTTTTCACGGAAGCGGCAAGTACACTGATGCTGAAGGCAGCATTTACGAGGGAGAATTCGTTCATGGCAAAAGCACGGCGTCGGTAAGTTAATCGCCCCAGTTGCAGAAGAGCAATCGGACTCGACGGCTCAATCTCTGACTGAACAGTACTCTGGTGAGTGGTGTGACGGCTGTCGTGAAGGCCTGGGCGATGCAGTCTTCGTCGACGGATCAAGATACTCTGGCCAATGGAAAGACGACCTCCAGGACGGTGAAGGGACCTTCACGTCGCCTCAAGGTGATCAGTACGTTGGTCAGTGGCGTCGCGGATGTCGCGAAGGTGCCGGTGTATTCACGATCACGAGCTCGGGCGTCGTCAAAGAAGGTCAGTGGTGTCGCGACGAACCCGTGGATGGCGAGTGGACTATCACGTTCCCAGACGGCAGCAAATTCACAGGTGAGTGCATTGGAGGACGTCCCCATGGACGCGGTCTCTGCAAGTACGCAGGCGGCGACCTGTACGACGGCATGTGGGTGCACGGCAAACGTCATGGCACAGGCTCCGGTTTCTTCGCCAATGGTGAGAGTTTCGTGGGCCAATGGGAGAACAACCACGTCGCATTGAACGGCCATGGCAAGTTGACACTAGCAGACGGAACCGTGCACGTATATTCCCACTAATCCAGCGTAAAAGTCAAATGTAGCCATGTTCCAAGTTGCAGTGCTATACCAGTCACTCTTACGAATAAATATAGTGCCATCGACACTTCTCCGGACATATCCCCTCTCACAAATCTTAAGTTCCCCTCTCTGTCCCAATGCAACTGCCCAGATCAGTTCGGCAGAGGTCAGTGCACAAAACTGCTCGGACCCCAGCAGGCGTCTCGATCATGGAGCTCTCCAGCGACGACGACGGCATCCCAAGCTCCGTCACTCCACCCGCATCCTCCCAAGAACCGTCCGCATGTATCGCAACCTCCGCCATCTCCGTCCTCCCGCTACAAGCCGAGCAATCCAGTGTCCGCACTCCTGCCACAAAACTGTCCGCACGCAACGAACTGTACGACCAGTTAGTGCACGAAATGCACAAACGTCGGCCCGACCACTTCGTCGTCGGCGTCACCTGTCGGTCACTAGGAGGTGTCCCGTCTCAGCTACGTGCCCAAGTGTGGAAGGAGCTGCTGGGCGTGGCACGTAGCGAGCGCCTGTGTCTGGACCAGAGCATCCTACAAGTACAAGAAGACCTGGACAACCAGCGCGTCATCGCGGCCGACGCGTCACGCACGCGGGGCAACGAGCCGCGCTTCCAGCTGCCGGAGACTGTGGAGTTAGTGGTGAAGCTGCTCACGTACTACTGCAAGTGTCGCAGCATCCGGTACAAGCAGGGCATGAACGAGGTGCTGGCCCCTTTTTGCTGCTCACAGAGCAGCGAGACGGCAGTGACGACCACGTCCCATTAACGGACGGAGTCGTGTTCCAATGCTTCTATGCTCTTATTGACAGGTTCCTGCCCCATGTGTTCGTGGACAAGGAATTCAGGTCGCTGCAGTGCTCCTTCCAGTTGTACAGACTGCTGATGCTGTACCACGACCCGGAGTTGTGTCACTATCTGGACCAACATGACATGACGCCGGAACTTTATGTTACACCTTGGTTCATGACGCTCTTTGCGCGGTCCTTGCCGCCTGAACTGGTTTTCTACTTGTGGGATTTTTTCTGCTGGAGGAAGACCCGTACTTGCTGCACTTTGTGGCGTACGCGCTCGTAGCGGCGAATCGTCAACAGATTTTCGACGCGGATATTGCCATGCTGCCACAGGTGTTGAGCTCGCTCACGTTTGCCTCGTGCGACGAGTTGGAGCTGGTTTGTGCGAGCGCGCTGAGTATTTCGGAGAGCACGCCGCGATCGTTCAAGAGGGATCTGTATTCTGTGTGCTACGGCGGGTTTACAGATGCAATGGTGCCGTTCTTGGATCAGCTGTACGCGTGCTCCAGCCTGCAGGTTTACCCGGAGGAGCTGGTGCGGAATTTACTGGATCGATTGGCGATTACAGATAAACAGAAGCGCAGTCCAGTGCTGGCACCCGCTGCGCCGGTTGTGCAGGAAGAGCTGGCAAGTGCACAAGATTCGCTGAACCCGTTGTTATCACCTCACGACGACCAAGCTCCTTTATTGTATCCTTCAGGAAATGACGATGGCGATGATTCGACGGCGCTAAAATTTATCGTTCTGGACTGTCGACCAGCGGAGGAGTATCACAAGTCGCATTTAAGCCTCTCGCACCACATTGATCCAAGTATTATGGGGCGACCGGACGCGCTGGATGGGCTCATGAAGGGATTCTCGCACATGAAAGGCTGCCACTTCTGTTTTGTTGGACCCTCCGTCGATACACCGTCTGAGCTCCCGCGCTCGTCGTCGAACAATGGTGCATTGAATACAATTGTACGCTTGGCCAGGGTAATTTCGAACGATAAATCTCAACACCAACCGACACAAGAGCAAACCCATAAGGCTATCGAAGTCACAGTAGCAGCGGAGGTCATCGGCGAGGTGCGGTCATCTTCGTCGCCTCCATCGGGGCCCGTGACGTTATCCCGCAAGCAGAGTCCTGGAGAGCCTGGTGCATTAGCCAGCGAGATTGGAAGTAGCGGAGCTTCCAAGGTGCATGCGGAGCACGTATCAGTGACGCGACTCGTGCTTATGTTCTTACAGAAGGGCTTTAAGTTTGTAAGTCGACTAGACGGAGGGTTTGACGAATTGGAGAAAAATATCCAAAGCATGGATACGTTTGCCCAGGAGCAGCTCCTCGTATCGTCGCCGTTACCAATACCGATCGATGATCAGATGATGCCACCTGACTCGACTAGTAGCTCGTCGTCCTCTGGGGGATTCAACTTGCTTGCTAAGATTGGGTTGGCTCGATCACGCACGACATCACAAGACGATTTCGCGAGCGAATTTGGTGGCAGTACATACATTGACGGCGCCGATACGAGCAGCAACCCCACCATAACAACGATTACCTCAGCTCCGAGTAGTAGCACTTTGAACGACGTGAAAGAAGTGATGAAAAAGACGAAGTCAAAGACCAAGATGACGACAAGTTCTGCTGTATCGACACTATCGCAGCGTCTGATGTCCCTGAAGGCAGCTGCAAGAGATGTTGTATCATCAAGCTCGAGCTCAACTGCCCGGCCGTCTGCCGAGGTAAACGGTGTTGCTGATGTTGCTGGTGAGGAGGGGTGGGTTGAAGTGTGCGTGAATACACGCAACACTTCGGAAGAGGAAACTACTGTAGTCGAGCTACAAGAAGGCCCCATCGGGATCCTGTTCCAGAAGTCTCGAACATCCAAGCAGTATCAAGCCGTTGTTGACAGCGTGGTTCCGGACAGCCAGGCGGCTGCAACTGGGCTGATCAACACCGGAGACTTGCTCGTTTCAATCAATGATGACAATTTGGAAGGCGTCGCGTTTCTCACAGTGATTGAACTTATTATTCAAGCCTCTCGGCCGGTAATGCTGCGATTTCTTACCCCTCCAAGCTTACAGAAGGAGAAAGATGCAACTGTATCCGGTGCCATTGCCATTCCGCCACTGGCACCAACGTTGGTAAGTGCGACGCGGCATTCTATCTGCATCACGTGGGATAAATTGCCTGCTAAGGCCGTACCACCAGCAGTGGCACGCTACCAACTTCAGTTTGCCAAGCAATCCGGTGATGAATTCAACCCTTGGCTTCCGATCACAATGAAGCAGGAGGGAACTACAGCTGAGGTGGATACAACTGGCGTCACGGACCAGACGAATGGAACAATGGTTGGTCTTGATCCGGGCAAGTCGCTTGTATTCCGCGTGCGCTGTGGAGATGGCCAGCGGTGGGGGCCCTACAGTTTGTCAAGTGGGTCCATGAGAACATTGGACATTCGAACCTCAGGCTCAGCAATACCCACGTCGGGTACTTTGACGCCGACGTCCGTGGGTTTAGAAGATGGAACACCAGCAATTTTCCTTCCCGGTGTTTGCCCCGAATATGTCGAGCGAGGGCGATTCTTTTACCGCGTACTTCTTTCACTGCGAGCCCGCCGTCGTCCCGATTTCAACGCTGAAAAACTGGACATAATACTGGAGAGAGGTTTAGTGATCAGAGTATCAGAGCGCCTTGTGAGTCCTGGTACGAACCAAGTGTTCGTTCGCCTTGCTCTTAGCAGCAGTGATGATAACGCGGACCAAGAAAGAGAATATGAAACCAACGATGGCGAGCTGATGCTGCTTCGTAACGGCCAAAGGGGGCGGACGATGATTCCGAGGGTGTATGGGCTTTTGAAAATACTCCAACTGGCGATGTGGTCCTGGAGCGGCTTCCGGAATCTGCTGTTGAAGAGATTGGACCTTCATTGCAGGATCAGGCTAAGTCCATGGTTCAAGCATTCCTCAGTTCTCGTGGTATCACCCCACCCAGTGGAAGTATCGGCGACAATTCCAACTCCAATAGCGTGGCGTCGATCAGTTCAATAGTTTCAACTGCTGCCAGCAGCAGTAGCAGCGCCAATAACGCAACGGCGTCATTGCACATTCCCGTTGCGCCGCAAATTTTGCAGATATTCCCTGCATCGAGCTCAGAAATTATCGTGACGTGGGATCCAGTGAATGATGCTGGCGTAACTAAGTACCAGATTCAGTACGTGAAGGATCGTCTGGCTGCAATGTGGTGGACAGTCAAGCCGGACATCACCGCCGAGACATTGAAATACTCGGTCACGGGCTTGCAACCGAACACACCCTACCTCTTCCGCATCCGCAGCGGCACCGAGGACAATAAATGGAGTCCCTATAGTGAATCAAGCGAGAGTTGCCGAACACTCACCATGGGTCAAACCTCGGTGAACAGCTCATCTAGTGACGAGGACGGAGACACATCGTCCACACGATCTACAAGCAGTACCGGGAAGAAGCATCTTTCGATTGCTTCAAATACACCTGCGCCTCAAAGCGCACCGATGCGAACAGGAAGCTCCATCCTTGACAAAGCGGTAGCGGTAGCCACCCGTCTGAGACGGCGCTCGCACTCCTCTAACAACCCTCAAGTAGAAGCTCAACCTGATGAAGGCCCAGTAAATAACAAGGAAGATGACAATGACGAGGCACAACAAGAAGACTTGAGCAAAAGCGAATTGGAACTACCTTCGTCACGACATGTAGACTTGGCTAGCTGGAAGTCCTCGTCCAGCGATGCACACAAGGACTTCCGATTCTACCACGCCATCAGGTTTGAGGCGCAGGACGAGGACTCAGAAGGACAACTGAGCCGACTAGGAGAGCGTGAGCTCGTCATTACGCCTTCGGTGCTCATCGTATTAAATGCAATGGCGGCTACGCGAGAGGGATTCGCACTGGTCGAAGAGTGGCGGCCTTTGACGTCACTCAAGACGGTGGCCGAATGGGAAGACCTAGACAACTCTCTCGTCTTCCACTTCAAGGTACGGGCTTAGTTAGACGATCACAGTGATACTGCTTCTTTGTAAATTATTCTCTGACAACTATTGCTTGTGGTATTGAACCTATAGGACCAAGAAACGGCAACGCCCAACTCGCACGACGAAGCTCAACAAACTCAACACCTGATTGTTGTGGTGGAAGGAGCGAAAGCGTGTGCCAGGATTGTCCGGGATTACCAACACAAAAAGTTGAGCCTGGAAGGGTAGTTACCCCCAAGCGCGGTAACAGGGAGCGCGCTGTATATGTCGAGCTGGTTCATGCCGTAGCAGGACCGGTGTGTGTGTAGATGTCAACTGTCCATTGAGAAGGCATGTGCAAATAATACTACTAACTACCTAAACAGATTTATAGAGAATTTCCAGCCCAAGCACATTCGATATTTCTTCGCTTAAAGTCGCGGTATCGAGTTCACGTTAGTTCGCATCTAATTCATTCGAGCTATTTGATGAGGACCTCAATGTTTGCAGAGCGAGCAACGTGCGTGCCACTTGGCGTTGAAATTTGAGTTTCGTAGGAGCTAGACGAGCGCAATGGCGGAAGAAAGATAGCGCAGTCCAGTACTCGTCCATTCTCAAGCTTGTCAGCTACAAACACAACACAGCAAGCAGGAAACTTTAACTCAAATAAATCTTACCACACGACGAGATCGTAGACTTACCCCAAGCAGATAGAAGACGTCTATGTCGGTCGAGCTGACGTCATTGTGAGCCTCATCTCTCCAGGGTGTCAGTACTTCCAGCACGCTATTGAAGGCTCCCAGTTCTGTTGCCATCATGTGTAAACAAGAGTGAGCACTACATGTCCGTTCGAAGAAGATGAATTTCTTCTTACCGTAAAACCAGCGTGCCAGTTGAAGTTGAACCCCTCGCGTGGTGACATCCGTCTCGCTCTGCTGTTCCATGTGGTAAAACGTCCGCCAAGTTTTGGTTCCAGCTTCGATCAGAAGTTGTTGATAGTTTTTCGACTCGGTGTCGACTTCTTGTAGCCGCAACCGGTTCAGTAATTCCCAGTGTAGAGCAGAGAACAGGTCGAAATCCCAACCAGTTTGTGCCAAAAGTGTGAGAAGAGTATCCGCCGAGAAGCAACGCGCACCGTCGTCGAAGCTCATCATACCCCACAATAAGTCGCAATCTCCTGGCGTGAAGCGCGAAAACTGGTGTTGAAAGCTCGTTTGAAGAGCATTTGGGGTGTCCTTGTTTATTGTAGGGTCGACTGTCGCGAAAAAGAGGTCAAAAGTATCACTAGCTGGTGCAGAAACCACCTGAGCATTTGCGGAGATATCTGCTGCTCTGCTGGTAAGGGTTTGAAAGAACAGCTTGAAGATCTCAAAATCCACGGGTAGACAGAAGCAGTCTGGGTGAGGTGACAACTGTGGTAGCTCCAGGCTCACTTTCTCAGTAGTCCCAGACTCTCCGTTTTCATTGCAAGCGCCTTCGGTAGTGCTTGTAGTAATGAACGCACCAGAGATGGCGTCTCGGAAAGAAAATCTTGCATCGCCAGCCAAAATGGCGACAGGGAAAGCCGCCATGTCATCATCTCTATCGACTAGCGTCAAAAAGAACTCGAACGCCTCAACTGGAAACAGAACCAATCCTGTCGATGATACAGGTTTTATTTCTGAAGAAGCGGTCGTAGAAGCACCATGTCGAAATTGGTCTAGTACTTGAACTAAGGTCTCGTTCAGTCGGCTATCTTCGTAAGCGGCTTGTGTCCTAGGATCTGGAATTGGCCGAAGGCTTACATCCATGTCAGCAATGCTGGAAGTATCGCTATCAAGAAGAGCCGTATGTATTACGACACGCTCCTTTGAGTTACATTCGGGAACGTTGACAGCATCAGTTGAATGCTGGATAGACACCGCAAAAATGTCAGCGCGCAGTGAGTCCAGAAAATAGTTCCCTATCAGTGCAACAGGGCCATCACTTCCAACATGCCATTGACGTTGAGCATGTATTAGCTCCAATGTTTTTCGCTTTGTGGAATCTCCGTGAATGAAGTCGTGCGTGTCGAAGAGTGCGAAGTCTAACTGCCCATGTGCGATAAACGAGTGAAAACACTTCATTTGCCGTCGTGAATTCAGGACTTGCTCACTCAAATCGGAAGCTATGACCAATGGTACTAGTCCTCGTCTCTTAAACTCGTCATTTGCTTCCACAAGTTCAGTAAAGTGAAGCATGAACGCGTGCAAAATTTACAGGAGCCACTGGCGGCTTCCCACACGAAGCAATTCGGGGGCCCATTTTCCTTAAAAGAAGCCTTGACACAGTCAGTGTTACTCAACAAGAAGTCGACTGCGATACGTGCGTAACCTGCAGCCAGGAAAGAGCTGCTGGAGACACCAAACGGAATAGCACCCGAACTCCATGCGCGGATGCCTTGGTCCTTGTAAAACTGCTTCTGGGTGTCCCAAAGACAGCACTTCGACAGTCTCTCGAGATTTGGTGACATTGCTTGAGGCTGAACTGTTGTGTCGATAAAAAGGACAGACGCTGTCTGCTCTTGCTTACCGAACCGATTCGCTGTCTTCTCTTCTCCCAGATCCACAGGAGGATACAAACCACTCCATAGCTGCATTTCACGCTTCTCTAATTCTTCAAGATCACGCCGCACACGGGATTGTGGAATAAGCTGAGTCTGCCTCCGGAGCTTCTTGGCGCAAGCACGAACAAGCTTCGGGTGAAAGTGACTCCAGCGTAACGCGAGTAGCAAAAGCTGGAACGGTAACTGGTTGATAGACGAAAACATCGTCGCTCGAGCCGCTCCAAAAGTCTCTTTCCGTTCGCCAAAGCCCCGCAGACTCAGGAACCCACCGAACGATCTCCATCACAAAACGCCACCCACACTGATCTCGCAGGGCATTCAATGGCTCAGCAATAAACTTCAAACTCCTTCTCCATTCACTCTCCGTCTCACCAACATACTGCAGATGATACATCAAAGTGCTGTCAATAGCTCTACTTTCCGTTTCCAAACCCAACAACCCATCCGGATTGTGCACTACAAGCACCATAATTCTCCCAAAAGAGCCTAGAACTTGATTCACCGCCTGGACAATAGCATCAACCAGCTTCGCTGCAACTTCATCCTCGGACGGCGCGTACACCATAAACACCATTCCAGTCGAACTGCTACTTGAAGTATCAAAAGTTATGTCAGAAATCCATGACTGCATCTCGTCCATATTTTTCACATGTGCGTAGGAACCTTCACCCTCTGCACTGCACACTTCACTCTGACGTAGGAACCCATTCATCAACACCGACAGCACTTTTCCTTGCTCAGAAATGGCTGCATCCCCCAACGAGACCAACACATGCGACTGCAATTGACTTTGCGTAGCTGCTCGTTCCAGCACTTGCACCAACGTCTCCGCCAGCCAACATTGCGCCAGGTCTTCACGTAATGTACTCACCTCCATCCACCACTTCAGGTTTTCGACCGTTTCGTCGCCGGATTGAATGGTGACGACGATACCAAACAACATGGCTACATTTTCATCCCACTCCTGAGATTGATTGGCAGCGGTGGAAGAAAGGAGACGACCCATATTTAGACAATAAGGTCCCTTTTGCTGCATTATTGTACCCCATGTTTATACCTTTTTGTGAAAATAGTCCTTCCTTGTACAATTTTATGTCCAAAAATACGTCCACACAAAAATGTTTACATTCGAAATGTTTAGTCAAAAATACGTCCACACAAAAAGCTTACATAAGTCAAAAATACATCCACACAAAATAGTTTACATTCGAAATGTTACGTCGGACAAGTCGAGTGGCCAAGGGCGTCCTGCGTCCGTATCGTCCACTTCTCGCCGCCCCATTGTCAACCGCTTCAACGCCAGACTCGTTGCTCGCCTATGGTGTTCGTATTTTACATTGCATCGACCCGCACGAGAAAGTTTCGCTCACTTTCGAGTGTCAAAATCGCTGGAATTCCGACACTTTACCCATTTTTCGGGAACCCAAATGGGGTTCCCATATTCCGCCGGATCTGCCGGCCAGAGGACCCAAACCGCAACTTTTGCCCCCAAACAGATGCCAAGTATGAAACAATTGCAGACTCAAGCCAGTATCCCAATTATTATGCTTCACGCTTTGGCACACATTGAATTGGGAGCTATTGACAATTATTGGGACACGCTCGTCCGCTTCGACCCGGTCGAACACCAATTGCCCAAAGACTTTTACGATGATTTTCTGAAAGTTGCAGCGGACGAAGCTCGACATTTCACTATGGTGGACGACAGATTGAGAGAATTGGGCTCCGAATATGGAGCTCTTCCTGCAACAATTGCCTTATTGGAGCACGCGGCGAACACAGCAGCAGATTTGGCTGCAAGAATTGCAGTGGTGCCTTTGGTGCAAGAAGCTAGAGGGTTAGACTCGGGAGATCGATTGGTGCACAGGATTAAATCCATGGGAGATAAAGCTTCGGCTCGTGTGGTGGAGCAGATTGTGGGAGGAACGAGACCATGTGAAGTGCGGCATCAAGTGGTTCAAGTACATTGCAAAAGTGCAGAAGAGAGAGCAGGACAAAGTCGCGTATTTTCAAGAATTGGTGCTGCAGTTTTTCCCGGATGGACTACCAGGACCGTTTGATGTGGAGGCGAGACTTGCAGCGGATATGGGCACGGAATGGTACCAAGCACTGGAAAGTAAAGTTGGCCATTCCTACCCACCTCCGTCATCGAGAACAGATGTGAAAAAGGAGAAGGTACAGGAGCAGAGTGCGAGTGTCGCGGCGTTTGCGGCCAGTAAGAAGAAAGTGATTTTAGCCGGGTCGGTGTGGCCCGAACGTACAAGCTCCGCGGCTGGAGTTCGTAGTGCGGATATTATCAGTGTGCTGCAAGAGCGTGGCTATCAGGTCCTGTGTGTGTCCCCGAGTCGGTTGAATGACCATACGACACGGTTAGAGCTGGAACACGACGTGCGCTGCATGCAAGCAGACGCTAATACCGACGCTTTCCAGAATCTACTGCTGGCAACGCTGCCGCAGGTCGTGATTTTTGACCGCTTCATAGCTGAAGAGATGTATGGTTGGCAAGCCAAGAAGTACGCACCCGATGCGCTGCGAGTACTTGACCTGCAAGATGTCCACTTCGTTCGTCGCGCACGAGAGTTTGCAGTGAAGAAACAAGGAGCGCGTTTCGAAGATACACTGGATGGAACACGACTGGATATTGCGCCTGTGGAAAAGGTTGCGATCCGCGAATTGGCATCTATTCATCGTTCTGACTTGACGTTATATGTATCGGACTTCGAGCGCGACTTGCTGGTCTCGCGCTTCCAAGTGCCCAATTCGAGCTTGCACTGCTGTGACTTCTTCTACCCCAAAATCGATGTATCAACGCTACGCTCATTCGATGAGCGGAAAAATGTTGCATTCATTGGCAGCTTCAAGCATGCGCCCAACGTTGATGCCGTTGAATGGACGAAGAATGTCATTCTTCCGTTGTTTCGTAGCATGGAAAAGGATGCGGAGATCCACATTTACGGGTCTTATGGAGAGACCAAGCGTTTTACAAAGCTAGATGACCCCAGACGGGGTTTCTTCATGAAAGGCTTTGCTCCCGAAGCGCACGAGATGTTGAGTCAATACCGTCTAAGCATCGCACCACTGCGGTTTGGCGCAGGCATCAAGGGGAAAATCGCGGACAGTTGGTTTGTGGGAACACCATGCGTGACCACTTCAATTGGGGCTGAGGGTATGATTTCGGATAACACGTCGTGGGGCGGTGCAATCGCTGACAACACCGAGACCTTTGCGAACGAGATGCAGAGTCTCTACAATGACGTACCACGCTGGAGTGCTGCCAGGGATGCTGGTGTGGCTACATGCTCGTCCCGGTACGATCAATCGCGCAATGCTGACAGCTTGATGGAACGAATGGAACTTGCTATGAGTGAGAAGCACGCGTTACGCGAACAGAATTGGATGGGGCGGATTTTGTGGTCCGAGAAGTTTCGAGCCACGGAGTACATGTCGAGGTACATTCGTGCGAAAAATGAAGCTACCAACGAATAAATAGAGCGCGTGTGGCATTTATTATGGTTCATTATGTCAGCTTTATCGAACACTGCATACCGGTTGGGTGAGATCTTGTTTGACCCGCTCACTTGCATTGATGTGGTTCAATTTTGCGTCCTAGTGGCATTGTGGCAATATCGTCAAACGACTTCGACAACTAGCAAACATGTACATGTATTTCAGGTATTTACATTTTGCAGCAGAAATACTTCGAGTACCTTGTTGTAGAGATCCAATGGAGTATCGCACTCGTCTTCAGTCTCGACGTCCCCCTCGCCGCGCCAATGTTGGGAAAAACATGGCATATTCGGTCAGGATCGTCAATCTAGGGTCGTTCCCCGATACAGTAGCGACGAAAGGTTTTCCAACCCGAACATCTTGGTTGCAATCACATCTGGGTGTAGTCTGCGAGCAAACCATGCCTCGAATTGAGTAATTTCCACCTTATTCGCAACAGACTTGAGATCTGGGACTTGTTTGAGCGACTGCAACAGCTTTGCTAGCTTTGCTTCTTGAAGTTGATCCAGCAACCGGAAGTATATCTCGTAGTCTGCAAACGAGTGGCCGTCACTTCGATATGACTTGACGTAGTGAAGCCACTGGAGGAGTTTTGGGTTCTCGTAAAGCTTATCACCGGCCTTTTCCTGTCTTGAAAACGCTCTTCGGGTTTTCGCTGGCCATCAACCACAACTTGTTGGAAATCTTTTGAGACACGCTGAACTTCGACGCCAGCTCCGCAATCTTCGACGTACCAGGTAGGCCCCTCCTGTTGACTTCAAGGTTCGATCTCTAGAGTTTTCTTATTGCTTGTCAGTGGTAAACGCACCAAGCAGGTGTGCACTTGTCTTCGAAATGGAGCCTTTAGACAGGTGAGTCTCCCGACCGCGGGACCCACGAGAATTGTTGCCACAGCCAACAGGATGATTGTGGAAATGCGCATGGTCCGTTTGGTTGTTGGTGGTATTCTTGAGATAAAAAGCAAAGTGATGTTTGGACAGCACATTCGGACAGTGATGAACGGGAATGTTGGCAGGGTGCTCGATGTAATCCATTTGTGCGTGATGCCCACAGCGTTAGCCCCACTCATGCAATGCGTTGCGACAAGACAAAATAGTGATGTCAGCCAATCCTGACTTTGATCAAACCATAACGCTTCTCGACGCCACAAAATTCATGAAGTACCGTACATGTCCAATGCAGTACAGATACGGACCAAGAAAAGCATGGTGTTAATGATCAAGATCAGTATTGACTCACCATGTTGGATTGAACTCGGTACCCCCACACACACATCCAACCAGACCGTCAGGCTTGTAAGGAAGCACTCTAAAACTCGATTTGAAAATCACTGCTCACTGCGATTCGCTGCTTACAGTATGCGCGGTAATATTGATAAGCATTTTTCCTGTTGTGTCCGAACTTGGAACGTTAAACCAGACAAAACTATGGTGAGGGCAACCGCATGCCGATCCTAACCTTTATCATATCATAACGCTTCTCATGGCCACAAACATAAGTACATGTAACAGACGTGTAGATGCACCACGTGAAGCGAGAAGGAACTTTATGATCAAGGTCTGGCTTGACTAACCAGGATTGAATACACTTACTTGTATTAATACTTGCTTACTTGTATTAATACATACATGTAGAGCCAGCAGTCTTGTATAACGCTCTCTAAGTGACTCACTTCTGTTGTACATGTAGACGTACATCCCGATAATACATGTAGTTAGACCATGATGTGAGCCTTTGAATTGCCTTTTTCAAACCGTTGTTACGCAAAGGTATGTTTGGCTCTCGGAGCCCAACACTCAGGCATCACTAGCTTCGACACCCTTCGAATTGTGGTTCTCATTCCAAGACTTTCCTTCTGAACGACAACCTGCAACCTACTTTCCAAAAGTCTTGATCAAGAATACCTACTATGCAGTCAAGAACGCTCACCTTCACGTACCAGATGCTGGTTATGCTGGCGCTGATGGTCAATAGCGCTGTCGCGTTGGAAGACGGTGTTGCACTGAGTGAGGTTTTCGGTGGACCCCACGGCGACAAATACTCGGACATGGAGCTCATTTCTCCCGGACAAGAAGTGCACTCCATCACCATTCGTACCGGCGAACGCGTCAACGGCGTCGGCCTCGATATCACGGACCCCGCGGGGACGAATTCCAGCGTCTACCACGGTGGCGATGGCGGCGACTCGAACACACTCACGCTAGGTGCTGGCGAGTACATCACGGGTATCGAGGCCCACTGGGGTAAGTACCAAGGCCATACGCGCGTCAAGTACATCTGCTTCACCACCAGCGCTGGCAACACTCTTTTGGGAGGAACTCAGACCAATAACGTTGGCAAGGACACTGCCCCCGAGGGGTACCAGTTGGGTGGCTTCACTGGTTACGCTGGCAAGGAACTCGATTCGGTGGGTGCCATTTGGACCATCATTTCGGCGAGTGGGCCGACACCAAAGTATGGTGAAGCTGTAGCGCTTACGTTCAATGGCCTCGAGTAAGCTTACTACAAACGACAGCATACAAAAGGCGTCAGATAGCCAACTATCGGTTCATCTCCACAAAGTGTTTGATCTTTTTACTTGTTGCGCTTTACAGTCTTTATTCGGACTACGACTATCTTGCACGAAATACCTACTTTACTTGAAAAACCTTAAAAGTCGTACTACGTCGTATCAAGTGTTATAGCTTATCATCCTCGCCCGAGGTGATCTACAGTCCTAACACGACTTTGGGTCGATTTCAGAATCTGCTACCATGAATCAGACAGTACTTGAACCACTTGATACATGTAGTAATGTGTGCTCATTGACTTCAACCCGCAACTTCTGCAGGGTGTCAAACTTCTTTATCAGCCTTTGTCCAAATCTACATTCAACTCTAGGTACACCTCGGCCATATTTCCTTAGCACTACATGATCAAATTGGACACGCAACAGCTTCAAACGCATCAAAATCTTTATTATCGCAGGGCAAGGTGACAAATCCGACCTCGAACATTGAACGGTGCATCACTTTTTTTCTTCTATCTCTTCTGGTGGTTGGTAAAACGCAGTGCGAGCAGCGACACCACACGAAGACAGGCAATCCAGAGTAAGATGATGGCAAAGTTCGACCAGATGTCGCTGTGCTTCGCCGTGAAGATTTCATCCAGGTACTCGGCGACCGTGATGTTGGTTCCTAGTATTGGCGGCGCACCAGTCATTTGCTGACATCCAAGCTCGCTACTATCTCCTTCGCTTGGACAGTCACCAAAGACGATGGCAATTAAACTCGCGAATGTGTACTTGTGGGGAGTCAAATGGTACAGCCATCGGTAACCCTGAGGAATCAAAGCAACAGGAGGGTTGAACCCTGTGAACGTGATCCAGACGTAGTTGACCAGGATGACAAACAGCGAAGCCACTTCGAGATTGGGAGACAAGTACGCTAAAAGCTGGCCGAAGTACGCTTGCAGCACCACGAGACCGGTGAGATTGACCCAGTATGACAAGAACTCCACCACACCCGTGGAACCCACCAGTGGGTAGTAGAAAAACATAAACAGTAGAGACTCCACGAAACAGTACGGGATCTCGACCAATGTCGCGCCGATAAAATACCAGAACGCATTGTACGTCTGGGCGTTGCGCTCCCGGTAAAATGAAGCTCTCTCCTGGATAGAGATCGGCACGACGCTGCTGAAAACGATAAACGTCATGTACGACTGCGTCATGAAGACCATGCCGAGACCCGAGTTAATTCCCTGGTACGATGAGTACTCAGCACTGACGTAAGCAACTCCGAAGACCAATCCCAGCATGATTGAAATGAGAAACCGAGTCAAGTTGTACGAAGCAGTCATCCAGTATATATCGAAGAAGCGCTTGATCAAGAACTGGGCTTGAGTAACGTTGCTAGCAGCGCGTTTCTTGTTGAACACCAAGGCAGGAACAGAAGGCGACGGGCGAGTGACTCCTTCGCGGTCCAAGTTTGATTTCTGCTGCTGAGCTTCGGCGCTAGACTTAAAGAGCTCAACAAAGTCCGTCTTGTTGCTGCTGTCGCTGCCCACGCCAGCTCCGATCACCTCCAGCATCCACGTCGCAGGGTTATAGTCCTGCTCTAGTTTCGCCACGCCATCAATTGACTCGAAATATCTGATCAAGTTTGATGCCTTGGCACCAAGATCACCAAAAACACCATTTCACCGCCGCGCTTCAGCAGCAGTAAGCTATCGAAAACGCCGAACACCACTGCTGATGGCTGATGGATCGTGCACACAATGGTGCGGCCCGTATCCGCCACTTTGCGTACACCGTTCATGATGAGCTTGGCTGACCGAGCGTCAAGTCCACTCGTCGGCTCGTCCAGGAACAACACACTCGGCTGCGCTGCCAGCTCCACGCCGATAGTCAGTCGCTTCATCTGCTCCGTCGAGCTGCCACGGATGATCTGGTCTGCGATCGGGTGTAGGTCCAACAACTCCAGACACTCGTTCACCGAGTGATACTTCTGACTGTCAGGTACATCGGCACCCTGACGTAGGAAGGCACTGAATGTCAACGCCTCTCGAAAGGTTGACGAGTCTGAGTGGATATCCATCTGCTCGCAGTAGCCCGTTGCACGGCGAATGGCTAGGTCCGTAGCAGGGTATCCGTTAAGCAAAATGTCACCTCGGATCAGTCCGTCAGTCTTACGTCCGGCGATGACGTCCATGAGTGTGGTCTTGCCAGCTCCAGATGACCCCATGAGTGCAGTAATGGTACCAGGCAGGGCATATCCGCTGACACCCTTGAGTAGGTCAATGGTAGCTTTCGTGTTTGTGGGGTCAGGGACCGAGTACCACAAGTGCTTGAAGGCCAACGTCACCGGAACAAAATTCTTCTCTGCTGAACGAGGCACAGAAACAACCAAATGATCTTCATCGCGAGCGGATGAACCTTTCGGCGTTGCCACCAGAGCGTAATGGTCTTTGCGTGAGGCAGTGATCTTGTCGTCATCATTTTCAACATCCAGGGAAAAGTTTTCAGGAGTCTCGTATCTCCAGTATTCCAGCACCAAGCAGGAAAGTGTCATAAAGAACACGTATGCAGCAGCCAAGAATATGAGGCCGTACCACAACCAGTACTTCTCCGTCGGCACACCGTACACACCAAGCATGTATTCCCCCATTTGCATTCCATACTCTGCGCAGTAATTTATTTCATTGTACACGCAGGTATCGAATCTTGAGTCGCGGTACTGGTTCACCACAACAGCGTGAATTCCCCACGCATGCGGGCTGATCCAGTAAATCCAGGACAAATAGACCGGAATGGTGTCTTTTGTGATCAAAAATCCTGAGAACGTAGCGAGTAGCAACAACGACAGCAATGCAATTGGGTTTGCCACGTTGATATTCGGGCACACGGATGCAATAAAGAAAAACCAAGCAGCGTACGCCATGTTCACGAGGAAAAGTACAGCCTGGTACAGAATGTAACTCTGTGCGCTAGCCACGAAGCCGCACATCCAATATACGAGCGAGCCAAACAACAGTGTCTCCATCAGAATAATCGGAATTTGCTTTACCGAGCTTGCAATCACGAAAGACGAAGTCCGGTAGAAGTTGGCACCGCGCTGCTTGTAAATCACATCACGGGTCTCAAGAATCGTAGGAATCATGGCGGATTTCGCCACCGCCAGCGTATCCACTACAGTGTAGGCCAGTCCCATAACGACCTGCGAGTTCAACGCATCGAACTGATAAAATGCAGATCCATAGATCAGTCCCAGGACCAGTGCCATGAATGCTCGGCTCTTCACTGCAGCCAAGTCTTGCACGAGCACCTTCAACTCACGCGAAATCAGTGTCGCTGTACCGGCCGCAAAGCTCTGCTGGAACTCGGGCGTGTGTTTAATGAACGCCATGTTGTCTTCAATGAGATCAGGACTCAACGGAGTGTGTAGGTCATCCAGCATGCGCTTGTTGATGAGCGATTTCTCGAACTCAACAGCAAATTGCTGTGTGTATCTCGGTACGGGGCCATTCTCGTACTGAAGCTGCTTATCGGTGCCAAGATCCATCAAAAAGTCTGCCACGTCGCGATTCGGCGGACACTTCAAGCCTAAGCCTTCAAAGTAGCTCAACGCCTCCGCTCGAGCGCCATGGTACATCACGTACCCGTCATTCAAAAGGAGCACCTCGTCAAACAGCTCATACACCTCAGGAGACGGCTGTAACAGCGAAATCACCACGGTCTTGTTGAATGTCTTCGCGAGACTGCGCTGCGTCGAGATGATGTCGAATGTTGCTGCACTGTCCAAACCCGTGCTGATCTCGTCCATCATCAGCACGAACTTGTTGCCGAACGCCATCTCGCCCGTCGTAACGCGCTTACGCTCACCGCCGGATACTCCTCGAAGCGTGGCATCACCCACACTGGTGTCCTTGCAGCTCTCAAGACCGAGTTGGCGAATAATGATGTCCGGGTGATGTTTGAACATGGCACGTGCAGCATCAAGTCCAGCCTGATTCTCTTCAGGTGTGCCATGTACCAACTGTTTCTCGTCGCGTTTGGCTAGTCCTCCACCATTGCAGACGTGTGCGAACTCGAGAGTCTCGTTCACCGTAAGGGTAGGCAAATGCTTGTCTGTCTGAGGTACGTAGGCGACAACTTGAGGCAGTCGCTTGATGAGGGTATCTCGAGGGATACCGTTGTACGTGACGTCGCCTTTAATGTCGACGTTCTTCCCAGTCGGAAACCTTCCACTCAGCAGCTTCATGAGCGACGATTTGCCAGACCCTGGTTGACCGAGAATCAGCGTCATAGTGCCTGGCTTGAACACGCCACTCACGTTGCGAAGGATGTTCTTGGTCACCACGTGCCTTTCAGCACTCATCTTTAGCACGCTCTTCTTGATCACATTCGCGATGGTGGGAAGCTCCGCTTGTACTTGCAACGCATCCTTCACCACAATGTTCGCCGTAATGGACACGTTCTCGAAGCGTACTTCCACTTGAGGTAGCGGTCTGCCGAGCGCCGCTTGTATTCGTGAAGCCACGTGCTCATGAAGCTTCACCGCTCCATGAGCCATAAGCATCTCCCCACTATCGTAGGTGATCTCCGTGTTGCTGGGTATTGCCATGCCGGAACTGCTTCACTCGAATTGAGCAAGGTCCGAAATGAGACCAGAACCTGTGGTGGGAAGTGCTTCATATTGACGACCGCCATAATCTCGATGATTATGAAGGCGTTTGGGCCATCGCAATCGTGAAGATTATGTAGGGAGTCAGACAGTCGGCGCCAAGACTCCTGTCCTTCGTGAGCTATGAATTCAATCTCTGTTTTTCAAAAGGTGTAGAATTGCTTGGTTAATGCCTCAACATGCACAGCTATCCTTACCAGATCAGTACACGCCGTAGCCGGCTCGTTCATTGAGGTCATCATTGTTGCTGCTATTCCCTCGAAGACCACTCTTTCGACGAGCTTTCACCAGTCCAGCAGCACCTCCTCCAACCATGACACCCATGGAGGGACCCTCTGGCTCACCGTCGTCGAACGAAAGCGCTCCAAACATGTCGGTCGGTGCTTTTCTGCTAGATCCACTTGTGTCAGGCTGCTGCTCTAGCCAAATTGGCTGCTTTGATCTTGACTGGTTCTGAGAGTTACGAGACTTGATGTAACTTCCATCGTTCATTGAGTCATCGTCATCTTCCGCTGCAGCATCTCGTCGACTCTTGCCTGGAGCAGAATTCGGCGGTGGAAACACGTCCGCCATCATTTGTTTCTCTTCAACCGGAACAGAGCGTGGAGGACGTAACGCAGCAACGCGTCGAACATGAGAAGCACGACTTCCACGCACACAAGTAGTTCTATCAGCATCAAAGTGGTCGGCGTTGTTGCCCTCTTCATCTTCGTCACGATCTGCCTCCGTCATGAGCGTTTGGAGGCGACGTTGAAGCGCTGGGGAACAACTTGCTAGCAAAAATGCCGAGAGTTCTTCTTCGCTGGTAGATCGCAAGAACCGCATGATCTTAGCCGAAGCAGAGCGAATGACAGGACTCGGGTGTGTCACGCACGATCCTAAAAACGGAACCACATTGACCAAGCCCAGAGGCTCAGCTGAACTAGAAGGCTTGGTAGATCGACTGGATGACCTGCGTCTTGCTGATATCGGAGAAGGTGCACCATTGCTACTGTCTGTGACCACAAGAAACTCGTAGAGAAGCTCTAGTCGCAGTGAAAGTTGCCATCGCAACTTCGTAAAAGCCACTTTTCGCGCTGAAATTGACTCCCCAGCGCTGCCGCTCATGTCGCTCTGCTCAGGTGCACTTAGGATGGCGTTGCAAACTGCATTCTTGCCAACCGCACTTTTGCCTGCAACAAGACGGAGGATATCGCTCACTTTTGAGCGCACTCGAACACTTTCATTTGCACTTTGCTGCACCACGCTCCGGATTGTCGAACCAAGCACCAAGTGCACACCCATTCTCCCCACGGGATGGCATAGTCCTGTCCACTGGTGCTGCCGACGCCATAATTCTGCGCTGGAGGGTCAATGATCAACTGAAGAAGCTCAAAAGCGGCCAAGCAAACCACCGGTGTCGTCTCGAGCATGAGCTGTTTCACCAAAAGGCAACAAGTCTCCCACGCTCCTTTGAATTTCGGGTCGGGTGTGGATGAAAGTAGATGGTCGACCAGTTTGTCCACTCCAAGACACCGTTGAGGAGGGCTACTCGATGCTGAAGTCAGGAGCTCGGTGATTTCAGCGGGGCAAATCTGTCCTAGTTTGTGGGCATCCACACCTAGCGATCGCTGAAGTTTACGACCGCTGTCCATCTCCGGACGGCTGCTGTCATCATTTTCACGGCTCAGCGAACTAGTCGGAAGCGCTTTTGTTATCTGCACTACGTTGCGTGTGATTGTTTCTCGCATGGACGGCTTTAATTCCGCTAAGAAGCTGTTGAGATCCACAGTGCCGTATGAATTGTTGGTGCCTCCATTGGTAGCTTCGTAAATCGTTACGTAAGTAGTAATCGCAGCGTTACGGACGTCTACGTGCTTGTTTTCCAGGGCTGGTCGGACAATCGCTAATACAAGCGACAAATCGGGCTGCTTGTGGTCGTGGCCGGAGGGGGCTTCCCTCACGAGCATTGTAAACAATCTCAACAACTCTCCGATAACCAGTGGAGAAGCTGCCACCGCGTTAGAGGAAGACGAAAGCTGCTGGTACTTTTCAGCTAGCATTTTACACATCCGAGCGTGGCCCATGTGATTTAGAGAGGTCATTGAGTGAAGTAACGTAAAGCAGTCCTGACGAAGTCGCTGCTTTGTATCTCCAAGCTTCTGCAGTACCAATCCAACAACGTTTTCCAGGATTTCGTCCACGTACTGGTGCTCGGACGCGACCAACGGTAAGAAGTCGGTTGCGATGACTTGGAATAATCGCAACGCACACTGGAAAACGCGCGCCACGGTATCATTCAGTCAATCTCGAGCACTTGTGCCAACATCCCAAGTGCTTCAAGAGTTTTGGGTAGTGCAGTGTCAGAAGCAACTCGACCACTGACACAGCATATAACTTGACGCTCCACTTCTCGAATTGCTGCCTCTCGTTGAGCCCACGCCTTGTCAAGTAGACATCGCACTAGCTCTTCACCAAAACCCCGAATGATGTTCGTGAAAAGCTCCTTCTGTTCGTTTGTTAGAGCTGTTCCGTAGGGAAGCTGCACGGGCTGGGACTGTGACGCACTGCTTGATTGAGAGTTTGAAGAAGGAACGTTGGCAGAAAGTGAAGGGTTTGCAAGCGCTGGTCGATGTTTCGTTGAAGATCCTGATGCAGTAGGAGGCCGAATACCGGAAGTACCAGGTCGAGTAGTCTCGGTGGGTATCTCAAAGTCATCCACCTCATCCATTAGCATATCGGACTCCATGACGCCTCGCTCCACCAACTTCGAGATAAGTTTCTGTCGAGAAGACCGTGCGAGTGCATCCAAGAATGGCGTTGCAGCACTACGAGCCACCTGCATCGTGTCGGCCACGATTTGCAGCGACATCAGTCGCACATTTTGGTCTTTGTGCTCACAGACCTGTAACGCGAGCTGCACGACATTTCGTATTGGTAGAAGCCCTTTTTCGCTAGCAGAGCTTTCTTGAATACCAAATTCAAGCATCAACTTCGAGACGAGAGCCATCTTGTTGGTCAAGTAAGTAGCTGAAAGCGTCTGTGGGGACGAGTTTCGGTCGCACGCGATCATTTCTTCCAGCAAAAACACTGGGCCGATGCAGGATGCTTGTCTGGATAAAAGCAGTAGTGCATCTTCTGTGGTCACGTGCAGGCGGTTCTTGGAATCTCCAAGCTTGACTAGTAGCCTTGGGATCAATGGACGAACGAGGTCGTACATGACGCTCACATCAGCTGGGGATGCCACAGCGCTATCAAAGGCTATACTAACTTCCATCAAGAGCGACACGCCAGCTTCGAAGACAGAGTTCACTCGATCTTGAAGCGCCTGCATCAGCGTCGTCTGCATTGCACTCACCAATGTGCGCTGTGATACAACGGCGCTCGTATTTTGGCTCTCGAACGAAAGTTGACGCGTTTCCACCAAGTACTGCACGTAGCTTAGAGCTTCTACTCGAGGAGCCCAAGCGTTTGAGAACAGACATCGCGTCGCCTTTTCTCCGAAACAAGTCAACATGTCAACTGCGAGCTCCTTGTTCTGCCCTTGAATTGGCTCTGCGTACGGGAGGTCATCTTCTCGCTGAGAGGCTTTACTGCGCGGAGAAAGCGTAGCAGTGGGGACATCAAAGACTGCAGCATTGCCATTTCCGACTCCTCTCTCCGATGAATCTTCACTTCGGATAGATAAGCGTTTGCTGTTCTGAAGAGCATTCTTGAGTCCTGTGTTGATTTTCGCTTGGATAGACGGCTTTAATTGTTGATTCTGCTGCTTGAAGAGAGACTCGCACCAACTCTTGGTGTGTTCGTAAATCGCATCCGGAGTTCCCTTCATGTCTGCAAAACAACAACTTCATTAGTGAACGAGAACGAATAATTGGTAGCACAATGCAGGCGTACCTGATTCTTCACATCGAATTACGAGGCACTGCACCAACAAATCGATTGATGCTGTTCGCACGTGAACACTGGAGTTTTCCAGGGCCAGCATACTGATTTTAATGGCGTTCGCAAAGCTCAGTCCGCTAGCTTTCTCATCCATACGGTACTGGTTTGCGATCGCGTTGAGAATCTTTATCGCTACGAGCTGGTGACGCCAGGAAACGTTTGTGCTCGATAAGGACGGTCCTGCACTACTCTGGTGATTTGGTGACAACAATGGTGCTACTGCAGAAGACGAGATCATCATTTGCGAGATCTGGGACGTCAAATATCGTGTAATGTCCACGCTCTTGCAGATCAAGAAGAGCAGCGATGATACCGCTTCGCTCGAGTCTTTTCATTTGATCCAGCACCACGAAGTAGCAGCGCACTAGCGATACGGTGGATAGCTGGACGGTCTTCGTGAAATTGTCTAGTGTGGAAGTCTTTCTCGCTCATGGCAGCGTTAAATGCCACCTTCAGCAGAGACGTACAGCAACTTGATGCCACTTGAGTGACAGCGTCTTGAAGCGCCATCTCCATCATGAAACAAGCGCCATCAAACAACTTGACGAGGGTTTTGCCCTTGAACACGTTCTGGAAGCACATACCGGCATCCGTGATCGCGGTCACCCGTGTCTTCCACGTCTTACTCCGAAATGACCGCGCGATTTCAGCTCCAAATGCGTTTTTCACGCTCTCCATTCCTCGCTTTGTCTTTTCATCTCCTTCAAACTCGTCGTCGTCACCATTGTCTCCAGCAGAGCCACCTTCCAGCTCATTATCATCATCGTTTTGTGCACCATACTCCTCCGGTAGTATCAACGGTAACACTGCACTATTACCCACATCAGCCGGTGTCTTCCCTTCGGTATCGCATGCATGAACATCGGCTCCTGCTTCAATCAGCAATTTCACGATCGCTGGGTGGTTTTCAGCACTTGCGAAATGCAATGGCGTCTTGCCATTCCTCCTAGTTCCAGACAACTCGGCGTTACACTCGACAAGGAAATTCGCGACACCTTCATGGCCCTTGAAGCAGGCGATCTGCAGAGGCGTGAAAATACCCAAATCTCCGTCACGCGGGACAATTTCACTACGATCGCTGTAGTCCGTGTCGATATCTGCCCCATTGGAGATCAACCACTTGACGAGCGACATGTTCCCGCTACTAGCAGCGTAGAACAATGGGGTATGTCCGAAAGCATTGATTTCGTTGAGAAAGGCGTTGGCCATTCCATCGCACATGAGAAGGTACTTGCAAGCGTCCAGGTTACCATTATCGCACGCATAGTGCAGCAGTGAGTTGTTGGTTTTGGCTTCGACGATCGTTTTGATCGCTTTCTGGCCTGAAGCAGCGTTGGCTTCTGCTTGATCATGCAGAACCACCTGCAGATAGTCCCGAACGGCCTCGAAATCGTCCTGCTGAGCTGCTTGGAACAACTCCTTGAGCGTGAGCATCTGTGCAGGATCCTTGGACATGACGAGAAAGCTCCAAACGAGCTGCACTTGTGCCTTCTCGGAAGTGCGATATCTTGGCACGACGGCTAGTTGCAACGGACGCGACGACAGGAACGGACGGTGACTATTTTCATGGATATACTAATCGATTTCCATGAACGGGTTGTCAACACAAACCTATAAGATGGTTTTCTTGCTCGATCATGAAAGCAGATCGACGACCTGGTTCATTTGAGGTCGTTGCGTTGGATTGGGCTGAAGCAGCATTCGGATGAGAGATCTCAAAGATGCACTTGTCGCGATAGGTAGTTTCTGCAGGAGTTCACTGATGGTCTTGCAATGGAAAATAAGCGGCGCAGTAGGTTGTGCAGGCTGATTTGGACTCGATAGGATCAGTTGCTGCCGTTGCCACATGAAAAGAGCCTCACACAGTGCACAACCGAGCATCCAGACGTCGGACTTTGGAGTGATTGGAAGCTCCTTCACGACTTCGGGTGGTGCGTAGTTGTAGTTGAAGCAATCGTGCATGTCAGACGCTTTGAGGTTGTCAAGGTCGAAGTCGTTCTTCCATGATAATAACCCACTGATCTTCACGTGGATGTTAGCATCAAGAGGATCACTGTTGGTTGCAAGGTAGAAATTTCCTAGGTTGATGTTGAGATGCAGTAGACCCAGACTGTGCATCGATGCCAGCCCTGAGGCCACTTGTCGAAAAACATGTCGTAAATGTTGCTCCACTGCAACATACTTGACACCTACCTTGGACTTTTCAATGAACATCTTCCGATAGTGATCGAGCCAACAACCTCTATCGAAATACTCGGATACAACAAACAAAACTGGCCAGCACTCGAACAGTAGCCCAAGCTCCGAGAACAATTGGAACATGTGCTTGTCCACTGCTGCCACCTCCGCGACGAAAGGACTTCGCAGGGATTTGTGCATGATCGTGGCTTGCTCGAAGGAATAGTTCGCCATTTTCTCGGTTCGGCACGGTAGTGTCTGAAGCACGAGGTGGTTTCTTGTTGTATGCGACCTAACTGTCTTGTCGGTCACTGCGAGGGCCATCTTCTGGGGTGGTGCGAAAGTTAAACAGCGCTCAAATTCAAGACGCGTTAGGAATCCAGAGGGATTCACACAGTGCTCCATTAGGCGGACTAGGGCATCGTGCGCAGCATCTTGAGCGCGTAGAAGAGGTCGTTCAATGCTTCGCCGATTCCGCTCTAGCATGATTCTCATATGAAGCTCCTCGATGTACATCGTTTTTCGCTCTTGCTCCTCGATTCCAAACACTTTCACTCGTTCTTGCATCTCCGTAGTTGGTGGGCCCTTAGCTCGTTTTCCAGGCGACCTAGCCACTGGTTTTTGTGAACTCTTCTTTGAGCCTTACTACTCTTAGACGATTCTTCGGCCATCGTGGCTTCCACTAGCAGCACGAGAGAAATTATCGTTTCTCGAACAGCGATAAAATCATCGCTTGCTCTTCCTTTGAAGGAAGTTAGCTCGTACTTCGTGGACGGATTGTCTCCAGAATATGAGTTAGTCTGTGGCTGTACTTCATCAGGAGATATACCTGCTTCAACAGAAAACCGAAGCTGTCGGTCCCTTTCTTCAGTAAAGTGTACCTCTTCATCTTTCACTCGTAACGCGTGTATTGTGGGCCAGCTACTTCGGTACTCGCTCTCAATTTCCTCCTGTTCTCGCCTCCGTAGCTCCCATTTTCGTCTTCGGCATAAACAGCAAAATACAGGTAAACTTTTCTCCAAGCGTATCAGACGATGATGGTGGTTTTTCTCCCATTCCTCTTTCGATGCTACAAAGTATCGCCTTCCGAGCTAAAGCCCCGCCGCTTTTCTCGATTTCGGATAGCTTGAAACTGTGTTTCGTGTTCTTTCAGTTCATCAAGCTCATGTTTGATTTTCTTCGATGACATTACTCCCATCCGTGCTTGTGCAAGGCTAACACCAGTAGCCGAAGAAGCAGCGGCAAAAGTAGCTTCGATATCGTTCTCTGCGTCCTCAACGGCTGCTTTCACGCCAGTATAATGGTCCAACACCTCCTCAATTATCGTCACAAACTCTCGGAACTCGGCTACAGTGATCAACCGGGGCTCTCAGCATCCTTCCTGTTCGACTGTGATACGAATTCAATCAAGAATCGCTGTAATTCAGTAGAACCAAGTAGCTCAGCTAGTCCTCGCACTTTCGCTGCGTACTTCTGGGGTTCCCTGCAACAACAAAACCGCGATGATTAACAAGTACTTCGAAGTATCAGCTAATTTACCGTCAAAGTAGCTCACTTACTCCTTTGAGAAAACGCCAAACAATATCTGAAGCAAATGCAGTTTGCCCGCCCCTGCTTCATCTATCGTCTCGAATACCTTTTGGAGATTCTTGTCGTACTTCTGCTTCGTAAGCTTCTCCTCCGCGACAATCTTCTCTGCAATTTCAGGTTCTAGCGTACTTTGCATTTCTCTTTACGCTCCACCATCTCAGCTAGCATCTGCGGCGTCGTAAGAAGTAAAATCCGTTGTCTCTGCAGCTCAGAACTGCACAAAATCTTCCCAAGCAGATACTTCATCAAATCTGACCGGAAGAGAATCCACATTTGCTGATGGCGTTGCAGGGATTCGACTTTGGCTTGATGTTGACGACGAGCTCTACGAATCGCACGTCTCTTAGAATCACGCTCTAGCTCCCGTTCCTGTTGCCATTTTCGAGATTCCTCCGCGGTGAACAGACTTCCCACCCCTTGTTTTTGACCTTCCACTTGTATCACCGACGAGTTCCCAGACTCACATATTGGTATCAATAACTTCATATACGTTTTCACACTGCGAACATGAAGATGTTTCATCCTCTTCTCTTCGTTCGCGGCATTCTTAAGAAATCGCTTCTCGGCTGCGGGAGACACAAACTTCCGTCGGACTTTCGACTTCTTGGCCTTTTCAGCGTGCTCCTCAATGGTTTCCACGAGTTTCACCACAACTTCAGCTACACCAACTGCAATTGTGAAGACATTGAGTTGCTCTCTTGGTGTCTCAAATTCCTTGTTCTTGTCGAGGTCTTGAGCCTGGGTTCGTGTCTGGTTCACTTCAACTTCATCTTCTTCTTCTTCATCGGGTAATTCCCAAACGGATTCGCCCGTGATACCGTTGTAGAAGTAGAGGTTCCCATAGTCGTCCGACTGCACCTGCCACTTGCCCAGCGTCTCGGTCGCCATGCCGCAAACCGATAATAGCCGGTACGGTAAAATACGCAACTGGGAAGTTACACGTGGCAGATCGGATCATGAGCTCTGCAGTGACGACGTTGCTGTCGTTCCTGTTCGTGGGGGCGCTCTGGGGATGCACCAACCCGCTCATTAAACGAGGTGATGAGGACGATAGTGGACTGGCTGTTATTCTGAAGTGGACAATAGAGGACGGATGGACTGACAGATTGTGATGTTTGCGGCTGGGTATTATAGGAAGCAATGGCGACGTCATGTACACGCGCAAGGACAATAGTGTCGGGGAGTTCGTGCAGCAACTGGTGCAGTTGGCGAAGAACTGGCAGGTAGAAAGACGTTGGTGGACGCTCAACTTGAGAGTTTCACGTGATGTGTCTGTAAGATGACCAGAGATTTACTGGAGACGGTTATTTGTTGCAAATGCGGCAGTTTATATTGCCATTCGCTCTGAACCAGAGTGGGTCTGTCGTGTACGTCTACCTCCTCGGCTCAGCTGGTACGTCTCCATTTTGACCTGAAGGTTTCTATGAGAGACTTTTGCTGTAACTTTGGTCTCGAAACTGATGTTGGTGTTTGGATTGCTACAGACATCTCGAATGCTGTTCCCATTTGCAACTCGCTGACGTTCGTCTTCACGGCCATCACGAGTCGCCTACTCGGAGAGAAGCCGCAGCGTCCTATCTGTACGTGTCAAACAACCACTTGATGCTGTCCACCCATTTTCTCTAACTCGATTTTCACGCTTTTTCTTCCACCATGACAACCTCAATTTCACACTGCAGCTACATATACAGGTATGGTGCTCATTCTCCTGGGAGTCGCCATTTGCTTCAACAGCAAACAGAACCTGTCAACGTAAAGAGCACTTCTGCACCACGTCACATGTTCACGCCGCGTTCCATACAAACATCCATACAAAAACCGATGGTGCACCTTTTGACACAAAAATAAAAACTTTTCGACACAAAACTCAAAAGACCCAAAGACCAAAATGGGGAGCTCCTCGGACGAAGACGATGGCGACTACGTGCCTGAAGGTGCGTTCTTCTCTGTCTACAACAAATTGTCAATACTTAAGTTTTTATTGCAATATGAAGCTGACGAAGAAGAGGACGATGTCGACGTCGAGGCTGGCGACGTCACGGCCGACACGCCCAGCGTCACGCAGGACTCGCACGTGGACAAACTCTGGGAGGACATTAATGTATCCACTGCAGTGTCCAAGACGGCAGCAGACAGGACGGCCAAGGTGACACAAATAAGAAGGTGGACAATTAATGTCCCTGACTGAAATTGTGTGGACTATTTTATGGTATCTGCAGTTGTTGAGTGGTTTGATCAAGAAGACCAACAAGACCTCAAAATCCTCAAGAAGAAGAAGAGGGACTTGCGGGAATTCCAGATGCCGATTCTCAGTGTGGACGTCAACAAGTCGAGAAAAGACATGGCCGGCGTGAAAAAGTCAAAGTGGATCGGGTGGTCAAGTTTGCAGGAAAAGAGTACAGTGTTTCGACAAGTGCTGAGGCTGCAAAACCAACTCAAGGTGGTAAAAGGGTCTGGATCAGATGTTGGCGTCACTGGATGAGCCCAAGAAAGTATCGACCATGGAGAAGTCGTCGCTGGACTGGGACAAATTCAAGGAGAAGGAGGGCATTGAGGACGAACTGACGCAGTACACGAAGGACGGGTACGTCTGGTATTGTTATGTAAGTTTGGAAACAGGTTTTCTGACATGGATGTTTTTGTAGTTTCATTGAGAAGCAGGAGTTCCTGCAGCGGTTGGATCACAAGCGCTTCGAGATCGAAAAAGCCGAACGTGATAAGCAACGCAAGCTCCAGCAACAGCAGAAATGAAATAGAAAAATGCAGAGAAATGATCAAGAAACACTGCTCCATCGTATACTTCAAGTAAAAGCGAAACAATCTTTAACAGTGCAAGCAAAGCGAGGCACGACCAGCGCATGCGTCTTTTACCAGGTCTAATCCACATCCATAGGGATCACGTCCGGTGCCGTGTTGTCCTCTCCTTCCTGCGCAGAACCGTTTGCTGCACTAGCGCTGGCATCAGCGTCGTTGTCGACGTTTCCGCGCTGGTCCTTGTCGTCTCTATAAAATTCAGCTTCGTGGTGCCGCTTTCCGTCATTATCCGTTCTCGAGTCCGGGTCCGCGGCATCTTCGTCCTCTTCGCGCAGCATGTAAGTAGGAGGTGCCTGGCTCATCTGAACGCTTGGGGCCCCGTTAGCGCACGCAGGTTTTCGAAAATTTTAACCCTGAGTACAAAACAAACAGCACGTTAATCGTACGTTTCGAACAGCTCATCTGTTAGCTGATCAAGCGGTTGACGTACTTGCACTCTTCCAAGTACTCTCTGGAATTGGCGTTCTCAAGATCCGGGTCCGGCTCCAGGTGCAGTTTAAAGTTCGGGGCATAGAACTCAAAGTAGTCGTTGTACGGGATGTTGTTGGAGACTTCTTCATCCAGCAGGATCGATGTCTCGAAGGCCCAAGCTCGCGAGACATTACGAATCGTATAACCACCGCCTCCAAGCACCAGCATCGGCAGTCCAAAGCTTTTCACAAACTTTACGCACTCCCCGTGACCTAGTAGATGGACAAACAAAGAATACATTCATGTCAGCACAACTATTAAAAGGCGAACACAAATTAGCAGGTGTACCTCGTGTAGTGACATTGAAGCAACCAAGACGGTCTCCCGTTAGCGAGTCCGCACCACACTGCAGCACCACAGCGGAAGGGCTGAACGTCTCCATAACTTTCTGGATTACAGGCTTGAACACGCTCTCGTAACTTTCGTCGTTCATGCCGCTAAGCAACGGAAAATTCACTGCGTAGTACTTGCCGTTCTTCGTGCCAATATCCTACACAAAAAGTCGGATGAGCACCAGTTCGAAAGAGAAGAATAGCTAACAGCGAATTTGCATACCTTGATGTCGCCTGTGCCGGGGAAAAAGTCTCCGTACTTGTGGAACGACACGGTCATCACACGGTCCGTGACGTAGAACGCCTCCTCCACGCCGTCTCCATGGTGCACATCAATGTCAATGTACAACACTCTCGGGTGGTACTTGAGCAGCTCCAGGATGCCCAGCACGATGTCGTTCACGTAGCAGAAGCCCGATCCCTCGGATTTCTTGGCGTGGTGCAGTCCTCCCGCCCAGTTGATGGCGATGTCGCACTGACCATGGTTCAGCCGACTCACCGCGTCCAGAGTACCTCCAGAGTAAATCTGGCAGAAGTCGAAGATGCCGTCGAACACGGGGCAGTCCGTCAACTCGCCCAAGTTGTCTGCAAAAATAAAATAAAAAATTTGAGCACCTTCAAATTTGAGCAGCATTTCTGCCAGTCCGTACACTTCTGCAGCTCGGAGGCCAAATCCTTCTGGTTGCTGGGGCTGAGTTTCTGTAGGAAGTCAATGTAGTCCGGTGCGTGAAAGGCCTTGATCTCCTCTGCCGACGCGATGTGGGGCTCCTGTGATAAAGGTAGAACGATGTAGAACAAGGTAGAGTGAGCACTCTACCTTTTTCTCGTTAAAATCACTTGAAGTTTGTATGGCCGTACGAAGATGTCCATTTTGCGGTACAGGTCGTAGTTGACCACCAAGTGGTGCGCCAGTTTCATGCGGTGGGGCTTCATGGGGTGGCCCGGTCCATAGTAGAAGTGCCCTTCTTCGGCTGATAGGAGGGTAGAACGAGGTAGAACGTTAGAAGGTCGGGGGAGAGCGTGGGAGAACTCTACGCACGATGGTAGAAGTACGACACGCGCTTCTTGGTGGCGCTCGCCATGGTCTCGAGTGGCGCCGTTGGAGGTAAAAACACACTTGGCGTTTGTATGCCCACGGGTTTTATAACCCGCGGGCCGGACGAACCCGCGGGTTCGACAACATGGCTACAGAAATATGTAGCTATCCTTTATCAGAAACCTGTACAACATCATACGACAATTAGATGGCTACATATTGCGGAGTTCAAGCGAGTAAAGTAAAAACTGGGAAGCCATCTATTTCTACAGGTCGGGGTTCATCGTAGCGAAGTTGCCATTCGCCATGGTTGCGAGAGGTTGAAAATTTGGGTTAACTTTACCAATTGAATAATTAAATGTTGGTGTTGTCGGGAACGGGAACTCGTTTCTTGGATGAAATGAAGTGTCTGTACCGGTAAAGGGGACCAGGAATTGGTTCGTAGACATGCCAGGTAATTACGTAGGTAATCCATGAACGCGCTTGCACTAGACGACGAATGGGGGCCTCTCATGGTCACCACGGCGGGAAAGACCTTGCAGGCGACGTAAGCTAGCTTGCGTCGGGGCAAGAAAACTGTTCTTTGGGCGGGCCACAGTAGGGGTCCTCCTTGTCATCTGAGTGGTCGAAGTGGAAATATCGACTGCAGCGCCCCTGCTACGCGCCCACCTCGCTGCTTGCCGCATCGCGTCGCGTTGCTGAACTTGAGTTTGGCTTGGACGTCGAGTAGTGTTGGTGGTATTCCAGCTTGGACGCCTAGTGCTGAATTGGGGAGTATCCACCTGGAGAAGAGCGTCAAAATCGGGTCGGTCCTGCTTCGCTGGTGTAGTGGGTTTAAGTGCCGAGCGAGGTGTCGTCGATCGAGATGCTGCGGTGGTCGATTCACTGGGTGCTTGTTCATGAGTTGCAAGCCCCGCATCCTCTCCTTCCTCTTCATCAAGATGATGACTCGATGTTACAAGCGAATCCAAAATATCGTAGCCGATGTGAGCATATCCTCGACTGCTGTTTTCAGGTTGAACTTGTTTGGGTGTTGATGCAGTTGGTCGGCGTACTGTATTCGCGCCACGTTTGCCAGCCGACCTAGCTCCAGCGCTAACCGGTCTATCTTTTGTCGGACCTTGCCGATGTCCAACCACATCAGCCTTTCTCGTACCAGTCCGCGTCTTGACTCCCTCTTTTTCCTTCCTTTCAGCATCTCGTTGCTGCTGCAATTGAAACTGTTGCAGCAGTTTCTTCTGCCTCACTCTGATCTTCTCGGACAAATCTAGCGACTCTTGCAGCGAGTCGCAATGTGCCTTGAGCTTCTCATAAGCCTTCTTGCTCTTTGCCGCGTCCTGGCACTTTTTCTGTGCTACCACCAGAGCTCGTTTTGTCCTCTCCAGCTCGAACTTCAGTTGATCCCGTTCCGTCGTCACATTATGCAGCTCTCTCAGCATCTTCACAGTGCTGCCCTGTGCACTAACTCTGCCTGTTCCTGGCTAGGACAGGCATATGACGTCGTTAGGGAGAGCTATGTGACACCAATGTACCTTACTGAAAAACGAAACTAACTCTGCCTGTTCCAGACACCTGCTCCTTGCCCTCTCTCCGTCGTCTGTCCACGGTTCGAGGCGTCTGTAGAGCACAAAATTCACACACAAACACATCAAACTCTGGTCTTTCATCTCCACCACCATTTCCCCGTGGCAGCTTTGTAGCCCGCACCTTGTAGCTTTTAACCTCCTCCACCTTCTCCTGCGGCGTCACGAGAAAACTGGAGGTGTCCAGCGACGTGCTGCGGTTGGCATTGGACCGCAATGTGATGATGAGCCTGGCCACGTCCTTCTGAAGCTCCCCAACATTTGTTTCCAGTCTATTACGCTGTCTAAAGTGCGAATATGCGAAGTTGTCCTGCTCTTTGCTCTCGTCCTGCTCCTCCCCCTGGAAACGTGGAGCTTCGATGGGACTGGGGCCGTTGCGGAAGTGCCAATCCTCGCTGTTGGCGTCGTTTTCTCCGCTCTTGAAGCGCTGGCGACGCTGCTCTGGTGTCGTGAAGGAAAAGGACGGAGAGCACTCGGATGGCGCCATGTTTGACTCGCAATTGGCGCCAAAGTGTATCCATTTTGAATCTAGTGGTGGTGACCACGTAGAATAGGTGTGGTGGACATGAATGTAGCCATGTTGAAGGTCGGCGTGTTGTCTGTTGCTTAACATACTCGACGCCACAATGATCAAACTTAATGTAAGCCTATACTCATTCAAGCGCGATCGGCGATTGCTTCGATCCATTGTGCACGTCAGGGTCCTCTCGCTTCGCCTTCTTCGCTTCTCGCTTTCCAGCAATACCTTTCTCTTGGTCGTCTTCGTCAATGGTGAAAGTGCTGAGCAGTCCAAAGTGGTCGGATGGCCAGAGACGATCGGCGATCTTCTGCTGACCCACAATCACGATCTCATCGAACGTGCACCTCATTGCGTCATCACTTGGCGCTGAGTAGAAATACATGCGATCCAGTCGGCTACGGAATGACCGACTCGTCACCAGGGTGTTGCGTGTGCCGTCGAACGTGTACCCGTTCTCCTCGGTATTACCTGGCACCGACAACCAGAGATCCTTCCAGCCTCCAGGAAGACCCATCGTCGCCTACAGTATCATACCAGAAACAGCAAACAATCAGCTCACGCTGCACAAACAAGTTCTTTACCCATACCGTACCAAGTCCAATTCCTCTCCGTCAACTTCGTCGGGTGCTTCTCCACGGAGCTCTTTTGACTTTCGTCTCACCAACTGCTTCTCATCGTCCGAAGTCGACGATGCATCTAGAAAACAAGAATCATGGAACCACACTCGAATCTCCAGAGATTTCCTCCCGCCACTTTCTGCTTCGCCATCTTCCCCACCCGAACAGCGTCTTTCTCAATCTTGTCTTCACACGTCCGACATTTCGACCTGCCCGTTTTAGCCAGCTCCACCTCCACATCAGCGAACGCTGCCAGACGTAGGTCCAGTAACTTCATGTCCGCCTTCATCAAATTGGTGTCCCCCATGAAAACTGCACCCAAACACCCACTTATTGGGTCTTTTCGTCGTTTGTCTCCAATTTTCGTCTCCTCATCATTCTCGACATTGTTCACCCGGTCCCGCAGCAACGTCAAACTCTCCTTCAATTGGGACACTCGGGGGCCTGCGAATTGGGGCAGACTCTCCAAATGGGACGTGCCCACGAAAAGGGTCCTGCCTGGAATGGGTTCCACCTGCATGATGACCAATTCTCGACCCATCCCCGTATTGGAAAATGGGTGCGTTTCAAGTAATTTGACCGGTAAGGCACTGAAAAGAGCCACGAAATAGGTCTCCTGGAAGGGCGGCGCCGTGTCCACGCTGCAGTCGTAGAACTTGGCCCAGTTCTGCGCCTTGAGCAGTGCCAGCGAGTCACGCGTCACCTCCTGGAAGCCCACGACGGCCGGACGCAAGTGCTCCACCAGGCGCCCAATGGCTTTCATGCGCACGGAGCGCGCCACCTCATCGAAGAAAAGGTTGAACGTCAGGATACGTAACTTCATCGTCAGGGTTGTAGAACTGGGGGCTACGGTTGGTTCTATTAAAAATTGTGGGTGGGTCCGGATTTTGGATTTTATCACCTAACCCCGCGTACAATAATATTCTACATTTTATCTAAATATGACATTGATTTTGTAAAACGTCAAGAAAAATGAGGTTGAATTTCAATGTATTTTTCATGATTCTGGTGGTGATTCAGGCTGGAAACAAGGTCCTACTGGTTACAGCCTCCAACAGAGCCTGCATGATCCTCTAGCAACTCGCTAAGATGCAAATGCTGTTGGCTGAACATACAATTTTGCATTCGATTTGGTCTGGAGGATGGGTGGGTGGAACTTTTAAATTACCCTCCCCGGAGATTTTGGGGTGGGTGGATTGAATAAATGGTTTATTCCCACTTTAAAAAACCATTCCGCAACCCTGCTTGTACGTAGTCAGAATCGACCCCCCGGCCGCTCTCCAGTCATTATTGCTCTGACCCCAGTCTGGAGACACATCGACCACCGAAACGCATTGAAGAGACCCGTTATGTGCGCCACATGCGACTCAACGTCATGAAAGATCGCGGCGATTCGGGATCCGGGATCCAGACATCTCAACTCAAGCCATCCAAGTGCTCTGTACAAGCGTCCAGGCCCTTGATCCGCGATGGATCGACGCCGGTTGCGTCGGATATGCACGTCTGCAATTGCTGCCAAACTGGTGCACTGCATTTCATTGATTTTGGTGTTCACTGCAGTGGTCACAGCCGAGTTTTTCAGTCCTGGAGACGTCCCTGGGCCGCCCGAGAAGGTTTTCGTGTCTCCAGCCAGCGACTCGTCCATGCGCGTGCAGTTCTTCCCGCCGCTAAATGTCAAGCCTGAAGGAGTCAATGGGGCGCCCGTGCTCGGCTACAAAGTGGAGCTGGCACGACGTGTGGACGAGGTGCAGACGTTCTCGGTGGCAGCTAGCGGCCCCATCCTCTCGGGGTTCTACAAACTCCAGTTGGGGGTCGAGACGACGTCCTGCATCCCGTGGAACGCCAGCGACGTGGAGCTGGAGATGGCGCTGGAAGAGCTGCCCACAGTGGACAGCGTCGGCGTCTCCAGGTCGGCCTACAGCGCCGCCAAGAACGGATACGTGTACACGGTCACGTTCGACGGCGCGTACCTGGAGAACGGCAAGCAGACGAACACGTTGGACGGCGACGCGACGGACTGTCCAGGGACGCAGCCTCCTAATCGCGTGCTGTCGTTCGAGGGCGGGCGCGTCACCACGGGCGTCCCCGGGTTCTACCCTGAGGTCTGGCAAGTCGTGTCGACGAACACGGGGACGCAAATGCTGGGCGGCACGTTCGACTTGTCGGTGGGCTTTGAAGGACACTGGGTGCAAACAAGTCAAGCAATTAAAGTGTCTGTTGCAGCAGGGTCGAGAACGGCGACGACGAGGAGTTCCATGCTAGGGGTTGTGAATCGAGGAGACCGAGTGCGGGTCGCAGGAGAAGAGTTTACGGTGCACGCTACGGCGCCGTTTACAGACTCGGAGCTGCCGTTGGATTCCTATCACGTTCGTGGCACGCCTGGCGATGTTTTTATCGAAATTATGGATACGGCGCTGGGGGACGTTCACGTCAAAAAGACCTCGACCGACGTGTTTACTTCCAGCGACTTCAGCACTAGACTTGCTGCCGGGGAGCAGGTTCGAATTGGGTCTCAGGACGTAGAGGTGGCGAGTGTCATCGGCAACACCATAACGCTTGTTAATGCGTGGACGGGTACATCTGCACTGCATGTCACGGCGTACGCACGCAAAAGCAACGTTCAGCGCGAACGCGGAGGCAGCCGACATGAAACGCGTATTGGGCGCGTTACCTGGTGTTGGAGCCATTGATGTTTCGCGTGTTGGACCCACCAAATTGAACGGGTATCGCTGGTACGTCACGTTCCAGTCGGTTGACAGCGGGAATTGCCCCGCATCTCCGTGCCTCCGTGTTAGCAAAAAGCCCGGGACCACAAAATTCGTTGACGTGTACGGTGCTGACTGTACAACCTGCACAGTGACGCCATCTATCGTGCAAGATGATTCTCTTAAAAAGACTTTATACGCAATGAAAGGAGATTTCGCAGCAACCACCATTGTGTCTTCACAAGAAGTTGGTGGAGTTGTGGCTGAAGTGCAGTCGATCTCTACCAAGGCAACAGCTGACGATATTAGCGGCTCTTTTGCAGTCAGCTTTCAAACCCTGGATGGAGTATTGATCAATTTTGACGACACCGCTGTTGATCTACGGACCAAGCTTCAGAGTCTTGCCACAGTTGGACGAGTGAATGTGACCCGAGTGGATAATTCAGACTTTGGCGTAACTTGGACGATCACTTTCCTGTCGAATGTGGGTGACTTACCTTTGCTAGCTGTTGTTGATGAAACATTGCTAAAAGGTACAGGCGTAAATGTGGTGGTGCAAGAATTAGTGAAAGGTGTGGATGCTGCTTTCGAAACGATTATTGAAGGGCTAGTGCCCGGTCAAGAATACTCTGTGCGAGCATATGCTCGAAACGAAAATGGTTATGGTACGAGCACGGCAGAATTACAGCAGCGTGGGCGAGGTGCTTTGCCACTGTTTTCGGCCGTGGCCACATCTCCAGAGGCACCAGGTGTCACTGGGATGTGGCCTCTTTCTGGTTCGCAGATGGAGCTTCGTCTTTCGAGCCCAGTCGACCACGGCGATCCAGTGTCGAAATATCTGTTCGAGTACGTAGTCGGAGATACGTTTGGAAAACCAGCAATCAAGAAAGTCTTTGTCTACAATTCTCTTGCAAACGATATTGCGGGGACTTTCCGCGTGCAGTACGGAGACGATGTATCGTCAACGTTGTCGGTGCACTCGACAGCCACCACTCTCGAGAGCGCTCTGAACAGCCTTCCTAGCCTACGCCCCGTTTCAGTCACGCGCGCGCTGTGCGTACTGACAGGACAAGAAGATATTTCCTTTTCCGAAGCTAACAACCGTCTCACAACGACGACACCGTTGACTGCTTCTCAGTCCAATTTACTTTTGAAGGGTGTGCGCATAGACGTTGGAGGGGCCAAATTTACTGTCAGAGTACAGCCTGCGGAAGGAAGTTCCGACATCGATGTGGAGCTGGGTCACGGCCAGCAAGATTTCAAGAAGAAGTGGGCTGTACTTAAACTGGATAGCTCGGGACGTGAGCTTGGGCCGTATGGCTATGAGTGGACAATCTTGTTTGGCAACGTCGTAGAAGATATTGTTGACAGCAAATATCCGGGGCTACAAGTGCTATCTTCACTGACCTCCGTCAAAACAGGTTCAGCCACAGGTATCACATATGGAATTAATGCATTCAAAGATGCTATTCCAGCTGAGCACTACGGGTACTTCGAGATCAATAATGACGAGCGAGTGTGTGATACGTATGTTGTTGGAGCACCGTCGTCTGTTCAAGTGGTTCGGTTGTTCGGTCCGACGACGGCTACGGGCGGCACCTTCGCACTTAAACTTGGAAGCGAGACAACCGACTGCATCTCTCTGGGCAAGACGGGCGCGGCAAGCACGATACAGGACGAGTTGCTCGATGTCATATCCAAGGTGTCCAAGGCGTTTAAGGTGACAGTGGAGGAGGTGCGCGCGTTCAAGGTGACCTTATTGACTGGATCATGGGCATCGAAGGTTACCGATTACGATAACACCGGCAAGCTCACTGTTGCCAGCGCGCTGACGCAGACCCAAGTAGACGTGTTACCCAAATATGCCATCATACAGGTGAGCCGGAACCCCAACGACTTTTCGAGGCATTCTTGCGAGTTTACTGTTACCAGCCCACCTGCGCAAGGCACAACAACGATCTCTGTCAGTCCAGCCGGATCCTGTGATTTTTTTAGTGGTGAAGCTCGTTCCTTGAAAATCTTGGATTTCCATGACTACAACGTGCGTTTCTGGGGACACTATCCGACGGGTGAGTGGCCAACACTGCAATTCGATTCAGCATCATTTGGAGCTGCATCCTGTGCTCCGTGGGTACCAAGCTTGACCAACCTGCCTGTCTACGGGCAAGTTCATACGGTCAAATACGAGGGTTCCTGTTCGAAAGGCCAAGCCGGAATACAGACAATTCTCGCGGATGCATCAAGTACCATCGGCGGGACGTTTACTTTGTCGTATATGGGCGAGGTGACCTCGCCTCTATCATTCAAAGATACCGGGGCGGCTGAAATGCGCGATGCAATTGACTTGATCACTGCCCGTGGCACTGTCAACGTGGGTGTAAGCCAGTATGGTATCTACGGCAAGGCTTGGCATGTAACGTTTGTGCAAGAAGATGATGACCAAGACTCCATTTTCATCCAGCATGCGCGTTTGACCGGCCAAAACGCGCTGATTAGCGTTTACCCGACAGTCACAGTGTTCACTGACGCTAAGCAAGACGATATCAGCGGATCCTTCCGGATATCATTTGGTGGGGAGACTACTGAAGCGATTGGGTTCTCAGCTACCCATATGAAGGTCACGCAGGAGTTGCAGAAGCTCAGTGTCGTGGATTCAGTATTGGCTCTTGGGGGCAAAACTGCAGGTGATGTCGGTGTCTATTCCTTAGAGCTAACTGCTGACGCCGTAGGGGGTAGTCAAGTTTTGTCGAATATCCGCCTTGGAGGAGTGGCAATCGACCCCACTCGATTTCTGGCTATTGGTGAAACTCTAGGTATTGCAACGGATACCGCCGCTAGAACGATTCAGTCGATGACCCCTGTGGACATTACGCTGACCCAAGCATTTGGTGGGACGGCAGCTGGGACGACTGCGCAGAACCTTGATGTATCGGCTGGATTGATCACGAAGCAAATAAAACCATTGCCGGGATATGTCGGTTTTACCCGATTAGCGCAAGTGATTGCAGTGTCGAAGAACTCGAACGAATTTGAACTGCCTGCTGACCACGGGATCGAGACGGGTGATTATTTTTGTTGGCAGTACCAGATTCATGGCTAACATTGTGTTGGGAACAAAGATCACAACCAACGGCCCCTACACTGGCGAAAATGTCGTGGCAGCGAGCCCTGAGGTGTACCTGTTCGACGACAAACTGCAAACGACAGAGGACCTGACCAATCTCGTAACTGGTAACGATGATTTGTGGCTTCCTTCTGTGTCTGCTGACATGAACAAATACACGATCAAAGCCAACAATTCGAGATACTTAACGGTGGAGAGCGGCACTTTTTCAGACCGCATTGTGAGAACACGCGCCTACCACATCTCAAATGGGCGGAAATGGAACCTAGTATTTCGCTCGTACGATGGAAGCCTAGACACTATTGATGCGATTCCAGACCATGACTGGCGCGGCACAGAAGCCCGGATTGGAACTCGAAGCCCGAAGGCAATCGCTCCGAATGTGATCAACGTTGGGAATCCCGCGCCCATACAAACAATTCTTCTGGAAGTTACGGACACCACATTGGCAGCTACTTACACACTGAGTTTTGTGGGTGAGACGACTGCGGCTATTAGCTGCAATGCTATAAACACGGATATCGAGAAGGAGCTCGAGAAACTTGAGAGCGTGAATGGTGTCACAGTGAATTCATTGGTGAGTAGTGGAACCACCATTCTTACCATTTCGTTTTGGGGAGTGTATCCCATGAAAAACTTCCGCTTCTTGAAGCCAACCCCACTACCAATAACCTGAAGGCGTATGTTCGCGGCAATGGTGCTGTTGCAGTGACTAAGCAAGACAACTTTATTCTCGAAAGCAGCCAAGCGTATGCGTTTCGCATTTTTGCTGAGAACTCGAAGGGTATAAGTGATTCAGTGTCAGTTTTTCAAGCGCAGACTTCCACGAGCTCTGTGGTTCCTACTCCGCCGACTGGAGTGGCTCTAGGCGAATTTCATGGCCCAACCTGGTTGTCTATTAATTATTGGGCTCCATTCTACTCTGGGGGGCAGATGTCACCATGTACCGAATCGAATGGGATTCCTCTCCAAACTTCGATAGCTCTAGCATCGACTACGGTGTTGCCAGTATTGAAGAGACTCCAGAAGTGCAGCAGGTAACCACCAGCTATCGTAGTTCTGTGGGTGCAGGTGGCACCTTCACCTTATCTTGGGGAAGCCGCACTACTGCTGCACTACCCTTCGACTGTACCGAAGCAGCGATCACGGATGCACTGGCCATCATCACAGAGACATCCGACGTCGCAGTTAATCCAGTCGAGGTCACAAAGACGGAAGTTTCGTGGGGTTATGCTTGGAAAATAACGTTTTGGCACAGCCCGGGCAACTTGGCCCCTCTGGTTGCTGATGGGGCGAAATTAACAGGTGACTTTCCTCGCATCAGCGTAGTCGAAGTTGAACAAGGTTCGCACGATTTGGCTATTGGTGATTTTACCCACGAAGTCCAGGAAGTATACACTAGTAGTGGATCCCTTCTGGGTGGTTCATTTACGTTAACATTTGGTAGTAAGACTACCGGGGACATCTATGCCAGTGCATCGGCGTTAGAGATGCAGGCTGCGTTGCAAGCGATAACCGCGTTGTACTCTATCAAGGTCACAAGGGTCGTACAGAGCACCTTGATCAAAACGGCTATTTGGTCTGTCACGTTTGCCTACCTTCGAGGCGAGGAAATGGTTGGCGCGGGAAACATTTTTACGATGGCTGTAGGAGCTTCTCAACTCACGGGTACGGGTGCTACAGTGCGCGTTGTGAACAAAATTTCCGGATCAGACCCCTTCCGCTTTTCTCTGACGGGGCTTCGACCGGGTCTGAAGTACTATGCCCATGTGATGGCTTATAATTCTGACGGCTTTGGATCAGCGACGTCGCCACTCGCTACTGCTGTCACTTGTGGTCAACCAGGACCCCCACCGACCGTCACAGCCACTGTCGTGGACGGAACAACACTGGCGGTTAGCTGGGCTGCTAGTGCAATGGTTGGAGAATTATGCAGTGTCGATAAATACAAGGTAGAATGGTATCGTGCGGGAGGGATTCAGCCGCAGCAAACGATTACAACCTCCGCAGGAAACGGTCTCCCAGAAATCCAGCGTCTGGTGAACATTTTCGCTAACTCACGAAGCCGTGCCGGCTACTTTAAACTTTCTTTTGGTGGAGAAGCAACGCAGAACATCAGATGGGATGCCAATGCAGTAGGTCTAAACTCGGTGAAGGAGCGCTTGGAGCGTTTATCCACGGTTGGTACCGTTGATGTTTCGAAAACAGACCCGAATCCTGTTGTTGGCGGCGTGCTTGTGGAAGGGCTACTTGTGACTGCGACGGCGACAACAGTCACGCGTCATGTGTCGTCAACTTCAACGATAACTAGCATTCAACTGGCGACAGGTGACATCATCATCATTGCAGGAAACCAACGTACAATTACAGGCGTGGCTGTAACAGGTAATGTGTTGACCATAACTATTGATCAAAGCCTTGAAGCCCCGAATCCAGTGCCAGTATTCGAGAGTGCTTCCTACGCTGAGTGGAAAATAACGTTCTTGGCGGGCCACGTCGGACCACAGGAACTTATTCAGGCATCCCCAAGTGATAGCTGGACAGGCAGTAGTGCTGGTATTTACGCTGAAGCCGTGCAGAGAGGTCTTCAATCGATCAGTGGAACGTTCACAATCGCTTTCGCAAGCGGAGGAGTATCCGATACAACCCCGCCTTTGTCGCACAATGTTTCGGCTGCTGACATGCAGATTGCTCTCGAAAGCTTAATAACGATTGGAGCTGTGAAGGTCACCCGATCTGCAAATGGATACGGCTACAATTGGGCTGTCGAATTTCTCTCGGAGTTTAAGAACGACGTCTCGTTGTTAAGCGTCGATGGGACAGAACTCCAAGGGCCCGGAGCACAAATTCTTGCTGCGTATACACGTAATGGTGAACAGCCATCGTTTTATTGTGAACGAGACAAAGTTACAGGTGTCGCTGTAGAGATTGGAGTGCCTGGGCAATTGCGTTATACCATTCCAGGACTGAAGACAGGTCAGAAGTATGCCATTCGCGTGCGAGCGCATAACAAAGAAGGCTATGGTTACGCAGCAAGTATTACACCTGCTTTTCAAATTCCGCGAACGACACCTACTGCACCGCAGGCGGTTGAATTAATTTTTCTATCCAGTAGGCTTCTGAAAGTTAGATGGAGAGCTCCCGAAAGCAACGGAGGAGCAATCATCACTTCGTATCGAATTCAGTGGGATACCTCTTCCGATTTTACGAGTCCAGCAAGCGGGGATCTTCGCATGGCGCCAACTGATGTCCCGCCATTCTTCTTCAATATTCCAGTCTCAACTGTGATGAAATATTTCGCTCGCGTGTTTGCGGTTAATTCTGAAGGAGATGGCGCATTTGGGATTTCGAGCCCAAGTAGTATTTTACCTTCTGATCGTACACCTGGTCGTCCTGAAGATGCCACGGCTACTGTACTTTCAAGCTATACAATTTTAGTGGAGTGGAAAACATCTTCTACTGAGAAGGACTATTATGGAGGAAATGGAGGCCTTCCAATTACGCAGTATATGATCGAGTGGGATCACTCTACTGACTTCGATTCCCCGCAGCTTTTGGACTTGTAGATGGAACGAAGCGCTCGTACATTATTGGTGGAGATGATGCGTTCACCGGAGTTCGGTCGGACCAGCTAACTCCTGGCTCTTCGTACAGCATTCGAGTTACTGCTTTTAATTCAAAAGGTGCCGGCGCTCCTCGGCCAACCGTTCCTTTGTCCGTCGTCGTCTCAAACCAACCCCGGGCGCACCGCAGAATTTAAACCTGTCAGAACTGACCGCAACGTCAGTGAAAGCGGACTGGACGAATTCACTTTACGATGGAGGAGCGAGTCTCAAATCCTACCAGGTTGAATGGGATGAACAAGACGATTTTTCAAGTGGACAGAGCTCCAGCGCAACGATCCCGATAATTCGGGAGATGCAGTCCGTGGTGCTGCAAAGTGATGTTGTGAATGCAGAGCAGTTCGTGGAGGCCACCGTTGAAGTAACTAACGAAGAGCAGGTCGTGCGAACGACTTTCTCGGGTGTCGATGAAATCCAAGTTATAAAGACCACAAACAATGCAGTAGTGGATGAAATTCAGGCTGTGGTGACCTCAGCCACCGATCGTAATGAAGTTCAAGAGCTGCGATTGGATGCGGATGATGTTGACGAGATCCAGGCTATCAGAACAACCGTTCCTGAAGCGTTTGAGGTTCAAACGATAAAAGTCGGTGTCGTTCGTGTGAGTGAAGTGCAAACGATAACTATCACGCTTCCAGGAGCTTTTGCCGACCCTGCAAATTCAATTAGGGGCACGCTCTTCTTCTCGTTTGATAGCAGTATTTGCACGCATTGTGTGAACAAAATGTACCAGCGAACAGACAACCTCGTACCATCGCTTCAATCTCCGACTGGAGAAACGATTGTGGAGGCTAAACTGATTGCCCTCGCCAACATTGACGAGGTCGTGGTCACAAGGTCAAAGAACTCTGCCGGACCAGATCTCACGTATGTGTACACAGTTACGTTCACTGGTCTGGAGGTAGCAGGAGATGTCCCTCTCCTCGCCATCGATGCCGCAGTCACGGTAAACAATAACGCTGTGTCAGGCATTCCGACTCAAGCCACAGCATTGCCGACTGGAAGCGAGGTGGCGTACGCCTCTGCAGCAACTTTTACAGTGACATATACCTGTGAATCATACTCCGACCCATACGCGATCACGACGTTTAGCACACCGTGTACTCCTAGTGTGAGGATTTGTGACGCCTGCGTTACTAGCTTCGACGGAACTACATTTACAGTGTCTCAGAATTTGGGAGCATCGGTTCAAACGGGGGCGAAACTCATTGCTGGAGTTTGTTCTTTTGAAGCAGGCACGGTTACGGCAGGTGCTACTACAACAATTGCTGTAGCTGCGGATGATGCGGGTGTTTATTGCAGCAAATTTACAGGCAATACGTTTTCTTTGTATAGAACGCCTCAAATTTCGAGAGCGATCCCACTCAAGACTGCACCGACAACGATTTCGGCAGGAAGCGTAGTGGAAGGACTTTTGACTGGTGCGATTGACTACGTGACAATTACTCGAAAAGAAGAGGTAGATAGAACATTCGTTGGGTCTGTGTATACTCTTACGTTTCGAAAGCGTTCAGGCACATTACCACTGCTCTTGTGTACGGCTGCTGGGTCGGTCTTGTGCACAGTAGCTCGAACGGCAGATGGGGTGGGAAGCATGATCACTGGTACGTTTAAAGTCGGCCTGGTTAGCGAAGCAGACGCAGCACTTGCGACTCCGACTCCGATTTACACAGCGAGCATTCCCTGGGACGCCTCAGAGGCAGATATGAAAAGCTACTTGGAAGCTGTAACGCAAAACACCAAGTACGTTTTTGGCACTGTGAGTGTAAAGAGAACGGTGTATGCTCCAAAAGGAAACAAATGGTCTGGAGGCTTTACGTGGCAGATCACATTTACCAGTCGGGGGTGGAATATTCCAAGGATGGTTCCGGATTCGTCACTGCTTAAAAGCTCCCATGACCCAACGCATCATATACCTACAGTGTCGATCGAGGATGCCCCGAACACCCGTGATGGTAACGAAATCAGTGGAACGATGACGTTCCAGTTCGGGAAAGTGTTATCAACAGTCGCATGCCGAGTTGGCCTGGATACTTCGCTACAGTTTCTGGATACCCGTGTACGTGACACTGTACTGGAGACTTTCTTTAAGGACAATTTAAAGATCCCAACCACAGAAATCATGCGCTCTGCAGCTACGCAAGCAAGAGGTTTTACCTGGACGATATCGTTTATCGATCCATCGACGGCAGGTGATGTCGGGATGCTTCAAATAAAATCGTCTCAGCTTACCGGCCAGAATTATCAATTGGGAGTCTACGAGACCGTAAAGGGCAACGAGTTGGGTGGTAGCTTTCAGCTTAACTTTAATGGTGAGACGACAGACCCGATTGGTTTTGCAGCTGAAGCTTCCGAGATGGAAACAAAGCTCAATAAACTAGGCACGATTAGACCCAGTAGCGTGAAGGTTACTCGTGGTGCACCTACATCAGATCAAGTGCTCGGTTATACTTGGTATGTTACGTTCTTCTCGTCTAAGTGGGTTGATCCAACCAGCGATCATAGTAATGGTTTTGCTGGAAACTGGCAAGGCTCGGTACGAGCGGCATGGGATGATGTATGGGAATCGGGTTACTCGAAGGCATGGGGACGCCACGTTGGTCACACATTTCTTCTCAAATGTATTACAGATGGCCTAACGACTACTTCTAACGATGGGAGTCAAAGCTGCTCACCCAGTGCATCTACCATTGGGGTCGGTCCCATCAAAGGAACCTTTGCTGTTAAGTTAGACTCTAGTAGTGTGGCGACGTACCCGCACATGGCTGTGAATGCTGAAGTCATCAGTTATCCTATTCCGCATAATGCATGGGCAACAAAGGAACAGAGTGGAAACACAGGGACATCCGTTGAAGAGATTCTCGAGAGAATGGGAAATGTTGGGGATGTAGCTGTTTCCAGAGGGGATGTGGACAAGGCGTCAGGCGGTTATGAATGGACTATTACCTTCCTGAGGGATGTCAGTGATGCCACGACCCCCTGCGAGCAACTCGAAGAATCGGCTGGTTCACAACTTTGCAATGCTCCGGGAAATATGCCTCTCTTGAGTTTCGACAATGCTTTGCTCACAGGATCAAACTCACAGGGTACCATCACGGAATCCCAAGCTGGAACGCTACTTCGTGGTGATTTCACTGACTTTAGAGTGAAGGGAGACGCGGGTATTGCGCAGCGATATAGCGTCAGCGTAATTTGCTCAAACGCTGTAGGTACAGCATGTACGGTGACATCATTCGCGGTGAAGTCCGGGGAGATTTATTGCAGAAACAGCTTCTCGTCCAGGATCGTATAACGGTAGGGACATTTACGAGCTGCATTTTTGAAGTCACGGGTGTTGCTCCCTCTACTATTAGCGTCAAGCAACTCGACTGTGGTGGCATGGACTCTAGTAATACCGGCGCAACTACCTGGATGGGTCTATCTATTCGCTTGTCATGGAACGCAGACGAAAGCGTCGTTCAGCGTGTGTTAGAGGCAGCAGCTACTAATTCCGGGCGTAAAGTGAGCGTTCGACGAACAGTTCATGGCAAGTACGGAGAAATGTCGTGGCGTGTTCGCTTCATCTCGAATCCAACTTTCACACCACCAGGAGCTGGTGATCTACCCGATATCACGACTACGTTTGTTCCTGAAGTTCTATACAAATATGATGTGACTGTAACCCAGGTGGTGCCTGGCTCTAAAGGTCTAAGTGGGTCATTTTTGCTTGACTTTCACTCCTCCTCTTATGGCCCTCGTGAAATTTTCTTTGATGAAGATCCCGATCGGTTGCAGCGGAAGATCAACGAAATGGACACGGTTGGACGAGTGACTGTGAAACAATTCAAGTATCCGTCTAAGACTACAGGGTGTGATGATGCTTCATGCTCCGGTGGTTGGGATGACAAACCTGTCCAAAATGCAGGGACACGAGCGGGATATCGCTGGAGGATTCGATTCATGAAAGCTACAGGTGACTACGAGGGCTTCGCGTTTCCTCCAGGGAGTGGTAATGTTGCGTCATTATCAGTATCGGTAACCCCCACCTTCTCTCTGAAGGGCACTGGCGTATCTGTTGATGTACTCACTAATATTCCCGGCTCGTTGCCATTATCCGGAACCTTTAGTCTTAACACAACGAAGAGAGAAACACCTACACTTCCATATTTTTCGACGGCCGAATCAATGAAGCTCGGAATTGAAGCGATGGATTTATTTGGCGAGGTGGATATCACGCGAGGTCTCTTGGTCACCCAAAAATCCCTGGCGTTACTGCAACGCTCACGCAAGATGGATCCTCAGCAACAATAGTGGGGATCGATGATATTCGTCAATTTATTGCTCCAACTGATGTGATTCGCTTTGGGACTAACTCACCAAACAACTTGCCTGGCTCCAACAACGACGCACCGTTTACAGGAGCAATTGAAGCCTCACGCGTTGTTTCTACTGCAAATTCACCCATAGTGACTGCATCTAATGCCGCGTCAACGAGATTGCTCTACCCTGGAATGCAGTTACGTATTGATGGTTTGAAGTATCAAGTCCAGCGGACAGGTCACGAAATTCAAACGATTGCTGTAACTGATGTAGTTGGTTCATGGACTTCAGCTTACATTGCTGACAGCTTCAAGCTCCAAATGACACGAGGTGGAGTAACTAAACCTCCTACCACGTGCCTTCGATTTAACGATGAAGCCACGAATGTTCAGGCCGCATTGTTTGGTCTATTGTATGCGTTCGATAATAACGCCAAGACGGAAGATGTCGTGGTTTCTCGGGTGGGACCGATAACTACTTCAACCCGGAAAGGTTACGTATACTCTGTCTACTTCCTTGGTGATTCAGTTGCTGGTGATGTGGCACCCCTGCAATACACTGATTGTGTTGGCATTGGTACGGTTACTGTTAAAATTGACACGGTTACTCACGGCGGTAAGCTGCCCCACCAACGTTTGATACTGGCAACAGATTCTGGACAAGTAGAAGATTCCCAGGGATACTACCAATTATCTCTCGACGCTACAGTCTATACAGGATGCATCAAATGGGGTGCCTCAGCCGCAGACGTGGAAACTGCCCTTGAGAAAACCTTGAACACTGACCTAATTGTGACAAGAACCGGAAGTGGAACCAGTCAAACAGAGCTACAGCGTCTACGCATGACCGCCAATTCAGCAATAACGGGTACAGGCGATCTGTTTCAAGTACAATTCAGCCTCAATGGCAAGACTGCTGCCACAAAATGCTTGAAGTATGGGGTTTCGGCTGAAGATCTTGAAGTAGAACTCAACAAATTGAATAACTTGGGCGCCTTGAAAGCTGTGGGCGTGGATCACGTTAATGTCACTCGGGAAGGCGACGGCCAAGCTACATGGGGCTTTGGATACGAATATCTCATTAATTTCCGAGGCTCGATCAGCGGAGGCTTTAGCAGTGTGATTGGAGATGTTCCTCTGCTTGAAATTGGAAATGTAGGCCAAGGAGCTTGTTCTGCAGGGGCGATGAAGGATATTTACCCGGCATTGACCATGGAGACCGTCCGTCAAGGGTCTGCGGGCTTTACGTACGATATTTTCTTTATGGATTACAAAACCACCCCATATGCGACGACGCTATCCCTAAAGCATGCAGATAATCCCGCTGATAACGTTTGTTCGGCTGTGAAACAAACTGGAGGGAGTGTGCGGAAGGTCTCGGTGGAAACGGTCGAGCTTGGTGGTAGCAGTGAGCTGCAGATACTAAATGTTTTGGATACTAGGGTGACTGGTGCTTACCAGATCAAACTCGGAAGCCAATCCTCGTCTTGTCTTGCGTTTAATGAAGTAGCCCAAGACGTTGCGGGTGCCCTTGTCGGACTTACGGCTGGTAGTGCTGGTGATGTTCTGGTTTCAAGTGATACAGATTTTATTGATTCGCCGTATGGACTTATCTACACCATCACATTCGTTGGTGAGTCCGTCACAGGCAATATTCCACTGTTAGAAGCAGTTCAAAGCAGTGACACTGCTTGCGCCAATACAGTTGCAACGACAAATATTATCGTAGAAAGTCTAGCGGATGGTGGCGCTGCCAGCGGAGAATTTGCTCTGACAAAACCTTATGACGGCGAAGCCCCAAATACGCCGCACGTTGCTTATACTATGTCGCAACAATTCAGTGTCATGGACGAACAGTTTGAAATCCAGCAGCTCATCATTTCAAACCCGAGCAACAATATCGCAGCATCAGCAAAGTATAAGCTTAGGGTGTTAGGAGTGGATACAGTTTCCATCCCGTGGGATGCAAGTGAAAGTGTTTTACAGAACGCTCTTACCATCCCGACTAAAGTCGCCGACGGGGACATTGTGGTAACGAGACGGACTAACTCCGGTGTAGCTCCGTATGGATTCATTTACACCATCTACTTCAGTGGCTCGTCGGTGTCGCTCAATGTGGATGCCATTCAAGTACTTACGCCAACAGCTCCAGACATTGGTTCAACAAACGTTTTACTATCGACGATACGAGATGGCGTTGTAAATGGGGCATCATTGACAACAAGCTCCATTCCACTCGCTTTGCCCAATGATCCAAAGACGGCCTCTCAATATCTATCCAGCACGGCGGAGAAAAAGCTGGATATTTACAAAGTGAACGGATACCTATGGACAATCAAATTCAAATCGTCTCTTGGGAATATTCCGAAACTTGGCAAGCAGCTAGTGGCATTATCTGGAGGAGCTATGACCATTTTTGATGATTTCATTCCAGGGTCTACAGCGAATTCGTTTGTAATTCCCAGTCTCCTGTCTGGCATCAATTACCATGTTCACGTTGCAACCTTAACCGACATCGGCATTGGTTCGTTTACGCCATCAGCTTCTATTGAGCCTAGTGGCTCAGCTTCGGCGGTGCAAAATATCGATGCGGGGTATGCCCTGTACGAACGCGAAGTACAAGAAATACGACTCGCAGCGTCTCACATCACTGAGATCCAGGAGATTACAACTGAAGCTACAAGTATACCAGAAGTTCAAACAGTGCAAACATACGCTTCTCCAGCAGTATGCCCAACTGGAGCGTGTATCACAGGTTCATTCGCCTTCCGAGTTCCAACCGTGCAGACAGTGACTATCTCTGCAGATGCTGCTATTGCTGGTACATTTACCTTGCTTTTTGAACGGGAGGTAGTAGACACCACCCCGGGTACGTTCAAGAAAATCGGGGCTATGACAGCTCCTATCGACTGGAACGCTGATGCAGGAACGGTGAACACTAAATTGACCACAGTGGCAAACTCTGCTCTTGCTTCAACTGATATCATCGTCACACGTGGTGGTAATGCCTCACCAGAGTTTGGCTACGGATACGTCTTCCAGATCACTTTTGTTGGCAATGATGTTGCTGGTGAGACCTTAGCCATGACGTGCACGCCCTCTTTCACGCCATCGGTAAACGTGAATAGTAAATGTACTGTGGAGATGAACACGAATATGGCGATGGGAACTGATACGATGGTGCAGGAAGTGGTCGTTTCTGCAAATAAGCCGGTAGTGGTGGGGTCGTATAAATTATTTTTACCCACCTTGGCTTCGAAAAGGAAACTGATTGTATCCCCTTCGATGCTTCAGCTGATGTCATGAAAGCAAAACTCGAGGGTATGTCCAATATTGACCGTGTGTATGTTACCCGGGAAGATAACGCACCAAACGGGTTTGTGTACCGCATTGTTTTCCATGGCAATGGCGTGTCTACGGCGGTGAATGAACTTGAATGGAAAGCCACAGCGTGCCCCAAATTCCAGACACTGGAGAACAATGTTTTGACAGAAAGCGGCGTTGTCGGTACTGTTGTTACATCTATAGTGTCCAGGAAATTTGTTAGTGCAGATGGAACTGCTGCTCAACTTACTTCAGATCTGAACCGGCTGCCGATTTTCAGGAATGTGTTGGTAACTCAATCCCTTATGGACGATCAAGGAGGTTACATTTGGACAGTGGCATTCGATGAGTCAGAAGGGAATATACCTCAGTTCATCTGTGCTGTGGACGCAAATTTCAAAGTAGGAGCCGTCTGCAAAGCCGAAACCCTCACTGATGGCAACGTTCTTAGTGGAAACTTTTTTATCGGAGCGTCGTCGCCCATTCCGTTCAATGCCAACGAAGCACAAATCAAGAACGAGATAGAAGCCATGACCAACATTGACACAGTGCAAGTGACGCGGTCGGCACCTTCACCACAGTTGGGGTATACGTGGACAATTACATTCGTAGACTACAATGGTGATGCCCTCCCTTACTCGTCACGAGTTCGCTGGAAGGAACAGGAAGTCGAATATCGGTGCGGGAGGTACGGAAGGGAAATGCGCTGGGTGGAACTTTCACGCTCTCCTACCTGAATTCTGTGACGGCACCGATCAAATGGAACGCGCTAGAAACGACGGCAAAGTCGAGCTCAGACGGCTCGTCGTTGCAAGAAAAGCTGGAAACCCTGGACGTGGTTGGTAGAGTGAGCGTGCAGCGATTGGGTCCAGATCAAGACGGGGATACTCTTGGCTGGTGACGTTCCTGGACAACGTCCTGAATTCGGGAGACTTACCATTGCTGCTAGGTAATGCCAGCATGCTGACGGGTGAAGGAGCTGTTGTGTTCACCCGGGAGGTCACCAAGGGTCGAATGCTGTGGGCGACCAGTTGTGGCTTTCTTTCGATCCACCGGCAACGGATAATGGCAGTCCTATCACGAAGTACCAGGTTCGCTGGGATACGTCTTCCACGTTCACAACCAATCCTGCAGATGTCTTTATCACGGACGCAGATATTTTGTATAGAACGCAGCGTATTACAACCAGTGCTCCGAGTCTTGCGTGGTCGAGCAACATGATTCAGCCCACGGCTAGTGCGGTTCATAAGCTAACAATCCTTGACGCAGGAACGTTCACGTTGACATTCCGTGGTGCGGAAACAACCACGTTAACGACCGGACCAACGGGAGCTAGTACAATTGGCAACCTCAAATCGGCCCTGCAACAACTTTCTAGCGTCGGGCCAGTCGATATCAGTTCGGCGGCGACTACGTTAGTTGTGAGCGCAGAGTTTCAAATCACGTTCTCGGCACTACCCGGCGCGCTACCATTACTGACTGTGAATCCGTCTTCATCCACCATAGCGTCGGTCGCAGAAGTTCAAGCTGGCACGACTAACTTCCGCAAGGAGGTGATCGTTTTCTCGTGCCTGGCGACCATGGGAACGGTCAAGTTCACGTATAAAGGAAAGATTGACGAAACAATCAAGTTTGATGCAAAGTTGACAGAGGTGGAAGCAGAGCTATTGGCAGTTATCGGCGGCGAAGCGGATAGCATCAGCGTGTCGAGTGGGTCGAGCGTACCGGCGCTAACGGCGTTGTGCAGCACTGCGAGTCCGGCGGACATCACAATTATTTTCCATCGCGTGTACGGAGACATCAGTTTACGTATCGATCCAGGGTCTACAGGCTCTGACGCTTTCATTACGATGAATACGGACGCCTCTGTCGACGGCGTGTACAACGATAACCCCGCGCTCACCATGAGTGGCACCTTCCAAGTGGGGTACCAGGGTCTGTTCACTGGACCACTCAATGCTGGATCCAGCGCGGACCAGCTCCGTTACGCCCTAGAAGATTTGGACACGATCCAAACGGTGGGTGTCGTTTGTGACAGATCGTACCAATCGTTGCCAGGCAAGGTGGATGTGACGGAGGGCGAGACTTTCGTGACGTGCTCTGCTGGGGAGACCTGCAACTTTTACTCCGCAGCTTACGGTCTTCCGGGTTATTTCATTCGCATCGGTGGTGACTGGTATACCGTTCTCGCAGATACGACCTCACCGGGACTACACAAGACGCGGTTGTATCTTGGAGACTTGAGTGGCCGTGAAACCGGCTATAAGGGACTGACCCAACTTTCTGTCACGGTTTATGAATGGACGAAGGGTTACGAGTGGACTGTAGATATGTTGAGCGTGACGTCACCTCTTGGGTACTTGCGGGCCAAGGTTCCACGGTTGTATCCGGGTGACTCAACGGTGCAAATCTATGGCAGTTCCTGTTCTAAGTGCTACTATTTGCCGACACAGACAACGAAAAGACTGACAATGGGCCAGGAGTACAATATTGAAGTGTACGCTTATAATTTTAACGGAAAGGGTGCTGCATCAGAAGGGGATCCTGTTACTGCTACACCAAGTCAAGTGCCTAGTGCACCTTCAAACGTTAATCTCGCGGTTGTTTCTGGAAAAGAGATCGAGGTTTTGTTCTCGCCACCTCCATTGGGATCGACAAACGTTAGTCCGAATTTGAATAACGCCATTTCGTCGTACATTGTGCAATGGGATACTGTCGCGGTATTCAAACATGGCCGTCAAATTTGTGCAAAATGTGCAACAAAGCTGAATGGGCTTGAGCTAACAGTCTCAGCATCACTTACGAGTTTAATGACTGGTGGCACGAAGTTTACAATCGCTGATCAAACGTGCGTATTGGAGGTGGACACAATAAGCGGCCAGCTTGTCAAAGTAAAAACTGCTGCGTGTGTCGACTTTAATGGACGGTCGGACTCTCTGTACTACTACACATATCCGCCAAGTACGCTCTCCGGATCAAGCATCCAAGGTTCGCCGCCGTTCCGCTACGTTATCTCCAGTCTCACGGCCGCTAAGACTTACTATGTAAGGGTCGCGGCAGTGAATGCGGTTCCGGTGCAGCAGATTTCGTTGAGCGGGAACCTGTAAACAACCGACAATGGAGCTACTCTCTAACTGCATTGACAGCGGATCGGGTATCAGATCCTCCCTTGTCTGTATTCTTAAACCCGTTCTCAGCTTCTACCCTAGAGTTGCAGGTTCAATTGTCAACTCGGGACGGAGAGGGAACGGGTGGTACAGCTATAACAGCTCTGTGGATTGACGTGGACACTGTCTCGACATTTGATTCAGCAACCAAGATTGCACCTACTGAAGTTGCTAAGAGTTCGGTTCCTGAACTCTACAGTGGAGGACCACGTATTTATTACGTGACGGGGTTATCAACGGGCAAGCGCCATTTCGTTCAGGTGAAGGCTGTCAACTCGATAGGATACAGTCGCGCAACAATCGCTCCAACAGCTCAGACGCCAACAAGACATCCGAACGGTCCGGCAACTGTCAAGGTAAGCACGCTGACATTTTCATCGACACCGATCAACTCGGCGACAGTGACATGGCAAAAGCCTGCGGATAATGGAGGTTTATCCGTCACAAGCTACAAGGTAGAATGGTGGCGTAGTGCTTCGCGTCCGGAAATTCAAACAATTGAGCTCAAGTGGGTGACCCAACCAACCGTAGCTCGGTTTAAGCTCGCATTTGGTGGTGTTACTATGGCAACAGCGTTGCCTATGGACGTCACAGCTGAAAACTTGCGTTTCGCGCTCATGAGTCTCATTTCGGGTTCTAATATTCCAGTGGGGCACATTAAAGTCACTCGCGCCGCTGTGAATATCGTGCAAGGTTACCAATGGACTGTGACGTTTGACAGCACGAACAAGAATGCTGGCAATCAGCCTCTGATTCAATTTATTCAAGTTCCTCTGGACATTACGGGAGGGTCGGGAGTCTTCGGTCGAGTGTTTGAAGTGCAGTCAGGTATTGCTCTGCCAATAGGGAACGTATTCCCAGGAAAACAGGAAGTCCAAGTGTTGGTTACGTACGCTACGGTAGCTATAGGTGGATATTTCCGCTTGAGTTACAAGGGCTCGGCCTGGACGAATTTCTTGGCTGCTACCGTGAGTGCAGCAGATCTTAAGCTGGCGTTAGAAGCACTTCCAACTATTGGTGTTGTGACAGTGAACTTAGAGACGACGCTGTTAAGTGGAAATGCGTGGTTTGGAAGAGTATGGACTATCACGTTTGAATCGAATGTGGGCAATCTACCATCGCTTATTATTGATTCATCCAGGATCACACCTACTGGAGCTTTCGTTGCGGTGAAGGATGGTGACAATGCTGTGGATTCGACTGGGGTGCTCAGCCTTTGGGATGCAACGAGTGCATGTCCTGCTGCGTGTATCATCGCCCTTCAAAATGTAAGGCAACAAGCAGCACCGACTAAATCGATCGCGCAACTTGCTACTCCAGGTGAAGCTGCAGTGGAATATGGCTACTACGAAACTCTCGACGCGAGCACATTGACTTATACAATTCCGAATCTGACACCGGGGCTGTCGTATCTAGTGTCGGTCTCAGCCAAGAACGCGCAAGGATTTGGCGCGCGTACGCAATCTTCACCAGTGAGTGTCATACCACCGCTGCAAGTTCCTGGACCACCTGTAAACGTAAGTGTTGATGTGAACCCAGGTGCCTCAACACAACTGCTTGCTACTTGGGCTGTACCTGCAAGTGACGGAGGTAGTCCTGTGTGGATGTATCGTGTTGAGTACGATGTGTCGTCGCTGTTTACCGATCGCGAACAACAGGAAGAATGGTGTCCTGTGGCACTAACGCCCGCGATTTGGAAAATTCAATCAAAGCTTCTCACTGGCACAAGCTCAATTTCAAGCGGGTACTTTAAGTTGAAACTCACGGGAAGAATGCCGTCGAGGTGTCGGATCCCATACCGTGGAATGCCGTGGCATTAGCTAAGGATGAAGCGAGCTCCGTTACGGCTTCGGCGTCCGGGGTTTTCTGCACAACTGCTAGTCCGACTTGCACTAGTAGTAGCACTTTTCCGTTTGATCAGCTCGAAAAGTCAGGATCGATACAATCGAAGCTTGGACAGTTTTCACTGCTCACGAAAGGCATCGATGTCACTCGTAGCACTCCGGCTGCTGACGGAAGCTACACATGGATGGTCACGTTCTTGGACGGCGGACAAGATTTCAGTCTGTCAGTGGTGGATATGAATCTAGCGTGCAATGTCGCGTTAGCTAGTTGCGCCGCTACCTACGATGTTGTCGCCTCCAACTCTAGGCCTGGTGTCATGCCATCAAACTGTTTGGGCAACCACGTTATTCCAAACGTCGGGGCTCTGAACAAGGGGCAGCTGTACTACGTACGTGTCTTCGCGTACAACCAAATAGGCTTCAGCGAGCCCAAGTTGGCTGCAGCACCGCAGAAACCGATGATAGCTCCGGGTACACCGACAGGTGTGACGCTCGCTGTGTGGACGGTGTCGGAGTTGGTTCTCTTGTTCAATCCCCCAGATGATAATGGAGGGGATACCGTGACTGGATATGAAGTGCAGTGGGCAACAGATACAGCCTTCACAACGCCGAGTTCTATCGTCGTACAGTTAACTACAGGAATGAGCGCTCCCTATCGACGCACCATTTCAGCGCTGACAAAGGGTACGCGCTACTTCGTCCGCGTCCGGGCCCGAAATTCGCAAGGACTTGGTCAGTTCCAGGTATCTTCTCCAGTTTCGCAGCAGCCCTACACGACGCCGAGCTCTCCAACACAAGTGGTGCTAGGGGTGACAAGTGCAACCATGCTTACTGTGGGCTGGGCTCCACCTTTGGACGATGGTGGGGACAGTGTCTTGGGATACGTCGTTCAGTGGGATACCTCGCCTAGTTTTGACTCTTTGGCTGTTTCAGCGAGCTCCACGGCAGTGGTCAACGACGCAATTCAACGCTCGTACACCATCACACTGTTGACACCCGGTACCCGCTACTACGTTCGTGTGTTCGCCAACAACCTTGGAGGAAAAGGCACCCCGCAGACATCGACGCCAGCATCAATAGTGCCAGCTACAACCCGTCCTGGTAAACCGAACTCGCTGGCTGTAACATCCACCGCTACCACGGGCCAGTTGCAAGTTGTATGGCAGCCACCGCGTGTACCAGCTCATGGTATCCCTTGTGCTGGAACGATGCAAGCACCTCAGAGCTGTCCTGATTTTAGTGGACTGGATATGGTGTACGGAGGTGTCAGTCTTGAGAGCTACTTGGTGCAGTACGCGAACGCCATCGATTTCTCCTTAGCAAAGGAGATCAGTGTCACTACGACGTCAGCGACCGTCTCTGGTCTCGACAGCAGCAAGACGTACTACGTTCGGGTGCTGACAGTGAATAGTCAAGGTCTCAACAGCGACTTTTGCGTGCGCGCGAACGCTCAAAGTCTACTTTGTCCAGACCATCTCGTGTTGGAGGACGGCAGCGTCGTCACCGGAGACTTTGTCTCTGCTACACCAAAGTAGAAGAATACTAATGTTTGTCACTCAAAGCATTTGCTTTTCATACGATGTCACTTTGTTAGCCTTGTTGTACTTATAGAGGCTGTGCGAATACAAAGTTTCCTGTGACGACGGAGTTGTCCAGCAGTACCTGATTGTCTGGACAGAGCAGGTTTTGCGTATTTTCACACTTGCACAAAATACTCGGCAATCCTTGAGCGTTCACTGCATACACTTGTACATAGTAGGTTTTGCTGGAATCCAGCCCCGTGAGTAGTACTGTGAATGCAGTGGTTCTTCGCTCGATAAGGTTGTTGAAGTCGTTGCTCTCGTAGTACTGAACGACATACTCTTTGATGTCGACGCCTCCGAACACCATATCCATACCGCCGACGATAGGGCAGCTCCCCGGAGCTTGCAACGTGCCAGCACAAGGGTAGCCATGAGCTGGAATTTGAGGGGCTAACCACGAGACACTAAGCTGGCCTGTAACCAGGGTGCGCTGGATAGTAAGTGTGTTCGGCTTGCCCGGGTTGGTGACCGCTGGTACCAGCGACGCAGGAGTTGACGTCTGAGGTGTGCCTTGACCACCACGGTTCTTGCCAAATACGTGCACGTAGTAAAGAGTTCCTGGCGTGAGTCCCGTAATGGTGTAAGAACGCTGTGCTGGATCGCTCACGGTCACAGTCGTGCCCATTGTCAAGGCTAACGAATCGAACCCTGCCGCCACATCCCACTGCACTACGTACGCCAAGATAGTGGCGCCTCCGTCGTCGCTTGGTGGCGCCCATCGAACTGTAAGCATCGTCGCACTGGTAATTCCCAGAGCCACTTGGGTAGGTGCACTTGGTGTCGTGTACGGCTGCAAATTCGGGGAAACGAAAACTGGAATTCACCAAAACCTTGAGAGTTTCGGGCCCGGATTTTGAAGAAGTAAGACGTTCCTTTAGCGAGAGACGAAATCACACGACGATATGGCGCGGTCACTCCGCTCATGATGGTTATAATCACTGAGCTTGAAGTCGCGAATGAACTTGTAATGTCCCACTGCACCTCGTAAGCTGTAACAGTGTCACCACCGTTGTCATCTGGAGGGCTGAAGATCAACGCAAGCTCCGACACCGAGTACACAGCTAAAGTCACCGCAGTCGGTGGACCTGGAACCACCATTGGCTTCTGTGGAGTCGGAGCAACTCCTGACTTACTGAAGCCGACCACATTGTATGCGGACACACGTAGATTGTAAAGTTGGCCCTTGTTCAGTGCTCCTATTGACGGCACAATACGCCTTCCGATACAGCTTGGAGGCAACACACCAGAGCGTACTTTGGTTACGACGACAGCATATGTACCCATAGTACATGTCAATGGATCACTACACGTTAGCTTGACGTCCTTTACAGTCAAATCAAAATCGTCATTCGTATCAAGAAATGTGATTGACCACGTATAGCCCCCATCAGCTGCCACAACACCGCTCCGCGCGACATCCACACCAGCCGAGAGACTAGAGAAATAGTTCAATTTGGATTGCATTGAACCCGATTTCTCGAGACGGTCGAAAGGAAATACAGATTTCGTTTTGCATGTCGGGCTTGCAGCGGTGCAAAAGACCTTCGAATTCATCACATCAGTAGTACCTAGCTCTTCACGCGATGTGGCAACAGCATCCCATGGAATGGGCTCTGAAGGTTCAGGCGTGCCGCGTCGCGTGAGCTGCAATGTGAAGTAGCCGCTACCGATTGGAGCAGTTGTGGTATCAGTTGTACGTGTCGTTTGTACACGCCAAACTGCCGCCGTCGGTGCTACGGGGCACCAAGCATCCTGCTGACCTCGGTTCGTGAACAATGGTGACGGGTCGTACTCGATTCGATACATCCGAACAGGATTGCCGCCGTCGCTCGTAGGTGCACCCCACGTCGCCACCAGTTGAGTTGCCACACCGGGATTTACATCCACTGCCACATTAGTTGGCGGGCCCGGACTTGAAGCGGTGGTATTACGCTTGTAGGCGATGTCTGAGCACGAATTCCCAACCCCGCGCATTCTTGGCTATCACCGCGACAAAATATGACTTCCCGGCGCCAAGGTCGGGATCGTGTACGTCAACGTAGCCGCGTCTAGTGTTTCATAGAACGCATAGTCCACCGCTGCTTCGCCAGCTACAGCTAGTTCCACCACAGACTTTTGGGGGAAGTTTGTTGTCTCAAGCCAGCAATAGCGATCGGCCATGAGCCTGGACACGAGATATCACCGCCAGGCAAGCACAGCACTCCACTCCCACTGACAGCGTTGTCGCCATCTTTTACACCTAGGAACGCATCCGTCGGTGTGAGCTTTGACGGCTCGACGATCAGAGGAGGCAAGTCACCCACATTCGAAATGAATGTAATCGTCCAAACCTGCCCGGTAATGAAAACATTTCCAGCTGACGTCATCAACTCCAACTTTACATTCACAACGCCAATCGTGGGGAGGGTCTCAAGTGCCAGTTTCAAGTTGGCCTCACTAATACTGCAGGTAAGTAATTGCTCCATGCTGAGCCCTTGTAACCAAGCCTGAAGTATCCTCCAACGCTTGTAGTTGCATGATACGTCACTAACACTTGCACCTCCGATTTTCCTGGAAACGTTGGCAGTGTGGGTACACTAATTCCAGACGTCAGTTCGTATACGTTCCCAGAAACGTCTGAGCTGCCGACTACAGTTCCTATTGCCATCTGGAGCAAAGGTTGATTTCCAGCATTCACGTTCACGTTATCGAATGTTACCATCCACTGGTAACCGAGATCATTATTGAGTGTGATGCGCGAAACTTCCACATGACCAATAGTAAGTTTTCCTCCTACTGCGATATTCATCAGCGCGCTGCGAAGGTTCTTCGCCGAGATATCCATATCCATTTCCTCAGAGTTTTCACCTCCAAACGCTAGTGAAAAGAGCACCTTCGTCGGCGTCGTCTTCCATTTGAGCTCAACTACCTGTACTTCCGGTCTGGACTGGGAGCGCCACCACTCAATTTTGTAACTAGTAAGAGCTAAGCCCCCATTGACAGCAGGCCTTTGCCATGTCACTGTCGCCGAGTCGATAGGATTCGGTGACACCGTTACTGTGCTTACTTTTGCGTTGATAGGTCCATCCGAATGTCGAATCGGTGCCACTGGAGCAGGTGCAAGTGTTGCACGGCTATATCCTATCGAGTTCATTGTCTTAACCTGAACAAAGTAGCGCGTTCCGGTTGTGAGACCTGTCAGGTAATAAATCCGTGGACCACCCGTATACAGTTCAGGAATCAGTTCAGGAATCAAGCCTTTAGTAGCGAGCACTTCGATTGGGGCAGTTTTGGTGGCAGAATCAAACGTCGAGACGGTATCCACATCAATCCAAAATGCTGTGATTTCAGTACCTTGTCCCCCTTTCCATCACGAGTCGATGGTTGTACCTGGAGCTGCAATATCGTGCCTGAAAATGGATAAAGAGCGACTGATAACGGCGCATCGGGTGCGCGATTCTTGGTCAACACGGACAAGTACGTACTCCACTGTCGATTGTCAGGAGGAATGCCGTTCAGCGCAATCTCCTGCACTGGCACTGAATTTACCGCTGCAACTCGTACAAAGTACTTTGTTGCGACGAGGAGGCTCGATATCAAGTAGCGGAATGGCGGGGAGCCTTGGATAAGAGCGCCGCCAACTTCTGCTGGCGGAAAATATAGTATGTGATAGAATACGAGCGGTCATTGAAGTTGACACAGGTATGGGGCGAAACAACTTGCACCTCTGTCGAACTTACGACCGTGGATACCTCTAGGATGCAGCCCAGTTCGGAAATGCTGAACTTAGAACCATCAGGCAAGAGTGTCGTAAGTACTGTTGTTACCGTTAAGTCAGTGTTCGTCAGTGATGCGACGCAGCCAGTGCATACCAAAAGTCCGTGCTTGAAGGTTGAGTCGAGGTCCCATTGCACAATGTACGACGAAATATCCTTATTGAAATCTGGACTCATATTTGATGTCGCTAGCGCAGGTGGCGAAAAGAATACCTCAATTTCATGTCCGGACACGACTAGCAAATCGACGTTCGAAGGTGAGACAGGCACTTTCCTTGGTGTAGCGGTAATTAGAATCCCTCCCGGCGTAGCTCCTTTTCATTAGAATTGTATGCGAACACTTCAATATTGTACTCCTGGCCCATTGTCAGTCTTTTCGTTGTCTGTGTCGGCAAATAGTAGCACTTAGAACAGGAACTGCCATAGATTTGCACCGTTGAGTCACCCGGATACAACCGTGGAACCTTGGCCCGCAAGTACCCAAGAGGTGACGTCACGCTCAACATATCTACAGTCCACTCGTAACCCTTCGTCCATTCATAAACCGTGACAGAAAGTTGGGTCAGTCCCTTATAGCCGGTTTCACGGCCACTCAAGTCTCCAAGATACAACCGCGTCTTGTGTAGTCCCGGTGAGGTCGTATCTGCGAGAACGGTATACCAGTCACCACCGATGCGAATGAAATAACCCGGAAGACCGTAAGCTGCGGAGTAAAAGTTGCAGGTCTCCCCAGCAGAGCACGTCACGAAAGTCTCGCCCTCCGTCACATCCACCTTGCCTGGCAACGATTGGTACGATCTGTCACAAACGACACCCACCGTTTGGATCGTGTCCAAATCTTCTAGGGCGTAACGGAGCTGGTCCGCGCTGGATCCAGCATTGAGTGGTCCAGTGAACAGACCCTGGTACCCCACTTGGAAGGTGCCACTCATGGTGAGCGCGGGGTTATCGTTGTACACGCCGTCGACAGAGGCGTCCGTATTCATCGTAATGAAAGCGTCAGAGCCTGTAGACCCTGGATCGATACGTAAACTGATGTCTCCGTACACGCGATGGAAAATAATTGTGATGTCCGCCGGACTCGCAGTGCTGCACAACGCCGTTAGCGCCGGTACGCTCGACCCACTCGACACGCTGATGCTATCCGCTTCGACGCCGATAACTGCCAATAGCTCTGCTTCCACCTCTGTCAACTTTGCATCAAACTTGATTGTTTCGTCAATCTTTCCTTTATACGTGAACTTGACCGTTCCCATGGTCGCCAGGCACGAGAAAACGATCACCTCCTTGCGGAAGTTAGTCGTGCCAGCTTGAACTTCTGCGACCGACGCTATGGTGGATGAAGACGGATTCACAGTCAGTAATGGTAGCGCGCCGGGTAGTGCCGAGAACGTGATTTGAAACTCTGCGCTCACAACTAACGTAGTCGCCGCCGAACTGATATCGACTGGCCCGACGCTAGAAAGTTGTTGCAGGGCCGATTTGAGGTTGCCAATTGTACTAGCTCCCGTTGGTCCGGTCGTTAACGTGGTTGTTTCCGCACCACGGAATGTCAACGTGAACGTTCCTGCGTCAAGGATTGTTAGCTTATGAACCGCACTAGCCGTGGGCTGAATCATGTTGCTCGACCACGCAAGACTCGGAGCACTGGTTGTAATACGCTGCGTTCTATACAAAATATCTGCGTCCGTGATAAAGACATCTGCAGGATTGGTTGTGAACGTGGAAGACGTATCCCAGCGAACCTGGTACTTCGTGATAGGACTGCCATTATCCGTTGCCGGTGGATCGAAAGAAAGCCACAACTGGTCGCCCACAGCATTCGACCCCTTGGTGACCTCCCGGGTGAACACAACAGCTCCTTCACCCGTCAGCATGCTGGCATTACCTAGCAGCAATGGTAAGTCTCCCGAATTCAGGACGTTGTCCAGGAACGTCACCAGCCAAGAGTATCCCCGTCTTGATCTGGACCCAATCGCTGCACGCTCACTCTACCAACCACGTCCAGGGTTTCCAGCTTTTCTTGCAACGACGAGCCGTCTGAGCTCGACTTTGCCGTCGTTTCTAGCGCGTTCCATTTGATCGGTGCCGTCACAGAATTCAGGTAGGAGAGCGTGAAAGTTCCACCCAGCGCATTTCCCTTCCGTACCTCCCGCACCGATATTCGACTTCCTGTTCCTTCCAGCGAACTCGTGACGAGTAAGGGAGGGACATCACCATTGTAGTCTACGAATGTAATTGTCCACGTATACCCCAACTGTGGTGAAGGTGCCGACTGCTTCACTTGCACTGTACCAACCCAAGACAACGTTTCAAGTGCAGTCTTCATCTTACCTGCGTCCGCATCAAACGGGATCGGTGAGGATGATTCGATGAGAAAGCTACCGCTCAGTACGTTGCCGTCGGTGAGCGTATCCGTTTCGCAGCCTGTACCAGTTTCATACGTAAATGCTTGATTCACGGCACAAATGAACTGCGGCACATCACCGTCCGAGTCTTTGAACACCACTGTCCAAATGTATCCACCCTGTTCATCCAACAAAGACTGCGACACTAACACATTCCCATACATGGGCAACCGGTCCAGCTCTGTGGTAAGATCCGCAGCTGTACCATCTGCGGCATCGACGAACGTGTTGTCGACATTAAAGCCTCCGAAGTCCACCATGGAAACCATCAGCGTTTCATGAAAACTGACGTCCGTAAGGACATTTTTCTCTTTCGTTTGGAAGGTAGTGCACATTACACTACCCAGCAGATTTGCATCCCCATACACACCGTTACCGTGAAAGAATAACTGGTACACAAAACCGTTCGGCGCGTTTGTGGCATCGAGGTTCTGCGAAACAAATACCTTGTCGATGTTCGTCATAGCTTCGAGTGTAGTTCTCATTAATATAGCGGATGCGTCAAATGGGATGCAGCCAGACGTCACTTGCTTATCGAGATGTGTAAAAAGCAAACTGTATGATCCGGCCACCAGTGGCTTCTTAGCAGTCACAATCACTTGCTGCACAGCGGTATCTGTTCCCATCGCTGCGTCTGTGTTCATGGTCACAGCGCAGCTACTAGCTACGTTTCCTGTCGCCACCTGACAGTTGATTTTAGATGTCTCGCCAGCAACGTTGTTGCCGACAAACGTGATTTGATACGTATATCCATAGTCGAATTCGGCAGACGCATCACCGCCTCTCGTGACCACAATATCATCTGCAGTGACAGCACTGCTCGCTACTGACGTTAAGGCATCTTTTACGGTGTGCGCATCGGCATTCCATGCTATGGCAGCGGTCACAGCTCCAATTGTTTCAAAAGACCCTAAATTGTTGGTGTCTTTCACATTTCTAGTAAACAGCAACGTAAAAGTCCCTGTATGATGGCTGACTCTGCCGAGATAGTCACCGTCTGCACAGTTGGAACTCGGAAAGCGAAAAATCCTTTGATACATGCACCACTGGAGCATGATGCCGGAGACGCAAATGTTCGTAACGTTTGGACCTCTGCTATACTTGCCGCTTCAGTGGTGATTTCCTGGATCTCGGTGATGTGAGATGCTGCAAGCCGAACTTCCTGCACTTCTTGCTCGAGCGCGTATCCTGCACCAATATTTTGTACAGCGGAGGCGATACCACTTGGCAAGATAGAACCCGATGCTGTGAAAGGACCAGTACCAATGTCGGTCAAAGCAGCGACGCGGACGTAGTAGTTAATACCAGCGAGAAGGTTAGGGATCACATACTGCATACTTGGGATCGTTACACTGTAAGTTTGACTGCTAGAAAAATCATCTTCCTGATCCCACTCAATTTGATAAGACTTCAGGCTTGCTCCACCATTAAATAACGGATTCATCCACTCCGCTTTCGCGGATGTCGCTGAAACGACACTAAGGGTTAAGTTTTGTGGAGCACTGGGAGGCTGATTCGTGACAACTACCGATGGTGGAACAGTTGGCCGAGGAGCGCCAGCACCCTTGGCGTTGAATGACGAAATACGGATGCTATATGCTGAACCGGCAATTAAAATGTCGGAGCGGACTCCGGTAATTGCGTCGTCTCCACCGATCATGAAAGAGCGCTTCGATCCATCTACAAGTCCAAATGAAGCAGGTGAATCAAATTCTGGGGAGGTATCCCATTCAATCATGTATTGGGTAATAGAGACCCCACCGTCTCCTCCATAGTAATATTTATCGATCGAAGAAGCCTTCCACTCCACCAAGATAGTATAACTCGAGAGAACAGTTGCCGTGGCATCCTCAGGCCTACCAGGAGTACGATCTGTTGGCCTGGCATACTTCGGAAATGGAAGTGCGTACGGACCATCACCTTGATCATTCAAAGCGAGAACGCGAGCGTAATAAGTCGTTACGACCGGCATATCGATATTATAGAAGTAAGGGCCAGTATCGGTGGAGCTAACTTTCACCATGGTTTGGGAGTCGTAATTGGGAGTGTCCACATTTGAGAAGGTGCTTGCTGTGTCCCATTGAATACGATAACCGAGGATTGCAGTCCCGCCATCGTTCAAAGGAGCACTCCAGCGAAGCTTCAAAAATTTGCTAGAAAGTTTCAGCAATTCGACATCTTGAGGAGCGGAAGGCGTTGATCGCGGAATTTGAAATATACTCGCTGCATAACCAAAGTTCTCGCTGTTGTGTGCGCGCACCCGGATGGCATATTTCTGCCCTGTCTTTAGCTTATGAATAACATAACGAAGCTTTCCTGGTAGCGCAACCTCTGTAGCACTCCCGGAACTCCGTTTTGTTCACAATAAAACGACGGCTGAACCCCAGCAAGGGTTCGCGCAGAGAGAACTCGTGCACCTGGTCCTTGAAGCTCCGTTCCATCAACGCTCAGAAGTGAAACATCATTCTTGAATTCCGATAGAAACGTGATAACCCAGTTGTATCCGTATCCATTAGCTGATCTGGTAACTTTTACAGCTCCGATTGTAACCAAGCTTTCGAGAGCAGTTTGCAAACCGATCGCTGATATATTGTGTGGCAAGGGTCGAGTCGTATCCGACACTCCTCCACTAGCAAAAGCGGCCCTAAACGTTCCACTGATCGGTTGCACTCCTTTCTGAATTGAGTCGACAACGATACCAGGATTATTCCCTGTCCAGCTGTCACTTGACGTACCTGAATGAGTTCTTGTGGGCCGACGTGGCCTGCCAAAAGGTAATTTTCCACTCGTAACCATTGGCACTCTTGAAAACTGGTACTGGAATCGTAACTTCAAGATCTTTGTCAATCGTGATGGTAGTGGCGGTTGGTGTGGCTGTAATCGTGCGCTGATTCCCTGCGATCCATATCTTGTCGTTTATTGCGAGCTTAGTCTCATCCATAGTGGAGGTGGACAACGTCGGGTGGCGCGTCACAATTTTACCTGTCGCTGTTACAAAAATCGTGGACACGCGTGTGGACTCTAGTCTCGAAACATCTACAGTGCCAATAGTGGACAGCCTCTCCAAACGGTCCTTCACCGAGTTTAAGCCGACTGCCGCAGCATCCCACCGGAGGTTGTCTGTCGACTCCCCGCCCAACGACAGCTTGAAGTATCCGCTTAGCGTCCTTGAGTCGGCGAAATTCACCAGACGCTGGATTTCTGGAAGACCTTTCTGCAGAGGTCGTAATGGTCTGTTGCTCTTGGGTTCCTTCCGCGCGAAACCATTCAACCTGGTATTTGTCAGGACGACATGCATCTCCGTCCACTGGGCTTGCACTCCAGTCGATTGCTAGTGTAGTGCCGTCTACCACGCCAGCGATGACAGACTGAGGAGGCTGAGGTTGGCCACAGGTGACTGCAGTGGATAAAGGCGATGTAGCAGACCCAAACCCGTCTGCATTGTAAGCCATAACGTGAGCATAGTACGTTATCCCTGGACGTAGGCCAGTGAGATAAAAGCGAAAAGGGTCCGATCCAGTGACCTTGTTCGCAACACGAACAACAGCACTTGTTCCCGATAGCTGTGAAGCAGCCACGGTCATCGTAAAAATGTTCCCCGCGCCAACCATTTCCTCGCCTCGAAGATATGCAAACGTGACCGACCAGATTGCCGTATTGATGTCCTTATTTCTTATGGCTTTCGTGACTTTGATAGAGTACAGCGTGGTTACCGCTTGCAGAGCTGCTTGCATCTCCAGTGCTGACGCATCGGCAAAGATCGTCCCAGTAGTCTTGCCTCCGAATATTAACGTGAACGAGCCATCCACAACCGAGACGCCATCCGTAAACACTTCCTGAACTTCATGAGTGAAATCACCGATGGCTAGATTGCAGAAGCCCTGTACAACTTCGCTAACACTGATTTGAGGGAAATCGCCCGTTAGTTGTGTTCCATCGGCAACGAGTGGTGCCAAATCGCCAGGATTGTGCAAAAATGTTATTTTCCAAGTATAACCCCAAGACATACGTGCCCGTGTAACTTTGACGGGATCGACGGCGACGTTTGTCGTATCAGTGATAACGGCAAGGGCGTCAGTCATGTCTGCAATGTTGCAGTCGAATGACAAAGCAGGAGTTGTGTGGCCGCCCCAAGAAAGAGTAAAGGTGCCTCCCGCACCCACCGAACTACGGTAGCTGGTAGTCACTTGCTGCACCTCATTTTTTCTTGAATGCTTGCCACACCGTAATCAATACTGGAGCTGTCAAAGTATGGCGATGAATCCCATTCAATCCGGTACATCGTTACTCGAGCGCCCCTGGATAAAATGGAGCCCAATAGTTAATCGATAGCCACGTGGGGCCGTGGAATTCACCGAGAGTCACTCCAGTCGGTGGCGTCGGGACCACTGAGCTTGTGGACGTCTGTGTTTGGAATACCGACACTGAGTCGCTAATGCCCTTCGAGTTCTCAGCAAAATGCGAAACGCATACGCTTGGCTGCTTTCGAGAATAAAGTTGTCTTGCTTAGTCACTGCAACAGCACCATTGCCGCGAACATACGCCTTCAGGTTATTGGTAGTGGGGTTGGCTTCAAGAAGCGGAAGTTTTTTCATGGGATACACTCCCCAAAACGAAATGGTAAGAATGGTGGTTCCACTACTCACCAATGAATTCACTGTGACACCATTCACGCTCTCAAGTTTCTCGAGCTCCTTCTCGATATCCGTGTTTATAGCATTGCAGCTAATAGCCGCAGTCGTCTCACCCACAAAACTCAGTGTGTAAGTAGCTGCCAATGTGGTGTCCGTAACTTCCAGAAGAATTGTTTGTATGGGCGCGGGATTCCCAACGTTGATCACATTCGGAGCGATTGCCTTCGGGCTTCGAGTTCCAATCCGGGCTTCTGTGCCGCGCCAGTCATGGTCTGGAATCGCATCAATAGTGTCTAGGCTTCCATCGTACGAGCGAAATACTAGGTTCCATTTCCGCCCATTTGAGATGTGGTAGGCGCGTGTTCTCACAATGCGGTCTGAAAAAGTGCCGCTCTCCACCGTTAAGTATCTCGAATTGTTGGCTTTGATCGTGTATTTGTTCATGTCAGCAGACACAGAAGGAAGCCACAAATCATCGTTACCAGTTACGAGATTGGTCAGGTCCTCTGTCGTTTGCAGTTTGTCGTCGAACAGGTACACCTCAGGGCTCGCTGCCACGACATTTTCGCCAGTGTAGGGGCCGTTGGTTGTGATCTTTGTTCCCAACACAATGTTAGCCATGAATCTGGTACTGCCAACAAAAATAATCACCCGTCTCGATCCCGTGGTCAGCAGGCAGTTCAAATTCGTTCGAGTTCTTCGACACTGCAATCACTTGCGCTAATCGGGTAAAACCGACATATCCCGGCAATGGTTTTATTTGCTTCGTGATCAATCCAGCCGATACATCAAGGTTCTGCGCAGTCGTCCCAGCTGCCGTCCCACCAAATGCTTGGGTCAGCGTAATGTCCACAGGGGTCATCGACTGAATCGTTCTAGCGGCGGTATCCGTTGCAATACCTAGAGTTTCACCAATAGCCAGAAATCGAGTGGGGTCGATTGCCACTCCTCCAAGGCGGATATTCGACAAAACTTGACTACCCCCTACGGCGTCAGCAGTTAGCTCTAAGGAATAGACACCGACATCACCTGCAGTTTTGCCCCCAAGAGCCAATACTGAATCCACGACACTGAGCTTCTGCAACTCCTGCGTGACCTTCATATGGGTAGCTGAGAACCCAATCGCTTCAGTAGTCTCCCCACCAAATGATATCCGGAAGGATCCGCTGATATCGTCTTGCTTAGCGTCAGTGAACACTGTGACTGTCGGGTAAACGCTAATCAGCGCGTTTTGGCCGGTCAAACGCGCATGCTGGATGAAAATGGAGTCTTGGTCATCATCTTCTTGCACAAACGTTACATGCCAAGCCTTGCCGTAGATACCATACTGGCTTACACTCACGTTGACAGTGCCACGGGCAGTGATCAAGTCAATTGCATCGCGCATTTCAGCCGCCCCGGTATCTTTGAATGATAGAGGCGAGGTCACCTCGCCCATATACGACAAAGTAAACGTCCCGCCGATGGTACTTGATGCATCCGCGAGAATTGTCTGTATTCCGGCTTGGCCTTTCGAACAGGAACCCTCGTATTTGACCGTATGAACTTGCCCGTAGACAGGCAGGTTGGTCAAGCTTGGTACCCACGGAGCACAGGATGCAGCTCCAAATGATGCTGAATCGAATTGCAGTGTTGGCCACTCACCCGTCGGATAGTGTCCCCAGAAACGCACGTTGTAGTCATGGAAATCCAAGATTTTCAAGGAACGAGCTTCACCACTAAAAATCACAGGATCCGGCTGGACTGACAGAGATCGTTGTTGTGCCTTGCGCAGGTGGGCTGGTAACAGTAAACTCGCAAGAATGCCTCGAAAAGTCGTTGGGGTTCCGGCTCACCTGTATGATGGCATATTTGGGTAACACGTCTACTTGGGTCTGCGTCAGCGCGCTGGCAACAGTGAGCTTGCCGGTGTTATCGTAATCGGTAACCTTCGATGCCCATGATCCAGTCAATAAGGTCACCTTGAACGCGCGCACCTCCTCCACTGTCACCTTAAACGCCTTGGATACCTTGGATATGACATCGAGCAACTCGTTCTGTATCGTGCTTGCCGCGCCCGTCTTGCCCAGAGAGATGCAGTCGGTTGTCTCGCTTCCAAGTTTAAGTGCGAAGGTGCCGCCCGTAGCCGTCGTCGGACCGAACAACCGAACCACTTGAACAGACGACGGTGCTCCAACAACATACGTATCACACACTCGCTCGTCATTATTGATCTCGAAGTACCCGTAGTGCTCAGCTGGAATAGCATCTTTGAATGCATTAATTCCATATGTGATACCTGTGGCTGAACCTGTTTTGACGGAGGTCAGTGAAGATAGCACTTGTAGCCCCGGATATTTGCTGTCAACAATATCTTCTACGACGTTGCCAAACAAGATTGTCCACTCATAGCCATACGGCCCAAGCTCACGTCCCGAGCTATCCAGTTTAAGTACAGCCCACTTCTTCTTGAAATCTTGCTGGCCGTGACCCAGCTCCACATCGATGTCGGAACTTCCTTCCGCAGGCTGTACTCTGACAGTAAATTTGGCCCCTCCAAGTTGGAGTCCAACGTCTATACGCGCACCCTTCAAAAGTAAATTGGACTGAGAGGCAGTCAACGGTGTCGTCGTTGTGAGACGGTTGTTAGCTTTGGAAAAGGAAATATCTTCTTGTCCTGTCAGTACGTACAGCGCGCGCGTGACTGAAACGGGGCGTAGGCTAGGAAGGCTGTTCAGAGCGCTCTCGAGAGTGGTGGCTGTCGAGTGCACCGACAACGTTGACGATACATCGTCTCCGTACTGCACGCGGAAAGTCCCCGCAATATCGTTTGCAAGAGAATTGTAGACATAGACTTTCTTGATTGCTGATTTTCCAAACGTATCTCCGACTACGTACTCGAACAGATATTTCGACACTGGATCGCCGTGGTCGACTGGGCTCGAAAGACGAAGCTCCATCTGCGAACCAGAAAGAGGCCACATCCCAGTGACACCTGGCGCCTCTGGAGATGTGGCCACGGCCGAAAACAGTGGCAAAGCACCTCGCCCACGCTGCTGTAATTCTGCCGTGCTCGTACCATAACCATTTTCGTTTCGAGCATATGCTCGCACAAAGTATTCTTGACCGGGCACTAGCCCTTCAATAATCGTTTCGAAAGCAGCATCCACACCTTTCACTACTTCTTGCACGACCACATTTACGCCTGTACCTTTCAGCAAATTTTTATCAACAACAACTAGCAAAGGCAAGTCACCCACATTCGACAGGAAAGTGATGGCCCAAGTAACGCCAAAGTCTGAATTATCCACTCGGTTCACGTTCAGCTGACCAACCGTGGCTAGATTCTGAAGCTTGGTCCGTACATCAACAGCGGTGTCGTCAAAATTGATCAATACTCCACCCAGGGTTTGAAAGCTGACTGCAAAAGAGCCGCTAATATCGTCAGCTGTTGCCTTGGTAGAGATCGACTGCACTTCAGCCACAACTCCACCAACTTCTTGTGAAGACACAATGGTGGTTGCTGCGAAATCTCCTTTCATTGCGTATAAAGTCTTTTTAAGAGAATCATCTTGCACGATAGACGGCGTCACTGTGCAGGTTGTACAGTCAGCACCGTACACGTCAACGAATTTTGTGGTCCCGGGCTTTTTGCTAACACGGAGGCACGGAGATGCGGGGCAATTCCCGCTGTCAACCGACTGGAACGTGACGTACCAGCGATACCCGTTCAATTTGGTGGGTCCAACACGCGAAACATCAATGGCTCCAACACCAGGTAACGCGCCCAATACGCGTTTCATGTCGGCTGCCTCCGCGTTCGCGCTGAACGTTGCTTTTGCGTGCGTACGCCGTGACATGCAGTGCAGATGTACCCGTCCACGCATTAACAAGCGTTATGGTGTTGCCGATGACACTCGCCACCTCTACGTCCTGAGACCCAATTCGAACCTGCTCCCCGGCAGCAAGTCTAGTGCTGAAGTCGCTGGAAGTAAACACGTCGGTCGAGGTCTTTTTGACGTGAACGTCCCCCAGCGCCGTATCCATAATTTCGATAAAAACATCGCCAGGCGTGCCACGAACGTGATAGGAATCCAACGGCAGCTCCGAGTCTGTAAACGGCGCCGTAGCGTGCACCGTAAACTCTTCTCCTGCGACCCGCACTCGGTCTCCTCGATTCACAACCCCTAGCATGGAACTCCTCGTCGTCGCCGTTCTCGACCCTGCTGCAACAGACACTTTAATTGCTTGACTTGTTTGCACCCAGTGTCCTTCAAAGCCCACCGACAAGTCGAACGTGCCGCCCAGCATTTGCGTCCCCGTGTTCGTCGACACGACCTGCCAGACCTCAGGGTAGAACCCGGGGACGCCCGTGGTGACGCGCCCGCCCTCGAACGACAGCACGCGATTAGGAGGCTGCGTCCCTGGACAGTCCGTCGCGTCGCCGTCCAACGTGTTCGTCTGCTTGCCGTTCTCCAGGTACGCGCCGTCGAACGTGACCGTGTACACGTATCCGTTCTTGGCGGCGCTGTAGGCCGACCTGGAGACGCCGACGCTGTCCACTGTGGGCAGCTCTTCCAGCGCCATCTCCAGCTCCACGTCGCTGGCGTTCCACGGGATGCAGGACGTCGTCTCGACCCCAACTGGAGTTTGTAGAACCCCGAGAGGATGGGGCCGCTAGCTGCCACCGAGAACGTCTGCACCTCGTCCACACGTCGTGCCAGCTCCACTTTGTAGCCGAGCACGGGCGCCCCATTGACTCCTTCAGGCTTGACATTTAGCGGCGGGAAGAACTGCACGCGCATGGACGAGTCGCTGGCTGGAGACACGAAAACCTTCTCGGGCGGCCCAGGGACGTCTCCAGGACTGAAAAACTCGGCTGTGACCACTACAGTATACATCAGCAGTACTAACAGAAGCCTCCTCGACATATTCCGCACTCGGTCCCTCATGCTGAGGTTTGTTGCTTGTCAATGTCAAGTCGGGATTTGACAGGGGAATCTTGGCGAAAGGTCGCGAGGCCGGTCGCCGACGCGTCACCCGCCGTCGTAAAGGACCAGCATGGTCTTCGTCTCGCCGTCTTGCTGTCTTGGGTTTCCGTGCTTCCAGCTCCGTGACCTTCACTCTTGGCGGCAAAAATGCGGAATGGAATGCGGAATGCAACCTTGGTGCAAGTGGTTGCTGATTGGTGGAAAGTGTCGGAACCAATCATTTTGGAGCGGCAATCGTTTTGTCCCGAATCAAGTGCGCGCTGCCACAAGTCAAGATGGTGCGCAAGGGCCGCGTCAAGGACAACGTCGCGGGCGAGCGCTACGACACGAATGCCATCCCCCTGGACATGCCAGCGCCCAGTCGCACACGACCGAACCCGGGCCAGTTCAACCCCGCGGACCTCATGGGCATGCTGGGTGGTGGAGGAGGCGGAGGCATGCCGGATATGTCCCAGATGATGGAGATGATGCAGGGAATGGGTGGCATGGGGGAGGAATGTCGCCCATGGGGAAATGCCAGGGATGCCTCATATGGGAGGCATGCCCGGTATGGGAGGGATGCCAGGAATGGGAGGGATGATGCCGCCTATGGAGGCCATGGAGCCCATGCGGCCCAAGATCATCTACGCCTACGGGTTGGCGGAGGGCACCCCTACGTCGACCTTCTTCACGTTCTACCCGAATTACATCGACAACAAGAAGACGGTGCAGCAGGGACGACGCATCACCAAGGAGAAGGCGTGCGAGGCGCCCATCGCTGACGAGATGTCGGAGGTGTGCACGTTCTTCAAGCTGCCACATGTGCTGGAGCCGGCCAAGAAGTACCCGCGCGACTGGCTTGTGTCCGGTCGTGTGCGCGTGCGACTGCTGAAGGCCGACGGCACCCCGAGAACCCGGAGATCGCGAGCCGCAAGGTGCTCATGGTCAAGATGGCGGAGCTGGTCCCGAAGCTCCAGTCTCGCAAGGTGCGGCTGGAGAAGGAAGCCGAAGAGGCCAAGCAGAAGGCAGCGGCCGCTGCTGGAGCAGTCACGGTGGCCTCTGGGGGCGGCAAGAAGAAAGGAAAGAAGAAAGGCAGGAGATAAACGGAGACTTGAGGGTGGAGCTGGCTTTGGACTCGAGGCTATGACAGGAGTACGACAGGCTAGAGCCTGTGGTATTAGGTTGAATACGGTGCCGTTCACGCTTCGCATTTATCTGCTTCAATCTTGGTTAGTTGACAATAAACACGTCTACTGCGCAAGTTGGTGCTAACTTAGTGAGCTCCAGGGGGCCGCGGCCTCTTCCTCGGCCGCGTCCACGGCCGCCAGGAGCAGCGGGGCGTGCAAACTCACGCGGCTTCAGTTCATCCTCAGTCTTGGGAGGTGCCAACTCGGAGCGAATGTCTTCTGCCGCGCTGATCGGATTGTTGACCTCAATCTGTAGAAAACAATTAGCACCAAACAAAACACGTTGGGCGTCATGAAAACCTAACTACTCACCGTGTAGTCGAACTTGATGGAGAGCTCTTCGTTGGCAACGGAGAGCACCGTGGCTTTACACGTCGAGTACACCATTTTCAAGCGCACCGGCGAGTCTTCCGGACACACGTACATGAAAACTACAACAACAATAAACACCTCATTAGCACCTCCTCCTCGCACAAGAAACAATCTGCGTCTTACTCAGTGCCGACGTCGCACCCGAAGCCACCGGTCCACGGTATCGGTACGCCACGAAGCTCGGACTGCGACGGTCAAGCGTGTCGGGCACATCAATAAGTTCTACGCTCTCCAGACTCTTGACGACCTCCACACTCTCGTTGTCCTCGCTCAATTTCTACAAGTCGAAGCCACGATTCCATCAGCATCGCCACCACTCCAACACCCTCCACTCCACCTACCATCGCGATCCAGTCGAACTTGTTGTCCTGCAGCAGCCGCAGCTTGTCCCGCACGTTCTGCGTGATCTCAAACGGCACGACGCCCATGGCACTGGACTTGACGTTGGTATCGCGCTCCAGCATGGCCGCCTCCTTGAGCAGTCGCTCCGACTCGGACAGCGGCGCATCCGCCGCCTGCTTCTTCCTGGCCTCCTGGAAACTCTTCCACGTCACCTCACTCTGCAAAAACAATTGCAAAACCATCAGCCTCCTCTCCATTGCACAGCTCTATAATCCGTCCACGCACCAGCTCCGTGGCGTGAAATTCCCTGAAAAGTAGTTGAGTCCCAGCTGCTTCTTGAGCGAATCGCGCGACGACGAGTACAGCATGCGGTTGCGTACGCTCACACTCTCGGGAACGAAGGCCAGCAACACCCAGCGCAACGCCGCCACGTTCGTGTCGGGACACAGCAGCACGAACGCCGCCTGATCTGCGGTTAAAGAGGACGCCACGAGTTGCGTTACGTCGGCGTGCGGGTCCGACGTCACGGGCCCAGAGCCGCTCAGCACGAACGACTCGTCGTCGATCGAGACCTTGACGTAGCGCAGCTTGCCGCTCTGCGCGTCGACGAACGCGCTGGAGCTCCGCGCTCAGCAGGAGGTTGGCTCGGGCCATGGGATCAGATCAGGGGAGCTTCAAATTGATTGTGGATGAGGATTTTTGTCAGCCATAGTGAGGACAAGTCAAACTATTGAGCAGGGCAGCAAAACAAGACAAGCTGCAAAACAAGATAAACAAGTTCGAACTGACTATTTGGGTGCTCTCCGAGTGTCGGCTGATAGTGCCAGAAGACGAACAATGAGTAAGGCTACAGCGCTTGTGTCTCGGTGTCTCATCACTCCGCCGCCTTGAAAAACTACCCAGGATAAAACAAACACAAGCGTCAGCCGCTGACACTTCCGATACGTACTGAAAGACGACGTACCGTATCGTCGGCATACGCAAGCTCAAGCAGTGCAAGGTACCGGAGTAGAGTCGCTCCCGCATGGGCGCGTTCTCCTTCAGGCCAAAGATGATGATCCGCGCTTGGGTCAAGTAGTCGTCGTTGCTCTCTTTGAAGCGCTCGACCAAAGCGGCCTGAAACACACGTATCATAACACAACAATCGTGAGTTTCGGCTGCTCGTCCCGCATCTTCAACAAAACATATCAGCGTACATCGATCTCATTTGCCAGGTCGGCACGAGTCGACCCCTTGTGGTCCAGGATTTTGCTCAACATGTCAATGAAGATCTGTCGGTTCTTGTCCAGGTTCTCAGGCGCTTCAAACAGGTCCTCTTTCTCATTCGCTACATCGCCGGTTGGCTTGTCGGCTGCCTTTGTCGGAGAAGCAGAAGGCTTGTCCGTAACTGTTTCTGCTTCGTCAGCGGTATTGTCAGACTTTACTGCCACATCGTCAGTCTTCACTGCCACATTGTCAGTCTTCACTGCCATATCGTCAGTCTTCACTACCACAGCGTCCGACGGTGCGGCCGTTGCTGCCTCCTTTTCCGCAGTCTGTTCAGGGGTCTTCTTTTCCTGTGTATTTACTGCGGCATCTTTTGAAGTCACGTTCACTGCTGTCTTAGTCGGCGAAGCATCGGCTGGGGGCGAAGAAACTTTTTCTTTCGCTGCCAAGTTCTCTTTTCCGTCGCTGCTTTCTGTGGGAGCAGCAGAGGCCTCATTTTGGGCTGGAGCTCCTCCGACTTGACCATACTCCCATTTTCAGCCTTCCGCTTCTTGTTGGCGTGTTCCTCAGCGTCTTCGTGAGGTTTCTTTCCCAGATGGGAAATCTCTGTGTCGTTATTCAGAATTTGGATCATGTGCTTGCGAAGAGCGCTCGCCGTCTGTGCCACAGTGGGGCTTAGATTTTGCGCAGCATCGCAATAACAGCAGCCAGTCCCGACCGCTCCACGTCTGAGCGATACATGAGCGTCTCCTTGAAAAATCCCTGCATGATGCCAACTAACTCATCGTTATTCCGCGCCGACTCTTTCGCCTGTAGCCGCGCCATCTTGCTCGCGCACGAGGCGAGATCGCCAACCTTGTACTCGCCCTTGTCCTTTGTCTTGCTTTTCGGGCCATTCAATTTTTCTTCGCCGCTTCCTCGGTCATTTCGCGGATATCGGCCGACTTCACCGATTTGTGAGGCACCACAAGCTCGATCTCCTTCTTCCGTTTGCTATCAATCTCAGCAGATCCATTCGACTTCCCATGCTTCGCAGTCGATTTGGGGGCCTTCTTGGCAGAACCTCCCGCGGCATTGGCACCGTCGTCGGTCTCCTTCTTCTTTGGTGTCTTGCGACTCGCCACCTTCGCCTTGATCTCTTCCTTGCTCAGCGTGGGTCTCTCCGCGTCTTCCTCCTCTTCCTGTGCGGCCACTGGGAGGCGTCCCTTTCCGTCCTTCTCATCTGCCTGATTCACCTGATTCTTCGGCTTCGGTCCGCGCTTCTTGGGCGTTTTACTTTGCGTAGCAGTAGCCGCAGTCTTGTTCTTCGGCGGCCGGCCAGGCTTCCGTTTGACAGGTGCAGGAGGTGCTTCCTCCTTCACAGCCTCCACGTTCTCTTCCGGCTTGAGCAATCCATCCGCACGCTCCTCAATCGGCAGCTTGAGCTCTTTCTGCACAACAAACCAATCAGACGTCTACTCAAGTCGTACAACAGCAAACATCAATCTCACATCCGCCACTTCAATCGCCGCCATGAGCTTCACGCGGCGCTTGGGCGCCTTCGAGTCCTTCTCCGGGTAGCCCTCGCGGTAGTTGAACTTGGAGTCGTCCCACGGCTCAAACTTGTTGAACGACACGGGCGCGCTGGATCAAAAGCACACCCAAACACCATCAGTCTCACCCCATCTACCAGCTCTTCTTTCCCCACTCACTAATTGTTGGACACGTAGAAGAAGACGAGGTACTTGGTCTCCAGCACCTTGAGCGCCGTCTCCTGCAGCTTCCGGGGCAGCAGCCGCGGGTCCGTGATGATACACGGCCAGTACGGGTAGCCGCCCATCTTGGCCCACCCGATCTGGCCGAACCTGCCCTTCACGTCGTCACTTAGCGCCGCCACCATCCGCTCCGCCTGCTGCTGCTCGTCTCCGGCGTCGACCTCCACCGCCACCTTTTTCTTGCGGCCAGGGCCCCTCTTGCCCGTCTTGGCGCGCTTCTTGAGCTGCTTCTCGGGCTCCGACTCGGTGTCTTCGCCCTCGGCCGGCGTCTTCTTGGGCGTGCGCGGGCTCGGCGTGCGGCGCTTGCGGAGCGCGGCGTCCTGAGTGGCGGCGGTCTCTGCCACTGCTACGTCTATCGTCACTTGCGGCTCCTGCGGCGGCGCGGGGCCTCCACAGCGGGCGTGAGAGCGGCCGCTTCCTCGCTCATCTTCTCGTTGGTTCGGATTTTTCCCTACTGAGGTCCTGCCACTGGGCGCGGTCGATTTTTCACTTGGTGTTTGTATGGTGGATCTTCCTACCTTCTTGAATATGGTGTTTACACACGTAGAATTAGAGTACCGTGAAAAGAGGAAAGTTAGACACGAGGTTTGTAAGGGGTTGATTGAAGAGTAAAGATTGGGTTGTTTTGAGAGTGTATTGACATGCCAACGTCGACGGACGTGTTTGGTCGCATTAACCGGGTGCCATCGCATAACACCGTCGTCTATTCCATGCGTCCACGTCCGCTGGCGGAAGACACCACCTCAAACCTACTTCATCGTCGAAAAGAACGAGGTCCTTGGACAGATTGCAGCATCAGAAGAACTGCTAGACACTTAGTCCCAGCCCGAGCCAGCGGCAGGGGTGGCGGCGTCCCAGTTCGAGGCGGCAGCAGCCGGCACGGCAGGGGCCTCACCGGACCACTCCGTGTTGCCCGTGGAGGTCCACTCCGTGGGGGCAGCAGGGGCAGCCGGCTCAGCGGCGTACAGGGCGGGCTCCGCAGCGGTCTGCGGGGCAGCGTCGCCCCAGCCAGCACGGGCCTGGGCCTCCTCGGCGGCGGTGGCCTGAGCCTCCTCGGCCTTCTTGAGCTCCTCCGGGTCGCGGTACAGGAACAGGTCCACGACCACGTCCCACGGCAAGGCGCGCGAGATCGTGCCGCGCAGACGCAGCACCTCACGGGCCAGCAGCCAGTAGAGCAGGCCGATGGAGAGCTTGCCCTTGTTGTTGGCCGGGATGGCCACGTCCACGAACTGCAGGGGCGAGTCCGAGTCGCAGAAGGCGATCACAGGCACGTTGACGAACGAAGACTCACGCACGGCCTGCGAGTCGGTACGCGGGTCCGTGATGAGCAGCAGACGCGGCTCGCGGAATTGCTTGGTGATCTGGTTGGTGAACGTGCCGGGGTGAAACGGCTGGCAATGGCCTGGCAGCCAGTGTGGTGCGCGAACTTGAGCACGGCACGCTGGCCGTACGGGCGCGCCGAGATGGCGATCACGTCCTCCGGGTTCTCCACGGCCACGATCACGCGCGCAGCCAGCATGAGCTTCTCCACGTCTTGCCCACGTTGATGATGTGGATGCCGTCGTTGCGGCGACGCCAGATGTAGTCGGCCATCTTGGAGTCGGCATTGCGCGTGCCGATGTGGACCTGAGCGGCCAGCATCATCTTGATGTCCTCCTCACGTTGCGTAGCCATGGTTGCGATAGATTCCTGGTCTTCTCAAAGAACGATGAATTGTGCGGCCCAAGCTGCTCAACGCAATAACCCCAGGCGCGCCGACCACCACCAATCATTTGTACCAATTTAATTTTAATGTAGCCATGTACCAGTGTAACCAAGTACTTGTGTGGACCCCCGTATTATGTGTGGTGTACACTGTAAATGTGTAGCCATTATCAGATATGCTGACGTACTTGCTTGCCTTTCTGGGGTCATCCGATGCCGAGCCTTTTCCGGCTCACTTTGCCTCTTAGTCGGCAAGAAAGGAGGCCACAAAATGGAGGCCAACGGCCACGACGTCAATGTGGAGCTGGCAGTGCAGCCCGTGGTGGCTGACGCGCTGGCGCAGCTGACACGGCTGTGGAAGGCCTTCGGACTGTCCGAGGAGGAGCAGGTGCAACAGAGGAAGATCCTCTTCGCCACAGTCCGCAAGAGCTGCCAGGTCAGAGTAACGACGTGGCGCGATGAAGTGGATCGAGCCACGACGCGTGTGCAGGAGCTGGAGAACGAGGTGCAGAGCATCAAAGCCCAGTTCCAAGGCAGCGAGGTGTGACTCCTGTTGGCAGTGCAAACGACGTTGTCTCTGACTGATTGACTTTGGTACTGCAGTCGGCGTGGTGCATCCAGTCACTGGACCAGTTTTGCAGCGGCGCGCTCCGTGACAGACTCGCAGCGCTCGAGATGGAGTTCAAGTTCCTGGACAGTGTAAGGCTGTGGACGGCCGGAAGCTGTGTCTGTAGACGACCTTACGCTGATTGTTCTGGTTGAGTGCAGGTTCGAACCAGTCGGGTAGCCGAGGTCGACAAGCTTCGAGCGCACTTGAGTCACATGGACGCGAAGCTCGGCACCACGTCCGTCTTGGTGCGATGAGTGCTTTGAGGTATGCTCGTTGCCCATACGAGTTCTATCTGACATCTTGCCGTGACGCAGCCATCGGACGTGTCCACGCTTAGCGAAGAGTACAAAACCGCTCTGCAAGAAATGGTGAACAGGAAGTCACGTGAAGTGGTAAGAATCGCCCCTTTGCAGACAACTATCATGGTGTTTTACGCCAACTTTCGTCGATTGCTTGCGTGGACAGCACACACGGAGAGCAGCATTTCTGGAGGCTGTGAGCGAGTGCGTCCAATTGGCCAGAGAACTGCAGATTGAATCAGATAGCATCTTCGCGGCAGATGTAAATGCTCGGTTAAAGGTGGTTGTTACCCCTGATCCATGCGTCCTGTATGCTTACAATTGTGCTCACGATTTATGTTAATTAGAGACGAGATTTATCAGCAGATATGCTCCAGAAGATCTCGCAGAGGACTGTCGAGCTGCGAGAGCGGAAGTTTAAACGGGAAGCACGTCTGGCGGAGATGCTTGGACAAATTCACGATCTCTGGCGTGAACTACAGGTACAAGTGACGAACCAACCTATACAAGTGCACCCCGCCAATTTGTTGTCATACACTCATACGCAGGTGCCGGACGAAGAGCGGGAACGTTTTCGGAAGACTGTCCACGGTGTTGGCAAAGCTGTTCTTGCCTCGGTACAATAGCACCCACTAACTAACTGTTGATGTTACGAGGCTGCGGAGATCTAACGATCTTCTATCGATTGCAGTGTGAGGCAGAACTGACCAGACTCCAACACCATCACAAGCGTTTTGCTGCTATCGCTGTCCAGGTTACAAACCTACGGAAGGCAGTTGAAGAGCACTGGAATCAACTTGGATACAGCCCCGATCAGCGTGTGTATTTCGCTGCGATGATGAACACACCCGACTCGGAACTTTCCTACCGAGTCTTCCGCGCGCACGAAAAAGAAGTCGAAAGACTGAAGCGCCAACTACTTGGTAAAAGGGTACTCACAAGTGTACGTCTGTGGTTGGAAGTAGTTGATGTCGTTGGACCCTGATCGAGTCTGTTGTCCAATGATGCACTGCAGTATGTTGTCAAGCGCGAGGAAATCCTTCGGGCTCGTGAAGAGTACGTATTTTGATTAATGTTCCTGTTTGCTGTTGCTGCAACATAATTAATCTTGTATTTGCCTGTTTGCCCAGACACGGTGTGCCCGATGAGAAAACCCGCATGCGTATTGAGCGCGAGCTACCAAAATACACCGCGATACTCCATAATCGCATTGCCAAGTGGGAAAAGGAAACGGGGGTGACGTTCTGCTGGAATGGTATATTGCAGAACCTGAAAGGTTGTTGTGGTTGAAGTCAACTAACAACTTCGAATGCTTGTCTATAGACCAACCGTACTTGGAACGTATGCACTCAAATGATCGTGAGCATGAGAAGAAGAAAAAGAAGACCAAACAGACACCATCACCACATCTCCAAGACAGCCTAGCTTCTTCCGGCGGCTTTGGCAATCAACGTCGCCACCAGGTTTGTAGGCACCGGCGCCCTTGTGTGATACGACCGCTGCGTTCTAGGCTCACAATAAAATATCGTGGGTTATACCGCAGCAGCAGAACCGACATTCAATCGAGGAGCGCAGGCCTCCGCGCCTTCCAGACATGGAGACGCAGCTCCAACGTCGCCGCTCAGACCCACAAGCCCCCGACCGTCCTCGCTGGCGAAACTTCATCCGCAGCACGTTCTCAAAACGTGGTCCGTCAGCGTAACCAGTAAGCGATGTCCTCAGCCATGAAGACTTCCACAACCAGCAGAGGCTGGCCACGTGAGAACCATGAAGTATTTTATCCTTAATCTGAACGGACAATGACCAATGAGTGAATCATATCTCGAAAGCCCAAAAATGCCAATGTAATGGGCATCAGCGCCTGTGCGAGCACGACTGCTCAAACATCAAATCTGAAACATTTGCAGCGAGTTTAGTTTACTAACTGTCGTTGGGTGACGCTTTTCAGGGCGTTTGGTGACCTCGAACGGCTTTGCCTAGCGTGGGCGTGAGTGTGATCGGGGGTACTTCCAATTGGCATGGTGCTTCAATCGACTTTACATGTTAACCACAAACACATAAATAAACTGGCTTCGGTGATTGTCCTTCGGGACTTAATTGTTAGTTGGAATAAACCTGGGCTATTGGTAAAGAGCGCGGACCTCAGTTCCTTTCAGGTATGCAAATGCTTAGACCTGTATAGCAGGTTGGTAACACAATATACCTCATTATTATTACTATTATTAGGTATGCAAATGCAGTACCAACGTTGCCAAGCTCCGAGTTACACGTCCTCGGTAGCGAAAATTATTTCGCAGCACGTTTCCGTCTCAACATTACTGTATCAACCACTCCGCCATGCTCCTACGCGATCGGTCAAAGTGTTGCTATTCACATGTCAATTCAACTAACGTTAGGTTCAGAGATAGTAGCCCCTTTTTCATTTTTTAAAAGCTAACTGTAAGCTACCGGTAGAAGTGATGACAAATGATTGCTACCATCAAGTAGCTTGTCGGTTGCTGTTTCGACATAGCTCTGTGCTTCTGGGATGCCGACGATGCAGCTCTACTACCTTACCACACACGCTATAGACAAGGCTACACGGCTTCAAACGAACTGACCGATGTGACAAAGCTCCCCGACGCACTAGCAAGAAATGCTTTAGCCCCTCAAAGCCCGCACGGGTTCAATGCTCGTCCAGATCATGCCAACCGAGTCGAGCTCTTTGCCACAGGTGCCAAAGAACCCACCCAGCTGATAACCCTCCTCAGCGGTGTTCTTCGCAATATTCTTCGTGGGATTGCCTCCTTCGATAAAGTTGCCCAGGTTGGTGGTAAAGCGAAGGTACTTGATGCGCGTGTGGTCGTCCTTCTCTCCCCAGTGAGCCTCAAAACCAATGACGTACTCGCCAGCACTTAGCGTGAGTGTGATCGGGTGCCCACCCTTGCCGCCGTGGAACAAGTCAGTCTTTAATCCCGAGGGGTCCGTGACGGCAGCGCCGACACCGTTGATGCGCTCGCCGCCCTGGATCGTGACGGATTGCACGGTTTGTCCAGCGAAAACAAGGTCGATGTCCGAGTATTTCGTGCCGTGAGGGCCGCCAAAAGTTTCACTCAGCATGATGCCGCCTTCGTCCGTAGCGACGGCGCCACGCGTGACTAGCGCCACCATTGCCAGTACTTGGCAGAAGAACCCGATCATCCGCGCCATGGTATTCTTGTAAGAAACGTTGAGAGAGACTTGTTGTCCAGAGGAGAAGTTTTGGAATGAGAGCGAGAAGTTTGGTTTTACATGTAGTTAGGAGTACCGGTACAGCATGCACGACGCAGATAGGAAGCCCACGAAAACGACAGTTCTAAAACTCATCACTGGGGATTTATCATTAGGACTAAGCGCGATTTTCGTTATCTCGTCAATTTTCACGACACATGATGTGTTCATAATATGAACACTTCACTTATGTCAGCATATTATGCTGACTGAAAGGGGTAATATGTTGTCCAGAAGTATTACGCGCTGCACAGAAGGGTGGATGGCACAGCATTACAAACACACCCGTTTGTGCACGAACAGTACATGTACCGCTTTGCAATCTATAATAGTACATTTACTGAATCGGTACATGACATGTACACATGGTACTGTAACACCCAAGAAAAAGTTAGGATTGGCTGAGTGATGCCGTGATGCTTGTTAGGTTTGGCCCGTATGGTTTCGGTCTTTATGACGCAGCGATAAAACTAAAACGGCTCCAACTAATAAAAAAATGTCCGCAGCGTCGTTTAGAGATCAGCTATGTACGTACGCTGAGTTGAATCTTGAATTATTTGATGACCTCTAGGTAGCAAGGCTTGCTCAAAGGCCTCTGGTAGAACAGGATAGCTACCACATGTGCTTTATCTCGGATAAATTATCCACATGGATAGATCACGCGGTGCTAGTACATTGTTAGCAAAGAAAACTATTCAGATCTGTTGGACTGCGGGACGGGAGACCATCGGGAAAAAGAGGCTACATTTTGTCCGACTGTACATGTATCATACTCTTGTATTTGTATTTGTTGCGGTTATGGCGCCCGAAGCGCGCTAGGCTGCATTCTTATCATACTTTATTATACCGGTAGTCCGAATTCAAGTCAAACCTTACGGGTGGATGGTTACGGTGTACTGGTAACGCACACGTAACGGTAAGGCCTACCCTTACTTAGTGGTCGGTTATCAGATCTCTACTGTAAATCCGGGGAAGACTTTGCATATCGATCTGGAACTACAGACTGAGAATTGCGTCATTCTTATTTCCGTTTTGAACACACATAATTTTGTGTTGATACCGGTAGCAACATTTTATGGCGAGCGATACAGCCCATGTTTTTCAATACGATTAGGTAGTAAATCATGGGCGAAAACATGGAAAAAGCCTTGACCAAGTTTTTTTAACATGCAAAGGCGAATCCAAGCCCTACATGAAACCTGTTCGGGCACACATATATTATAGAAAGACGACTACTACTACTAGTACACTGTACTGGCGATTATAGGGTTATTTTTAAATATACTTCAAGCAATCAAATTTCATGTCAGCAGCAAACATCTGTCCCTTGTGCCAATCACTGTATTTTCCCGGTCCAAGTTTACGGCTTCCTGACTCCTCCAGAGGCTCGTAAACAAGAAGACAGCGAAGTGTACACACCATGCTAACCGATCGGTAGATGAGCTCCTCAATCCTCGCGACAAAAAAACATCTCTGTAGAGGAGGGGCCGAATGCAGATGGCGGTGGTGCTCTACATTGAGGACCCCCGTAAAAACGGTATCGCGGAATTATTTATTTATTTTTGGTCTCCCTAAATCCATATACAAAGTTGCGCTACGCACGCAGAAGCTCAGAAATTTAGGATTTTCTGGGTTTAAAGTTTTGAAGTGCCTCTGGCAAGTTGTCAGTGCTTGCTTACAATCACAGCCTATGTAACAAGGGCCACATACAGTTATTATAGTGTGTGCATCTGCATGTAGTTGATTTCATACAGAGTGCACTCGACCTATATGGCCATGTCCTCGGCGCATCTCCTGCGCCTGCTTCGCAGACGCAGTATCTGCTTTTAATACATGTATTATTTGTGTCATAGATGATAATCTTAGTTGCACTAGGGGAACGTCCAGGTAGCATCCCGACCAAGCCAATCCCGTCGCGCTATTAATAAGGCTTTCAGGGTGGCAGTTTTGCCTTTGAGGCGTGCAGGTAGACATAACACTTGACGGCTAGCTTTGAGACCGAGGACAAGAAGAAGTCGTTGTCAGGGAAATTTGTCTCAATTCCGCCGCAATATTTAGGTTACTGTTCTGATGTACCAGAGGCAATAGTCAACGCTGAAGAGGAGGTCAATGCCATTCACAACAAAAAGGATAAGGTTTAGGATATATATTTTATGGAAAATGATACCGGTTTGCGATGCGAGTACCGGGGCCCTGAGGGTCCCGCCAATACATGTCATGTAGAGCAGATTCGTGAAATGAATACACGCCAAATGCGCTACCCGTATATGATAATTAGCGCCGCTTAGGAGCAAAATTTCATCTAATGTACATGAAGTCGTTCACTATTGCGGATGCTACAGGAGTGTCAGATATTTCCGTGAGCGGACTGCCAGCAGAAAGAAAGGCCGCAAGCAGCAGAAGTATTCGATAGACTTTTTCGTGCTTCCTATAATAATCACAACGATATTATTGTTGTGAGTTTCCTCTCGATAATAACCTCACAATGGGCGTATTTTTGCAGATGGAGTCGATGTTCATCCGCTTTCATATTCTTGGCTAGAGTAGTTTTACGGGCCCATCTGAACGTTATCATCAAGATAAAGTTCGGATTGGTCAGCTGCGCGTAATACCGACGGAGTATGCAGTCCAGCATGCATGCATTTACCGCATGGCGTGAAAATTGTGGTACAGGTACGACGGAAACCACGCTTAGTCCTAATGATAAATCCCCAGTGATGAGTTTTAGAACTGTCGTTTTCGTGGGCTTCCTATCTGCGTCGTGCATGCTGTACCGGTACTCCTAACTACATGTAAAACCAAACTTCTCGCTCTCTTTCATTCCAAAACTTCTCCTCTGGACAACAAGTCTCTCTCAAAGTTTCTTACAAGAATACCATGGCGCGGATGATCGGGTTCTTCTGCCAAGTACTGGCAATGGTGGCGCTAGTCGCGCGTGGCGCCGTCGCTACGGACAAAGGCGGAATCATGCTGAGTGAAACTTTTGGCGGCCCTCACGGCACGAAATACTCGGACATCAGCCTTGTTTCCCTGGACAAACCGTGCAATCCGTCACGATCCAGGGCGGCGAGCGCATCAACGGTGTCGGCGCTGCCGTCACGGACCCCTCGGGATTAAAGACTGACTTGTTCCACGGCGGCAAGGGTGGGCACCCGATCACACTCACGCTAAGTGCTGGCGAGTACGTCATGGGCATTGAGGCTCACTGGGGAGAGAAGGACGACCACACGCGCATCAAGTACCTCCGTTTGACCACTAACCTGGGCAACTTTATCGAAGGAGGCAAACCCACGAAGAATATTGGCAAGGACACCGCGCGTGGGGCTATCAGTTGGGTGGGTTCTTTGGCACCTGTGGCAAAGAGCTCGACTCGGTTGGCATCATCTGGACGAAGATCGATCCGGCTCGGGCTTTGAGGGGCTAAATCATTTCTCGCTGATGCGCCGGGGCGAGCTTTTGTCACATCGGCCAGTTCGTTTGAACCCGTAGTGGACTTGTCTGCAGCGTGTGTGGTAATGTAGTAGAGCTGCGTTGTCGGCAACCCAGCAACATAGCGTCAGCCATATGTCGAAACAACAACGGGAAGTTAATTCTGTGACTCCTTGATCGCCATTGTTAATCATTTGTCATCATCACCACTTCCAACTTTGAAACTAGGAAATGGACTGCGGCGTGTCAGCACCAAGGATTAGGCAGCACCGTAAAATCGGACTACCGGTACATTACTAAAAACACCCAGACTTTGTCGCCGTTCGCAAGGACTTCAGCGCATGTACGTCACATCGCTGAGCGATGTGACTTTAGATGAGCGATCATCGCTCATCTAAAGTTTCCAGTAGTAGTAGTAATGTAGTAGTAGTAATACACGTAGTAATAGTCGTCGTCGTAGTAGTAGAACAGTGTGCGCGTTTTTTCTCGGTTAACTATTTCTACACTCAACATAGGCCGTCCACCCCAGGAATGGGAGGCACGCGTTGAGCTCCCTAAGTCTCCCGCGAAAATTCGCATCCGTCGGAAATTATTGCCCCCTTCGCGAAGACCCATCGAGCTTGGTGGCGGCAAGTCCGCTGCTTTCTGTCCCTCTCCTCGGCCCGGTGCTCTTGGTTAGCCTTCATCAGGCCACTAACGCCTTCTCCAAGCAACTGCATCGTGGTCTGGGACCAAGGCAGCTCATTTCGCAATTCGCCGGCGCCCGCTCAAGTGAACAGAATCGGTCCTCCGGAACCGGCTCCCATCCAGGGGAGAAGTCCCCTCGGGGGTCTTTGGATGGTGGAGTGAAGCCGGGCGTTCTCCCCAGCACCGTGGCGGGGCCTCATGGGCGCGGGAAGTGATACCCGTGCATGAAGCCCCACATTGTTCTTGCGACGTGACATCCGCGGACCAAGCTTACGTCAGTGCCTCTGTGTCACGCGTCAACATGGCGCCGGACGATGCCGAGGCTGTCGTCTGCTGGGAGCGGGAAGTGATACCCCTGTATGAAGCCCATATTTTCTCGCGACGTGACACCCGCTGATCAAGCTCATGTCAAGTGGTGTGGAGGGCAAAACTCTACACACGAATCCGGACAACTGCCAGCGTTTTGACACCCGCAGAACTGGCACTGCATATGGAGTCAACGCGGTATGTGCCGCGTAGAGCGACTGATGCCCAGGCGACAGAAGCTCTGAACAACACAGAGAAGGCATCATCTGATACTGGAGGATGGAGATGCTGGATAAGTGCTTGACCTGTTAGCCGACAGATTGACAGCAGGGGGCTGACCAATTTGCCGGAAGCAACACGGGAAGGTCATTTGCGGGCACACATTGATAAACAGGCAGAGTGTGCGACGGACATAAAAGTCGTTAGCTATTAATTAGTTAACTGACGTCAATGTACCTCACTGTGAAACGAAACGAAAACCACGGCAGCTTCAGCCAGTACGCCGTTGTAGTCTGTAGTCTTGGTACGCTTCTGCGACTTATGCTGATCCCCTTGAGCTCCTTCCCTTGGCGGAGAGTCTTCTGCGACGCCCCCTCGTGTAGGCTCGTGCATCGCTGCCGAGGTATCTTCCTGGGCGGTGCCTTGGTCACCATCGCAGTGAAGTCGTCAGCTGAGCACTGAGCACGAGGTGCACCCACCGCGCACGTCGAGTCTTGATCCGCGCCGAGATCTCAGCCCGGAAACCATTGGCCTCAACCCCATGTCCGTGTAGAGCCTGACATCGCTCCAATGGCGGAAATTGACTGCAGCGGCATCTATGGTAGGTTTGTGTATGACTTGGCATTTGCCACTAGAAACTAGTTCCACATGTCAGCTACACCAACGACGTCACCCACCCCGGCGGAGGTCTCCTACCGCGCATCTCTAGCACTCGGAATTAGCTGAGGGAAGTTCTAAATCCTATGGAATACAAGACCGACCCTTTGGTACCTTACTGTGAGGCTTGGACGTACCAGAGCCACCCAAATGGGTCATTTCGTTGTACATATTATATCGTATACACTATAGGTGACTTAGAAATTGTATTGCATACAAACTCCAAGGTTCACTATAATCAGTCTTTAAATGCCACTATTTTAGCCACTAAGTACCCTCAGACCAGGAACTTGTGAACTGCCTTTCACTTACAGTTGGTAAACTCTTGAGACACGCTTCCTCAAATCAAGGTGCTGTGTGATCTCCGACAAACCACCAATCCGGCGAGTCGTCAACAAGATGGTCCATTGAACGACCAAAATAGTTGCTGACAAAATAGAAGCGCTAACGTGACACGCTTCGGTGGACTGGCCTCTCCAGGTTGGCTAACACAAAGCGCTTGATCCGGACGTCAGACGCCGAACGTGGTTCGTAAATAAAGCGCCCCAAACGAGGTAAAACCGCTGATGGATGCCACCAAGACTTCGTACGTCGCGTTCTGCGGCGCCGTCGATGGCAACACGACACTGGCTTCCAAAGTCCAACAAAGTTCGCATTCATTGAACCGCGCTGCAATTGTTCCAACTATGTCAGGGGCTTGAAGCGCACGATGACCAAACCGCGACTACCGATATGAACGCTTGCAGCGCTATGATAACAGGGGAGACATCTCGATTCGAACGCTGTCAAGGCCACGCAGGTGTTCCAATATAATACTTCTTCGATCCGACACTAAAACTTCGGATAGGTGTAGGGCAAGTAAACGTTGGCAAGATTACAATCTTCGTAGCATGATTTTCAAACATTTTTTTTAATGAAAAACTCGTCAAATAAAAAATGGTTGTCAGAATCGTGTTATTGAGGGGGAGGGCGGGGTATACCTCGGAACCCTACCAAAGCGAGCGCCGAGTCCACATTGAACATCTCTAACGTTGCTGATGTGAAGTATTCGGACAAAGCAAGTGAAGCGCAACAAAGTGCAGCAAAGCGAAGTGCAGTTAAACGGAACTCCAGAAGGTAGAGTACAGTGTGGTATTGCAATTAACAGAAAACGTCGTTAGTTCGGCTTCCACGCAACAGCACAACAATTCGCCGAGTCAGGTCGGCGTTGTCGAGCTTGCGCAGGGTTCCTGTCGGATCCCTTAGCGGTTCGCCCAGCCTGGGTCCAGTTGAGTGTTGTACCCAACAAGTAACAAGCTCCAAACTTCGCCTGAGCGGGGCAGTCTCCGTGCTAAACGCTGTGCCCTCCACCATAGGATGGACGACAGCGCGCGGGTGCTTTTACAGGTCACCAGGCGCAGATTACGCCCAGCTAGGCGGTTACAGTGTCCTGGGTTGTACAGACCCACCGGCTCGTCGAGTCGACGAGACTTGTCTTCGTTTGGTAGCGAGAAGTGCCCACCCCGGGCCGACCTTGATTTCTTGGCGCTACCAGACGGATCCCTTACAAGCTATGCCTCTCGGGGAACGACGGCAGACATAATCCAGCCCACGCAGGACTTACCGGAAAAGTGTACGCTGTTCTTGAACTTAGAAGATTCTGCTCTGATTGTTATCTTTATGTCTTCGGAGATCCCCTTCAGGTTCTTCCTTGTGGTCTTCTATCGGTCCTTTACAAATATCTAATGAAATGGAGTCGTTACAGATCTCTCTACGACTCTTCGCTCAGCTCCGTCCCTTGGTGTCGAGCTGTTTACCTACCTCTCGACCACTCTTCGCTCAGATCCTGATTTATCCCCCAGTTGGCATATCTTTCTCGAGGCATATTCTCGCCAAGTCGACTTTCGCCGAGTCCAACTTTGCCGAGTCCGTCCATCGCTGAGTCCGTCCTTCGCTGAGTCCAGCTAAGTGCGGTTCCCGTTTAAGTCTGTTCCCTGTTGAGTGCGATGTGTTCACTCGGCGGTGTACCCACTTGATGGTGTACCCTCTTGATCCTCTTGAGTGCGATGTGCCCACTGAACTAGCTTAGGCACTCCTAGTGTAGGGTCACCCAAAATCTGGATTTCCTTACACCTCAACTGCCCGGGCGTGATACGAGCCAGACTAGTGAGTGTCTCGACCATCACTCTGCTCTCCAACTTTCCTTCGGTTGGAAATCTCGTCAAGTGCTGTCACCCCCAGGAAGCCCGTGGAGGATGCCACCGCTTCCTTCGCTGACCAGGTACGCTTCCCGCGTTTAGCATGCTTCTTGTTATCACATATGGTCATCGAACCCGCCGCGTGTGTGCACTTGGCAGCCTTTCGTTGCGCCCTTACAGCTGCCGCCGCCTCGTCGAGTCGTTTCTTGTCAGCGAGCCTATTTGCTCTTCAAGTGTCGTCGTCTTCCTCGGGCACTGCTATAGAGGCGCTGTTCGCGCTTCGTTGGACTTCCACGGCCAAGTTTCTTCGCACAGACACGCTGATCGACTCGTCGATGGATTCTCAGGATTCCGTCGACTTGATGAACTCTCTGGGCTCGCCGGAATCTTCCATAGGTGGGACTACTGTATTACATGAGCCATCGCCGAGAGCGACGAAGACCCGACGAGCACGACACGAAGCTAAGGATGGTAGTGCCGACTACACTCATCGACGAGATCTTGGCGAATTGCCATAACTCCATCAAAGGAGGACATCATCAAGGCATCGTTAGGACTTATCACCGGGTGAAAGCCGATTACTATTGGATTGGCCTGTATGTCGACGTGGTCAAGCATGTGTAAGCCTGTGAAGATTGCAACACCAGTAAGAACAAGCCTCACCTTCGCGGATACTCGCCGGGTAACGTCGTGTCCGATCGGCCGTTCCAGATTGTGTCGATGGATTTCGTTATACCATTGCCGAAGACTCAGCGAGGAAACACGGCTCTCCTGCTATTTCAAGATCACTTCACTGGGTTTTTCATCGCAAAGGCGATGAACGACACAGGGGAACTCGAAGTGGCTAAAGCATTCGAAGAGTGCATATTCCGTCGATTCGGTGCACCATCGCTCATTCGGCACGACCGAGACCAAATATTTATGAGCGAAGTCTTCCAGACTTTCTCTGAAATGATGCAGTCGAGGTCTCGAGCTACACTGAGCTACCGACCACAAGCGAACAGACAGCAGGAACACAGCGTGAAGACAATGATCCAAACGGTCGTGTCTACATGGAAGACCCCTTCAAGCTGACTGGGACGACATCGCTGAGAAACTTTCTACGCAATCAATAATTCGAGGGATTCGACTCGGCGAGAAACGCCATTTACTTAGTGCACGGTTGGGACGCCAATCAACGCTTAAATCGATGACTTCCTCCATTCACCGAGTTTCGAAGGACTCAGTGAAACAAATTACCTCAGCGAAAGCCACGGAATGACGCCGAGAAGTTAACCGACAGCAGGAAATAGCGTATGAGTACCAGCTGAAAGAAAAAGCTCGGCGAGCAAAGGAACACAACGACTCGCTGAGTCGAGGCGAGCAGAAAGTCATACCGAATGACTCGACGAGCGAGGGTGCAGCTGAAGCAAACAACAGCGACGAACTCGCCGAGCCAAAGCAGTCTCTTTTCAAGGTTGGAGATCAAGTCTGGTTGTTCATGGAGCGAGTTAAACGTGGCCTGAAGAAGAAACTGGCCCATCGGTGGCACGACCCGTTCCGGATCAAGCAGAATATCGAGGAGTTCGCCTATGAGTTAGAGTTGCCACACAAGAGCGGCTACCGGTTCTACCCAGTAGTTCACGTGTCCAGGCTGAAGAAAGTGACCGGACTCGGCGAAAGGCCTACGGCTTCGCTAGTCAAGGGACTCGACGAAACCGATCGATTTGACTTCGACGAGGAACTGCTGCCAGAAAACAGTTGGGAACCCGACGAGCGGACTGGGCGATAGGAAGTCGAAGCCATCCTTAAGGACGAAATGCCACTCGACGAGTACGTATCGAGCCCAGCGTCGGTTTCTGGTAAAATGGGTGGGCTATGACGAACCCAGCTGGGAACCACTGTCGAATTTATCGTGTGGAGGTCTTCTCTTCGACTACATTCGACAAAAGAAATGTGAAACCGTCTGCAAATGGTGCAAGTTGCAGACGAGTGTTAAAAGCTGTTGCGTATGACAAATTAAAAATTACCACCGACTTGTGAAGACAAGCAGGCAGGTCGAGTGAGCGGAAGCTACTGTGTCAACATATATTGTTTGATATTACGAGATGGATGAGTACGGACTACATGAAGAAAGAGAAATAACTACCAAGACTCATCGGGAAAACTGCATCTGGGAGAACTTGGAGTTTCAGCAAAACAAAGAAGACACTCAGCAAAACGACCACTCAGACTTCGTCGAAAATTTGCTCGAAAATGTGAAGACCGATACGATTGGCCGGAGGCTGAGCATTCTCGTCACAAGCAGGAGGCTCTGGCTCGTTGGGACAGGTGTCCTTCCGCAAAGCTCTCTTGACGTCGCCGACGGAGAAGTCCCCAGGAGCAACGCTGGAAACTCTGAGTTACGCGGACGGAAGCACGTGTTATATTGGTGTAGCTCTGGGCGAGTCACCCACCACACTCGCCAGGGTTCTTGAACGTCTAAATCCTTGAGCTCGGCGAACCAATCCGAACGAGACGGGAACATTGGTTGGTTAATCAACGCGTACATGGGAAAAGTTTGGGTCGCACGTCGATTTTCCTGTTGCGTGAAGCAGCCAACGCAACAGGAGGCAGCAGCGCCGTGAGATCCTACCGGGTCATCGCCTCAGCATCGCTGCTGAGTCAACAGCGCTTGTGTGCACTGTGGATACCGGTATCCAGTGGCTACTGGTACAAGTAAACACGGCAAATCTCATGCTCTACTTTGGTGCATGAGATTTGCGTTTACGTCAATGCATCATGCATTGCATCATGAACCCGTGCAATGCATGGGTCCCACCTTGAGGACGAGCGACTTCTTATCCCCGACAATTGTTACCTAAAAGAAGTCCTTGCCTCACATGCCGCCCACACAGACAGAAGAATTTTCGTTGCTGCTATTGCTAAGCTTTGGAAGCGGGAATTCGTTTACTCATACTTCAGTAGCTCACATAAACGCTGTGCTTGCTGCCACACATTTACTCAGAAGTCAGTGTTTTACTCAGAAGTCAGCACTGGGGAGGCTTTACTCAGAAGTCAGTAACGTTTCCTCGTTTTTAAGCTCATTCCATTTTAATTTACCCCCTGGCAGACGACATCACCAACAATCACAGTCAAACGAAGCTTTTAATGACAAACATCGGGTTCAACAACTGAGCGAACTGGTTTGCGGGTTGTTGGCCCGCCGGATTCGCAGTTCGGTAGTTTTTTGGTACCGAATAACCTAAGTCGCCGCATTGCTACTTGTTGTCGCTTTTTTACCAACTTTGTGTACACTGTGATACGATAGACTTGACGTGTTTCTTGTTCAAATATGGTTTCTAACGTGCAGAGCGACAGTTAAAGCCCTCCTCTTTAATAGGGGTTTCAGTTCTTCTGATTTCTCGCGGAAAGTGCCCCAAGAAAATGGAGCTAAAATTTGTTTCCCTTCTCATTTCTGGTCTCATTTCTTCCGACTGTTGGTCTCCAGTGTCAAAAGGTCTCGGCGAGCAAGGTACGAAGGCTAGCGATCTCACTCCTCTGTCGTATCATTCCCTGTGACTATGTCCTCTGTATTCACGCAGTGCCTGCTCTCCGCGATACCAGCCTCTCAGAGAGCAAACGTGCTGAAATCACTGTCGGAAGTGATTTTTACGGCGTGCTGCTTGAAGACCTATAGTAAGAGGATGCATACGATGCAGACACCGACCACGACCATGAAGAGCTCTTAGAGGAGGCGCTTGACGTCTACGCGGGAGTGAAATTGAATCGCTATTTGGATCGCGTGCAAACGTTGATCGCTCAGCTGCCCATCGGTATCTTGTGTTCACACTTCGCGATGATGAGTTCATCATGAATTCACTTCGAGTGACGAAGCCGACATTTGAGCACAGCTGGCAGCTCATTAACGTTCGGTTCCAGCAGCGAGGAAATAAACCACAGCGTGATGTGGCGCTGCAGTTGACCGTAGCTTTGAGTGGTATGGCGCTTGTGGAAATGGCAATTCCACGTCGCGCATCGTTCGCCACTATGGCATTGGTGCCGGTATTGTGAAATGCTACGTTCGACGAGTGCGGAAAGACTTCTGGTACACTACACCACCTATGTTTCATGACCTTCAGTGCATCAACGTGCTGTGACCTCTGCTTACCATCGTGAGCGCTTCGGGCTCCCTGACGTGATCGGGATGGTAAATGGGACCCATGTTTGCTTTGATCAAAGACCACACATTGATGGATCACTGCATTTCAACCGAAAGTCCCGCTACTCATTCAATGTCCAGGTGGTTTGCAATGAGGATAAGCGCATACTCATGATTTACACTGGATGTCCTGGATCGTGCTCAGATTCAACAGCTTTTGCCAAGTCACCCGCCATGCAGCAGCCACGGCGTCATTTCACGGGTGATGAATACCTACTCGGCGACTCTGGGTACGCCGTTTCCAAGGACATCATCACACCGTATAAAAATCCGGCCGCATTCAAAGCTGATAACACTGTCTTCAATGGAGTGGTCTCAAGTGCCCGCGTGATCAACGAAAATTGCATCGGACTGTGGAAGAATCGCTGGATGTCACTCAAAGACATTCGTACACAAATAAAGACAAAGAAGGACTTCACCGTAGCCAACAACCACATTCTGGTGTGTGCGATGCTGCATAACATAGAACTGTCATTGAGCGACGTGTGGTCTGACGACAGCAACTCGGACTCTGAAAGTGAGGAGGACGAAAATCATGTCGATGTACACGATACATACGACGCTCGTGAAGAATTTAGGAAGCGAGAACAGCTAAAGCATGAAATGTTGAATGGGGTAATTTTCGGTGCGGTGGGGTATTTCAAATACCGTATTTGGTCCACCAGTCAGAAGCTTGCATCTAATTCGTTGAAATCAGAGCTTTCTTTCAGTGCCCTCTTTTCATTGGCTAACATCGAGAAGACCAATATTTTTGTGGATGGCCGTTGACTTTCTGTACCCACTGTACAGGGATTGGTACATGTAGTACAGGTAGATACGATATTAGTACTATACACTTCGAATTGTTTTAGTACTATTGTTAATATTGTTTTTGAAACCACAGGTTATGTCAATAGCAACGCTACTGATACAGTAAATTGCTTTTGAGTTATCAAATATGTATTAACTATCACTGGTTGACTTCCCTGCAGCTGCATTGGCCATCTTCATGACTCTCCAGAAGATGTATCGAGTTCTGTATTCACTATAGATATAGTGTTACGAGGATCACTTTGGTCGAAGAAGAAGTACTGAAAATTGCCATCGCCCCGCAGCCTTCGCCTTTTTCAAACACTCCTCGTTTAGGAAAGTGCTTCAACAGCTACTTGGCCACGAACCTGACCCTCGCCTTAGCTTCCTCCACGAGTGACAACGAGAATAGTAAGATCCTCCTCGATTAGCAGACGGCGGACGGACCCGGTGCAGCCCCAAAATCTCAGTGGCTCTGCTTGTCGATATCTTAGAGGTGGTCACCTTTTATACGCATCGATGCTTAGTCTGACCGTCATTCAGTACAGTATTTTAATGCGGATATCGCTGGATGGACCGCGAAGATGCCCATCACGCTTTTGCGATAGTTAACGGCAAGGGGTGTGATAATTGTGAAGAAGAACTCGAAAAACTCCAAGTGGTGAGTAAACACGAGAGTTTGTAGCCACCGTACCGCAAGACAACAGTTCGTGAATCTCAGTGATGCAGACGACCGTCTGCGTGCTCTCACCCGAAGTTGTCCAGAAAGCGACGTCAGCACTAACACTGGTGCTGATGCTGCCACTAGTGCTAGCGATGATGTCGTTGCCTGATTCGGTGTTTTCTTGCAGAATAATGCAGTGGTCGTTAATTCAACCTAGGCTTATAATGCAACATAAGTAGCGTTAATGTTGCCCAATGAAGCGTTGCTATGTTGTCGAACATCTTAGCGAAAAGTCCCAGTGAATGGGGGCATCTAACCCTCAAGCCTGCCAAGAACGGGAAGATAGAAACCGATGCGGACATGTGCGGGTGGTGTTACCTGAAATCGTGTCCAACCAAACAATATTGTTTTTGGCCTGATGGTTTTAACAAAGACACCGACAGCGCGATATTCGCGAAATAGCCGTACAAGTTTCAGAACGAGTTTTTGTTTTGGACACATTTCGGCACAAGTTCAAAGAGGGCACATCCGAGCGCGAAAGCGTCGGGTTGATCCTGACTTCGCGCTGTATTTTGAGGAATGTTTTGTACGCCGTCGAAGGTCACTTCAGGATGGAGTTTTTCGGATCCGGACGGAACCTACAAGCTCCATTACGCGAAGTAGTTCGTTTGGTGTGAGTTGTTTACTTACAGCTATCAGAGGTTTAACGATCGGCTACGGTCAATACTTCTCTGTTCCACATGAATATGCAGTAGATTGTCCAACATGAATTTGATGTGGTCTACATAAGTGTGTCGATTGGTTAAAATGGCAAGTCTGAGTCCTCGCTTAAATCGGAGGTCGACGATCTCCAATCGTTCGTCGTTCATTCACCCTTTTCCCTAGCCTCACGCCGACCAAGTGTATGCCCAAAAACCTGGCCGAGCAGACCTGTCGCTGGAAACGAAGGTATCCGTGGCTTTGTTCCTAGTGGACCTGACCGCGCGTAGGATTGGTGCCTCGGCAGCAGTTGCCGCTGCTGTCGAGGCATTTTCACTGAGCGGACGATCTGCTTGGAAGTTGTGGTCGAACCGCAACAACGTGGCCGCTCTGATTTGCCCCCTCGTAGCAAGATGTCCCCCAAGAAGAAGAAGCTGACGAAGATCGAGGTGGCCGCCTTGATCGCTGCGGTGCCCCTCTGTGAGAGGCAATCCCTGAGGTTTCTCGAGAAGGCATATGGCATTCCCACAACGTCGCTGTGGCGGTATATGAAAGGAGGTTGGCTTCAACGTGCAGTATCTCGCGTCAAGCCCACACTGACGGAGACGCACAGGTTCCGTCGGTTGCATTACTGCTTAGTGCATGTGCAGCGATCTATTGGTAGGATCCGTTGTATTACTCGCTGCTATTATTACTAACTCAAAAATAAATTTGTTGTATTATAGGAGGCTCGAGCAAAATGCAGCACATGTACGATGTTGTGCATATTGACGAAAAATGGTTCAATCTCTACAAAGGAAACACAAAATCTTATTTGACACCCGACGAGGGTTACCGTACCGATCTTCTCCAAACAAACGCTACATCGGTAAGGTAATGTTCCTAGCGGCCATTGCACGACCTCGCTACAACGGCCGAACCAGGAAGCTGTTCGATGGCAAGATTGGCATCTGGCCAATTGTAGAGCAAGCCCCGGCTCAGCGTTCGTCCAATAACCGCTTGAAGGGAACGCTCGTTACCAAAAATGTCAGCATGACACGAAAACGCTACAAAAATGCTGATTGAGCAGGTTTACCCTGCTATCCGGAAGAAATGGCCTGGTAAGTCTAAAACGGTGTTGTACTTTGCAGTTTTGGTCTAACTTGTTCATGTTACTGTTGTAGGACGAAAAACTAGAGTTGTGCAAGTTCAACAAGACAATGCTGGGCCGCACGTCTCTCCATACGACAAAGATATCTTGGAGGCCAGTGAGCAGGGTGGCTGGAACATAGAGCTCGTATGCCAGCCACCACGCTCGCCGGATCTTAATGCGTTGGATTTGGGCATCTTTAATGCCATACAAGCGCTTCAGCTAAAGCACACGACTAAGAACTTGGACGGACTTATCTACGCCGTCTCCCAAGCCTTCAACACTCTCCTCCCCGCCACTATCGACAAGTGTTTTGTAACACTGCAGAAGGTGATGCAGTCGGTTATCAAGAGTGGTGGGGGCAATGACTACAAGCTACCCCGCGTTCGTAAAGAGCATATCCATGGCCCCGCGATGCCTTCAGTGCTGCCAGTTGAAGAGGAGGTGGTGGATTACGGGTTTTCGGAGCTAGATCAATCGATGTAGCCATCCCTTAAATCATAGGATCAGCCAAACTAAATCTTAAGCTTTGACAACTGGAGCACCTGATTGGTTATTAATAAAAGCCATTCGAGCCGACTTTTGCTAAATGACAAGGAATGGCAGGCAAACAAACGCAGGGCAGAACTCACGCAAAACAGCGTTATGTGCGCTAAAAGCGAGTGTAGTCGATAGAGAAGGTTCAGAGGAACACATCCATAACTTTTGACTCGGCATCGGTAAATATTCGATGAATTACGTAGAAAAGCGTGAGCCTCTTCAGCTAAACATCGAACAAGTCTTCGTCGTATCCGAAACAGTTTCGTGTACGCGTACTCTGCCCGTACGAACATGTACGCCAAGGTACGAAATGTTTCATGTAGACTCAATCTTCAGTGAACCGAGATCAGTACGTTCCAAGTACGACCACGGTCCAGTTTTCTTGACGCATACTTCTCTGTTCCACATGAATATGCAGTAAAATAATAATCGCTCATATCTTTTGAATTAATGAGCAGATTCGAGAGCTGCGTGCAGCATACAAATGCGCCTGCGTACGTGCTTGCTGCTGTATTTTTAGAAGGCGCTAACGACAGTTTTGAGGAAAATAACACGAGGTTAAGAAGCCATTTTTCAGAGTCAAGTTCAGAAGCTTGGACCACGCTGACTGCATTGTCAACGCGTACTTGGTGGTGGGGCCAGCCATTATCCTACTCGATTGGTATGCTCATGTATCCAGGAAGTGTCGTGAAAAGCGTTGATTACTCAAGGACAACACGTGCATGAGCGAGGACATCAAACAGAGGCACCTACCACGATCACCAGAGCAGGTTTGCCACACTGCGTTAGCAAATGAAAATCTTGTGGCGAGAGCGAGTACGCATTCTGGTTTAAACAAATCTTAACACGAGTACTGGTCACGTTAGTATGTCATGTGTGCGCATACAGGGTGCGCACCCATCGCAAAGGCGCTACAATCACATAATGAAGTGATTGAAACCTGCGGAGTAACGACACCTAAGGAAGGTGTCGAGTTGAACGACCCCATGCCGGGGGTAGTCGCCATCGTCGTGTTCGACACTGGGATAAGTACATTTGGTCACTGGTGCGGAGGTACTGCATTGTTTAGAGTTGAGTAATAGTTCGTTTATTTTGTTTTACGATTAACCATTGGCCAACAGGCCATCTTTCAATTAAGATAGTCGACAAAGCCTAGAATCATGTTGTTAAAGATTCACACTACGAATGGAAGCAGGGAAGATGCAGCAAGAAGGTGGTGACGTCTATATTTTTCCATTCGAGTACCTACATGACCAACAGCAATAAACCAGCTGAGCCTGTCACCAAAAATCGCGTTGACATGTACTGCTCGCTTTGTGTTCACAGTTTTCTTCGAAATGCTTTCTAATTCTACTTTAAGATTGTGCACAGATGCGTTTACGCAACATCTCGAGAGATGAACGACACTAAAAATCTCTACAAGTTTAAGTCCCTTAACGAGGTCAAACTTCTCAACACCTCAAAGCGTGCGGAAAGCTACAAGATGTACCTCAAGCCAGAAATATGATCTGAGATGGTTAGTACATCACCCTTCAACGAGGTTTCGCTGAACTAGATTGACCTGCCAATTCATTCTTAAATTTCAAAACCCCGAGCTAACTATCGGTGCGATTGCAAGTCGGTCATGGATACTGGCTGGTTGTGCTCCCACGTGCTTGCGATGGTGGCACTGCGGAAGCAATTTCATTTGGAAGAGGATGAATCTATATTGGCGACTTAAAAGCTTCCACATTCGTAGTCCCGAACAGTTCCAAGCAGAAAGTGGGTGATTATCTCAACTTTCTCTTCAAAATGAAATACTCAGTAAATCTGCCATCCGTGCGCATACAGGTGCTCCCGCCGAAGTTATTTGCGTAGATTTGGTTTTGACAGCGTCCGGTTCTTGGGGTCGTCCACCTGTAAGGCCCCGGTGACCGTCCTTCCTTAATTATCTCGTCGCGGAACTGTGGGTTAAACATCACTGCAAACACTGTCAATGTTCTAGTAGCGACCAGGTGATTGCTGTCCGATTCGGATCGATCAGCATTCTGCCGCGTCGGAAAAGGCACAGTACTTCTGGTGTTGCTTTTTCAAGTCTGGCGTATTCAGCCCCTCGACCTAAGCGGATTGTCTGAGCTGATAAGGTTTGACGTACCATCACTCCATGTCTGTGCCTCCCTGGTCGCCGCTGTGTTTCGAGTCATTACCGAAATCCTCTTGCGTTCACCTTCTTCACCAAGGACAAGCAATTCGGAGCATTCACATCTGTGACCGGACACCCCATTAGCTGGCGCGTAAGTTTTGTCTTTGCTGGTACTGTCTTCGCTTTAATTCTCCGTTTATCATCGAATACAGACTTGGCTCGATTTATCTAGGGTATTGCAGCGATTGACTGACTAAACGTAACAGTGGGACGGCCTGTCAAACAATGGGACGGCGAGTACCTCTGTACCATTACTTCTACTCGATCTTTGCCCAACATGTGTACCGCACTCGAACTTCATTTTTCGACTCGCTGAAAGGATCCGCCTTTCAGTAAACGCAAAGATCGACTTATTCACTTTAGAGAATCAGTTGTGGGGTAGATTGATTGCCGGGATACCGTTCAATTACGAACGGTTTGCTGTGTTACCACTCTATTGGTACATATTGACCCGATGACTTTGAATTGAGGACAAACCGAAGGCCCCAGCTATATACGTATGTTAGGAATACTTCGACGAACTTCCCTCACGAAGATCGTGGGTTTGGAAGGCGATTCGAGTTATTACACTAACGGTTTGTGCTCGTGATGCACAAATAAGTTTATTGCCCTGTACAACAGAAAAGCCTTTTATCTCTACTATTACGGTAATGCAGTTTGTTCTTCATCTTGTGTCTTGCGAAAGTGTTATTGCTACTCTCTAAGTTTAAATTGACTCGCAGATCAAATTCAACTCTGCATGTAGATTGTGCTCATTCGATATTTTTGTGTGTAACTCGGACCTCAAATTGTTTACGGAGTTTGCATTTTTACAATGCAGTTCAAATACATTTGTAGTTTAGTAGTAAGTTGAAACGACGCCAAGCTGGGCTGTGATTCACAGCTAAGGACATACTGCTGGATAGTATGGGCTACGATTTGCAATCGAGGACACTAGGTATTGCCCAAGAGGAGTTCAACGTGCCTCGGGTATGGTGTACGGGTTCAAATAGTGCTGCTACGGTGAAATAGAGTGGGGTTGGGTGCGCATAGCCTGTCCGGTGAGGTGTACTAGCTACCTCATTGCAGAAATTACACAGGTACGTGCATGTGGAATTTTCTGAATAGAGAAGTGGTGGTGCTAGTGGATTAGTTGTATGTGCCTTCTTTTGAAAAAATATCATTTAGCAGTGGATACTCGTAGGAACGTGCATGTATGTGTGCGCAGATCCTGTGAATTATAGGGAGAACAACGCTAATAGCTAACTACTATTTGGCCGGGTCTGTTTGGTGCTGATGCTATAAGGCTGGACTTCACCCATGACAGTGACATGCATTTAACAATTCATCGCGATGGGATTAGTCAGTACCTCTCGAGGAACCAACTTATGATTATGCTGGCGTATGACCGTAGAGAGCTTCCCAACCACAAGCGCGTCGGCGCCAGCAGCGGTCATCAGGAAAGAGACAAGAAATCGTCTCATACTTACGTCGTGGAAGTATTGCAGCTTCTAGATATACCATGCCCGACCATGACAGGGGATTCAAGGGCTAGGCAAAGGTAGATCACAACGTCATCGCACAATTATACGCAAAAATGTTCTGGAGATTTCAAGGTCGTCCATCCGTAAACTCGCGTAACGCGTGGATGCATTCGGATGCCAGCGCTTGTCTGCGATGAGACTCGAGCTGTACTGAAAGTGTTCGTTCAGAGCCAGCGCCGATCCTATGAGATAAATGTACGGACCACACTCGCTACAAAAGTCTATATGTGGACTGACAACATGCATCCAAACATGCTGGGTGAAGTGCCCTACATTTGCAGGGTATTCTTTGACGTGATCATTTTACGGTTTGCATGTTGTTTGTACACGGAAGCGTCTTGGATAAGATTAGATTGCCGGGGTTCTTCGATGGCAACGGTAAGGGGAATATACTTTGCCAACAGGTTTGAAATTTCTAAACATGAATTCTTTCTAATTTGCGTCTGTCACTCCATCACAAACTGTTTAGAAATCCTGCATCAGTATTTCTGGCGCGCTGTCGAAGATAGGAAGTCCCTTAAAAACCACGGCATCGTTAAGCACCGCCGCGTGGAACAATGGAGAGGGGCGAGACGACTGAAGGTGTGATTTGACGCGTGGAACAATGGAGAGGGCGAGACGACTGAAGGTGTGATTTGACTTTTCCGTTGGTGAGAGTTTAAACAAATGAACGCTATGGTTGGATCTAATTCTGTGTTTATACTATAATACCGGTGAGACCGAGCTTATAGCCTTCCAGCGACTTTCTAACCGCCTATAACTTCTGCCTCCAGCATCGACAAGCCTCTTCAAGCTCTATCAACCTCGTACCTGCAAATACAGTGTCGTATACAGCGCAGGGGCGGCTATCTCCACCTCGTTTATTTGCGATGACTGTGCCAACTAATGCGGCCGTTCCTAACCCTCCTGCGGACTATAACACTGATATTTCCGATGAGCCCCTTGCAACACCACCAATTAACACAATCGAAGACACTCCTGGCTTGTAGGAGGGTGTCTACGTTCCAACCCACCACCGCATTCCTGTAATCGGCGGCAGCGTAAATTCTGGAAGATACAGAAGAACCTCATGTGAATTTGGATGTTATCCCGGTTGATACAGAGGCGATACGAACATACTGGGGGCAACTATCCTTGATCAGCGCTGGCATGGCGGTCACAAATGGGGTACATCGCGCATTGCATTACATTAAAGAAGGAAGCAAGCCTCAAGCCTTCGCATACAGAATACCTGCGATGCTTTCACACGAAGTGGCTAGCGCTTAGTTCGATCAACTTCTGTACGAAATTGAAAACATAGGGCTTGTCCTCTATATAATCCCCATGCACGAACACATATTAGTCAGTATGAAGCCGTTCTAATCATCGCACAAGCAAACCAAAAGTCAACAATACCTACGTATTGTTTTCTATGCATTAGCAGACTCCAAGACGGGTCACTTGAGACGGGTTTCTTCTCTGCACATTACAGCGACTTGTTCGATAATCTCGTGCCGCTTTCCGTCATATACGCCAGTACAAGAGCATAAGAGCAACGAGAATGAAGCGTAAGTGTAGGACATGGTTGCATGTTTGGCCTTCAATACATACTTTCCGTTTCATTGAGATGGCTGGTGGCTTCGATCGCACGCAGAGGAATAATCGTCCTGTCCCAGCTTACGGATACCACTAGTTAGGAACCGGGCGATATTTTCCTCTGCGCGCAAGCTGCGACCACTGTGCGAAGCCACAAACAAGTGGTCGATGTCAACGCTGACTCACGATGATCTCGCACTGAAGTTGCCGTGTATTGGAGTTCAGGAGGTGTGAGGCTGTGTATTACGCTGGAGAGGTCCAATGAAAGTTCGTTATTTTTGCAGCTGGTGGGAGTGTTGTTCATATTTTGTAATAATTCGTAGCTGATTTGTGCTGGAAGTGCACGATCGCTGTACGGTTTCCCTGAGGGGTTACAATAGCATCCTTTCGGCTGGTTTCAGAACATACTATATCAATATGATTTCTTATTTTTCGGATACAGGGCTAGAAGGGTTATGCACCATGGTCGAGCACTTTATGGTACATAATTTGTATTGTTTAAAATTATCATGTGAGCTAAAATTTACTGTCCGACTAAACTTTAAACGATGAATAACTGCGTGCATGCATTATTAAGGGAAATACGGTTTGGGGTCCGTGTGATTACCCAGATGGTTTGTTCACCGTAAAATTGAAATCTACAGTATTTTGAAATTCCAATGTTTTTGTAAAGCTTACTGGTATTCCCTGTAACCATTATGTACCCTGTACCTATTGATGACCTTGTATCATCAGCGTTCAGTGTGACTGAAACGTACCCTGTGGTCAAATGTACCCATCAGGAACGTACTTAAGTGAGACGTCTTATCTCACTGGCCAGCCGCTTTTCTTTTCTCTTCTTCCTTTCCGACTCCCCAGCTGCGCGATGGGAGGAAGCGGGGCGCTTCGCCGAGTGTTTGGGCTGCGGGAGGCATGGGCTCTTCGTCCAGCTGCTCACCATCTGAAGAGCTCCCCGACTGCACTTCCTCCGTCGCTCGGCTCACTTCAGTCGCGGTTGGCTTCGCAACTTCTACACCGGGGTCTGCCGAGGACTCAAACGGCTCTGGTGCTTCGCAAGCTGAACGCGCGATACCACTGTCCAAATCTTCCAACACTTGAAGCCGGCTTGCAGATGTAGGTCAGATGCGAGAAGTACTGGGTTGTCGACTGCGCGTTCGTGCATGCCCCGATGCACAATTCAATATTCCCCTCCACCACGCTTTGCTGCGAAACGTGGCTTCTTGGTCTTTTGGTATGTGAAGAATGATCTGCGTGTCGCCTTGCCATCCTTAAATATCACTGAAAAATATACATCATACAGTTTGCGTATAGACTACGCTCCGACATCATCATGAGGTTTGGTAACATGGTATAGGATACGCATTGACTACAGACCGCAGTTTATGTAGTAGCTTGCGGACACTGCTAACATTTCCCGTCTCTTTAGACAAATTTTTGCAAAACACGGTAGGTTTGAATTTCACTGAGAAAAAATACCTGGGTAATCACACGGGGATATTCATCGCTGGACTCTACGACGAGGGAGGTCAGACTCCACAACGAATTACACTCAGATGACAAAGTCGCGCTACGCGCGAAAAGCTCAGTAAATTATAAAAATTGGATGAAATATGCTTTGTTGATCGTGGATTTGCGATACTTATGAATTTACCGCAAATTTTGCCCAATTTTTCGACCGTCGTCCTCCATGCCCCTCTTCCTGCTGGTAATAATTGAGCTTAATTGAGTACTTCTCCTCCTCCGGCGCGTCTTGGTCACGCATCACGTCCATACTGGCGAGCCGCGGGTAGTGAGTCTCATGAGCTCCGAGGACGATTCCAGTGCCATAGACAAATGAACAGTGACGCTTATTGGGACCGCAGGGAAGGTTCGCGTGGTAAACTTTGTTAGATGAAGTGACTGCTCAAGCTCATTTTTAACTTTGCTCGAGTGGCCGATGTTCCTGGGCCCAATGGACCACGCCACACTGCACTCTTTGCCGCTCACGGTTTTGTCTGTGTATCATCGGAAGGAATGTTCGAGTAAGGAAGTGATTCCGAGTGTAAAGTTGCGTCGTGCTTTGGATCTGTCGTTGGACTACTACCCACACATTTGGCTTAGAGTTTAAAAGTGTGGACTTAGGCGATGTGTTTGGTGTCTGTTTCTATCTAGTGCCATGCTAGTAAACTTCTTGCCTCGCTGTCGGTCATGGTTGTCCTTAGACATCAATCATCGAGCTTGCTTCATGCCCCCATGCGCGCCCTTCACAACTTAACTGAGGTGGTCGCTACAAGCAACATCCTAGTAATTTATCAGGTTCAGAGGGAATAATGTTTTATGAAAATAACTGTAAACCGCTTACATAGGTTTTGTAGAAATCCTCTATATATTTATAAGTTTAATCACCCATAAATTACCAGACAATAATATTCTGGATAATGGTACGCCCTTCTTAGCTCTGAAAATAAATTTCAGAGAATAGGCCAACATTATATTAGAAAAGGGGACTCGCAACAGCGCACGAGCCCACGGACGAGCACCTCACTGTGATTCGAAGTACTCAGCCTTCGCATGCGACTCATCGAGACGTTCGATCTCGGTAGCTTCGACTGTTTCTCATGTGCGGGCTGCACTTGTTGTAGAGTATGACCTGAAGGAGGCTACCCGGTGCAAGAACCACAGCGTCCAAAACCTAGAACATATTCAAGGAGATGTCGGTGGGTGTTAGCTTGAATATGTTGCTGGTCTTCGGGGCAACGACGGATCGGTCCAAAACACGCTGAACCACGTGCTAATGGTGTTCGCGCAGCGCGTCAACAATATTGCCAAGACGTAGAGCAAGTGGTAGGACGACTAGACGCTGCAGCAACACCACGGTGAACAGCCCGCAAACACTGTTTAGTACAAAAACGTCATGTACACTGACGTGTAAGACTACCTCATGAACGCAACCTTGTATGAGACGATGCGGCGGCTGAGCTGAACCTTCGTCCGGTGTGAAAGTTGCTCGTACGCGACGCCGCATACTCTGACTTTGAAGGTAAAATGGATCTCGTCGAGACTGGTTCAGATATCCATGGCCGTCAAGTGCCCGCTGTGCTTAATCCCAAGAAGGTGGACCAAGGGGTCAATTGCTATCCTAGGAAGGTAGTGACAAATTCAGCTTCATTATGGGTTCAATGGATTGATGTGGGTTCTATTACCTTTTAAACGTTTTAATCACCTCTTGTTTAACGATGCCTACCCAGCATAATATCTTCTCATGAACCTTAATCGGCGCCCATACCGACTGCAGAGACACCACAGCTTTCAAGGGGGCTCCAAGCACGTACTCTCCGGGCCGTATTGGTATTCCTGCTTCTTTGAGATCCTGGCCTGTGAACGAGCAGCGAGTTGCGTTGCGACCGAGTAAGCCGCATGTACTGCAAACATAGTAGGCTCTCTCGGAACTGTTCGGGGCGGTGAGTTGAGACTGAAAAACATTGATAGCCGGCATGTCATCGAATTCACTGATGTCTGCTGTATATAACGTGCTTCCACTAGCCCCACTTTTACTAGATCATGATGAATTTGACTCTTCGCCTCATCTACAGGTTCGGTTTTGTCCACGTTGAATATCAGCAGCTCTAGCCGTACACGATCCGCCAGCTTGTCGATATAAAGGAGCAGGTAAAATGCTGCTAGAACCCGTGAATATTGTGTCGACAGTCCAGTTGATAGCAACACTACTACATGCCTCGTGGACGGTTCGAATAACATACGAGTAGTGGAAATACTGGAACACATTGTACTCTGGCGGTTTACCTCGGTTTTGATCTTCCAGGTAGTAAATCACTACCTTAATGGGCCTACACAGAATTTGCAACTACGGAACGACCTTGCATGACCGGCACGTTCCATACGAGGTTTTTCGCGTGTGATGTAATGTCAAAATCGGCCGCCAGCCAAAGTGAAGATTCCTTCAAAAGGACATTCCGGCTGGTAACAACCCGCAAACTGTAAGCTCTCAAGGCTCGAAACACCATATTGGTGCTAGCCCGCTTACAAAATAACCCGTTGTTATCACCTTCAGCTCCGCTAATCGAACGCGCTCCAAAACGCGGTAGCCCCTCACCATATCTTGGTACGCCTTTCCAGTAATCTTCGAGCCACTTAGGCTCCTCCGGGATCGGAGCGTTATTGCCCATGACTGTCCAACTTCTCGGGTGTATATTACGAAGATGCGACCATACAAACTCATCAATCTGTTTCCCATTAGTTGTATGAGAAACTGCATTTGGGAACAATTCGCGTAGGCGCTCAATATTTCGTTCGTACTCACGAGTCGTACGAGAATCTTGCGAATTCATTATCTGATTGTTGACAGCATCCTTGAGCACATACACCTTCTTAAATTTGTCAACAGAACTGTCGTGAACCACTTGTATATACTATTGCATACAAAGCCAAGTCACTTAATTGTAAAAGGAAGCATTATGCTTGCTTTTAGGGCTCGAAGCGTCGACGTCAAATTTTCCATTTGGATTTGATTGTGTAGTTTATGCTCGAAGTGTCTCGTCGAAAGCGTAATTAAATCGTAAAACATGGGTACATCCTCGTACTTATCAGAAAACCCAGAAAAAGGGAGCATTTTGCCTCCTTCTACCACGAAATGGTTAAAGCGGATATGAACGAAACAACAATTTATGTGGACTTGCAATCCCAAGCTGGCAAGAACTCTTTGAGCCAAAAGTTGCTACCCGCGATCAGTAAAGGTTGGTCGGTCAAACGACGAAATACCGGCCGCGATGCAGTTTGCAAAAAAACAACGAAATTGTCGATGTGTATGCAACAGCTATATGAGACCCCACAAACAAAAGTATCATTATCTATTAAACCTCAGAGTTAAGCGAGCTATACTACGCGATAGTATGGTCCTTTAGCTACAATTGGACACTATCAGCACTTCAAAATATACACTACGAAAAATGTGGCCCTCGGCGTGAGTTGCCTGGAGAAAACATATTTTTTTAGCAAAAATGTTTTTTTTAGTGTTTTGGGTTCTACAGACGGCACTCTTTCCTATGCAGATCTGGAACCGTTCTAAAAATAGATTCAAACTTGGTTGAGCAAAGCCTGGCGAAAAATCGGAAAACAAAAGTTTCATTAAGAAATTCGTATTCGACTCTGTTTAGAAGCATGCAGCGGTTACAATGATCCGCCTTTGTGTCTGCATATGCTGGCGGCGAAGGCATCACCGCGCGTCCATCCCATCCGGCCTTGAGGCTCTCGACGCTGGCACGAACTTCGTGTCGCTGTCGCTCGCGATACTTGCCATGCTCCATTCTTGTTTTGCGGGGTTGGGGTTACTTCTTTGTCGTTTACGCGACAACTCAAAATCGAGGCCAAAACCAGTCCCTCTGCTTTAAACCCCTCTAACAAAAACCTAAAATAGGCATAATAAGACTTTTGTTTGGGGGTCATATGCACAATTCGCTTGTTCCCATCTTTACCAACAAGAGTTACACGAACGCCATTGTAACTATCATGCTTCATATGAGTACCATCGCTCTACCAAACGGATAGTAGCACATTCTGAATGCGTACAACTGAGCCGATAGAAAGAAAAGATCGATAACATCGACCAGAATCATCAAGCTGGCAACAAACTCTCGAACCAGGATTTTGATGAGCGAAGAGCTCCATGTAGGAAGAGATAGCTTTGAATTCTTCGCCGACATCTCTACTCATACCTGTTAGAGCATCTCTTTTAATTTTGTAAAGAGCCGAACTCTTCCTTTCCACATTAATTTGCTCCACCTCTTTGATGTTGTTCACAACGCGGGCTTTGCATGTGTCCACGCCAGGTGACGATTTGGCCCGGTTTGCGCGTCATATCTGTCGCTGGAGCCACGCCAGGCGGATCTTTGTCGTCACGGACCTTGCGTTCAAGAATTAATGTCATCTAATAGAACCCCGCTTTCCTTGTCTGCAACACCCTCCGCGATACGCTGGCAAGCAGCAAATACAGCACGATATTTCTCGTTGTGGGATAAGACACGCTTTGCACCGTTGTCTACATTGTTCACCAGCAAACCCGGAGTATCTTCTGCATCTGACACTTCACTATCTTCATCACTACAAGCATCGACAATTGACCACCTATCGGGGATCGCGTCGAACGGAATCACAGACCGGAAAGCTGCATCCTCACGTCTCAGGAACATAATATGTCTACATGGGAGTAGGAGGGTTTGATTGAGCATTCAGCTACAGTCGCTGGACTCCAAGCTCACCTGATGGACATGTACGGAGTTAGTAAAAATATCAATCAATCCAAATATTAGTTAGTCTTACTGCGCTTTAACTCGGAGATGTGTTGCTTGTCAGTGTATATCCTGACGGTGATGTCTCATCCGATTCGACAGTGTAATCTGCTTCTTTGCTGGTCGCGTACTGACTTTCCACCTGATCACACGCGTGGTGCGTTGCTATCTCCGCCAATGTTTGCAACTCTACGTTGTACCGATTGTTGTATTGAAAACCAACTCTCTTCGTTTTGATGTGATACTTATCTTCAGCCGTTTGTTGCAGTAACAGAAGATGGTCGATGCACTCGTCCATGGGCATGTGTTGGTCGAAGATATTTTTAGCCCCCGCTAGCTTGTAACCGGTTGTTCGTGTTGTTATCCAAGTGTGGTATTGTGGGTTCTACTCAAAACCTACTGCCCGACTGATCGAATCGATCGGGCGATAATCGCCCCACTATCAAATAGCATATGACGTATGATAGTTTTTCCCCTCTCTTGCTTCTGGCAGTCTTCAAGATGGCGTCGACATCGCCAACCCAGGCATCCCGAGAACGCGTCCGAGTCTCCTCGTATCCTGAACGGCGTCACATCCTAGCGTCAAGCGTAGTGTATCAACCTGCGACCTCCAACATCTACCGATTGGTAGTACAGCCAATTGTGAAGGCAGTAGTAGGCGAGCGCGACACCTCCGGCAACACGCTTGAGCCCTTTGTTGCTGCTGAAATACCGTATTCAGGTGAGAATGCTGCTTTGTAGCAGCGGATTCCATTATAATAGGCTCACAGAGAGAATCAACAACCTGAAATTCCCGAGACTGGTGGAAACAGCAAGGTCTTTAACGACGCCGTCGTTCACGCGCACCACGATCTACACGAGTAACATGATGTCCAGTCCAAGCTCGAATCCCACACAATAATGTTAGATCGCACAGCACGAAATCCGTGAACAACGTGAGGTTACACGTAGCACGATCTCGGCAAGCGGCGTGAAATCCACGTGAACAAGCTTCACGAGCAGCAGGATCAATTAGAGATGAACGTGAACGAGGTCCACGAACAGCGAGAGATCCACGGGTACGCGCGCCACGACCAATTTAAGACAACACGAGCTCCATGGGAACGATCTCGACTACCAGCGAGGGCAACACGATCTCCACGGGCATGAGCACCACGTGCAGCGTGAGGTCCACGGGTACGAGCGCTACGAGTGCCACAACCAACAACGAGATTGCCAGGGGAACGAGCTCCACGAGCAACACGGACAACACGAGCTCCACGGGCACGAGTTTCGCAACCAACACATGCAATTAGAGTGCCACAAGCAGCGAGAGGTACAATGGCAGCGAGGGGTCACGTGTACGAGCGCCACGAGCATCACGGGCAACACGATCTCCACCGGTACGAAAAAATTGACGGGCAACACGATCTCCACCGGTACGAAAAAATTGACGGGCAACACGAGAACCACGGGTACGAGCGCCCCGGGAAATATGATCTCCACGGGCACGAGCGCCACGGGTACACGGGCAGTGACAGGCCCACTAGCAGCGAGAGGTCAACGGGCAGCGAGTGCTACGACCAACAACGAGATGCCCAGGGGAACGATCTCCACGAGTAGCACGGGCAACGCGATCTTCATGGGCACGAGCTTCACAACCAACACGTGCAAAAGGGGTCCACGGACTCGATCACCACACATGCAACGAGAGATCACAGGCAGCAAGCGCTACTACGCAGCACGAACTCTGCAACGTAGCGAGATATCTCGAAATGAGGTAAGAAGCAACGAGAAAATAAATGTTGGCCAATGAGACCCATCTGTCGATTGAAGGGGTATTCCACAAATCGAGCCAAAAAGCTAAATATGAACGGGAATTCACAATATTCTCCCGCGCAAAAATGAACACCATAACTGCTTGCAGTTCAGCCAATTGTCTTCAAAATAGCGATAAAAGCTGGCTTACTCTCGCAGAGTGCTTGTATAGCTTCTAGATAGCAATCAAAATCTCTCTCATCAGTGGTTCGAACCATCATCGTAAGCAGATTCTTGGTATGCATCATCTCGTGCGACGTGAACCCATACGCCCTTTTGCTTATCTCTTGCTTGGTCAAGACACTCATCCGAAGTATCTGAAATATTGTTGTCTTGGCCGAAGTTGTATGTATGAATAACCGTCAGACGGAGCAGCAAATTCAAAAGTGAGTGCCGTCCCCAGCTCTTCATCCGGTTGGGTTCTCTTTTCTTTTGTTGGCCTTGGTTGCCAGTCAATAACATCTCTTAAGCTCAGTATACTTATAGTAATACCAAGTTCTAACCAATTGACATCTGTTTCTAACTAAGATTAGAAACCAGATTTGTTTACCAAAAGTTGGTACTTAACCTTAACTACAACACTCCCACAAAAGAGACGCACAACCGATACGCTCAAGCGATACTTGCTTCGAACTAGCAAAATCTACTCTATAGGATCTCTTTGCATACGTCTTATGTACATATAGTTAGCTTAACACCAGCATTATCATGCATGGAGAGCCGGGGCTGCAAAAACTATAATGGCATACTTTTTTGACCCATTTTGACCCATTTAATCGACACTCATGTTACCTGTAGCTGTATTCATCAAAAACTGGCTTATACGTTTTACGTAGTGATCTCTTATCAATGCAGTCCTAGAAACTTGTTGACTTATTCGCATAACTTCCATCGGGGCTGCAAAACGTAGCTGTTGTCTGACGGTCGTATTGTACCTAAACTTATTTTGTGATGGGCAACTCTTACAAATCAAATGAAAGTGTTAAGTCAGTTTATTAACACGATCTGAAGTGCCACGTTATCGACGTCGTCTACGAAGAGGCGGGGTTGTGAGACTTAGCTTGCCTGCGTATTTCCTTTGCAGTTGTTGGCTTCAAGATTTCTCACCCCCATAAGCTCTCGTAGCTTGCAGAATTGTACTTGGGGCAGTGCCTTTGTCAGTGCATCTGCTATCATATCTTTGGTATTACAGTACGTAATGTCGATGCGATCTCTTTCATATGCTTCACGTTTATCTCGTCTCTTTATGCTTAGTCGACGAATGACTAGCAGGATTCTTAACTATACTTAGTGCTGCTGTATTGTCGCACCAACAATAAATTGGCTGCTTTTGTTGCCATCCTAGTTCTTTTAAGACCAGGCATAACCATTCGCTTTCCTTTACACCCTCACTTACGCCAACTAATTCAGCCTGTGCTGTGTGCAAACTGACCATATCTTGTCTACAACTCTTCCAAGAGACACATGCATCAGCGAGTATTGAAACGTAATCAGTGACTGATTTACGATCCTCATTAGCATTTGCGAAGCTCGCATCTGTGTATAGTTCATAAACTACCTCTTTGTTAGTTCCTTCATATACTAACCCATACATCGATGTTCCTTTCAGATACTTAAGTACTCTCTGTGCAGCTCTCCAATGAGACTTATTATAACAAGAGAGGAATTTACTTAATTCTCTTACAGCATTTGCAATATCAGGTCTAGTTCCTCTAACCAGATACATGAGAGAGCCTACCAGTCCACGGTAGTCATACGGCTGTGCTGCAATAGCTTCAGCGCTGAGATTTGTCTCTTTTCTAATGTAATACTTGCTGCTTGAGGAGTAGCTACTATTGAGCAGTCCATCATATCAAACTTTTCTAGCAAGTCTAGAATATACTTATGTTGCGATAGGTTGAGTTGCTTACGAGCTCTATCTCTTCTGATCTCCATTTTCAACAGATGATGGACCTCTCCAAGGTCCTTCATTTTAAAGCGTTCTGACAACTTTGCCTTAATTTCATTTACAGCTGATAGCCTTGAGCCAGCAATGCTTAAGTCATCAACATATACACAATTTAAGACGACGTCGGTTACTTCATTAACCTCCCACTTTTTCTTGTACAAACAGTATTCCTTTTTGCATCGAGAAAAACCTAATGACTCCAAAAGGTGTGCAGCACCCTGTACCAAATTCGGGGCGCCTGTTTCAGTCCATGTAGGCTCTTTATTAGTGTACATACTTTGCCATTCTGACGTTGCCTAAATCCAAGGAGTGGAACCATATATATTCCTCTAAAAGTTCCCCATTTAAAAACGCAGTTGACACATCCATTTGGTGGATGTGAAAGTCCTCTATTGCCGCAATTGCGAGCACTAATATCAAAGACTCATATCGGGCTACCGGTGAGAATATCTCTCCGTAGTCAATTCCAAATCGCTGGGTATTCCCCAACCACTAGTCGCGCTTTAAATTGACCAACAGACCCATCCGCATGATATTTTATATCTAAATCCCAGTGACAGCCTAAAGCCTTGCGTCCTTTGGGTAGATCAACCATCTTCCAAGTCTAACTTTCTAAGAGCGCCTGATACTCAATTTCTAATGCACCGAGCCATGATTCACGGTATGGCCCTGCTAATGCCGCTTTTAGTGATTTCGGAATTGGGATACGAGTCCTGCTAACTATGACCCCTAAAACTGGGTTTATTGTTACTTCATATCCACTTAGTCTTGGGCTTCGTCGCCTCTTACGCAATGCACGTGGCTTATCGTGGTGTTCCACACAGCTAATATCCTTTTGTGTGTCTATTAACATTTCGGTTGCAGTTGACCTTTCTGCAACCTGAGAAGACGACTCGTCACTATGACTAACATCCGACTTCTCATCCTCGTTACACTGAGTGACATCAGCTCCCACAGCTCCCACGGCCCCCACACTTGGAGTTGGCGGGTCTTTAGACGGGTTATCTTTGCCACTTATGCACGCTCTTCTAACTTCCTTTTCTTTAGAGGTTAGCGCATGGTTCCTGTTTGGAAACGACTTGGCAATAAAATACGCCGTTGAAGTATCGAATAGAATTCCAACTTCTAGGCTTGGAATCACTTCGCCCTACGAAGCATTACATGGTAAAAAGCCGGATGGCAATATACTTCAAATATGGGGAAGTGTATGTTATGCTCATATCCCAAATACTAAGAGAAAGGTTAAGAAATTGAGCTCAAGAGGTTTAGAATGCAAGTTCCTCGGTCTTGCAAACGATTATAAGGGCTACAGATTGCTAGATACTGTCAACAATGTATTATTGGTAGCTCGAAGTGTTAAGTTTGATACAGTTGATCAGTCGGCTGTGATGCCAAAAGTGTGCTGGCATAGCCGCTGTTAGAAGTGAACTTCTTACTTGTATCATTAATGTCTGATGGCAGCGCTCCGCGCTCCCATTCTCTTCTTGACATTCTACATTTGATTTCTCAAAACTGATACCTTTCGACTGCAGAAATGTCCTCATCTTTTGATTGACAAATTCTGTACCGCCATCACTTCTTATCCTCTTTACTTCATAGTGATGCTGTTTCTATAGTAGCAGTATGAGGCTAACCACATGACTGTAAACTTCTTTTGTAGACCTCATCACAAATAGCCACTTGTACGACGTTGCATCGTCCACAATTGCTAACGTGTACTGATAACCGTATCCACCATAGTTACCGTTTACTTTCATCTTTCCCATAGTGTCCATGTGCAAAGTGTGCAATGGCTGCTTAGACCGTGTCCCTATTTTATTTCTATATGAAATACGTGTCGAGTTTGCGACTTCGCAAGTCGCACAGAAGAAAGGAATATCTTTTAGCTCATTCTGAGGTATATGAGGAATTCCTTCAATAACCTTTGAGAAAATATTGCTAAAAGTCTGGCCCTGTGAACGTGGCCTAGTCTAAGATGCCTTTTGCATCAAAGCAATTTTCTGTGTTTTTGTAAAGCTCTTGCTTACGGTTTGCACCTTAATCTGCCTGGAAGAGGGCAGGTAATACACCGCCCCCTTTTGCACAGCAGCAAATAAAAGCTGTCCTTTCTTATTGAAGAAATACAAAAACTCCCCATCCTGAGATTGAATGTGATTATACCCTTGCTTAGCAAGATGACAAGCACTAATTAAATTGCTCCCACATTCCTTGTCAAACGCAATGTTCTTAATCTTTAGATCGATAGACTTATTGAAAGGACTTGCAACATGCATTTGTATTGAGCCAGTTAGAGAGGTTTCTGATGTGCTACCGTTACCATACTCAAACCTATGACTCGAACCTTTGTGTAGCGATTTGAACCAGCCTTTTCTGGGCTTATTCCAAATCCAGCTCCTGTATCAACAATTCACAGATCATCCGTAACTGTTAGTCGACGTAACCAACTCAAATAAGTACCGTATCGTTTACGTACCGAGGTGTCGATTTCACCAAAGCTGTTCAAACAGCCTCCGTCGCCATCTTCCGAATCAGCTTTCTCCGAAGACGAAAGGCCGAGATGCTGCCAAATGACGCACACCTCCAGGTTCCTCACATCGTCTGGCAAGGACGACAGGAACGAGTTCGGGAGGGTCGAGGTAGAAAAGATCTTAAGCTTACCGGTACCAGACCACTGACCCCCTCTTATTCGGCGTCGAAAAACACTCGTACATTTAGTCTGCATTGAGCGCACCGACACCAGTCGGTGGTATTAGTCTGGATCGTACTAAATATGAATGAAAATCAATTGTGCTACCCAGACTAAAACTTAATACTGAAGTAATATTGCACTGTAATTATTTCTTCACGTTCACCAATATTCGCCACAAAAATGGACGCATGAAGCTCGGTATCGGTGAACATACATGTAGTACCGGTTCTTGTTTAGTATTTAGACATGGTTGTCTACTTTTGAGTCGCACACACCAATAATTCAGCAAGCAGAACACAATGAAAATCCACTAAGTGCCAGCGGAAGCACAAGTCCTGTGAGTAGATTGAGAGGTATTTCGTTACATGGTTCAACCCCAAGACGTATGTATTACTGATCAATATCGATGTTCGTGACTATGCTGTCGAATACGTACGAAAAGTGCTTGTATCGCTCGTATGGTAGATGCTTGAGGCCCAGTTTATCGCCATGCACCAAGGGAAAGCTAGTATCTGAGGGTGTCGTCCGTGCGACCGACAAATACCGGTCGAACCAAAGCACAACTCGCACTACACAGCTGTATCCGTCCAGTTGTATCCATCCAGGAAACGTCCGAATTTGCATCTTTAGCTGTGGGTCAAAGATCTTCATGTAAACTCTAGTGATAATCACCTCCACTTCATCTAAAACCGATTTTTTGTGAAACAGGTCGTACTTCCACACCATTTTCCGCTCCATGTCAAAAATTATGCCGCACCAGTGAGGGAAGGCCACGTTGATGTACGTTGGGCAGCAAACGATGCGGTCTGAACGCATTTGAGAGAAAGCATGGTATGGTGTGTCCAGGTACTGATCTCTTCGCTTTAGGTTAGTCATTTGCATGTTGACCGAATCTACAACTGGTATATGCGTCGGTTTTGCCACGTGAGTTTCTCTGCTTCGTTGACAACGCGAAGGGAAGCCACATACACGCACGATTCGTTCAGCCATTGCCCCCATATCCTGTTAGCTCCGTGAATAAGATCATGTGGCCGCCGCCTCGAAAACTCCGTCGACATTCATGAACGGGAGGATGTGCAGTACCCGTTGCCGTTTTTTTGCTTCGAGGTCGTCATCAATTTGAATCCTCCTCGAACATAATCAGCTTCCTCGCATTCCCGATCTTTTTGGACGCTTCGTGCCATGTTTTAATTCTTTCAATATCCACGAGACTTAATGTGCCGGCGTTCAATATAGAAACGACAATATCGTGTGAAGTCATATGTATGTCACTGATAAGTTCCTCTCGAATATTCACGTTTGTAGCCGAATCTATACATTTGAGCACCAGAGGTTCTATCAGGTTATTAGTACAGATAATAAATAAATGTTGGTGAAAAATGGTGAGATATCCACCACGTTCACCAACCTAGTTAGTAGTTCAACCACCGCAAACACACACCTAGCCGTACGAAGCGAACATTGGTCTCTACAACACGAGTAGGATCGCTTTTGATCTCGAATGCTTTTGGTCGCTTGAAAACCGATGCATCAAATATACGTCGAATCCCCCTCAACGTCTCCAACAACAGCAATTGAGATCGTTTTGTCTTCAAAACTTCGTCAAAACTTTCCAGTGTAACATTGCCAACAGTGACGACAGTATCCAAGAGCTACATTGTATCTTCAATCTCTTTTTTTCTCTTTGCCTTCTTTAAAATTTCTTTTTGCTTCGGTCTTCCTGGTGGTCGTCTAGCTGGATTCAACTGCAAAAGGTTCTTAATTTGTGTTGCCGACACCTTCGGGTGATGCTTTATCTTCATTTATGTGGTCCATTTCCAGGTTTAGTTTTGTACATGTCGCGGACTTCTCCTTCGACTTCTGCCTGTCTAATGCTGACACGGGTCGTTGCTCGACTTTCGACACTTGAGCTGAGCTAATGTCCGATCTGGCGTCTTCGTTGTGGGAATCTTGTCACCTATTTGTGGCGACATTGGTGGCAGATTCACTAACATCAGCAACTAATCCGACCTCGACACCGTCGTTTTGAGACGTGATTTCGGTCGCGGTTTGTGTCCTCCAAAATTGATGCTTGGAATCCGGGCATGCGCGAGATTTGGTTGCCACTTGGGTTGACGATGCAGCTACAACACTGTGCGTGCTGTAAGTCAAACTTTGAAACGTACCACGAATTATTAGGCAAGTGACTAAATGGTCGCTTTCTATTGCCCTTGGTGTTTTCCTCCGTGAAAAAGTGTTATACCACTTGCAGTTATTCGCTGAACACACCAACTTCCTGTAATTTTCATTGTTCTTGTCGGGCGTAACGTTCTTGTATGCATTTACTGCAAAATCGCTGATGAACTTACCAGCTACATCGACACTGAAAAATTCATGCAACACGATGTCTTCGTAGCCATTTCCGCTTATCAATTCGATCAGCATGATGTTCTTTCTTTCTCAAACGGAGCAGATTTTCACTACAGTTTTGAGACCTCGGACGCTCAGCTCATAGGACAGCGTGATGGCGCGCAACTTCTGCTTAAACGGACCCATGACCCCACGTCTAGAGGTTGGAGCACCGAGGTGGTGTTCTTGGGCAGGGCACCACCTCCGTTCCCCAGGTAGCAAATGCGTCCTGCGCCTCGGTCGAGACGTGGCACTTCAAGTTGTCCACGTAGATCGCAAGCGGCCCAGGCTGGGCATCACACACAAAGCCACCCCAGGCATTTTTCAATGAATATGTCCCGCCACACCCGCGAATCCATCCAAGCATTCGTCTGCACAGTCGCCATAACTCGGTTGGAATGGCCCTGGACTTCCTCCTCCACCCGTCCTCCTGGCTGCCCTTTAAAGATGATGAGCGGGCGAAGCTTTTGTCCTGTAGCCGATACGATCAGCAGCACACTTGCCCTACCCGTCCTTTGATCTTGACTCCTTTCTTGGCGCCACGCTCGCTAATAATACGAGTGGGGTGTCATCGTAGTACACTGCGGTCTCGTCGGCGTTGAAAATGCACGATCGTGCGTACGTAGCGCTGACCTTGCTTCCTACCTCGCTAGCGAATTTGCGCTGCTCTGCTTCAAGGTCTAGCGTTGAGAGCACAGACTTCGTAGGGCGCCGAAACGAGAACCCACGCTGGTAGACAATCCACCGCATCATGCGGCCTAAGCTCTCCTCCTTGTTCTTCGCCAAGTACACAGATGTGAACTCGCTGTACTCCTCCTTTACGAACACCAGAACATGGGATGTCTTCAGCGGAAAGTCGTCGCGTCTCATTTCCTTAATCCACTGTATGAGCTCGTCGCAGTGCGGGTATAGACTTTTCCTGCCTTGCCCGCCGACGCAGCACTTGGATCGCTTCTTGTTATTGCATGCCTCTCTGATGATAGCTTCCCGACCCTTCCACGCGTGCACAGCAGTCCGTGACTTGATACCGTGAAGCCTCGCAGCTTCGGTGACGCTGACGCCAGTATTGATATCTTCTAGCACCTGGAGTTTCAGAGCGTTGGAATAGGCTCCCTAACTACCACTTCAACAGCAGTGCTTGCTGTGTCACCTTCATCATCCTCCAAGTTGCTGCACAGGTTGTCATCGTCGGCCACCACCCAAGCTCGCAAGCGAGCAGTTGCTGCGTCCTCCGGACACTGCATTTCCAACACTAATTTTGAGTGGCGAAGGTGCGTTCACATAGCGATGATCTTATTGGTGGAAATGATTGTATGGTGCGGCGGATGTAAAACCTCATCTGTCATTGTTTTGTGTCCGTCACATCTTTCCGTCCAAATCTGTACTATCAATGTTAACACCTGTCAAGGTCGTCTTTTCCGTCGTTGTTTGAACCCGTACCCACCCTACAACACCAATACACAAGAGACCACGACCATTTTCAGCGACAGAAGAAATTCACGTATTTTAGGCAAGAGTCCATTCGAATTCACGTAATTCCGTCTACAACAACACCCATGCCTGTTTTAATACCGGTAGGTTTCAACTACCGGTAGCATTTACGGATATAATTTGCTTCGGCCAGGCTTGATCGGGTCACCCACACCCACCCACCGCCAAATATTACCAGCTCGGGTACCCATACGGTACCCACCCATGAGACACACGGGTACGGGTGGGTACATGTATTGCCCTACTTTGGGCACCCATTTGCGAGCTCTGACTACATGTACTACCGTGTACGTGTATTAATAGAACTACAGTTCTCTATTAATACCGGTTTACAGATTAACTTGCACACACAGTCTTTCTATACCCCTGGTAAATCAGTACGAAGTATGTATCCGTTTAAAGAGGGCGAGTGGCTACATAAGAGAATGTAATATGTTATTTATGGTGCATAACTAATAACGTGTGTGAACTTGAAAAGGGCAGCTATACAAGTTAGTGGACGGAATCTGTACCAGGTATAATACAGCTACAGGTAACTACAGTAAGAGCCTCTTGCTAAGAGGCAACGCTTACTACTACATGAAATACCCAGAGAGGGCATTTTCTAAAATGTCATGCCGATTTTCTAAAGGAAGTTGCTAGTGGTACAAAACCGGAATGATGGTCAAATGTATTTTACGCTGGTCATTTATGAAAATTACCAAATCTCTTTTTCAAAAATCATGCGCGCGGCTGCCACCCAACTCATTATCGATTCCCCCGCTTCGCCGCACAGCCCCCTCCGTCCGAGCTGCATGCGTGCGGCTGACGCTACACTCCTCGCACCGACGCTGCCTCTGCTGCTCGTACGTCTACCACTTAATGCTCGTATTACCTAGGTGATGAATGCTGAGCTGGCTCAGCGTGTGCGTGTAATAGTTTGACTTGTACTCACTATGGCTGACAAAAATCCTCATCCACAATCAATTTGAAGCTCTGATCTGATGGCCCGAGCCAACCTCCTGCTGAGCGCGGAACTCGAGCGCGTTCGCCGACGCGCAGAGCAATAATTAGGTACCGGTAAACTACTGGGCATTCTTTAATTAAAGGAGCTTATGATTGCGCCGATTTTCTAAAACGTGCTGTCCTCGGATGCGCAACCAGCATCGGAGCCGCCATCACCTCACGTAGGATAGAGCGCAAGAAAGCCGAGCAGCAACATCAGGTGCTTATCGTTTCTCTTACTTACATGTAAAATCATTAATACGAAGTAGCTATCGCCAAACCAAAGCGTTGCCCACTGGTTGTGGCCCACATTTCGTGGGTCATGGTGCGACGCTGGCCATTGCACTACATGCATAATTGCTGACCCTATAAACAAAAAACACGTAACCATGTTCCTACAGCATTCTCGATGTTGAAAGGATTTAGCCGTGTGCGGAGAGGCTAGTTTCCAGAGGAGACCCTGCACTGCGTGCTATACAACGCGCCTATCGAGAAATACGTCAATGAAACGGTGAGTGTAAGCGCTTACTACGCTCGTCAGGTGCATGCTCGATGTTCGTGCGACTGTATCACAGCATGGGCTTCGCTTCGCGCAGCAGGTCAAAGACTCGACTCTCGCGTTACATATCGGTTAGGATATCAAACACTTTTTAGTAGAAGATAGCCTTTTAGAAAAGGATCGTGCTAGTGATACAAAACGGTGAGACATAGCCGTGCTAAGAGGTACAAATCAGGTACATACTGTTTGTATTGGTACAAACTGGTACCAATACGTACAAAACAGTTTGTACGTGTACAAACCATCTCTCTAACTACGTTTTATCGTTTTCAAAACTTACCCCATCCGGAGATACATTTAGAAATATCAAGTTCAAGGTTGCGCAAACGGCTCGCCGTGGCGTCCGTCCATTGGTTCACTGATACTAAGAGCCGTTTAGGGAACGCACGAAAAGACGTCGTGGCTAGTGCTCGCGCGGCACAGTGCCTTCCATCTACGCCAACTCTAGTGTATACGAACATGTCCTGGTAACAGTCTTGTAAAACGTACGCGGGCATATATTTGTACAATCAAAGATGCATCTAACGAGGCGGGAGGGGCGAGGCGGGCGCGGGAGCAGACACTCACGCGTTGACTCTCGCCAGCAGACTTAACGACGGCGCTGCGGGGCGCGCCGCATCGCGTCCTGTCCCACCCCTTTGCGCCTTACGCTAAGTCCTCGGCTTCGGCCACGCGCGGTTTCTAGGAAAATAAGTAACAAGGAGTTATTGTGAGGGCAACCACGTACCGACCATTGCAGACCTCCGCTTTACTTCGTTTGCATACCTCAGCCCCCTGCATAGGCACAGGTATCAGCAGTTAGAGAGAGAGCAACCGGGTGCCCCTTCGCGAACGTCTGCTGAAGCTACAGCGCCTACCAGCACCCGAGAAGCGGAAGCGCTTGGTGGAGCGCGTCGTTGCTGCGTGGGATGCGGTTAGTGAGAGTAGCATAAAGAAGGCATGGAGTAAGGCTGGACTCTAATAGACTGACTAGATAGGGCGGTAGGTGCACCTACTGCCTTGGAACCCCGGCACCAAGGTCACCACTCGGGTGTTTAACTTTGCGGCAGTCGTGGGAATTGAACCCTCGTCACCTTATTAAAAGGTGGTGTCGAGCCGGTTGAGCCCCAGAGCGACGTTTTATTGGCGCCAAAGTCAATTTTGTTATGCTTGGATATAATTTAGTCCTCGGGTTCCGATTGGTTAAATATCAGTTTTGGCTCCAAGTGTCGTTCTTTTGAGTCCGCTTCGGTCTTAATACAATAGAAAAACCTAGCGCGTCACATCTTTCCGCCCAAATCTGTATAGAAAAGAAAACGTGGGAGGCTGAAAAAGACGACGTCAGATATAATGCATTCGGATTGGTTATTTTTAAATTTCAATATCACATCAAAAACAAAAACAAAACGAACTAACAGTAATAAAATAAGGCAAGCGTAGCAAGTGAAAGTGCGTCTCTCTTCTATTTGAGGGTGTAGGAAGCTTGCTTTCCCATTTGAAAATGAGAGCATGCCGAGCTTTCCCACACCCGGACTATCGTCTGTCACCAGTCATTTTACTAGAGTCCACAACTTTTATTGATTGGCTAAAATTAATGTATGGACGACAAAAACATTACTAAACGAAGTCGTCTTTTTGTGTCGTACGTATTTTTCCGTCGTTATTTGTACCCGAATTGTCTATGGCAGATTGGCGGGTGGGTTGTAGGGTTGGGTGGGTACATGTGCATGTATAGTACTGCCAGTATTACGCGTTGCACTCTTGAAGATAAAGAAAGGATTGTTTTGATGGGGATTTCGCTGGCTTCTTGTTTACGAGCTGCAGGAGGAGACAGCGAGCGCGTAAACTTGGGCTGGGAAAAGTACACGCTGTATACATGTATTATTTTAAAGACTCGTGCTAGTGGTACAAAACGAGTCTGCTGAAACTTAATATTCGTGGAGATTATGTATGATTCTGAGTCTTTTTCTACATCGTATAAATTTTTGAAGTCGCCTGAAGGAGGACGGATGTCATCTTGCTTCAAATCATGAAAGTCGGAGATGCCGACAGGAAAACTACACCCGAGCCTCACCCTTGAAAAACCCTGAGAGCGTGACACAACTCTAAGGCGAGCTAGGTGTGACCCTTCTTGGTCCTGGGTTTAAGCCCGTGTGCTGCGCACACGAATCTTTAAACCGCAGGTGTTGTTCCGGCCTGTCGAGCGAGTTACTTTCACCCCCTTTATCACGGGTGTGTGTGGTTTTGTACCACTATAGTACTAGTAACTTATTTTTAAAATAATAATACGTAGTTGTTATTTAGTTTAATGTACTTAGAATCCCTTTGGTTAGTTTCTTACTGGATTACAGTTTTGACTTACGTGTAAAGTCTATGACGAGGCAAATAGCGTAATACGGAAAGCTGGGTACATCATGTACCGTACATGTAGCAATACATGTATTACTGTTATAGGAGCTTTTAAAAATACATGTATTATAATTTAATAATACTGGTAGCAGCGAAGAAGAAACGCGAGCAATTGAATTACGTGTAAGGAAATTTCTAGTGGTACAAACCACCCATCCCCCTGAGAAAGAGGAGGTGAAAGCAACTCGCTCGGCAGGCCGAAACAACGCTTGCAGTTTAAAGATACGTGTGCGCAGCACGCCGGCTTAAACCCAGGACCAAGCAGGGTCACACCTAGCTCGGCTTAGGGTTGTGTCACCGTCCTCAGGGTTTTCAAGGGCTAAGGCTAGGGTGTACCCGGTTTCCCTGTCGGTATCTCCGACTTTCATGATTTGTAGCAAGATGACATCCGTCCTCAAGACGACATAAAATGTAGAAAAAGGGACCAGGTCCCCATACAAGTAGTGGCATGCATTAGCTTGAATTCTAGAACTCGCCTCTGCTTGGACCGTGGTGGAGGCAAGCTCTAGAGTTCACCAATGGAAACTGTCTAGCTCCACAGACATGTTGGCCTTTACACTACCGGTAACAAACAGTTGTGTTATTAATAGCAACCTGTACCGTTACTGGTTTGGATTCTAGATCTCGCCTTCACAATGACCGAGGTGGAGGCAGTTGTGAGTCCTGGGTTAAGCCCAGGACCAAGCACCTTCACATTTCGTTCGCTTATCACTGACAGAGGCATACGAAATGACTTATATCTAATTCATTCTTCTTGAAGTACACTTGAAGGAATACCGAGAATTCACTGAAATCCAAACGAAAAGATCCTTTCTCGATTGTCCTGGTGGCATCAGTTGCGACTCTCTCACAGGTGGCGTGAAACACAGCGGCTGAAGGACAGATGGTGTCTGAATTACGCTACTTTAATTAAAATACCTAGCATGACCATACCGTATTTCGATGTGCACGTTACCACTGTTAATGACGGTGTTAGTTTTAGCCAATCAACAGCGAGCTGCACAAGAATTGCGGGTGTTTTATCAGTACATGTACAGAGTTCCCCGGCAAAGGGAGAAATGTGGGACCAATAAATTCTTCCAGGTTAAAAGATTTGCAATTTGTATCCCGATAGAGCATGGCTTTGAGGCACATGTACTAATTTTGCAATGTATATAACTGATTACGGTTCTCCCTTTGCCGGACTCTGTAACAGTAGATTACTGTGTTCACGTATTGTATTAAAAATATATTAAGCTTACATGTATTGGAATTTTGAACATGTATGAATACGTGTAAGGTTTTTGTATAAATGGTACATGTATTAATACTGTTCGGTACAGTACATGTGCTACATTAACCGACAACGCAGCGATAATCGAACGACACATCATTACACACAAACAGATCTCGTTACGACATTCTCGTGGCTGCCTACAGTACTTTAATACAGTTAAAATACCGAATTCCTCGATAAGTTGCGTCGTAATGTACCTTCATTGGAAATGTAACAGGGTGCAACTAACTCATCGAGGAATTCGGTAGTACAATGTTCACAATATACATTGAATATTATAAAATGTACCGGTACTGTACCAGATGGTAGCATGGTAATAGTGATCCTTTTTAATATATGACTGTTCACTTAACTTATGTCATTTAGTTAAGTGAACAGTCCATTTGGCTTAAATTGCTTTGAATTTTTAAAACAAACTAAAAAGCTCTCCTCTAGATCACATGTTTGTAGTACATGTACTTTTTAAAAGTAGTACAGTGCTATGCGGACCCCGTTTATCCAATACCCCGTCAAATCAGTGTACACATCATAGCAATTTAAACCAAATCACTGCATTATGTTTGTTCTATATCTAATCCCTCTAAAATCACTTTGCCGTTACGAGGGGTAGCTCTATACATGTACCGGTACAAACAAGTGATCTGCAGGAGAGCAATTCGAATGATCTGCCCACATGTTCATGTACGTACTGGTACCGGTACTGTACTTTCGTGTGGGAACAGACCACGCTGTACACACCGTACACATACCGATTCACCGACACCTGTACATGTACTCAATGTTCACCTCATTCCAACTTTTTCCATCAGGACAACAAGCCGCTCTGCTCTCTACTAAGCTTCTGAACAAGAAACAATGGTGCGAATGACCGGGTTTATTTGCCAAGTGCTGGCGCTTGCGACGCTGGTGGCCCACGGTGCTGTCGCTACGGACGAGGGTGTTCTTAGGGGCGAGCCATTTGGCGGTCCCCACGGCACGAAATACACGGACATCGACCTCGTTTCTCCCGGACAATCCGTGAAGTCCGTCACGATTAAATCTGGCGAGCGCATCAATGGCGTCGGCCTCAAAATCGTTGACGCCTCTGGTGTGGAGACCGAATTATACCATGGCGGCAAGCGTGGCAACCCGAACACACTTACTCTGGGCGAAGGTGAGCACATCACGGGCGTGGAGGCTCACTGGGGTGAGAAGGGTGATCACACGCGTATCAAGTTTATCCGCTTCTCCACCAGCGCGAATAATACCATCGAAGGAGGCAACCCCACCAAGAACATCGGAAAGGACTCGCCCCCTGAGGGCTACCAGCTGGGTGGTTTCTACGGCACTTCTGGGAAGGAACTCGACTCGGTCGGTATGCTCTGGACGAGCATTGAGCCGTTGTAAGCTCGAGTCAATGCTCCTTCGATTTCGTGAATTATCTCGTTGCGGCGTAGCTCGTCTTCTGAGAACTCGGTCTTTGACAAGCTATTATGGCTACGCACCTGTATTACTGTAGTACCGGTAGTTGCAAAAATATAAGGACGACGTTTTTAAAAAACATCATCCTTATATTTTGGTGTTAAACAACAACGACAAAGGCACATATCACGAAAAGTACATTGATGCTAACTGTGAACAGACGCTTACTACAGCAATACATGTAGTGATACATGTAGCTTTGGGAATCCACTTACTACTATGTTCTAGTAGTAGTACTACCTACGTTGTACTGTAGTACTAGTATTATTTCTGTCTAAGTGTCTGTACCGGTATTTCAGTTACCGGTCATGTAACGGGGTCTACCACGGTATTCCAGTACCGGTAGTTCGTAGTATTCCATTAGTATACCCTCAAATGTGTCAAGGTATACAATTTGGCAGCGTATTATAGGGTTTGTAGCCGTCGGTTTTGATGGGTATTAGAGCAGGGATGGCAGTAAAATATTTAAATATTTTTACTCAAAATAGAAATAAATAAAGATAGTTTTATGCATTTTTATTCCGCCCATCTCCTCTGAATTCTCACTTCCGTTTTGTATGGTCAAATCTGCTTTCTTGCCGTCGAGTTCCGCAAAGGCGTCCATCGAGACGTCTGCCGAGGGTCGTTGAGCGAGTCAAGCGGCATGAGACTCTGTGACTATGTAGGTTCATTGGCTTTGGGCGGTCCTGTTGACAGGTGGTGACGCGATGCGACGGTGTCTGGCGGCGCGGTGTCTCGAGCAGTGGTGCATTGGTGCTGTTGTTCCAGGTTGTGCTTCGGGTGACGAGCTCTTTACGGGCGGCCGTCTCTGCTGGCGTATCCTTCAGCCGGTGGTCGCTCTAAATGCTGAAGAAAATGCAGGCGGGTCGGTGACTGTATCGGGCGGTTCTGGCCGCTCACCACTAAGCAATTGCTGTGACGTGGTAAGTCAGGCAAGCTACCATCAGCTTGCAATCCAATTACCATTCGAGTTGCACACCCTAGTCGTGAGCTTACAGGACTAACGCCTTGCGTTCTGGTGATTATTGTGCTTTCGTGTTGGGCATCGTTAGACAGCTGAAGATGAAGATACCTTGTCTGCGGCGCAGAAGGAGAAGGAGTGAGGGGCTGCAAAGTACCACGGCGCGGGAGGCGACGAGTCAATTGATGGTGGTTCGGTGTTCTGAGGAGCGGAAGTGGTGCCGTGCGCAGCGGATGTGTGCCTATGCAGTGTGCGTGGTTTCTTTGTAGTCTCAAAGGTGGCCACGACCATGATATAAATGCCATCATGAGAGTATGAACGATTATACATGGATGAACATTACTGATCTCGACGACCTACATTGTCGTGAAGTCAAGCTGGATCCCTTCTGTGGTGATCAATTCGCTCAGCTTTACCTTTCTACCTCGAAGACCGCGAAGCAATATTCTTCAAATTTCTTGGTTCTTCTCGTGGAAATGGAAGCCTCTCTTGAGTCAACATTACTTCCTCTTCGTCTTGGTCCTCGGAATTAGAAGCACAGCTTGTCGTCACCGATCCCTCGTTGTGGTCAGCATCTTGACCCGGTTCGTTCAATTCAGAGAAGATACCCTCCCAATGGGCTAGGACGTCATCAACTATATGTCATCCTCATCGTACGGCTCGTCGCCGTCGCCTTCCACTGTTCCCGATACATATCCACGTGCTGCAATACTTGCCGAAGCAGTAAGCGAGGTCGAGCTCCGTCTCTCAGGTGTTCTAAACGCTGACACTTTATCAAGCTCTCTTGTCGGTACCAAACGCTTGGCAGGGCTTTCCAGAACCACCTTCTTGGTGTATCGCTTCTTCAAATGTTCGCGGATAGCAGCGATCTTTGCCGCTTTTTCAGCGTCCATACGATTACGAAGCGCTGTGTGGATCAGTGCAAGCTCCGAAAAGTATCGCTCGCACGTGGCAGTGTTGATCGAGATGGAGAATATTGCTAGGGCTAGCTTCGGGAGAGTACTAGCTGGCCTGGCACATTTCAAATGATCCCAAAAAGCCGCCAATGGTGGCAGCGAGCGGTTCTGGAAGTTGTCGAGTGTCTTCGCCTTCTTGATGAACCGTCCCCAAGCCAGTCGGACATCTCTCCAATAATTGCACCCGGTTCTTCTCCAATCAACTTCTTGCAGTAATACTCAGCGATGTCACCAATGTTTTCTAACCCGGTCAAGCATGATGCTGGCAGATTCAGGGCATCTTTATAGTAAGCAGGATGCAAATAAAGAGCAAGCATGAAAAGAGGCTGTTCACACAATGTCCACCTCGCTTCAACTCGATCCAGCAGTTCATCACGATACACGCTTCCCCGAAATATTCCGTACAGATCTTGTAGAACAATGACAACATCCGCGAGAGTGTTTTCATCACTCTGCAACTTGAATGAAGCAAATCAGAGCGGGCGTGTCACCTCCTCAGCATCCTTGAGCGACACCCAAAACGAGTCTTTCTCGAACACATAGCAAGGCTGCGGAAATTCTTTGTCGCCGCGATACTTCACCGAGAACATACGTAGGGCTGTTTTAACGCGAAACAGTGAAGCAAAACAACGCTGCATAGAATTCCAACGGGTTGGACACAAGTCGAACAGCTTTCGCTCTGTCCCGTAAGTCAGGTTCATCAGCTCCTGAGCTCGCTTTAGCCATTTGGCAGAGGATTTGTTGAGAGACTTTACAGCCTTTTCCGCTTGAGAGGTCACTAAGCGAAAGGAATCCGACCTTAAAATACTCTTGACGAGATTATTCATATCATGCGCAAAACACTTCAGAAATACCACTCGAGGCCAGCGCACAGCAAGAACTCGACGAGCACGATTGCATTGTCCAGCATCATCGGTTACTACCGCACCAATTTTCCATCCATGTACTTCTGCTTTGATCATTATTTCCTCCATTTGCTTAGCCAATGTGAACCCGTCATGACTCGATTCAGTCGGAAAGAGACCAAAAGAAGTGATAGCACCAAAGAGAGCTAGCTGGACTCCAGTAGATGCCTCTTCACGATGTTCTGCCAGACGTCACTCAGGAAATTTACTCGACCACCCAAGACGTTCTGAATTTGCATCACCCCGTCAGCTTGTTCAGTAGAAACCTCTGCAGCATACTTGTTCAACAGATGCGTCAGTGTCCGACGAGCAGGAAGTTTTTCCACAGCAGCAGCGTTTAAACTTTCAACGAATCTTAGAGTCGATGGTCGCTCAATGAAGGTGTCTGGCAGTCGATTTTCAGCCTGAAACTCTATCAAACGCCTGATTATGAACTCGACCTGGGACTGATTGAGTGGCGAAGGCCTGCATAACGAATTCGATGCGGGCCCAAGGTCAGATAACGCAGCAGCTTCCACTGCAGCTTGAGCCATTCGAGACTCGGGCGTGTTTGAACAAACCGTAAGGTGATTCGATAGTGCTAGCTTGCTGCCATAAATTCTCGGAAGAATATCAGGAGCCACGGAATTGGTGTTGTTTCTCCTCGCCTCTGTGTCTGCTACCTCCTTCGCAGCCACGCAGTGAGACAGAGGTAGTAGAAATCATTGTAGTTGTTGCACGGCTCGTCCACCAGTTTCTTGAAGTGCCGACGTACTGGATCAGGCTTTCTCCCCATTATGTTCTCCCTAGCTTTCTTGGCAGCTTTGGCAGCTTCGAGTCGAAGCTCGACGTGTGAGGCAAACGCAAGAATCCGAGGTGGATCTCGAACTTCAATTGGGGCTGGCTCTCTTCTCCTCTCATTTATCTGATTTGACAGGGTTCATCGATAAAAATATTTTTACTCGCATAAAAATATAAATATAAATAAAAATATTTAAATATTTTTATTTATATATTTTTGTGCAAAATTCGAAAAATATTTTTATGCCATCCCTGATTAGAGGCCTTTAGCCGAACTGTGTTACTTGGAATGTGACAGTCATATTGCCGAGTAATCGACAATTTGGTGAATCTAACTTTAGCAGAACCGTTCTCGTTCCTCTCGGCCTGATGTCGAGGACGCTTAAAATTAGTCAGTCTTGAGCACAAATTAATTAACAACCCATTACAACATCAGCCAGGTCTAGGAAAAATGGTGTTTCGTTTCACTGAGGAGAACGACAAAGGGCTGATAAAGGAAGTGATTGCCCAAAAGCCGTTTGTAGCTAAGTACGGGGAGGCTGCCCGTGTGGGGGCACACGTGGCCGAACGAGTGTCAACAGCGATCAAGGAAACAGTATTAGAGAAGCAAATCCGAGATCGTGTCCGCCTGCTCAAGAAGAACTGAAGGGCAGGCGAGCTCCGCTCGGCCTTAGGAAGTGGAATCGAGGAGAATATCGACGCCGTCAACGAGCAGAGTCATTATGAGACTTTGGGTGGGTTGGTTGGGAGGTACATACTGCTTGAAGATGCATTTAACGACGACAAGAAGTACCTGTTGTCGCTGGATCGCTCCAGCAGCTTACCAATACGGCCCGTACGCGTACGGCCCTTCGTTTGGTGGGAGCCCGTCGTATCAGCAGCCGATGAACGACCAGGCCACTTTTCAGCGGCCGTATTCTTTGTCGTTGGTCCCGCCAACTGAGACTCCGTCTCGCTTCATCGAGGTGGCGTAGCCCTTGCGGGACCGCCTCCTCTTCCGTATGAGGGCCGTCACCTTGAGGATCGTGATACCTCTTCAGACGACCCACATAGAACGTCGGGTGCGTTGTCATCGACTTAGGCAAGTCGATCGTGTAGGCCGCACCATGCCTGGCCAGGACCGTGAAAGGTCCAATGAAGCGTTGGTTCAGTTTATTGCTACCAACGGAGCTTACCAGATTTAGGGTAAGTTCTAGTGTAAAGAAGGACTAAGTCACCCACATTAAACACGTTAATGTTTCCTATTCCATGTTTGTCAGAGTAATCCTTTTTATATTGGGCGGTAGCCATAGCATCCCTAACCCGGCTTATGATATTAAGGCTATCATCGACAAAGGTCTTCAATTTATATCGCAATTAGACCGGTGTCACGTCAGACACTTGGGAGGAAAGAGCTTTCCGAGCCTCTCCCCTTACGATGGAAGGCGCAGAGCTTCCCCGCAGTGCCATAGGCACTTGGGGCTGCCGCAGTCCGTTCATATAGAACGGGGTAAACCCTGTCGACACGTGGACCGCGTTGTTGAGTGCAAACTCAACCATAGACAGGCGATTCGACCAAGTGCCCGGAGAGTCCGCACAGACACTCCGAAGCGTGTCTTCGAGGACGCGGCTAACCTGCTCCGTCTGGCCATCCGTTTGGGGATGGTCCGCGGTGGACATCAGTAGTCTGCTTCCGAGTAATTGGAACAGGGTCTTCCAGAACCCGGCCGTAAAGCGCGGGTCTCGATTGGAGACAATGGTCTCTGGGAGACCGTGATAGAGAACACACCATCGATACCTAAAGTCGATGGTGAAGCGGAGAAACGAGTAGCGGCTGCGTCCAGCGACAGTGAGTCCGACACAAAGCCGAAGGAAAATAAGTTTAAGGCCGCCGTGAAGCAAATCACCACGCAGAAAAAGCAGCAGGGCAGCCGGTATGGTCCAGGTGGTGAGCAGCAAGCTAACAAGCCACCACGTTGTTTAAAGTGCGGGCAGTCGACGCATTGGGCAGTTGCGTATCCAAATGGAATCACGTGCTTCACATGCAGAGGCTCCGGTCATTTCGCGAGGGACTGCACGGATCCTAACGCAAAAGCGAGAAACGACGAGTACATGAAGACGCGCGTGCCAAAGGACAAGCCGACGGAAAACTAAGGACGGGCGCCGTAGAGGGGATTCAGCGTCCGGAGACAAATGGAACACCCCGGCAGACGATGAGCGGCACAAGAATGGTGATAGCAAAGAGCGGACTAGATCGCGAGGAAGGCGGGGCGATCGCAACGAGCACGGAAAGGCAATCAGTGCCGTGCAACGAGCGAGCCAATACACCGCTGATGGTGATGAAGGAGAATTACGGGATGAACGAAGTGCTGAAGTGCATGCGCGAGGATGCAGCAGTACACGACGGGACACGAGCGGCAATTTACGTAGCTACGGTGCGGCCGACAATGGCGGGTGCACGGTATCTCCGCGCTCAAGATGGAGAACTTAACAAGCAACGTGACGTGGAGCTTGACGACCACCGACATCAAGCTGAGGAAGGCGCGCGAAGGGTCGAGACAGAAGTGAACGCTGCAGTGACTAGTGAGTCCTGGCGACGACGTTGCTGGTAGACGCGGAAGTGAATTCGTTGGGGCTGCAAAACGACGTGCTGGTCGGGAACGAAGACACGGAGTTGACGGAAGGTGCCCCGGAGTACAGTGTAGCCAAGTTGAGGCTAGCGTGCAAGACCACCCGCAAGAAAGCCAAACGACAACGAGTTGCGCAGGTGCAGGCCAAGTGACGGAGTGTCAAACGCGAAGTACAAGCTGAACTACAGCGAGTGACCGGTGTACAACTGGAAGGTCGGCGGCGGAGTGCGGCAGACGCGATAAAGGAGCTGGTACCGAAACGACTTCAGCGACCTGCATGCCTCGAACCGAATGACGAAGATGATGTACGAGTTAGTTTGGTACAACGACGATGAGATGATGGCGGTGAGCAACGTACGAGTCATGGCGACGAAGTCGATTATGTCGAAGCTAATGACGGACTGCCCACGTCCAATGTCGAGGTATGCGACGAACGGCGACAGATCAAGTTGGACAGTTGTGCACGCTACACAATCGCGGGGACCAAATGGATGCAATACGGCGACAAGGTCGACTGCGAAGCTCCAGTAGACTATGTAGAAGGCATTGGTGGCTTCCTATTGAACGTGGTGGGCGTCTGGCGCTTCGAGTAGCGCAGTGTGTTCAACGAGTTGATCGTGGTGGAGGCATGCGTGGTGGACGGATGCACCGACGAGTTTCTGCTGGGCGTCGATTTCATGAGGAAGCATGGCGCTGTCATGGACTTCAGCAAAGGCGAGATTCGGTATCGTGCCACCGAATGAGCTGTGGTAGTCTCATTCAGGACGTACGAAGATGTCGGAAGTGCGAGAGTCGCCGCAGTGCGACTAGTGAGAATACGCAGATGTTGGCAAGTGCAGTGACGCCAGTAGAAGTAGCCGTACCTGCGGGAGATGGTGAGCAGGGCATTTTCATACCAACGAGGTACACTGGCGCAGTGATTCTGGCTGCAACGGTGACTACGGCGAGAAATGGTCGTGCATGGGTCCCTGCCGTCAATTCGAACAGTAAGCTCGCAAGGTTGCCCCTCAAGAAAGAACTAGGAACTTGGATCCCGATCGATGCAGAGATGACTGTGCTGTCAATGAACCGCGGGCTTGACCGAGAAAAATTGCATTCGTGGCTGGACAAGATGGGTGACGTGACGACACCCCTTGATGACGAACATGAAGTGCAAATTGGAGTCGAAGAGCCCAGCGAGCGAGCATTGATGTTGAAACTGCTGAGAATTTATCGTAAGCTGACTATCAATACGGGTGATTGTCCACCTTCAACAGCATTGGACATACAGCACCATATCGACACGGAAGATTCTTCACCGGTAATGATGAAACGCAGGAGGCATGCTCAGACCGAGGACAAGGTCACGGAAGAGAACGTCAGTAAAATGCTGCAAGCCGGCGTTTTCGAAGAGGGAAACGGCGCGTGGGGTTTTCCGGTGGTGCTTGTGCGTAAGAAGGATGGAGAAGTGCGGTTCTGCGTGGACTGCCGCGCGTTGAACAAAGTAACGAAGAGAGACGTGTATCCTTTACCACGCATCAATGATACGCTCGAGGCCTTGGGTGGCGCTCTACTCTTTACCACGCTTGACTTGAGAGCAGGGTACTGGCAGATTTGGTAGCCCCGAAGACCGGGACAGAACGGCCTTCATCACGAAGAAGGGCCTCTACCTGTTCGTTCGTATGCCTTTTGGACCAAGTAATGCTCCATCCACTTTTCAGAGAATGGTGAACAGTGTATTAAGAGGCCTTACCTGGTCTACTTGTTTGGTCTATCTAGATGACATTGTGGTTTTCACGCTCGGAGGTATCGAGCGACATGTGATGGAATTGGCATGTGTGTTGGAGCGACTTGCAGCTGCAGGGCTAACGCTAATGCTCAAGAAGTGTATGTTTGCAGCGAAATCGATGTAATACTTGGGGCACGAGTTAAGTAGCGAAGGAGTCCGTCTATTGCCACGTTTGATATCTTCAGTGCAGAACTTCCCGAGACCGGCGGATGCCGTTGAAGTCAAGAGGTTTGTGCACTTAGCAGGGTACTACATGCGACTTGTTGAAGGATTCGGGTCGATCATGGCGCCCCTAACGAAGCTGCTGCGTAAGGACGTCGAATGGGAGTGGACATCGGCTCAAGAGGCCGAGTCCGAGCACGTCTGGGCGATTTTGACAACCAAGCCCTTGTTGATCTACCCGGACTTCCGACTTCCTTTCCGAGTAGTCACTGATGCTAGTCAAGTCGGACTAGGAGCGTGCTTGATACAGGACCAAGGCGACGGATGGCGGCCAGTGGCGTACGCTAGTAATGTGAACAGCGTAGCGGAAAGTAAGTATGGAATCACGGAACTGGAATGCTTGGCAGTGTTGTGGACCATCAAGTTGTTTGGACCATATCTGTATGGCAGGAGCTTCATGATCGTGACGGACCATGCTGCGCTCAAGGGGTTAATGACGAGCACAAACTTGACGGGTAAGTTACATCGTTGGGCCCTCCGCTTCAAGAATACGAATTTGAAGTGCACTATGGACCTGGCAACACGATCGTGGTAGCTGATGCTCGTAGCATTAGCAGCAGTAGATCGGCGTCGGCGAACGAAGAAGAAAGTCAACGCTGCTGAACGACCAGTAGTGACGGCGGATACTGTCGCGAGAAGCACGTCGACACCGGCATCGCCCGTCGATGTAGTAGGTGTAGCAGCATTTGGTGACATTGAAGGGACGGACAAGCAGCAATCAGTTGCGACGGACATCGCGACAGCAGGTAGTACGAACATGAGGACGGCCGAGTTGCAGCCGGTAGCGACAATGGCACCTGTTGTTCGTCCAGGGGAACCACGAGTACGGGTACGAGACCGACAGCAGGAGCAGCAGCGGCACCAGAGGGTGGACTTCGCTGTCTACGCCTAGAATTCGGGACGCCACTCCACGATGGCTTTGTCGCCAAACGAACGAATTGATGCCGGTAGTAGCTGCGCAACACGAGCGTGGCCGAAGCGGGTGAATTGACGCATTATCATCGCAGGTTGCTCGAAGCAATTAGAAGCAGTCATCAGTATGCCGAACAAGTGCGACGACGTGAGCAGCAGCGCCAAGCACGCTATTACAACCGAAGAGTGGAAGAAAAACGAAGTTTCGCTACTGGTGATCGGGTCTGGATGTATCGGTCACAAAAGGACCAAAGGCAACCAAATTCGTGCACTCTTGGATCGGACCCATGAAGATTGTCGATTCTGCAGGTTTCGACAATTATCTGATCGAGAGGGAGGACAATACTGGAGGTGTGGAGCAATTTTATCGTATGTGTCGTTCCTTGTGACGTTTCACTATCCTACAGCACTGCTAAAGAAAGCCGCGGCCGACGTGGAGGCACAGCTCGTGTATGAAGGCGAACGCGACCGCCAGAAGGATGTCTCGACGCCAGGAGCGACTACTCGCGCAGCGGCGGCTCCTGTGCAAGCGGCAGCAGCTGCAGGAAAAGAAAAAGCGAAGACGAAGAGCAGTGGCGAGTGAGAACACACGGGGACGACAGGACGAAGAGCTGGTGGAGCTACGCAGGAGACGACGTCGCAACAAGGCCGGTCACTACGTTTTGGAGTATGAGCTGCAGCCCGTATGTCAACCACACGGAGCAGAGGACGGTGAACGACGATGGGTGTCAGTCACGGAGTATGACGAACTCTATCAGGCTGGCAGAGTCGTGGAAGACTCTGATAGTGAAGAAGGCGTGTAACAGTGGGGTGCAGCCATGGGCATGGGGTACAGCGGCAGCAGGCGGCGAAGCAGCTGATGGCTACATTGAAGCAGTCGCCGAGATCCAGGAGCTGCGGAAGCTGAGGACTGCACAAGTGAGATCTTGGGTGCCAGGAGACGCCTCGAAGACCTCCAGCAAGACCACGAAGAGGCGTTGACAATGAGTGGCCGGCAGAACAACAGGCTGAGGGGTTAGTGAGATGACACTCACTTCCGAATTTGATCTCGCGGGCTCAAGACATACAGCTTGAAGATCGACGGTGCGAACACTTCTGAAGTGCAGTCAATGACGAACGAGGCTTGGAGGTCGGATACGAAGTCAGGTTCACGTACGGGTGCGAGTGACAAGGGGTGTGACGGCTGAATCCACGGCCTCTGTGTCTAAGTACGTGTGTACGTGCAGGTACCTATACGAGAACGGGGCAAAGTACGAGTTGAAAACAAGGTAGAGCTGCGTTGAATAAATAGGAACGAGAGTTCCGGCTACTTTGCAGTGGCCTACGGTGTGTTGAAGTTGTTCAAAACGGACTACTGGGGGTCCACCGCAGCAAGCACAAACCAAATACGATTCCGTCGGCAGACAGACGTTAATTAGTCCTGTTACAAGGTGTTGCCTATTCACGCAGATTACAGTAATAATAAACCATTTTTAACCAATCAGCTGACGAAGCGAACATTTATGCTCGGCGTCTTTTTGGCCACTACATGTACAGAGAACCCTGGTCAACTTAATACTACCCATGGACGCACTTCCTATTAAGTATTACATGGTTATTATATAGTAGAGGGAGCACCACAACCTGAAGACCGGTGTTAATCTCTGGGTTTGTAAGAAGGCATGGATGACTGATGTGTTGTATCAGGCGTGGCTGTGCGAGCTTGACATGCATCAACAACGGTGCAATATTGCCCTCGTACGCAACATTGTCCTGGGAAACCTGCAGCTCAAGCCGTAATTGTCATTTAACTACCGCCCAATAACATCTCTCGTTTGCAACCGCCCGACGCTGGAATCATATCGGCGGCTCCAGCATGAGTTAAACGTGAGGAGGCGGGTGCGACTACCAACAATAGTCATACCCGTTGATATACCCAAGTATTAGATATTAGCACCCTACCAATATACCGGTACTTCCAGGAAGCAAAACGGTGGATGAAGTCCTGTTGGCATGATGTACACCCCGATGTGGAAACGAAGGTTTTGTCAGGCCTTCGGACGCTGCGGGAGCGGCTGCGGACGCAAACCCCGGGTGAGCTAATACTGGAAACATCAGCAAACTCCTGGTGAGCTCATCTGAGCTTCGCAGATACCAGGTCTATTGTATCTGCAGGGCCACTTAGCCCTGGGTGCTAGGAGTTTGGTGCTTGTTGAATTCCTTGCTTGGTACTCAAAGGGTGTTGTACATGTAAGCACATACAAAAGCCAAGTGTATATTTGGTGGGGCCAAGATTGGGGGTGGTGGCGAATAATCAATGCCCGAATTGACCCAATTTGACTACAGTACTTTCTAGGAATCTATGGTCGAAAGTACGGTGGTACCGTATTCCCCCTGTCAGAGGCGTCTCCCGATATACACACGGGATAGGGTTTAATGCCTTGAGCATAAACAGTGAAATACAGACAACGACGGATAAATCCGACCGACCAAAAAATCCGACATTTAGTGGGTAATAACCAGGCTCCCATAATAAACTCATCGCGGGTTTTATCCAATCAGCTTAACATAATCCACTTTTACACCAATTACAGAACCAAAAAAATGAATGGCTCCTGTTAAAATCTCCTCCCGCAAAGCTAAAACAAGGCTCATTTTGCACTATGATACGCGCCGAGCGCAGCTTCTCTATTAAAAAGAAGCGACAAGCGTTAAGCGTAGTGGAGCAGCACGGCGTGCGGGAGGCTTCGGAGCAGCTCGGCATCGCTCGCGGCACCCTCTACGATTGGAAGAAACAAGCCGACGGCATTTTTAGCTTCAAGGGCAGCGCTATGTCGAAGACGCTCAAAGGACAGGGGCGCAAAGAACTTTCTCCTGGCGTCCCTGACCTAGTCACTTACATGAAAGATGTGAGGCGGAGTGAAGCGGTGCGTGTTGTACTTCGTATTTGTATACTAATGAAACTAACTAACATTTTCATCTTAAATGTACAGGTGTTGTCTACTTCTGGCATGATAGAGTTCATGCACAAGCTCTATCCAGACTGGATGAAGGCATACCTCTCTGGGAAGGAAAGCGGCGAGCTCGCACTCGAGCGTATGGTCCAGCGCATTGCCAATCGGTAACAGCATGTATGTATATTTGCAAAATGTTGTGTATTATGAAAATTTTACCATTTACTTAATGTTTTATTTTGAATAAAGGTACGGATTTTCCTCGCAAAAGCCGCAGGCTGCCAAAATGACGACAGAAGAGCTGGAGGAGACCGGGCACGCTTCGCTATCGAGTTTTGGGACAAGTACAAGGATTTTGAAGGCGGTGGCATACTAAACGTCGATGAAACAGCGATCATGTTTGATATGCCACCAACCAAGTCCTGGGCAGGGAAGGGGCGAAAGGATGCAGCGCGAACTCTGGGGGCAAACAAGCACGCAGGTCGCATGACTGCTGTGCTCACTGTACGCGATGACGGTAAATATTGTGATTTATTTGATATTTTATTGATAATTTTCTCATATTTAATTTTTGATATTTTCAGGTCGCAAAATGCCGATTCTTTTCATCATCCGAGGTGTTCCAGGGGGTAGGATTGAACAAGATGAATTGGGGCAGTATCCGGACGGACACTTCTACGCTGTGCAAGAAAACGCTTGGATGGATGCGAGGGTTTGGAAACTTTACGTTGAAAAATTACTAAAATTTGAAATAGATGGCCCCGCTGTTCTTCTTCTTGACAACTTTGAGTATCATGTGTCAGAAGAAGGACAGCGGATTCTGGCGGAGGAGGCAAATGCTACTGCGGTCCCATTGCCACCAAACAGTACAGCGGTTTGTCAACCGCTTGATGTCGGTATCATGGGACCTCTAAAAGCTAAACTTCGTAACCGTGCTGGCAGACGCACAGGTGGTACCGCTAAGGAAAACGCATCCGCGCTATAAAGTCTACGATTGCCGCGTGGAAGGCCATCAAAAGAAAAACAGTTATCCGTAGCTTCAAGAAAGCAATTCCCCACCATCCCGAGATAACAGTTTAATCGAAAGATTCTTTTCTACCCAACTATACGGTTATTGATTTGTTTTTGTGCTTGCACCTTTAATTTCAGCCAATAATACGCTTATTTAAAAACCGTCGGATTTTTTTGTCTGGATCCGTACACTATGGAGGATACCGCTAAGTCATGTCGGATTTATCCGTCGTTGTCTGTACACGAATTTAATCAAATATATACCGGTATTGGTACCGGTACAGTTGATGAAGGCGCTGGGGTAGAGGCTCTGCGTGTTCGCGCAGGAAGAGCACACCCAGCTACATGCAGGAGCAGTTCGTTGACCTAGATACAATCCGCTAAATATGTAATACTGCAGTCCTACGACAACTACCGGTAAGCATCCGATTAGAATCGCCGGCATCAGATGATGGCAGCAGCACCGTCCCTGTCGGATGCGAGGTCGGCCCATGGCGCCAAAAATCGAATGTCCATAGGGCAATGCCACATCAACAAGTTCTCGTGCGCCACTCGGCAGGCAAAGAAGCTGGTGGCGGGGCGCAGCACGGCATAGTGTCGGAGCTGGCCTTCCAGCTGCTCGACGTTCTGCGCACCCACCGAGCAGGTGTCCTTCGCAGCGCACGCTGAGCTTCCGTAACCTTCTCCTTCGGCCCCTTGCCTCTCGCTAACATAGATGGCCAAAGCGAAGCGTCCGGCCAGCAGCCGGTGCCGACGCGGTGTTCCATGTGACGCGGCACGTCCCTGACGCTCACACGGTCCTCCTTCTTCCATTCTTCCCCTGATTCTCGAATGAAGCACGGTCATACAATTTCGACTGGGAAACTAGTAAATTACCGGTATTCATGTGACCCTTATGACAAAAAATCGAACCATCTGCAATTTCTAGATCGACCATTGGCTAAAAAAAACACTGACGCCTCTGACAAAGCGACGCTTCTGACAGGGGATTACGGTACCCCTATTATTTAACTGTCACTGGGTGGATCTAGAAGACGTTTTCGGCAGGGACTTGAGTGGTATGTCGATCTTTTCGTGAGCCAAAGCGCGTGCATGCTCCAATTCCAATCTTTTTCTTGTATTTCACGGTTTAATGCAATTCGAACCTGGTGTTGTCTTTGCTGAGCGTGAAGCTGCTGCTCAAATTGTTGGCGATGGAGCTCCATATCTTCACGTAAGCGTTTGTCTTGACGACTTCCAGTTGAAAAGCATTTTTCCGTTTTTAGCTAGTGTGGACCTAGTCGAGGGCAGGGCTGCCGATTATTGCATTGTTATCTATTGCAAGACCGCAGACGAAATAGATTATTGATGCTGCAGGGAAATGCCTGAGCCGGAGCCCGAGAATGAGTCTCCCGAGGAAGACGCGAGTTCAACTCACGTCGGAGCTCGGCAATCTCCCCGCGGAGATTGTCACGATCAAGCTCGGTCATCCGGCAATCCACACGCTCGAGGATGTCGCCCACGTCGAGGCGCAGGTCCGCCAAGGAAACTAGAAGGGCTTCAAGAGCCCCGCGCTTTCCGGACTGCGCAGCAGCCTGTCCCCCTAAAAATCTCAAGGGCGTACACCCGGTCGTGAAGCTGTCGGATCTCATCCTGCTGGACAAGCACGAACGAGTCCCGGGACCCAGTCGCGGTCCGAGGCGTCTCCTGTCGCGCCGGAGCATTATACTCAAAGGCGTGCGAGGCCCCGCCGGTCTCCTTGACCGTAATGGGTAGACCCACTACCACGCTGAGAGAGCACTCCGCGAGAGGCACCGCCAAGGCAAGCGCCAGCTCTTGGTAAAGTGGCGGGGTTACAGAACTCATTGGAGCCGATTGAACGGCTCCAGGTTGACTGCCCAGGCTGTCGAGATCTGGGAGCAGACCCGACGGCAGCTTCGTAAGTAGTCCTGGCCTTCTTGGCCGAATGCGGTGGTATAGCGACAGCAGCCGCAACGCTATACCCGCGCTGATCATGAGCGCTGATCATGGCTTTACGCCGGAGCTCCTCCATTTGACCTGTAAGCTGACGCTTACTGATCAGATGAGCGAACTCAATGCGAAAGTCGCGCTGATCAAGAATGGCGGACATACTCTGTACGCCCCGGAGGCGGTCGATCTCCTGAGGGGTGACACCACGAAGGAAGAGCCACTTTCAGAAGAGATCCTCCGCCTGAGCACTCGACAAAGTGTTCACGGGTTGGACTCAGGGATAACCCCAAACGGGCGCAAGCTCACCCTTGTTCTCAGCCTTCTTGCGAAGACTAGTGAACTTTGAGTGGGGTTCGGTGTGGTGCCAACAACACGCATATGGCAGCCTCTAAGTTGTTATAAAACAACGGGTGGACCTCCACCAAGGTCCGCTCGAAAGCGCCCTTGGAGGTTCGCCCTCCGATAAGCGCTGCGCGGTGCCACGAGCTGCTCCAAGAACAACGGATACTCCGTGTTCTCATCGGGCGGGAAGTAGCCCTTCAAATACGGGGGCTCTGCACGCAAAGTGCCTCGCAGGCGAGCAGCCGCAAGGCGCTCCTGTTGTTCATCAAGAGTATTGACAACAACCTTAGGCACGTGAACCTGCCCGTCCTCCTTCGAAATCGGACGAAGACTCGAACAACGGTGGTTCTTTCTCTGCCGTGGTCACCTCTTGGAGAGGTGACTGAGAAGCAACACGCTTTTGGTCGCGGCGCGCTCGTCCAGAATGACACGCGCGCGCTCATGACCTCCGACAGAGTCAGGTACTTGGGAGGCGAAGCCTCTTCGACGTCGCCATCACCAGTGTCGTCCGCGGCGGCATTCGCCAAAGCTGCAGCGTCAACAGCTGCAGATGGCTTGACTCGTCGTCCTCGCCACGCTCCTCGCCTTTGGGCGACGACGGATTGTCGTCCAGGTCAGCCTCAGCACCAGAGAATCTGACCAGAGCGTTAAGCTCAGCATCGATGGAGCCATATGGACTGTGATTCTTATAGACGAACCGAGGATTCGGTTTGTCGTCAGGTGACATCGATCGCGATCGACTTCGCCGTGGCGAACCCACAGCCCGCATGGCCGCCTCGACGGCTTCATCGAGGGCCGAGGCCTTGCCGCGAGGCTTGGCCTGGTCGGACTTCAACCGCGAGGTCTTAGTCTTGAAGGTGCTTTCGCACCGTGGCGTGTCTTCTTTGAGGGCATGCTGCACGGGCCAATGTGGAGGCCAGGGAGTACTTGAGAAATGCCAAGCACCCCGAAAGATCAGCCAACCGTGGCGCTCTACTGTCGATTGAATTCGACCGCGGGAAATGTTGAGAAACATTGTCTCCCTCCCGATTGGCTGGTACAGTCTTAGCGCGTAAGTGGTGGAGGGCTACCAGAAGAGTGACGGGGTCACTTTTCTAAGATGGGTACACATCGACTCCACGTCACTTATGGTGTGGAGCACACCATACGTCACCGACGTGCCACAGCCAGCGGTTCATATTACATATAGAACAAACTAAAGGTTACTTAGAAATTGTATTACAGGCCAATTTAAGGTACACCGCTATTCTAGCCACCAAGCTCCTGCAGACCAGGAGCTCGTTAACTGCCGTTCACCAAGAGTTTGCATACTCTTGAAGCTACGCTTCCTCAAGCAAGGTGCTTGTGTGACCCCCGTCACATCACTCATCTCCGCATTATATAAAGTTTCGCAGGATACAAGTTGTACACCTCAATCTCGATTTTTGTGCAATTTGGAATCATGGTTAGACAAGACGACACTTGGCGACGCTACAGCCTATAGCGAGCCCAGCACAACCTTCGAGCCGGGGGGCGAGGGCGGACACTGTGAGCCTGCCACAGAGCCAGGTTCTCATCTAGTCGCCATGACGAAGCAAGAGAGCTACGCGTGGTAGGAAATCTACTAAGGACGGTGTGCGCGCTGTTGACGCGAATCCGTCCGCACCATGTGTGCTGGTGAGGGTAATACTGGAAACGCGAGGATCGCGACCCCACGTACGTCTATATCAATATCATTTAGGTGATACAGTAGTTTAGTTAACCCTTCTAGCCCCGCCGCTTACTCTGTATCCTACATAATAAGCAATAATCTTGATTAAAGTATCCCTCGAAACATGCGAGAATTATGCTGCTGTAAGCCCTTCCGCTCTCAATGATCAAGAACCAAGCATATTTGGCACAAAGACGCAGCGAAAATGGTCATAGCATTGACAATGTATCCAACATCTGCGAGAATAGCGATCTTATATCTATTGGCTCCCAGAAAGAAAGAGCACGGTCAAAGCATGTCACGTAGAAATACCCAGCATTTTCTTTATGGATACTTCTTTATTTGATCGCTAGGCGTCAGCCAACCATCCTAGACGCCAACCGGAGACTCTCCGACCGCGGAGCGCGCGCAGAGGAAGAATTTGCCCAGTTCCTATCTAACGGTTTAGTGAGGAGGAGCTGGGCAATTTCTTCTGCATGCGAACCAGGATGACAAGACAAGGGTAACTAACTAGCTCGTATGGAATATTCCAACTCCTCGTTCTTACCCTCACGCTAACAGAACGTTATCTTCGTTTTCAGACATGGTGGAGTCCTCTTGCCGTCATTCTACATATTCGGGCCATATCGGAGACAACATGAGCGCGTTACTGCCTTTGGCGTCCCGCTTTGAACAGAAGAAATGCACACGGCCCCTCAATACAAACAGACACAAAGGTATGGTCTCCGTTTGTACAGCATGCTCAAGGAATAGAAGTTAGGCATGCTGACTAACGTGCGCTGCTGAATGTGATACTGATAGGGAGCAAATAGTCTAAAATACTCAGCGACAGCTACGTTAAGTTGACGCACGTGTGGAATCTCGAACGATAACGTTGGCGCTAATGGTAGACAGAGCCTTCATACCAACACTGCATGTCGTTACATTTCTGGGGATACTCTACATCATAAAGATATACCATCCGGAAGAAGAAATATTACCAAACACTTTACTCTGTATCATCCTGACTTACCAGTATGCGCCTCAGTATAATCCATCGTGTGCAACTCTATACTTCTGTATCATCCGGAATAAAGTCATTCATTACATCAGCATATTCAGTACGATCAGTCGCAACACTAGCACCTTAGTTCGATCATCCGCGCTCAGTTCAGATCGATCGCATTGAGAAGCCTTATGAGCAGCTGATCCTGGGTCCGTGACCGGAGGCATCACCAAAGACATCACCATTGAAACCGGTCTTGTCGTCGTGGGAGCCGTTGACGTCTGAGGTGGTAGCCAACCTACAATTGTGCACGACGCTGGCATATTACTCGGGTTGATGTAGGAGCTGTGTGTGCGTCCGGTGATGGAGCTCGAAATGACTGGAAAGACTCAGTATTGCCTAAGAACAAACGTATCATTAGCATACCAGCAACATTAGATGCAATGGGGACACCCGTCTTCATAGGTGTCGAATTCGCGTCATAGATCATCCCTATGGTCCTTGATCGTTGACCGTGTGTATGGGCAGCTCCCTGTCATACCTGTAGGCTTCCGCTTGTTCTCGGCCTCTATGCATAGCTTGCGTAACCGCTGTGTGGGCGTACTCTCCACGGGGCGTTCGTCGTTTCCGAAATGAGGTGTATGAGTGGGCGGCGGACATGTGGGCGTGGGATTTCAAGAGAATGTACAAACCTGTTTGGGACTTATATTCATGTTTCTTTTGCAACGGAAGATTCCCCGTCTATCTACCCATCACCCATCCAGAAGAAAGGATCGACTGGTCCTCGCCCATACAAAAACTATTTGCGGCGTTAGACCTTGTAGCCAAGTTAGCTGGATATTAAATCCTATTAAAAGGCTTATTCGGTATGATACCGAATACGGGGCTAGAAGGGCACGCGTAACGCTAGGCACATTGTCTCCTTAACTGGCGTTGGTGGTCACGGCGGTGTCATGCTGCTGCTGCACGCCTCAGTTCTGTTCGTCTATTATTGGCTAATATCCGGTCAATATTTTTGACGGTTGCCAAAACTACACGTATTGTACTCGGAATGGGTATTGTGGATTTCGGCCAAATTTGCGGAATAGTCTACAATACTCAGCGACAGCTACGTTAAGTTGACGCACGTGTGGAATCTCGAACGATAACGTTGGCGCTAATGGTAGACAGAGCCTTCATACCAACACTGCATGTCGTTACATTTCTGGGGATACTCTACATCATAAAGACATACCATCCGGAAGAAGAAATATTACCAAACACTTTACTCTGTATCATCCTGACTTACCAGTATGCGCCTCAGTATAATCCATCGTGTGCAACTCTATACTTCTGTATCATCCGGAATAAAGTCATTCATTACATCAGCATATTCAGTACGATCAGTCGCAACACTAGCACTTTAGTTCGATCATCCGCGCTCAGTTCAGATCGATCGCATTGAGAAGCCTTATGAGCAGCTGATCCTGGGTCCGTGACCGGAGGCATCACCAAAGACATCACCATTGAAACCGGTCTTGTCGTCGTGGGAGCCGTTGACGTCTGAGGTGGTAGCCAACCTACAATTGTGCACGACGCTGGCATATTACTCGGGTTGATGTAGGAGCTGTGTGTGCGTCCGGTGATGGAGCTCGAAATGACTGGAAAGACTCAGTATTGCCTAAGAACAAACGTATCATTAGCATACCAGCAACATTAGATGCAATGGGGACACCCGTCTTCATAGGTGTCGAATTCGCGTCATAGATCATCCCTATGGTCCTTGATCGTTGACCGTGTGTATGGGCAGCTCCCTGTCATACCTGTAGGCTTCCGCTTGTTCTCGGCCTCTATGCATAGCTTGCGTAACCGCTGTGTGGGCGTACTCTCCACGGGGCGTTCGTCGTTTCCGAAATGAGGTGTATGAGTGGGCGGCGGACATGTGGGCGTGGGATTTCAAGAGAATGTACAAACCTGTTTGGGACTTATATTCATGTTTCTTTTGCAACGGAAGATTCCCCGTCTATCTACCCATCACCCATCCAGAAGAAAGGATCGACTGGTCCTCGCCCATACAAAAACTATTTGCGGCGTTAGACCTTGTAGCCAAGTTAGCTGGATATTAAATCCTATTAAAAGGCTTATTCGGTATGATACCGAATACGGGGCTAGAAGGGCACGCGTAACGCTAGGCACATTGTCTCCTTAACTGGCGTTGGTGGTCACGGCGGTGTCATGCTGCTGCTGCACGCCTCAGTTCTGTTCGTCTATTATTGGCTAATATCCGGTCAATATTTTTGACGGTTGCCAAAACTACACGTATTGTACTCGGAATGGGTATTGTGGATTTCGGCCAAATTTGCGGAATAGTCTACAATACTCAGCGACAGCTACGTTAAGTTGACGTACGTGTGGAATCTCGAACGATAACGTTGGCGCTAATGGTAGACAGAGCCTTCATACCAACACTGCATGTCGTTACATTTCTGGGGATACTCTACATCATAAAGACATACCATCCGGAAGAAGAAATATTACCAAACACTTTACTCTGTATCATCCTGACTTACCAGTATGCGCCTCAGTATAATCCATCGTGTGCAACTCTATACTTCTGTATCATCCGGAATAAAGTCATTCATTACATCAGCATATTCAGTACGATCAGTCGCAACACTAGCACTTTAGTTCGATCATCCGCGCTCAGTTCAGATCGATCGCATTGAGAAGCCTTATGAGCAGCTGATCCTGGGTCCGTGACCGGAGGCATCACCAAAGACATCACCATTGAAACCGGTCTTGTCGTCGGGAGCCGTTGACGTCTGAGGTGGTAGCCAACCTACAATTGTGCACGACGCTGGCATATTACTCGGGTTGATGTAGGAGCTGTGTGTGCGTCCGGTGATGGAGCTCGAAATGACTGGAAAGACTCAGTATTGCCTAAGAACAAACGTATCATTAGCATACCAGCAACATTAGATGCAATGGGGACACCCGTCTTCATAGGTGTCGAATTCGCGTCATAGATCATCCCTATGGTCCTTGATCGTTGACCGTGTGTATGGGCAGCTCCCTGTCATACCTGTAGGCTTCCGCTTGTTCTCGGCCTCTATGCATAGCTTGCGTAACCGCTGTGTGGGCGTACTCTCCACGGGGCGTTCGTCGTTTCCGAAATGAGGTGTATGAGTGGGCGGCGGACATGTGGGCGTGGGATTTCAAGAGAATGTACAAACCTGTTTGGGACTTATATTCATGTTTCTTTTGCAACGGAAGATTCCCCGTCTATCTACCCATCACCCATCCAGAAGAAAGGATCGACTGGTCCTCGCCCATACAAAAACTATTTGCGGCGTTAGACCTTGTAGCCAAGTTAGCTGGATATTAAATCCTATTAAAAGGCTTATTCGGTATGATACCGAATACGGGGCTAGAAGGGCACGCGTAACGCTAGGCACATTGTCTCCTTAACTGGCGTTGGTGGTCACGGCGGTGTCATGCTGCTGCTGCACGCCTCAGTTCTGTTCGTCTATTATTGGCTAATATCCGGTCAATATTTTTGACGGTTGCCAAAACTACACGTATTGTACTCGGAATGGGTATTGTGGATTTCGGCCAAATTTGCGGAATAGTCTACAATACTCAGCGACAGCTACGTTAAGTTGACGCACGTGTGGAATCTCGAACGATAACGTTGGCGCTAATGGTAGACAGAGCCTTCATACCAACACTGCATGTCGTTACATTTCTGGGGATACTCTACATCATAAAGACATACCATCCGGAAGAAGAAATATTACCAAACACTTTACTCTGTATCATCCTGACTTACCAGTATGCGCCTCAGTATAATCCATCGTGTGCAACTCTATACTTCTGTATCATCCGGAATAAAGTCATTCATTACATCAGCATATTCAGTACGATCAGTCGCAACACTAGCACTTTAGTTCGATCATCCGCGCTCAGTTCAGATCGATCGCATTGAGAAGCCTTATGAGCAGCTGATCCTGGGTCCGTGACCGGAGGCATCACCAAAGACATCACCATTGAAACCGGTCTTGTCGTCGTGGGAGCCGTTGACGTCTGAGGTGGTAGCCAACCTACAATTGTGCACGACGCTGGCATATTACTCGGGTTGATGTAGGAGCTGTGTGTGCGTCCGGTGATGGAGCTCGAAATGACTGGAAAGACTCAGTATTGCCTAAGAACAAACGTATCATTAGCATACCAGCAACATTAGATGCAATGGGGACACCCGTCTTCATAGGTGTCGAATTCGCGTCATAGATCATCCCTATGGTCCTTGATCGTTGACCGTGTGTATGGGCAGCTCCCTGTCATACCTGTAGGCTTCCGCTTGTTCTCGGCCTCTATGCATAGCTTGCGTAACCGCTGTGTGGGCGTACTCTCCACGGGGCGTTCGTCGTTTCCGAAATGAGGTGTATGAGTGGGCGGCGGACATGTGGGCGTGGGATTTCAAGAGAATGTACAAACCTGTTTGGGACTTATATTCATGTTTCTTTTGCAACGGAAGATTCCCCGTCTATCTACCCATCACCCATCCAGAAGAAAGGATCGACTGGTCCTCGCCCATACAAAAACTATTTGCGGCGTTAGACCTTGTAGCCAAGTTAGCTGGATATTAAATCCTATTAAAAGGCTTATTCGGTATGATACCGAATACGGGGCTAGAAGGGCACGCGTAACGCTAGGCACATTGTCTCCTTAACTGGCGTTGGTGGTCACGGCGGTGTCATGCTGCTGCTGCACGCCTCAGTTCTGTTCGTCTATTATTGGCTAATATCCGGTCAATATTTTTGACGGTTGCCAAAACTACACGTATTGTACTCGGAATGGGTATTGTGGATTTCGGCCAAATTTGCGGAATAGTCTACAATACTCAGCGACAGCTACGTTAAGTTGACGCACGTGTGGAATCTCGAACGATAACGTTGGCGCTAATGGTAGACAGAGCCTTCATACCAACACTGCATGTCGTTACATTTCTGGGGATACTCTACATCATAAAGACATACCATCCGGAAGAAGAAATATTACCAAACACTTTACTCTGTATCATCCTGACTTACCAGTATGCGCCTCAGTATAATCCATCGTGTGCAACTCTATACTTCTGTATCATCCGGAATAAAGTCATTCATTACATCAGCATATTCAGTACGATCAGTCGCAACACTAGCACTTTAGTTCGATCATCCGCGCTCAGTTCAGATCGATCGCATTGAGAAGCCTTATGAGCAGCTGATCCTGGGTCCGTGACCGGAGGCATCACCAAAGACATCACCATTGAAACCGGTCTTGTCGTCGTGGGAGCCGTTGACGTCTGAGGTGGTAGCCAACCTACAATTGTGCACGACGCTGGCATATTACTCGGGTTGATGTAGGAGCTGTGTGTGCGTCCGGTGATGGAGCTCGAAATGACTGGAAAGACTCAGTATTGCCTAAGAACAAACGTATCATTAGCATACCAGCAACATTAGATGCAATGGGGACACCCGTCTTCATAGGTGTCGAATTCGCGTCATAGATCATCCCTATGGTCCTTGATCGTTGACCGTGTGTATGGGCAGCTCCCTGTCATACCTGTAGGCTTCCGCTTGTTCTCGGCCTCTATGCATAGCTTGCGTAACCGCTGTGTGGGCGTACTCTCCACGGGGCGTTCGTCGTTTCCGAAATGAGGTGTATGAGTGGGCGGCGGACATGTGGGCGGGATTTCAAGAGAATGTACAAACCTGTTTGGGACTTATATTCATGTTTCTTTTGCAACGGAAGATTCCCCGTCTATCTACCCATCACCCATCCAGAAGAAAGGATCGACTGGTCCTCGCCCATACAAAAACTATTTGCGGCGTTAGACCTTGTAGCCAAGTTAGCTGGATATTAAATCCTATTAAAGGCTTATTCGGTATGATACCGAATACGGGGCTAGAAGGGCACGCGTAACGCTAGGCACATTGTCTCCTTAACTGGCGTTGGTGGTCACGGCGGTGTCATGCTGCTGCTGCACGCCTCAGTTCTGTTCGTCTATTATTGGCTAATATCCGGTCAATATTTTTGACGGTTGCCAAAACTACACGTATTGTACTCGGAATGGGTATTGTGGATTTCGGCCAAATTTGCGGAATAGTCTACAATACTCAGCGACAGCTACGTTAAGTTGACGCACGTGTGGAATCTCGAACGATAACGTTGGCGCTAATGGTAGACAGAGCCTTCATACCAACACTGCATGTCGTTACATTTCTGGGGATACTCTACATCATAAAGACATACCATCCGGAAGAAGAAATATTACCAAACACTTTACTCTGTATCATCCTGACTTACCAGTATGCGCCTCAGTATAATCCATCGTGTGCAACTCTATACTTCTGTATCATCCGGAATAAAGTCATTCATTACATCAGCATATTCAGTACGATCAGTCGCAACACTAGCACTTTAGTTCGATCATCCGCGCTCAGTTCAGATCGATCGCATTGAGAAGCCTTATGAGCAGCTGATCCTGGGTCCGTGACCGGAGGCATCACCAAAGACATCACCATTGAAACCGGTCTTGTCGTCGTGGGAGCCGTTGACGTCTGAGGTGGTAGCCAACCTACAATTGTGCACGACGCTGGCATATTACTCGGGTTGATGTAGGAGCTGTGTGTGCGTCCGGTGATGGAGCTCGAAATGACTGGAAAGACTCAGTATTGCCTAAGAACAAACGTATCATTAGCATACCAGCAACATTAGATGCAATGGGGACACCCGTCTTCATAGGTGTCGAATTCGCGTCATAGATCATCCCTATGGTCCTTGATCGTTGACCGTGTGTATGGGCAGCTCCCTGTCATACCTGTAGGCTTCCGCTTGTTCTCGGCCTCTATGCATAGCTTGCGTAACCGCTGTGTGGGCGTACTCTCCACGGGGCGTTCGTCGTTTCCGAAATGAGGTGTATGAGTGGGCGGCGGACATGTGGGCGTGGGATTTCAAGAGAATGTACAAACCTGTTTGGGACTTATATTCATGTTTCTTTTGCAACGGAAGATTCCCCGTCTATCTACCCATCACCCATCCAGAAGAAAGGATCGACTGGTCCTCGCCCATACAAAAACTATTTGCGGCGTTAGACCTTGTAGCCAAGTTAGCTGGATATTAAATCCTATTAAAAGGCTTATTCGGTATGATACCGAATACGGGGCTAGAAGGGCACGCGTAACGCTAGGCACATTGTCTCCTTAACTGGCGTTGGTGGTCACGGCGGTGTCATGCTGCTGCTGCACGCCTCAGTTCTGTTCGTCTATTATTGGCTAATATCCGGTCAATATTTTTGACGGTTGCCAAAACTACACGTATTGTACTCGGAATGGGTATTGTGGATTTCGGCCAAATTTGCGGAATAGTCTACAATACTCAGCGACAGCTACGTTAAGTTGACGCACGTGTGGAATCTCGAACGATAACGTTGGCGCTAATGGTAGACAGAGCCTTCATACCAACACTGCATGTCGTTACATTTCTGGGGATACTCTACATCATAAAGACATACCATCCGGAAGAAGAAATATTACCAAACACTTTACTCTGTATCATCCTGACTTACCAGTATGCGCCTCAGTATAATCCATCGTGTGCAACTCTATACTTCTGTATCATCCGGAATAAAGTCATTCATTACATCAGCATATTCAGTACGATCAGTCGCAACACTAGCACTTTAGTTCGATCATCCGCGCTCAGTTCAGATCGATCGCATTGAGAAGCCTTATGAGCAGCTGATCCTGGGTCCGTGACCGGAGGCATCACCAAAGACATCACCATTGAAACCGGTCTTGTCGTCGTGGGAGCCGTTGACGTCTGAGGTGGTAGCCAACCTACAATTGTGCACGACGCTGGCATATTACTCGGGTTGATGTAGGAGCTGTGTGTGCGTCCGGTGATGGAGCTCGAAATGACTGGAAAGACTCAGTATTGCCTAAGAACAAACGTATCATTAGCATACCAGCAACATTAGATGCAATGGGGACACCCGTCTTCATAGGTGTCGAATTCGCGTCATAGATCATCCCTATGGTCCTTGATCGTTGACCGTGTGTATGGGCAGCTCCCTGTCATACCTGTAGGCTTCCGCTTGTTCTCGGCCTCTATGCATAGCTTGCGTAACCGCTGTGTGGGCGTACTCTCCACGGGGCGTTCGTCGTTTCCGAAATGAGGTGTATGAGTGGGCGGCGGACATGTGGGCGTGGGATTTCAAGAGAATGTACAAACCTGTTTGGGACTTATATTCATGTTTCTTTTGCAACGGAAGATTCCCCGTCTATCTACCCATCACCCATCCAGAAGAAAGGATCGACTGGTCCTCGCCCATACAAAAACTATTTGCGGCGTTAGACCTTGTAGCCAAGTTAGCTGGATATTAAATCCTATTAAAAGGCTTATTCGGTATGATACCGAATACGGGCTAGAAGGGCACGCGTAACGCTAGGCACATTGTCTCCTTAACTGGCGTTGGTGGTCACGGCGGTGTCATGCTGCTGCTGCACGCCTCAGTTCTGTTCGTCTATTATTGGCTAATATCCGGTCAATATTTTTGACGGTTGCCAAAACTACACGTATTGTACTCGGAATGGGTATTGTGGATTTCGGCCAAATTTGCGGAATAGTCTACAATACTCAGCGACAGCTACGTTAAGTTGACGCACGTGTGGAATCTCGAACGATAACGTTGGCGCTAATGGTAGACAGAGCCTTCATACCAACACTGCATGTCGTTACATTTCTGGGGATACTCTACATCATAAAGACATACCATCCGGAAGAAGAAATATTACCAAACACTTTACTCTGTATCATCCTGACTTACCAGTATGCGCCTCAGTATAATCCATCGTGTGCAACTCTATACTTCTGTATCATCCGGAATAAAGTCATTCATTACATCAGCATATTCAGTACGATCAGTCGCAACACTAGCACTTTAGTTCGATCATCCGCGCTCAGTTCAGATCGATCGCATTGAGAAGCCTTATGAGCAGCTGATCCTGGGTCCGTGACCGGAGGCATCACCAAAGACATCACCATTGAAACCGGTCTTGTCGTCGTGGGAGCCGTTGACGTCTGAGGTGGTAGCCAACCTACAATTGTGCACGACGCTGGCATATTACTCGGGTTGATGTAGGAGCTGTGTGTGCGTCCGGTGATGGAGCTCGAAATGACTGGAAAGACTCAGTATTGCCTAAGAACAAACGTATCATTAGCATACCAGCAACATTAGATGCAATGGGGACACCCGTCTTCATAGGTGTCGAATTCGCGTCATAGATCATCCCTATGGTCCTTGATCGTTGACCGTGTGTATGGGCAGCTCCCTGTCATACCTGTAGGCTTCCGCTTGTTCTCGGCCTCTATGCATAGCTTGCGTAACCGCTGTGTGGGCGTACTCTCCACGGGGCGTTCGTCGTTTCCGAAATGAGGTGTATGAGTGGGCGGCGGACATGTGGGCGTGGGATTTCAAGAGAATGTACAAACCTGTTTGGGACTTATATTCATGTTTCTTTTGCAACGGAAGATTCCCCGTCTATCTACCCATCACCCATCCAGAAGAAAGGATCGACTGGTCCTCGCCCATACAAAAACTATTTGCGGCGTTAGACCTTGTAGCCAAGTTAGCTGGATATTAAATCCTATTAAAGGCTTATTCGGTATGATACCGAATACGGGGCTAGAAGGGCACGCGTAACGCTAGGCACATTGTCTCCTTAACTGGCGTTGGTGGTCACGGCGGTGTCATGCTGCTGCTGCACGCCTCAGTTCTGTTCGTCTATTATTGGCTAATATCCGGTCAATATTTTTGACGGTTGCCAAAACTACACGTATTGTACTCGGAATGGGTATTGTGGATTTCGGCCAAATTTGCGGAATAGTCTACAATACTCAGCGACAGCTACGTTAAGTTGACGCACGTGTGGAATCTCGAACGATAACGTTGGCGCTAATGGTAGACAGAGCCTTCATACCAACACTGCATGTCGTTACATTTCTGGGGATACTCTACATCATAAAGACATACCATCCGGAAGAAGAAATATTACTAAACACTTTACTCTGTATCATCCTGACTTACCAGTATGCGCCTCAGTATAATCCATCGTGTGCAACTCTATACTTCTGTATCATCCGGAATAAAGTCATTCATTACATCAGCATATTCAGTACGATCAGTCGCAACACTAGCACTTTAGTTCGATCATCCGCGCTCAGTTCAGATCGATCGCATTGAGAAGCCTTATGAGCAGCTGATCCTGGGTCCGTGACCGGAGGCATCACCAAAGACATCACCATTGAAACCGGTCTTGTCGTCGTGGGAGCCGTTGACGTCTGAGGTGGTAGCCAACCTACAATTGTGCACGACGCTGGCATATTACTCGGGTTGATGTAGGAGCTGTGTGTGCGTCCGGTGATGGAGCTCGAAATGACTGGAAAGACTCAGTATTGCCTAAGAACAAACGTATCATTAGCATACCAGCAACATTAGATGCAATGGGGACACCCGTCTTCATAGGTGTCGAATTCGCGTCATAGATCATCCCTATGGTCCTTGATCGTTGACCGTGTGTATGGGCAGCTCCCTGTCATACCTGTAGGCTTCCGCTTGTTCTCGGCCTCTATGCATAGCTTGCGTAACCGCTGTGTGGGCGTACTCTCCACGGGGCGTTCGTCGTTTCCGAAATGAGGTGTATGAGTGGGCGGCGGACATGTGGGCGTGGGATTTCAAGAGAATGTACAAACCTGTTTGGGACTTATATTCATGTTTCTTTTGCAACGGAAGATTCCCCGTCTATCTACCCATCACCCATCCAGAAGAAAGGATCGACTGGTCCTCGCCCATACAAAAACTATTTGCGGCGTTAGACCTCAGCCAAGTTAGCTGGATATTAAATCCTATTAAAGGGCTTATTCGGTATGATACCGAATACGGGGCTAGAAGGGCACGCGTAACGCTAGGCACATTGTCTCCTTAACTGGCGTTGGTGGTCACGGCGGTGTCATGCTGCTGCTGCACGCCTCAGTTCTGTTCGTCTATTATTGGCTAATATCCGGTCAATATTTTTGACGGTTGCCAAAACTACACGTATTGTACTCGGAATGGGTATTGTGGATTTCGGCCAAATTTGCGGAATAGTCTACAATACTCAGCGACAGCTACGTTAAGTTGACGCACGTGTGGAATCTCGAACGATAACGTTGGCGCTAATGGTAGACAGAGCCTTCATACCAACACTGCATGTCGTTACATTTCTGGGGATACTCTACATCATAAAGACATACCATCCGGAAGAAGAAATATTACCAAACACTTTACTCTGTATCATCCTGACTTACCAGTATGCGCCTCAGTATAATCCATCGTGTGCAACTCTATACTTCTGTATCATCCGGAATAAAGTCATTCATTACATCAGCATATTCAGTACGATCAGTCGCAACACTAGCACTTTAGTTCGATCATCCGCGCTCAGTTCAGATCGATCGCATTGAGAAGCCTTATGAGCAGCTGATCCTGGGTCCGTGACCGGAGGCATCACCAAAGACATCACCATTGAAACCGGTCTTGTCGTCGTGGGAGCCGTTGACGTCTGAGGTGGTAGCCAACCTACAATTGTGCACGACGCTGGCATATTACTCGGGTTGATGTAGGAGCTGTGTGTGCGTCCGGTGATGGAGCTCGAAATGACTGGAAAGACTCAGTATTGCCTAAGAACAAACGTATCATTAGCATACCAGCAACATTAGATGCAATGGGGACACCCGTCTTCATAGGTGTCGAATTCGCGTCATAGATCATCCCTATGGTCCTTGATCGTTGACCGTGTGTATGGGCAGCTCCCTGTCATACCTGTAGGCTTCCGCTTGTTCTCGGCCTCTATGCATAGCTTGCGTAACCGCTGTGTGGGCGTACTCTCCACGGGGCGTTCGTCGTTTCCGAAATGAGGTGTATGAGTGGGCGGCGGACATGTGGGCGTGGGATTTCAAGAGAATGTACAAACCTGTTTGGGACTTATATTCATGTTTCTTTTGCAACGGAAGATTCCCCGTCTATCTACCCATCACCCATCCAGAAGAAAGGATCGACTGGTCCTCGCCCATACAAAAACTATTTGCGGCGTTAGACCTTGTAGCCAAGTTAGCTGGATATTAAATCCTATTAAAAGGCTTATTCGGTATGATACCGAATACGGGGCTAGAAGGGCACGCGTAACGCTAGGCACATTGTCTCCTTAACTGGCGTTGGTGGTCACGGCGGTGTCATGCTGCTGCTGCACGCCTCAGTTCTGTTCGTCTATTATTGGCTAATATCCGGTCAATATTTTTGACGGTTGCCAAAACTACACGTATTGTACTCGGAATGGGTATTGTGGATTTCGGCCAAATTTGCGGAATAGTCTACAATACTCAGCGACAGCTACGTTAAGTTGACGCACGTGTGGAATCTCGAACGATAACGTTGGCGCTAATGGTAGACAGAGCCTTCATACCAACACTGCATGTCGTTACATTTCTGGGGATACTCTACATCATAAAGACATACCATCCGGAAGAAGAAATATTACCAAACACTTTACTCTGTATCATCCTGACTTACCAGTATGCGCCTCAGTATAATCCATCGTGTGCAACTCTATACTTCTGTATCATCCGGAATAAAGTCATTCATTACATCAGCATATTCAGTACGATCAGTCGCAACACTAGCACTTTAGTTCGATCATCCGCGCTCAGTTCAGATCGATCGCATTGAGAAGCCTTATGAGCAGCTGATCCTGGGTCCGTGACCGGAGGCATCACCAAAGACATCACCATTGAAACCGGTCTTGTCGTCGTGGGAGCCGTTGACGTCTGAGGTGGTAGCCAACCTACAATTGTGCACGACGCTGGCATATTACTCGGGTTGATGTAGGAGCTGTGTGTGCGTCCGGTGATGGAGCTCGAAATGACTGGAAAGACTCAGTATTGCCTAAGAACAAACGTATCATTAGCATACCAGCAACATTAGATGCAATGGGGACACCCGTCTTCATAGGTGTCGAATTCGCGTCATAGATCATCCCTATGGTCCTTGATCGTTGACCGTGTGTATGGGCAGCTCCCTGTCATACCTGTAGGCTTCCGCTTGTTCTCGGCCTCTATGCATAGCTTGCGTAACCGCTGTGTGGGCGTACTCTCCACGGGGCGTTCGTCGTTTCCGAAATGAGGTGTATGAGTGGGCGGCGGACATGTGGGCGTGGGATTTCAAGAGAATGTACAAACCTGTTTGGGACTTATATTCATGTTTCTTTTGCAACGGAAGATTCCCCGTCTATCTACCCATCACCCATCCAGAAGAAAGGATCGACTGGTCCTCGCCCATACAAAAAACTATTTGCGGCGTTAGACCTTGTAGCCAAGTTAGCTGGATATTAAATCCTATTAAAGGCTTATTCGGTATGATACCGAATACGGGGCTAGAAGGGCACGCGTAACGCTAGGCACATTGTCTCCTTAACTGGCGTTGGTGGTCACGGCGGTGTCATGCTGCTGCTGCACGCCTCAGTTCTGTTCGTCTATTATTGGCTAATATCCGGTCAATATTTTTGACGGTTGCCAAAACTACACGTATTGTACTCGGAATGGGTATTGTGGATTTCGGCCAAATTTGCGGAATAGTCTACAATACTCAGCGACAGCTACGTTAAGTTGACGCACGTGTGGAATCTCGAACGATAACGTTGGCGCTAATGGTAGACAGAGCCTTCATACCAACACTGCATGTCGTTACATTTCTGGGGATACTCTACATCATAAAGACATACCATCCGGAAGAAGAAATATTACCAAACACTTTACTCTGTATCATCCTGACTTACCAGTATGCGCCTCAGTATAATCCATCGTGTGCAACTCTATACTTCTGTATCATCCGGAATAAAGTCATTCATTACATCAGCATATTCAGTACGATCAGTCGCAACACTAGCACTTTAGTTCGATCATCCGCGCTCAGTTCAGATCGATCGCATTGAGAAGCCTTATGAGCAGCTGATCCTGGGTCCGTGACCGGAGGCATCACCAAAGACATCACCATTGAAACCGGTCTTGTCGTCGTGGGAGCCGTTGACGTCTGAGGTGGTAGCCAACCTACAATTGTGCACGACGCTGGCATATTACTCGGGTTGATGTAGGAGCTGTGTGTGCGTCCGGTGATGGAGCTCGAAATGACTGGAAAGACTCAGTATTGCCTAAGAACAAACGTATCATTAGCATACCAGCAACATTAGATGCAATGGGGACACCCGTCTTCATAGGTGTCGAATTCGCGTCATAGATCATCCCTATGGTCCTTGATCGTTGACCGTGTGTATGGGCAGCTCCCTGTCATACCTGTAGGCTTCCGCTTGTTCTCGGCCTCTATGCATAGCTTGCGTAACCGCTGTGTGGGCGTACTCTCCACGGGGCGTTCGTCGTTTCCGAAATGAGGTGTATGAGTGGGCGGCGGACATGTGGGCGTGGGATTTCAAGAGAATGTACAAACCTGTTTGGGACTTATATTCATGTTTCTTTTGCAACGGAAGATTCCCCGTCTATCTACCCATCACCCATCCAGAAGAAAGGATCGACTGGTCCTCGCCCATACAAAAAACTATTTGCGGCGTTAGACCTTGTAGCCAAGTTAGCTGGATATTAAATCCTATTAAAGGCTTATTCGGTATGATACCGAATACGGGGCTAGAAGGGCACGCGTAACGCTAGGCACATTGTCTCCTTAACTGGCGTTGGTGGTCACGGCGGTGTCATGCTGCTGCTGCACGCCTCAGTTCTGTTCGTCTATTATTGGCTAATATCCGGTCAATATTTTTGACGGTTGCCAAAACTACACGTATTGTACTCGGAATGGGTATTGTGGATTTCGGCCAAATTTGCGGAATAGTCTACAATACTCAGCGACAGCTACGTTAAGTTGACGCACGTGTGGAATCTCGAACGATAACGTTGGCGCTAATGGTAGACAGAGCCTTCATACCAACACTGCATGTCGTTACATTTCTGGGGATACTCTACATCATAAAGACATACCATCCGGAAGAAGAAATATTACCAAACACTTTACTCTGTATCATCCTGACTTACCAGTATGCGCCTCAGTATAATCCATCGTGTGCAACTCTATACTTCTGTATCATCCGGAATAAAGTCATTCATTACATCAGCATATTCAGTACGATCAGTCGCAACACTAGCACTTTAGTTCGATCATCCGCGCTCAGTTCAGATCGATCGCATTGAGAAGCCTTATGAGCAGCTGATCCTGGGTCCGTGACCGGAGGCATCACCAAAGACATCACCATTGAAACCGGTCTTGTCGTCGTGGGAGCCGTTGACGTCTGAGGTGGTAGCCAACCTACAATTGTGCACGACGCTGGCATATTACTCGGGTTGATGTAGGAGCTGTGTGTGCGTCCGGTGATGGAGCTCGAAATGACTGGAAAGACTCAGTATTGCCTAAGAACAAACGTATCATTAGCATACCAGCAACATTAGATGCAATGGGGACACCCGTCTTCATAGGTGTCGAATTCGCGTCATAGATCATCCCTATGGTCCTTGATCGTTGACCGTGTGTATGGGCAGCTCCCTGTCATACCTGTAGGCTTCCGCTTGTTCTCGGCCTCTATGCATAGCTTGCGTAACCGCTGTGTGGGCGTACTCTCCACGGGGCGTTCGTCGTTTCCGAAATGAGGTGTATGAGTGGGCGGCGGACATGTGGGCGTGGGATTTCAAGAGAATGTACAAACCTGTTTGGGACTTATATTCATGTTTCTTTTGCAACGGAAGATTCCCCGTCTATCTACCCATCACCCATCCAGAAGAAAGGATCGACTGGTCCTCGCCCATACAAAAACTATTTGCGGCGTTAGACCTTGTAGCCAAGTTAGCTGGATATTAAATCCTATTAAAAGGCTTATTCGGTATGATACCGAATACGGGGCTAGAAGGGCACGCGTAACGCTAGGCACATTGTCTCCTTAACTGGCGTTGGTGGTCACGGCGGTGTCATGCTGCTGCTGCACGCCTCAGTTCTGTTCGTCTATTATTGGCTAATATCCGGTCAATATTTTTGACGGTTGCCAAAACTACACGTATTGTACTCGGAATGGGTATTGTGGATTTCGGCCAAATTTGCGGAATAGTCTACAATACTCAGCGACAGCTACGTTAAGTTGACGCACGTGTGGAATCTCGAACGATAACGTTGGCGCTAATGGTAGACAGAGCCTTCATACCAACACTGCATGTCGTTACATTTCTGGGGATACTCTACATCATAAAGACATACCATCCGGAAGAAGAAATATTACCAAACACTTTACTCTGTATCATCCTGACTTACCAGTATGCGCCTCAGTATAATCCATCGTGTGCAACTCTATACTTCTGTATCATCCGGAATAAAGTCATTCATTACATCAGCATATTCAGTACGATCAGTCGCAACACTAGCACTTTAGTTCGATCATCCGCGCTCAGTTCAGATCGATCGCATTGAGAAGCCTTATGAGCAGCTGATCCTGGGTCCGTGACCGGAGGCATCACCAAAGACATCACCATTGAAACCGGTCTTGTCGTCGTGGGAGCCGTTGACGTCTGAGGTGGTAGCCAACCTACAATTGTGCACGACGCTGGCATATTACTCGGGTTGATGTAGGAGCTGTGTGTGCGTCCGGTGATGGAGCTCGAAATGACTGGAAAGACTCAGTATTGCCTAAGAACAAACGTATCATTAGCATACCAGCAACATTAGATGCAATGGGGACACCCGTCTTCATAGGTGTCGAATTCGCGTCATAGATCATCCCTATGGTCCTTGATCGTTGACCGTGTGTATGGGCAGCTCCCTGTCATACCTGTAGGCTTCCGCTTGTTCTCGGCCTCTATGCATAGCTTGCGTAACCGCTGTGTGGGCGTACTCTCCACGGGGCGTTCGTCGTTTCCGAAATGAGGTGTATGAGTGGGCGGCGGACATGTGGGCGTGGGATTTCAAGAGAATGTACAAACCTGTTTGGGACTTATATTCATGTTTCTTTTGCAACGGAAGATTCCCCGTCTATCTACCCATCACCCATCCAGAAGAAAGGATCGACTGGTCCTCGCCCATACAAAAACTATTTGCGGCGTTAGACCTTGTAGCCAAGTTAGCTGGATATTAAATCCTATTAAAAGGCTTATTCGGTATGATACCGAATACGGGGCTAGAAGGGCACGCGTAACGCTAGGCACATTGTCTCCTTAACTGGCGTTGGTGGTCACGGCGGTGTCATGCTGCTGCTGCACGCCTCAGTTCTGTTCGTCTATTATTGGCTAATATCCGGTCAATATTTTTGACGGTTGCCAAAACTACACGTATTGTACTCGGAATGGGTATTGTGGATTTCGGCCAAATTTGCGGAATAGTCTACAATACTCAGCGACAGCTACGTTAAGTTGACGCACGTGTGGAATCTCGAACGATAACGTTGGCGCTAATGGTAGACAGAGCCTTCATACCAACACTGCATGTCGTTACATTTCTGGGGATACTCTACATCATAAAGACATACCATCCGGAAGAAGAAATATTACCAAACACTTTACTCTGTATCATCCTGACTTACCAGTATGCGCCTCAGTATAATCCATCGTGTGCAACTCTATACTTCTGTATCATCCGGAATAAAGTCATTCATTACATCAGCATATTCAGTACGATCAGTCGCAACACTAGCACTTTAGTTCGATCATCCGCGCTCAGTTCAGATCGATCGCATTGAGAAGCCTTATGAGCAGCTGATCCTGGGTCCGTGACCGGAGGCATCACCAAAGACATCACCATTGAAACCGGTCTTGTCGTCGTGGGAGCCGTTGACGTCTGAGGTGGTAGCCAACCTACAATTGTGCACGACGCTGGCATATTACTCGGGTTGATGTAGGAGCTGTGTGTGCGTCCGGTGATGGAGCTCGAAATGACTGGAAAGACTCAGTATTGCCTAAGAACAAACGTATCATTAGCATACCAGCAACATTAGATGCAATGGGGACACCCGTCTTCATAGGTGTCGAATTCGCGTCATAGATCATCCCTATGGTCCTTGATCGTTGACCGTGTGTATGGGCAGCTCCCTGTCATACCTGTAGGCTTCCGCTTGTTCTCGGCCTCTATGCATAGCTTGCGTAACCGCTGTGTGGGCGTACTCTCCACGGGGCGTTCGTCGTTTCCGAAATGAGGTGTATGAGTGGGCGGCGGACATGTGGGCGTGGGATTTCAAGAGAATGTACAAACCTGTTTGGGACTTATATTCATGTTTCTTTTGCAACGGAAGATTCCCCGTCTATCTACCCATCACCCATCCAGAAGAAAGGATCGACTGGTCCTCGCCCATACAAAAACTATTTGCGGCGTTAGACCTTGTAGCCAAGTTAGCTGGATATTAAATCCTATTAAAGGCTTATTCGGTATGATACCGAATACGGGGCTAGAAGGGCACGCGTAACGCTAGGCACATTGTCTCCTTAACTGGCGTTGGTGGTCACGGCGGTGTCATGCTGCTGCTGCACGCCTCAGTTCTGTTCGTCTATTATTGGCTAATATCCGGTCAATATTTTTGACGGTTGCCAAAACTACACGTATTGTACTCGGAATGGGTATTGTGGATTTCGGCCAAATTTGCGGAATAGTCTACAATACTCAGCGACAGCTACGTTAAGTTGACGCACGTGTGGAATCTCGAACGATAACGTTGGCGCTAATGGTAGACAGAGCCTTCATACCAACACTGCATGTCGTTACATTTCTGGGGATACTCTACATCATAAAGACATACCATCCGGAAGAAGAAATATTACCAAACACTTTACTCTGTATCATCCTGACTTACCAGTATGCGCCTCAGTATAATCCATCGTGTGCAACTCTATACTTCTGTATCATCCGGAATAAAGTCATTCATTACATCAGCATATTCAGTACGATCAGTCGCAACACTAGCACTTTAGTTCGATCATCCGCGCTCAGTTCAGATCGATCGCATTGAGAAGCCTTATGAGCAGCTGATCCTGGGTCCGTGACCGGAGGCATCACCAAAGACATCACCATTGAAACCGGTCTTGTCGTCGTGGGAGCCGTTGACGTCTGAGGTGGTAGCCAACCTACAATTGTGCACGACGCTGGCATATTACTCGGGTTGATGTAGGAGCTGTGTGTGCGTCCGGTGATGGAGCTCGAAATGACTGGAAAGACTCAGTATTGCCTAAGAACAAACGTATCATTAGCATACCAGCAACATTAGATGCAATGGGGACACCCGTCTTCATAGGTGTCGAATTCGCGTCATAGATCATCCCTATGGTCCTTGATCGTTGACCGTGTGTATGGGCAGCTCCCTGTCATACCTGTAGGCTTCCGCTTGTTCTCGGCCTCTATGCATAGCTTGCGTAACCGCTGTGTGGGCGTACTCTCCACGGGGCGTTCGTCGTTTCCGAAATGAGGTGTATGAGTGGGCGGCGGACATGTGGGCGTGGGATTTCAAGAGAATGTACAAACCTGTTTGGGACTTATATTCATGTTTCTTTTGCAACGGAAGATTCCCCGTCTATCTACCCATCACCCATCCAGAAGAAAGGATCGACTGGTCCTCGCCCATACAAAAACTATTTGCGGCGTTAGACCTTGTAGCCAAGTTAGCTGGATATTAAATCCTATTAAAAGGCTTATTCGGTATGATACCGAATACGGGGCTAGAAGGGCACGCGTAACGCTAGGCACATTGTCTCCTTAACTGGCGTTGGTGGTCACGGCGGTGTCATGCTGCTGCTGCACGCCTCAGTTCTGTTCGTCTATTATTGGCTAATATCCGGTCAATATTTTTGACGGTTGCCAAAACTACACGTATTGTACTCGGAATGGGTATTGTGGATTTCGGCCAAATTTGCGGAATAGTCTACAATACTCAGCGACAGCTACGTTAAGTTGACGCACGTGTGGAATCTCGAACGATAACGTTGGCGCTAATGGTAGACAGAGCCTTCATACCAACACTGCATGTCGTTACATTTCTGGGGATACTCTACATCATAAAGACATACCATCCGGAAGAAGAAATATTACCAAACACTTTACTCTGTATCATCCTGACTTACCAGTATGCGCCTCAGTATAATCCATCGTGTGCAACTCTATACTTCTGTATCATCCGGAATAAAGTCATTCATTACATCAGCATATTCAGTACGATCAGTCGCAACACTAGCACTTTAGTTCGATCATCCGCGCTCAGTTCAGATCGATCGCATTGAGAAGCCTTATGAGCAGCTGATCCTGGGTCCGTGACCGGAGGCATCACCAAAGACATCACCATTGAAACCGGTCTTGTCGTCGTGGGAGCCGTTGACGTCTGAGGTGGTAGCCAACCTACAATTGTGCACGACGCTGGCATATTACTCGGGTTGATGTAGGAGCTGTGTGTGCGTCCGGTGATGGAGCTCGAAATGACTGGAAAGACTCAGTATTGCCTAAGAACAAACGTATCATTAGCATACCAGCAACATTAGATGCAATGGGGACACCCGTCTTCATAGGTGTCGAATTCGCGTCATAGATCATCCCTATGGTCCTTGATCGTTGACCGTGTGTATGGGCAGCTCCCTGTCATACCTGTAGGCTTCCGCTTGTTCTCGGCCTCTATGCATAGCTTGCGTAACCGCTGTGTGGGCGTACTCTCCACGGGGCGTTCGTCGTTTCCGAAATGAGGTGTATGAGTGGGCGGCGGACATGTGGGCGTGGGATTTCAAGAGAATGTACAAACCTGTTTGGGACTTATATTCATGTTTCTTTTGCAACGGAAGATTCCCCGTCTATCTACCCATCACCCATCCAGAAGAAAGGATCGACTGGTCCTCGCCCATACAAAAACTATTTGCGGCGTTAGACCTTGTAGCCAAGTTAGCTGGATATTAAATCCTATTAAAAGGCTTATTCGGTATGATACCGAATACGGGGCTAGAAGGGCACGCGTAACGCTAGGCACATTGTCTCCTTAACTGGCGTTGGTGGTCACGGCGGTGTCATGCTGCTGCTGCACGCCTCAGTTCTGTTCGTCTATTATTGGCTAATATCCGGTCAATATTTTTGACGGTTGCCAAAACTACACGTATTGTACTCGGAATGGGTATTGTGGATTTCGGCCAAATTTGCGGAATAGTCTACAATACTCAGCGACAGCTACGTTAAGTTGACGCACGTGTGGAATCTCGAACGATAACGTTGGCGCTAATGGTAGACAGAGCCTTCATACCAACACTGCATGTCGTTACATTTCTGGGGATACTCTACATCATAAAGACATACCATCCGGAAGAAGAAATATTACCAAACACTTTACTCTGTATCATCCTGACTTACCAGTATGCGCCTCAGTATAATCCATCGTGTGCAACTCTATACTTCTGTATCATCCGGAATAAAGTCATTCATTACATCAGCATATTCAGTACGATCAGTCGCAACACTAGCACTTTAGTTCGATCATCCGCGCTCAGTTCAGATCGATCGCATTGAGAAGCCTTATGAGCAGCTGATCCTGGGTCCGTGACCGGAGGCATCACCAAAGACATCACCATTGAAACCGGTCTTGTCGTCGTGGGAGCCGTTGACGTCTGAGGTGGTAGCCAACCTACAATTGTGCACGACGCTGGCATATTACTCGGGTTGATGTAGGAGCTGTGTGTGCGTCCGGTGATGGAGCTCGAAATGACTGGAAAGACTCAGTATTGCCTAAGAACAAACGTATCATTAGCATACCAGCAACATTAGATGCAATGGGGACACCCGTCTTCATAGGTGTCGAATTCGCGTCATAGATCATCCCTATGGTCCTTGATCGTTGACCGTGTGTATGGGCAGCTCCCTGTCATACCTGTAGGCTTCCGCTTGTTCTCGGCCTCTATGCATAGCTTGCGTAACCGCTGTGTGGGCGTACTCTCCACGGGGCGTTCGTCGTTTCCGAAATGAGGTGTATGAGTGGGCGGCGGACATGTGGGCGTGGGATTTCAAGAGAATGTACAAACCTGTTTGGGACTTATATTCATGTTTCTTTTGCAACGGAAGATTCCCCGTCTATCTACCCATCACCCATCCAGAAGAAAGGATCGACTGGTCCTCGCCCATACAAAAACTATTTGCGGCGTTAGACCTTGTAGCCAAGTTAGCTGGATATTAAATCCTATTAAAAGGCTTATTCGGTATGATACCGAATACGGGGCTAGAAGGGCACGCGTAACGCTAGGCACATTGTCTCCTTAACTGGCGTTGGTGGTCACGGCGGTGTCATGCTGCTGCTGCACGCCTCAGTTCTGTTCGTCTATTATTGGCTAATATCCGGTCAATATTTTTGACGGTTGCCAAAACTACACGTATTGTACTCGGAATGGGTATTGTGGATTTCGGCCAAATTTGCGGAATAGTCTACAATACTCAGCGACAGCTACGTTAAGTTGACGCACGTGTGGAATCTCGAACGATAACGTTGGCGCTAATGGTAGACAGAGCCTTCATACCAACACTGCATGTCGTTACATTTCTGGGGATACTCTACATCATAAAGACATACCATCCGGAAGAAGAAATATTACCAAACACTTTACTCTGTATCATCCTGACTTACCAGTATGCGCCTCAGTATAATCCATCGTGTGCAACTCTATACTTCTGTATCATCCGGAATAAAGTCATTCATTACATCAGCATATTCAGTACGATCAGTCGCAACACTAGCACTTTAGTTCGATCATCCGCGCTCAGTTCAGATCGATCGCATTGAGAAGCCTTATGAGCAGCTGATCCTGGGTCCGTGACCGGAGGCATCACCAAAGACATCACCATTGAAACCGGTCTTGTCGTCGTGGGAGCCGTTGACGTCTGAGGTGGTAGCCAACCTACAATTGTGCACGACGCTGGCATATTACTCGGGTTGATGTAGGAGCTGTGTGTGCGTCCGGTGATGGAGCTCGAAATGACTGGAAAGACTCAGTATTGCCTAAGAACAAACGTATCATTAGCATACCAGCAACATTAGATGCAATGGGGACACCCGTCTTCATAGGTGTCGAATTCGCGTCATAGATCATCCCTATGGTCCTTGATCGTTGACCGTGTGTATGGGCAGCTCCCTGTCATACCTGTAGGCTTCCGCTTGTTCTCGGCCTCTATGCATAGCTTGCGTAACCGCTGTGTGGGCGTACTCTCCACGGGGCGTTCGTCGTTTCCGAAATGAGGTGTATGAGTGGGCGGCGGACATGTGGGCGTGGGATTTCAAGAGAATGTACAAACCTGTTTGGGACTTATATTCATGTTTCTTTTGCAACGGAAGATTCCCCGTCTATCTACCCATCACCCATCCAGAAGAAAGGATCGACTGGTCCTCGCCCATACAAAAAACTATTTGCGGCGTTAGACCTTGTAGCCAAGTTAGCTGGATATTAAATCCTATTAAAAGGCTTATTCGGTATGATACCGAATACGGGGCTAGAAGGGCACGCGTAACGCTAGGCACATTGTCTCCTTAACTGGCGTTGGTGGTCACGGCGGTGTCATGCTGCTGCTGCACGCCTCAGTTCTGTTCGTCTATTATTGGCTAATATCCGGTCAATATTTTTGACGGTTGCCAAAACTACACGTATTGTACTCGGAATGGGTATTGTGGATTTCGGCCAAATTTGCGGAATAGTCTACAATACTCAGCGACAGCTACGTTAAGTTGACGCACGTGTGGAATCTCGAACGATAACGTTGGCGCTAATGGTAGACAGAGCCTTCATACCAACACTGCATGTCGTTACATTTCTGGGGATACTCTACATCATAAAGACATACCATCCGGAAGAAGAAATATTACCAAACACTTTACTCTGTATCATCCTGACTTACCAGTATGCGCCTCAGTATAATCCATCGTGTGCAACTCTATACTTCTGTATCATCCGGAATAAAGTCATTCATTACATCAGCATATTCAGTACGATCAGTCGCAACACTAGCACTTTAGTTCGATCATCCGCGCTCAGTTCAGATCGATCGCATTGAGAAGCCTTATGAGCAGCTGATCCTGGGTCCGTGACCGGAGGCATCACCAAAGACATCACCATTGAAACCGGTCTTGTCGTCGTGGGAGCCGTTGACGTCTGAGGTGGTAGCCAACCTACAATTGTGCACGACGCTGGCATATTACTCGGGTTGATGTAGGAGCTGTGTGTGCGTCCGGTGATGGAGCTCGAAATGACTGGAAAGACTCAGTATTGCCTAAGAACAAACGTATCATTAGCATACCAGCAACATTAGATGCAATGGGGACACCCGTCTTCATAGGTGTCGAATTCGCGTCATAGATCATCCCTATGGTCCTTGATCGTTGACCGTGTGTATGGGCAGCTCCCTGTCATACCTGTAGGCTTCCGCTTGTTCTCGGCCTCTATGCATAGCTTGCGTAACCGCTGTGTGGGCGTACTCTCCACGGGGCGTTCGTCGTTTCCGAAATGAGGTGTATGAGTGGGCGGCGGACATGTGGGCGTGGGATTTCAAGAGAATGTACAAACCTGTTTGGGACTTATATTCATGTTTCTTTTGCAACGGAAGATTCCCCGTCTATCTACCCATCACCCATCCAGAAGAAAGGATCGACTGGTCCTCGCCCATACAAAAACTATTTGCGGCGTTAGACCTTGTAGCCAAGTTAGCTGGATATTAAATCCTATTAAAGGCTTATTCGGTATGATACCGAATACGGGGCTAGAAGGGCACGCGTAACGCTAGGCACATTGTCTCCTTAACTGGCGTTGGTGGTCACGGCGGTGTCATGCTGCTGCTGCACGCCTCAGTTCTGTTCGTCTATTATTGGCTAATATCCGGTCAATATTTTTGACGGTTGCCAAAACTACACGTATTGTACTCGGAATGGGTATTGTGGATTTCGGCCAAATTTGCGGAATAGTCTACAATACTCAGCGACAGCTACGTTAAGTTGACGCACGTGTGGAATCTCGAACGATAACGTTGGCGCTAATGGTAGACAGAGCCTTCATACCAACACTGCATGTCGTTACATTTCTGGGGATACTCTACATCATAAAGACATACCATCCGGAAGAAGAAATATTACCAAACACTTTACTCTGTATCATCCTGACTTACCAGTATGCGCCTCAGTATAATCCATCGTGTGCAACTCTATACTTCTGTATCATCCGGAATAAAGTCATTCATTACATCAGCATATTCAGTACGATCAGTCGCAACACTAGCACTTTAGTTCGATCATCCGCGCTCAGTTCAGATCGATCGCATTGAGAAGCCTTATGAGCAGCTGATCCTGGGTCCGTGACCGGAGGCATCACCAAAGACATCACCATTGAAACCGGTCTTGTCGTCGTGGGAGCCGTTGACGTCTGAGGTGGTAGCCAACCTACAATTGTGCACGACGCTGGCATATTACTCGGGTTGATGTAGGAGCTGTGTGTGCGTCCGGTGATGGAGCTCGAAATGACTGGAAAGACTCAGTATTGCCTAAGAACAAACGTATCATTAGCATACCAGCAACATTAGATGCAATGGGGACACCCGTCTTCATAGGTGTCGAATTCGCGTCATAGATCATCCCTATGGTCCTTGATCGTTGACCGTGTGTATGGGCAGCTCCCTGTCATACCTGTAGGCTTCCGCTTGTTCTCGGCCTCTATGCATAGCTTGCGTAACCGCTGTGTGGGCGTACTCTCCACGGGGCGTTCGTCGTTTCCGAAATGAGGTGTATGAGTGGGCGGCGGACATGTGGGCGTGGGATTTCAAGAGAATGTACAAACCTGTTTGGGACTTATATTCATGTTTCTTTTGCAACGGAAGATTCCCCGTCTATCTACCCATCACCCATCCAGAAGAAAGGATCGACTGGTCCTCGCCCATACAAAAACTATTTGCGGCGTTAGACCTTGTAGCCAAGTTAGCTGGATATTAAATCCTATTAAAAGGCTTATTCGGTATGATACCGAATACGGGGCTAGAAGGGCACGCGTAACGCTAGGCACATTGTCTCCTTAACTGGCGTTGGTGGTCACGGCGGTGTCATGCTGCTGCTGCACGCCTCAGTTCTGTTCGTCTATTATTGGCTAATATCCGGTCAATATTTTTGACGGTTGCCAAAACTACACGTATTGTACTCGGAATGGGTATTGTGGATTTCGGCCAAATTTGCGGAATAGTCTACAATACTCAGCGACAGCTACGTTAAGTTGACGCACGTGTGGAATCTCGAACGATAACGTTGGCGCTAATGGTAGACAGAGCCTTCATACCAACACTGCATGTCGTTACATTTCTGGGGATACTCTACATCATAAAGACATACCATCCGGAAGAAGAAATATTACCAAACACTTTACTCTGTATCATCCTGACTTACCAGTATGCGCCTCAGTATAATCCATCGTGTGCAACTCTATACTTCTGTATCATCCGGAATAAAGTCATTCATTACATCAGCATATTCAGTACGATCAGTCGCAACACTAGCACTTTAGTTCGATCATCCGCGCTCAGTTCAGATCGATCGCATTGAGAAGCCTTATGAGCAGCTGATCCTGGGTCCGTGACCGGAGGCATCACCAAAGACATCACCATTGAAACCGGTCTTGTCGTCGTGGGAGCCGTTGACGTCTGAGGTGGTAGCCAACCTACAATTGTGCACGACGCTGGCATATTACTCGGGTTGATGTAGGAGCTGTGTGTGCGTCCGGTGATGGAGCTCGAAATGACTGGAAAGACTCAGTATTGCCTAAGAACAAACGTATCATTAGCATACCAGCAACATTAGATGCAATGGGGACACCCGTCTTCATAGGTGTCGAATTCGCGTCATAGATCATCCCTATGGTCCTTGATCGTTGACCGTGTGTATGGGCAGCTCCCTGTCATACCTGTAGGCTTCCGCTTGTTCTCGGCCTCTATGCATAGCTTGCGTAACCGCTGTGTGGGCGTACTCTCCACGGGGCGTTCGTCGTTTCCGAAATGAGGTGTATGAGTGGGCGGCGGACATGTGGGCGTGGGATTTCAAGAGAATGTACAAACCTGTTTGGGACTTATATTCATGTTTCTTTTGCAACGGAAGATTCCCCGTCTATCTACCCATCACCCATCCAGAAGAAAGGATCGACTGGTCCTCGCCCATACAAAAACTATTTGCGGCGTTAGACCTTGTAGCCAAGTTAGCTGGATATTAAATCCTATTAAAAGGCTTATTCGGTATGATACCGAATACGGGGCTAGAAGGGCACGCGTAACGCTAGGCACATTGTCTCCTTAACTGGCGTTGGTGGTCACGGCGGTGTCATGCTGCTGCTGCACGCCTCAGTTCTGTTCGTCTATTATTGGCTAATATCCGGTCAATATTTTTGACGGTTGCCAAAACTACACGTATTGTACTCGGAATGGGTATTGTGGATTTCGGCCAAATTTGCGGAATAGTCTACAATACTCAGCGACAGCTACGTTAAGTTGACGCACGTGTGGAATCTCGAACGATAACGTTGGCGCTAATGGTAGACAGAGCCTTCATACCAACACTGCATGTCGTTACATTTCTGGGGATACTCTACATCATAAAGACATACCATCCGGAAGAAGAAATATTACCAAACACTTTACTCTGTATCATCCTGACTTACCAGTATGCGCCTCAGTATAATCCATCGTGTGCAACTCTATACTTCTGTATCATCCGGAATAAAGTCATTCATTACATCAGCATATTCAGTACGATCAGTCGCAACACTAGCACTTTAGTTCGATCATCCGCGCTCAGTTCAGATCGATCGCATTGAGAAGCCTTATGAGCAGCTGATCCTGGGTCCGTGACCGGAGGCATCACCAAAGACATCACCATTGAAACCGGTCTTGTCGTCGTGGGAGCCGTTGACGTCTGAGGTGGTAGCCAACCTACAATTGTGCACGACGCTGGCATATTACTCGGGTTGATGTAGGAGCTGTGTGTGCGTCCGGTGATGGAGCTCGAAATGACTGGAAAGACTCAGTATTGCCTAAGAACAAACGTATCATTAGCATACCAGCAACATTAGATGCAATGGGGACACCCGTCTTCATAGGTGTCGAATTCGCGTCATAGATCATCCCTATGGTCCTTGATCGTTGACCGTGTGTATGGGCAGCTCCCTGTCATACCTGTAGGCTTCCGCTTGTTCTCGGCCTCTATGCATAGCTTGCGTAACCGCTGTGTGGGCGTACTCTCCACGGGGCGTTCGTCGTTTCCGAAATGAGGTGTATGAGTGGGCGGCGGACATGTGGGCGTGGGATTTCAAGAGAATGTACAAACCTGTTTGGGACTTATATTCATGTTTCTTTTGCAACGGAAGATTCCCCGTCTATCTACCCATCACCCATCCAGAAGAAAGGATCGACTGGTCCTCGCCCATACAAAAACTATTTGCGGCGTTAGACCTTGTAGCCAAGTTAGCTGGATATTAAATCCTATTAAAAGGCTTATTCGGTATGATACCGAATACGGGGCTAGAAGGGCACGCGTAACGCTAGGCACATTGTCTCCTTAACTGGCGTTGGTGGTCACGGCGGTGTCATGCTGCTGCTGCACGCCTCAGTTCTGTTCGTCTATTATTGGCTAATATCCGGTCAATATTTTTGACGGTTGCCAAAACTACACGTATTGTACTCGGAATGGGTATTGTGGATTTCGGCCAAATTTGCGGAATAGTCTACAATACTCAGCGACAGCTACGTTAAGTTGACGCACGTGTGGAATCTCGAACGATAACGTTGGCGCTAATGGTAGACAGAGCCTTCATACCAACACTGCATGTCGTTACATTTCTGGGGATACTCTACATCATAAAGACATACCATCCGGAAGAAGAAATATTACCAAACACTTTACTCTGTATCATCCTGACTTACCAGTATGCGCCTCAGTATAATCCATCGTGTGCAACTCTATACTTCTGTATCATCCGGAATAAAGTCATTCATTACATCAGCATATTCAGTACGATCAGTCGCAACACTAGCACTTTAGTTCGATCATCCGCGCTCAGTTCAGATCGATCGCATTGAGAAGCCTTATGAGCAGCTGATCCTGGGTCCGTGACCGGAGGCATCACCAAAGACATCACCATTGAAACCGGTCTTGTCGTCGTGGGAGCCGTTGACGTCTGAGGTGGTAGCCAACCTACAATTGTGCACGACGCTGGCATATTACTCGGGTTGATGTAGGAGCTGTGTGTGCGTCCGGTGATGGAGCTCGAAATGACTGGAAAGACTCAGTATTGCCTAAGAACAAACGTATCATTAGCATACCAGCAACATTAGATGCAATGGGGACACCCGTCTTCATAGGTGTCGAATTCGCGTCATAGATCATCCCTATGGTCCTTGATCGTTGACCGTGTGTATGGGCAGCTCCCTGTCATACCTGTAGGCTTCCGCTTGTTCTCGGCCTCTATGCATAGCTTGCGTAACCGCTGTGTGGGCGTACTCTCCACGGGGCGTTCGTCGTTTCCGAAATGAGGTGTATGAGTGGGCGGCGGACATGTGGGCGTGGGATTTCAAGAGAATGTACAAACCTGTTTGGGACTTATATTCATGTTTCTTTTGCAACGGAAGATTCCCCGTCTATCTACCCATCACCCATCCAGAAGAAAGGATCGACTGGTCCTCGCCCATACAAAAAACTATTTGCGGCGTTAGACCTTGTAGCCAAGTTAGCTGGATATTAAATCCTATTAAAGGCTTATTCGGTATGATACCGAATACGGGGCTAGAAGGGCACGCGTAACGCTAGGCACATTGTCTCCTTAACTGGCGTTGGTGGTCACGGCGGTGTCATGCTGCTGCTGCACGCCTCAGTTCTGTTCGTCTATTATTGGCTAATATCCGGTCAATATTTTTGACGGTTGCCAAAACTACACGTATTGTACTCGGAATGGGTATTGTGGATTTCGGCCAAATTTGCGGAATAGTCTACAATACTCAGCGACAGCTACGTTAAGTTGACGCACGTGTGGAATCTCGAACGATAACGTTGGCGCTAATGGTAGACAGAGCCTTCATACCAACACTGCATGTCGTTACATTTCTGGGGATACTCTACATCATAAAGACATACCATCCGGAAGAAGAAATATTACCAAACACTTTACTCTGTATCATCCTGACTTACCAGTATGCGCCTCAGTATAATCCATCGTGTGCAACTCTATACTTCTGTATCATCCGGAATAAAGTCATTCATTACATCAGCATATTCAGTACGATCAGTCGCAACACTAGCACTTTAGTTCGATCATCCGCGCTCAGTTCAGATCGATCGCATTGAGAAGCCTTATGAGCAGCTGATCCTGGGTCCGTGACCGGAGGCATCACCAAAGACATCACCATTGAAACCGGTCTTGTCGTCGTGGGAGCCGTTGACGTCTGAGGTGGTAGCCAACCTACAATTGTGCACGACGCTGGCATATTACTCGGGTTGATGTAGGAGCTGTGTGTGCGTCCGGTGATGGAGCTCGAAATGACTGGAAAGACTCAGTATTGCCTAAGAACAAACGTATCATTAGCATACCAGCAACATTAGATGCAATGGGGACACCCGTCTTCATAGGTGTCGAATTCGCGTCATAGATCATCCCTATGGTCCTTGATCGTTGACCGTGTGTATGGGCAGCTCCCTGTCATACCTGTAGGCTTCCGCTTGTTCTCGGCCTCTATGCATAGCTTGCGTAACCGCTGTGTGGGCGTACTCTCCACGGGGCGTTCGTCGTTTCCGAAATGAGGTGTATGAGTGGGCGGCGGACATGTGGGCGTGGGATTTCAAGAGAATGTACAAACCTGTTTGGGACTTATATTCATGTTTCTTTTGCAACGGAAGATTCCCCGTCTATCTACCCATCACCCATCCAGAAGAAAGGATCGACTGGTCCTCGCCCATACAAAAAACTATTTGCGGCGTTAGACCTTGTAGCCAAGTTAGCTGGATATTAAATCCTATTAAAGGCTTATTCGGTATGATACCGAATACGGGGCTAGAAGGGCACGCGTAACGCTAGGCACATTGTCTCCTTAACTGGCGTTGGTGGTCACGGCGGTGTCATGCTGCTGCTGCACGCCTCAGTTCTGTTCGTCTATTATTGGCTAATATCCGGTCAATATTTTTGACGGTTGCCAAAACTACACGTATTGTACTCGGAATGGGTATTGTGGATTTCGGCCAAATTTGCGGAATAGTCTACAATACTCAGCGACAGCTACGTTAAGTTGACGCACGTGTGGAATCTCGAACGATAACGTTGGCGCTAATGGTAGACAGAGCCTTCATACCAACACTGCATGTCGTTACATTTCTGGGGATACTCTACATCATAAAGACATACCATCCGGAAGAAGAAATATTACCAAACACTTTACTCTGTATCATCCTGACTTACCAGTATGCGCCTCAGTATAATCCATCGTGTGCAACTCTATACTTCTGTATCATCCGGAATAAAGTCATTCATTACATCAGCATATTCAGTACGATCAGTCGCAACACTAGCACTTTAGTTCGATCATCCGCGCTCAGTTCAGATCGATCGCATTGAGAAGCCTTATGAGCAGCTGATCCTGGGTCCGTGACCGGAGGCATCACCAAAGACATCACCATTGAAACCGGTCTTGTCGTCGTGGGAGCCGTTGACGTCTGAGGTGGTAGCCAACCTACAATTGTGCACGACGCTGGCATATTACTCGGGTTGATGTAGGAGCTGTGTGTGCGTCCGGTGATGGAGCTCGAAATGACTGGAAAGACTCAGTATTGCCTAAGAACAAACGTATCATTAGCATACCAGCAACATTAGATGCAATGGGGACACCCGTCTTCATAGGTGTCGAATTCGCGTCATAGATCATCCCTATGGTCCTTGATCGTTGACCGTGTGTATGGGCAGCTCCCTGTCATACCTGTAGGCTTCCGCTTGTTCTCGGCCTCTATGCATAGCTTGCGTAACCGCTGTGTGGGCGTACTCTCCACGGGGCGTTCGTCGTTTCCGAAATGAGGTGTATGAGTGGGCGGCGGACATGTGGGCGTGGGATTTCAAGAGAATGTACAAACCTGTTTGGGACTTATATTCATGTTTCTTTTGCAACGGAAGATTCCCCGTCTATCTACCCATCACCCATCCAGAAGAAAGGATCGACTGGTCCTCGCCCATACAAAAAACTATTTGCGGCGTTAGACCTTGTAGCCAAGTTAGCTGGATATTAAATCCTATTAAAAGGCTTATTCGGTATGATACCGAATACGGGGCTAGAAGGGCACGCGTAACGCTAGGCACATTGTCTCCTTAACTGGCGTTGGTGGTCACGGCGGTGTCATGCTGCTGCTGCACGCCTCAGTTCTGTTCGTCTATTATTGGCTAATATCCGGTCAATATTTTTGACGGTTGCCAAAACTACACGTATTGTACTCGGAATGGGTATTGTGGATTTCGGCCAAATTTGCGGAATAGTCTACAATACTCAGCGACAGCTACGTTAAGTTGACGCACGTGTGGAATCTCGAACGATAACGTTGGCGCTAATGGTAGACAGAGCCTTCATACCAACACTGCATGTCGTTACATTTCTGGGGATACTCTACATCATAAAGACATACCATCCGGAAGAAGAAATATTACCAAACACTTTACTCTGTATCATCCTGACTTACCAGTATGCGCCTCAGTATAATCCATCGTGTGCAACTCTATACTTCTGTATCATCCGGAATAAAGTCATTCATTACATCAGCATATTCAGTACGATCAGTCGCAACACTAGCACTTTAGTTCGATCATCCGCGCTCAGTTCAGATCGATCGCATTGAGAAGCCTTATGAGCAGCTGATCCTGGGTCCGTGACCGGAGGCATCACCAAAGACATCACCATTGAAACCGGTCTTGTCGTCGTGGGAGCCGTTGACGTCTGAGGTGGTAGCCAACCTACAATTGTGCACGACGCTGGCATATTACTCGGGTTGATGTAGGAGCTGTGTGTGCGTCCGGTGATGGAGCTCGAAATGACTGGAAAGACTCAGTATTGCCTAAGAACAAACGTATCATTAGCATACCAGCAACATTAGATGCAATGGGGACACCCGTCTTCATAGGTGTCGAATTCGCGTCATAGATCATCCCTATGGTCCTTGATCGTTGACCGTGTGTATGGGCAGCTCCCTGTCATACCTGTAGGCTTCCGCTTGTTCTCGGCCTCTATGCATAGCTTGCGTAACCGCTGTGTGGGCGTACTCTCCACGGGGCGTTCGTCGTTTCCGAAATGAGGTGTATGAGTGGGCGGCGGACATGTGGGCGTGGGATTTCAAGAGAATGTACAAACCTGTTTGGGACTTATATTCATGTTTCTTTTGCAACGGAAGATTCCCCGTCTATCTACCCATCACCCATCCAGAAGAAAGGATCGACTGGTCCTCGCCCATACAAAAAACTATTTGCGGCGTTAGACCTTGTAGCCAAGTTAGCTGGATATTAAATCCTATTAAAGGCTTATTCGGTATGATACCGAATACGGGGCTAGAAGGGCACACGTAACGCTAGGCACATTGTCTCCTTAACTGGCGTTGGTGGTCACGGCGGTGTCATGCTGCTGCTGCACGCCTCAGTTCTGTTCGTCTATTATTGGCTAATATCCGGTCAATATTTTTGACGGTTGCCAAAACTACACGTATTGTACTCGGAATGGGTATTGTGGATTTCGGCCAAATTTGCGGAATAGTCTACAATACTCAGCGACAGCTACGTTAAGTTGACGCACGTGTGGAATCTCGAACGATAACGTTGGCGCTAATGGTAGACAGAGCCTTCATACCAACACTGCATGTCGTTACATTTCTGGGGATACTCTACATCATAAAGACATACCATCCGGAAGAAGAAATATTACCAAACACTTTACTCTGTATCATCCTGACTTACCAGTATGCGCCTCAGTATAATCCATCGTGTGCAACTCTATACTTCTGTATCATCCGGAATAAAGTCATTCATTACATCAGCATATTCAGTACGATCAGTCGCAACACTAGCACTTTAGTTCGATCATCCGCGCTCAGTTCAGATCGATCGCATTGAGAAGCCTTATGAGCAGCTGATCCTGGGTCCGTGACCGGAGGCATCACCAAAGACATCACCATTGAAACCGGTCTTGTCGTCGTGGGAGCCGTTGACGTCTGAGGTGGTAGCCAACCTACAATTGTGCACGACGCTGGCATATTACTCGGGTTGATGTAGGAGCTGTGTGTGCGTCCGGTGATGGAGCTCGAAATGACTGGAAAGACTCAGTATTGCCTAAGAACAAACGTATCATTAGCATACCAGCAACATTAGATGCAATGGGGACACCCGTCTTCATAGGTGTCGAATTCGCGTCATAGATCATCCCTATGGTCCTTGATCGTTGACCGTGTGTATGGGCAGCTCCCTGTCATACCTGTAGGCTTCCGCTTGTTCTCGGCCTCTATGCATAGCTTGCGTAACCGCTGTGTGGGCGTACTCTCCACGGGGCGTTCGTCGTTTCCGAAATGAGGTGTATGAGTGGGCGGCGGACATGTGGGCGTGGGATTTCAAGAGAATGTACAAACCTGTTTGGGACTTATATTCATGTTTCTTTTGCAACGGAAGATTCCCCGTCTATCTACCCATCACCCATCCAGAAGAAAGGATCGACTGGTCCTCGCCCATACAAAAAACTATTTGCGGCGTTAGACCTTGTAGCCAAGTTAGCTGGATATTAAATCCTATTAAAGGCTTATTCGGTATGATACCGAATACGGGGCTAGAAGGGCACACGTAACGCTAGGCACATTGTCTCCTTAACTGGCGTTGGTGGTCACGGCGGTGTCATGCTGCTGCTGCACGCCTCAGTTCTGTTCGTCTATTATTGGCTAATATCCGGTCAATATTTTTGACGGTTGCCAAAACTACACGTATTGTACTCGGAATGGGTATTGTGGATTTCGGCCAAATTTGCGGAATAGTCTACAATACTCAGCGACAGCTACGTTAAGTTGACGCACGTGTGGAATCTCGAACGATAACGTTGGCGCTAATGGTAGACAGAGCCTTCATACCAACACTGCATGTCGTTACATTTCTGGGGATACTCTACATCATAAAGACATACCATCCGGAAGAAGAAATATTACCAAACACTTTACTCTGTATCATCCTGACTTACCAGTATGCGCTCAGTATAATCCATCGTGTGCAACTCTATACTTCTGTATCATCCGGAATAAAGTCATTCATTACATCAGCATATTCAGTACGATCAGTCGCAACACTAGCACTTTAGTTCGATCATCCGCGCTCAGTTCAGATCGATCGCATTGAGAAGCCTTATGAGCAGCTGATCCTGGGTCCGTGACCGGAGGCATCACCAAAGACATCACCATTGAAACCGGTCTTGTCGTCGTGGGAGCCGTTGACGTCTGAGGTGGTAGCCAACCTACAATTGTGCACGACGCTGGCATATTACTCGGGTTGATGTAGGAGCTGTGTGTGCGTCCGGTGATGGAGCTCGAAATGACTGGAAAGACTCAGTATTGCCTAAGAACAAACGTATCATTAGCATACCAGCAACATTAGATGCAATGGGGACACCCGTCTTCATAGGTGTCGAATTCGCGTCATAGATCATCCCTATGGTCCTTGATCGTTGACCGTGTGTATGGGCAGCTCCCTGTCATACCTGTAGGCTTCCGCTTGTTCTCGGCCTCTATGCATAGCTTGCGTAACCGCTGTGTGGGCGTACTCTCCACGGGGCGTTCGTCGTTTCCGAAATGAGGTGTATGAGTGGGCGGCGGACATGTGGGCGTGGGATTTCAAGAGAATGTACAAACCTGTTTGGGACTTATATTCATGTTTCTTTTGCAACGGAAGATTCCCCGTCTATCTACCCATCACCCATCCAGAAGAAAGGATCGACTGGTCCTCGCCCATACAAAAACTATTTGCGGCGTTAGACCTTGTAGCCAAGTTAGCTGGATATTAAATCCTATTAAAAGGCTTATTCGGTATGATACCGAATACGGGGCTAGAAGGGCACACGTAACGCTAGGCACATTGTCTCCTTAACTGGCGTTGGTGGTCACGGCGGTGTCATGCTGCTGCTGCACGCCTCAGTTCTGTTCGTCTATTATTGGCTAATATCCGGTCAATATTTTTGACGGTTGCCAAAACTACACGTATTGTACTCGGAATGGGTATTGTGGATTTCGGCCAAATTTGCGGAATAGTCTACAATACTCAGCGACAGCTACGTTAAGTTGACGCACGTGTGGAATCTCGAACGATAACGTTGGCGCTAATGGTAGACAGAGCCTTCATACCAACACTGCATGTCGTTACATTTCTGGGGATACTCTACATCATAAAGACATACCATCCGGAAGAAGAAATATTACCAAACACTTTACTCTGTATCATCCTGACTTACCAGTATGCGCCTCAGTATAATCCATCGTGTGCAACTCTATACTTCTGTATCATCCGGAATAAAGTCATTCATTACATCAGCATATTCAGTACGATCAGTCGCAACACTAGCACTTTAGTTCGATCATCCGCGCTCAGTTCAGATCGATCGCATTGAGAAGCCTTATGAGCAGCTGATCCTGGGTCCGTGACCGGAGGCATCACCAAAGACATCACCATTGAAACCGGTCTTGTCGTCGTGGGAGCCGTTGACGTCTGAGGTGGTAGCCAACCTACAATTGTGCACGACGCTGGCATATTACTCGGGTTGATGTAGGAGCTGTGTGTGCGTCCGGTGATGGAGCTCGAAATGACTGGAAAGACTCAGTATTGCCTAAGAACAAACGTATCATTAGCATACCAGCAACATTAGATGCAATGGGGACACCCGTCTTCATAGGTGTCGAATTCGCGTCATAGATCATCCCTATGGTCCTTGATCGTTGACCGTGTGTATGGGCAGCTCCCTGTCATACCTGTAGGCTTCCGCTTGTTCTCGGCCTCTATGCATAGCTTGCGTAACCGCTGTGTGGGCGTACTCTCCACGGGGCGTTCGTCGTTTCCGAAATGAGGTGTATGAGTGGGCGGCGGACATGTGGGCGTGGGATTTCAAGAGAATGTACAAACCTGTTTGGGACTTATATTCATGTTTCTTTTGCAACGGAAGATTCCCCGTCTATCTACCCATCACCCATCCAGAAGAAAGGATCGACTGGTCCTCGCCCATACAAAAAACTATTTGCGGCGTTAGACCTTGTAGCCAAGTTAGCTGGATATTAAATCCTATTAAAAGGCTTATTCGGTATGATACCGAATACGGGGCTAGAAGGGCACACGTAACGCTAGGCACATTGTCTCCTTAACTGGCGTTGGTGGTCACGGCGGTGTCATGCTGCTGCTGCACGCCTCAGTTCTGTTCGTCAATTATTGGCTAATATCCGGTCAATATTTTTGACGGTTGCCAAAACTACACGTATTGTACTCGGAATGGGTATTGTGGATTTCGGCCAAATTTGCGGAATAGTCTACAATACTCAGCGACAGCTACGTTAAGTTGACGCACGTGTGGAATCTCGAACGATAACGTTGGCGCTAATGGTAGACAGAGCCTTCATACCAACACTGCATGTCGTTACATTTCTGGGGATACTCTACATCATAAAGACATACCATCCGGAAGAAGAAATATTACCAAACACTTTACTCTGTATCATCCTGACTTACCAGTATGCGCCTCAGTATAATCCATCGTGTGCAACTCTATACTTCTGTATCATCCGGAATAAAGTCATTCATTACATCAGCATATTCAGTACGATCAGTCGCAACACTAGCACTTTAGTTCGATCATCCGCGCTCAGTTCAGATCGATCGCATTGAGAAGCCTTATGAGCAGCTGATCCTGGGTCCGTGACCGGAGGCATCACCAAAGACATCACCATTGAAACCGGTCTTGTCGTCGTGGGAGCCGTTGACGTCTGAGGTGGTAGCCAACCTACAATTGTGCACGACGCTGGCATATTACTCGGGTTGATGTAGGAGCTGTGTGTGCGTCCGGTGATGGAGCTCGAAATGACTGGAAAGACTCAGTATTGCCTAAGAACAAACGTATCATTAGCATACCAGCAACATTAGATGCAATGGGGACACCCGTCTTCATAGGTGTCGAATTCGCGTCATAGATCATCCCTATGGTCCTTGATCGTTGACCGTGTGTATGGGCAGCTCCCTGTCATACCTGTAGGCTTCCGCTTGTTCTCGGCCTCTATGCATAGCTTGCGTAACCGCTGTGTGGGCGTACTCTCCACGGGGCGTTCGTCGTTTCCGAAATGAGGTGTATGAGTGGGCGGCGGACATGTGGGCGTGGGATTTCAAGAGAATGTACAAACCTGTTTGGGACTTATATTCATGTTTCTTTTGCAACGGAAGATTCCCCGTCTATCTACCCATCACCCATCCAGAAGAAAGGATCGACTGGTCCTCGCCCATACAAAAAACTATTTGCGGCGTTAGACCTTGTAGCCAAGTTAGCTGGATATTAAATCCTATTAAAAGGCTTATTCGGTATGATACCGAATACGGGGCTAGAAGGGCACACGTAACGCTAGGCACATTGTCTCCTTAACTGGCGTTGGTGGTCACGGCGGTGTCATGCTGCTGCTGCACGCCTCAGTTCTGTTCGTCAATTATTGGCTAATATCCGGTCAATATTTTTGACGGTTGCCAAAACTACACGTATTGTACTCGGAATGGGTATTGTGGATTTCGGCCAAATTTGCGGAATAGTCTACAATACTCAGCGACAGCTACGTTAAGTTGACGCACGTGTGGAATCTCGAACGATAACGTTGGCGCTAATGGTAGACAGAGCCTTCATACCAACACTGCATGTCGTTACATTTCTGGGGATACTCTACATCATAAAGACATACCATCCGGAAGAAGAAATATTACCAAACACTTTACTCTGTATCATCCTGACTTACCAGTATGCGCCTCAGTATAATCCATCGTGTGCAACTCTATACTTCTGTATCATCCGGAATAAAGTCATTCATTACATCAGCATATTCAGTACGATCAGTCGCAACACTAGCACTTTAGTTCGATCAACCGCGCTCAGTTCAGATCGATCGCATTGAGAAGCCTTATGAGCAGCTGATCCTGGGTCCGTGACCGGAGGCATCACCAAAGACATCACCATTGAAACCGGTCTTGTCGTCGTGGGAGCCGTTGACGTCTGAGGTGGTAGCCAACCTACAATTGTGCACGACGCTGGCATATTACTCGGGTTGATGTAGGAGCTGTGTGTGCGTCCGGTGATGGAGCTCGAAATGACTGGAAAGACTCAGTATTGCCTAAGAACAAACGTATCATTAGCATACCAGCAACATTAGATGCAATGGGGACACCCGTCTTCATAGGTGTCGAATTCGCGTCATAGATCATCCCTATGGTCCTTGATCGTTGACCGTGTGTATGGGCAGCTCCCTGTCATACCTGTAGGCTTCCGCTTGTTCTCGGCCTCTATGCATAGCTTGCGTAACCGCTGTGTGGGCGTACTCTCCACGGGGCGTTCGTCGTTTCCGAAATGAGGTGTATGAGTGGGCGGCGGACATGTGGGCGTGGGATTTCAAGAGAATGTACAAACCTGTTTGGGACTTATATTCATGTTTCTTTTGCAACGGAAGATTCCCCGTCTATCTACCCATCACCCATCCAGAAGAAAGGATCGACTGGTCCTCGCCCATACAAAAAACTATTTGCGGCGTTAGACCTTGTAGCCAAGTTAGCTGGATATTAAATCCTATTAAAAGGCTTATTCGGTATGATACCGAATACGGGGCTAGAAGGGCACACGTAACGCTAGGCACATTGTCTCCTTAACTGGCGTTGGTGGTCACGGCGGTGTCATGCTGCTGCTGCACGCCTCAGTTATGTTCGTCTACTATTGGCTAATATCCGGTCAATATTTTTGACGGTTGCCAAAACTACACGTATTGTACTCGGAATGGGTATTGTGGATTTCGGCCAAATTTGCGGAATCGGGGCGGTTTGGTGGCACATGCGAAACCGCCCAGCGTTTGCTAGATATATATAATTGGTCAAAATAGATGATTTTTGTCCATTTTTGTCCTATCATTGTTGAATGATCTATCTCGGGTGGACACTGCTCAGCTCTGCTGCAGTCAAAAAGCTTCACTGGATCGCTCACCGTAAGTGCATACCAACGATACAGCACCATTGCCCGTAGCTAACCATGAACGTTATTAACAAGGCTCGCTGTTCTGTAGATAGCTCTTGTTCGCGTGGAGTTCTTGTGGCATAGTTCTCGCTAGCCTTGTGGGGTCGCTGACCTCACAGGCGTCACTGACCTTGCGGAATCCCTGGTGTAGCTCGCGTCGGTGGAGTCCCTGGCCTTGCTTGCACTGTCGCTGACCCTGTGGAGTCTCAAGCCTTGCTCAAGTCGCCGTAGTCGCTGTGGCCACTAGTCCTGCTGCTCACTTCACTGGAGTGCCTGGCTTTGCCCGTCTCGCTGGGGTCGCTGTCGTTGTAGGGGTGGGTGGAGTTGCTGACCTGTGGATTCCCCAGCCTTGTTCAAGTCGTTGATCTTGCCGGGGTTGCTGGTGTCCCTGTCCTTGCAGGCGTCACTGGAGTTGCTGGTCTTGTGGAGTCGCTGTCAGTGACCTAGTCGCTGGTATTGCTCGAGGTGCTGGCCTTCTGGAGTCGCCAGCCCTGCTGGTGTCGCCGCCGTTGCTGGCCTTCTGGAGTCCTTGACCTTGCTCAAGTCACTGGCTTTGCTGGCATCGTTTGTGTTGCTGGTGTGCTGGACTTGCTGGAGTCGGTGGCCGTGATCGAGTAGCTTGTCTGTCACTATGGAGGAGGCCGTGACGAAGCAGCATGCGCATCCCAATACCGTCTTCCATTGCGTGTACGGATATTACAGCCTCGGTTACTCAAGCGCGAACTAGCTGAGGTATACAACAGGTCCGAGAAGACGGTTAGCAACTGGATCCAAGCATATGATAGGACAGGAACGTTTCAGAGAGCAAAAACCAGTACTGACAAGAAGTTCACTGCTGCTCATCGCCAATGGCTTTGTGACTTTTATCAAGATCGTCCACTCTCCTATATTGACGAAGCCCAAGCCGCTTTCAAACGTGCGCATCACGTGAGCATTTCGAAGACCAGTGTGTGGAGAATTATTCACGACTGCGGTCTAACGTGGAAGGTGCTGGAACGCAGAGCGATGCACATCAAGGAGCACGACGTGTTCCGCTTCACACATGAACTAAGTACAATTGATTGGAATCACCAGAACCTCGTGTTCTTAGACGAAGTGTCGTTCGATAACATAGGCATGATCCGGAAGCGTGGCTACACACTTCGTGGAAGGACTGTTGCAGTCCGTGGTGATTTCCAGTGAAAACCACGAATCTCAGTGTTGGCCTTTATTGGTGTGAATGGAATTAACGACTACTATGACACGGAGGGAACATTTGACAGGGTGAAGTTCTTGGAGTCGTGCCGTGCGTTTACCTACTCGAAAAACGGAAACGTTCGGCAGTACCCTGGGCCAAACTCGGTTTGGATTTTAGATGGAGCAGCTATCAACAGGCACACCGAGATCGTGTACTTCCTACGCAGCATTGTAGTGGTGCCGATTTTTCTACCTGCCTACTGTCCTTTTTCAATCCTATCGAGTATCTCTTTGGCTACGCCAAGAGGCTTTTCAACGTCATTATGACGAGTCGTCTGGTCGCGATTTGATGCCGTTCATAGTTCAAACGTTCACGCGTTTTGAGGGCTATAACATGGCAAACGTCTTTGAGCATTGTGGGTGGTCGGTGCAAGACCATTTCAATCCCGTTGGACAACTAGCCAAGGAGAACGGAATGACCGCAGACACACGAAGAAGCGTTCAACAAAACGACATGCAAGACGATGGATTGGACTTTTCGGTAAGGCAGAACGAAGCGCTATCGTAGCCTTGGCTATCTTGCCCTGCGGATAAGCACAAGGTACGGTGCGTTTGGCTGGGTTAAGCTTTCGTAATTGTGAAAGGCAGACTTTGAGTAGTGGCTGGAATCTTACTCGTGGTCGATGTCATTGTTGTTCTCCATCAGGATCATTGGGTCGACAGCTTCAGGAGGGGAGCATGTCGTTTATAAAGGCTTCGATAATTGTCCCACGTCGAGCGATCCATATTTCGCGTGAGATGGTTTTCCCACATCCTCCAGACTACCGCCGCAGCCTGGAACGTTGAATCCCATTGCTGTTGTAGTTGGTCCACAATCTCTTGAAGAGAGCTTTCAGCAGTCGCCCCGGCGCGATCGGTTTCCGCTGGAAGAATGCAAGTCGACTTGAATGTATCACAGTCCCGCTGTCTAGTAATTGCAACGCCATACTCGTACACTAGCAATGTCACAGTTTCTCCTTTCACCACCGTAAGCCAAGCGTTCCATTGGTTTTTTGATTTCGTGTTGTCCACGATGTGTCGCTTGGATTTGAACTGCATGAATCGGATCCAACCCTTCTTCTTCGGTTCAGCGATACACCACACGCTGTCGGTCTTGACAGCGCGGCCCAATATACGAGGCCTGAAGCGTGACCAAAGCTTGCGTAGAATATCCGTGAAGGACGATCCGTTCACAGCAACATCATCGAGGGTATCGCCAGACGCGTCTCGCTGGCCAATTGTAGACTTGACGATCGGTTGAACTACAAGTTGAAAAAGGTTGGGTTGCCTTGCGAAGTCACCTCCCCTCTGACTCACTGTCTTCTCCTTGATTTAGGGAATTCTCGGCCGACACAGGCGAACTTCGTGGAGGCGGAGCGCGCTCATGGCTCAGCGACACTTGCGCTCGCGTCGTAAACTCCTGGGATGCTCGCCGTGGAGACCCATGAACCGAAAATGCAGTCTCCAGTTGCGGTGACCGTCTTGTTGGTAGTGTCGCTGCAGACGTTGCTGGCGACTGCGCCAGCCGTGGCGATTGTCGTGTTGCTGCGGGCATTACCGGCGACGGCGCCAGTCGAGGCGATCTTCTTGCCGTAGCATGGCGGGCTTGGTACGGTGAAGCACGGTGTTGACTTCGCATGTGAAGATCTTCACGAGCGAAGCTCGTCGGGCCTCGACGTGTGTGACGAGGGCTGTGTTCTCCACGATGGCTGCAAGTTGCCGTCTGCAACGGACGAAGTCAAACTGTCCAAAGTAATTTTGTATGACGGTTTATGGGTCGGTCGATTCGGGTGCGGTTTGCCAGGGTCGATTCAAACGGCCCGGTTCGGAAAATTAGAGTAGAACTCACAATATAATATTTGGAAGGAAACCCGAGTAGTTCAACAGTATAATAGCATACATGTATAATAGTATTTTAATATTTTAAAAAATAAGCCGTCAAGAATTTCTCTCGTACGTACGGATACTATAATAGAAACACAAGAGTGCTGTATGTATATCAATGACCGAGAGAACGAAAATCCAATCCCGTATCCGGATAGTCTTGGAAACTTTGCTGAATGGAATTCGAACACTACTATTTCATGAAGTCCTTTCCTATTCCTGTCGAGAGAGTATTCCAGGATTTCTTTCGTAAAATTTCGGTCCCTCGTCCAATCACCATCCAGCAATCCTCTCACTCCTGAGAACGCCATGCCGCGGGCCAAGCGCCAGCGCGAACCCGAGGGCCACGACGCGCGTCTGGCCGACCCGTACCTGCTGTCTGCGGCCCCTTGCCGTCTCTCGGACCACCACCGCAAGCGCGACACACGCGCCAACTGCGCGGACAACCCCAACTGCCTCTACGGCCTGGGCGAGCGCCACAAGGGCGTGTGGCAGGGCGGGAAGCTGCTGCACCGCGTGTTCGGGGACGACCCGCGCGACCGCAAACGTGAGATGTGCGGAGGGGATGGGCGCCCTGTGGATTACGTAATCTGGGCGCCACCTGTTATCTGAACAGCATGTTGCAGTGCCTGTTCGTCAACCTGCCGTTCCGTCGCGCGGTGTACGAGTGGGAGCCCAAGGAGCAACTCGTGGACAAGGAGCGGGCGCTGCAAATGCGTGCGCTGCAGAAACTTTTCGCGCAAATGCAGTTGGGCAATGAGAGTTACTACGACCCGACGGAGTTTGCATCCACCTTGTCACTGAACAATGTGATGCAGCAAGATGCACAGGTTAGATTTTTAGTATTATTAGGTTGTGGACTTCTGGCTGATCTTTGAATTTGTTGTGCAGGAGTTTAGCAAGTTGTTGTTGGCACATTTGCGCACGATCTTTCGACAGTCGAGGTTCTCGAGTCATTGGGACCTGGTGGACCGGATCTTCCGGGGACAGATGAGCTACGTGACCAAGTGTCTGAGGTGCAAGAACAAGTCCATGCGACCGTCGTCGTATTACGAGATTTCGCTGAATATTAAGGGACACAAGACGGTGGAGGACTGCATTGGGTCGTATCTCTCGGCGGAGGTGTTGGACGGAGAAAACAAGTACTTTTGTGAGCAGTGCGATGCCAAGCAGTGTGCGGAGCGGTTCCTGGAGTTGAAGCCGCGTGCGTTGCCGCCGACAATGATGGTGCAACTCATGAGATTCGTCTACGATGCTAATGCCGGACGGAAGAAGAAGTTAACGGTGCGTTCTACTCCATTATCTTGGAGACTCATGGTTGAAAAGGCTGCTTGCTCTTACTTACCAATATCCTGTACATTGACCTGTACAGGATGTGATTGAGATCAACGAGACATTAAACATGACGGAGCTACTTCGTCGGAGTGGCCACGCCGAAGCGTTTGACGAATCTGGCGATGCGGTTTACCGGTTACAGGGTTATCTGAACCACCGAGGGAAAAGCGCGCATGTGGGGCACTACACCGCGTCTGTGGCATACCCAAAAGCAGATAATTATTATGAAGAAGAACCGGCGGTGGACTGGTTTGAATTTGACGATACAGCTGTCAGTGACATGGCGAAGTCAGATGCGGCAAAAGAGCGCAGTCACGGTAAGAAAATCCGCTCGCGCGATATCTACATGCTTCTGTATGTCCGTGACGATGCAGCAAGTGGCGGACCGAATGCTAGTGCCAGTTCCAGCCATAATGGCAACGTCAACGAGGCACCGCAGCCTTCTCAAATGTGTCGAGAAGGAGTGGAGGCACTCAATACCGCTTTTAATGCCGAGGTTAAAGAGTATGCTACCAAGGTGAATGGTATGGAGGCTCGTATCAGCAAGCGCCTCGACGCTTACAAACGCTTCTTTGAAAAGAATCAGCCGTACCCAGATGCATCCTCTAGCCATTTCTACTGGGTGGATACAGAGTGGCTGTGTTGTTGGGTGACGGGTGAGGAGAATGACATTTCAGCAAGAACATCGTCAATTTCGTGTCACACGGACGAGGCTTCCGAATCAAAATCAGCAGAAGAGTATGCAAACGGGAAAGCGCATGAAGAACTAAAGCTGGATAGAGCGGATCAATCGAAGAACCGAGACAACGATGACGACGATTGTATTTTGATGAACCCCCAGAGACGAAATTGGAAGCAACAAATGCAAAGAGTGGTGAGGATGAAGATTCTACTACGGAAAGTGAGAGTTCACGGGATGGAGAATCATGTCGAATTAATTACGACGATGGCGAAGTGGAGATCATTGGCGAGACACCCTCACCGACATCACCTCTTCCTTCAACTTCAGTGGCAAACGCTGATACTGACATGACTGGATCTACAGAGCTGCGGGATGAAGATATACCTTATTCGAAGCCGGTTGACGTGAGGCACCTATGCTGTATGCATTCTAGCGGTCTTGAAATTGAAGCAAGGAAGAACGGGAGGGTCCAGCCTATCCTTTGCTTTGCACCAGAAAATGCTCCGAGGTTAAAGCGTATATCCGCAAAGTTGTTTACGTACCTTCGAGAAAACTGCGAATTAGAAGGTGATTCAACTGCTACCGGCATCCCTACACCGATGCGAGTTTTTGAAGCTCCTACATACCGGTGCGTTACTTGTGAAAATGAATTCCTAAACAAGCTCTTGAATGACGTTGATCGATTAAAGGAAGTGGATGAGGAAGTCGGGCTTTGAAAGGAGTCCTGCGAGTACCGCTGCTGCTGTGGCAGCTGGAGACGCTTACTTAATGAGCCGAGCTTGGATCAAAAGCTACAAAACTCATCTTCAGATGCTGCAGAAGGAGCTCTCCCATGCGGCTTCGAAGACCAAGAAGGAAGAAAATCGATCACGTCCCAAGAGCTTAATGAATATTTTGCAGGCCCAAAGGACGGATTCAGCAATGGCAGTATCTGTACGAGTGCAGACAGCGGGAACAAAGGAGAGCAGGAGGTGTGGCAAAAGCCGATAAACGAGGACATTACGTGTGTCCACGGCAACCTTACGCTGGAAAGACGGGCATACCGTCCCGTATCGCCGGATACATGGTCGTACTTCAGCGCTAAATTTCCTCTCGTGCTGAATACCGTGAGGCTGCAACGGATGCGTGCCCGCAGTGCCAGGTGGATGATATGACCACCAAGGAATGTATCCAGGTGGAGCGTGACGTACGTGACGAAGTATTATCAGTCTCTGCTTTAGATACTTTGTATCGGCGAAAACCTAGAGGAGAGTCCGTTCGGTTCAGCGACGTTTTCGAGCTTCCTGCCGCTCGGCGGGGCAGTGGGCTAGAGGAGGCATCGTCGTGGACTAAACGTGACGCAGAAAGAATCCCGCGTCGAATGTTTTTGGTTAATCGTCGCTGGCTATCGCAGTGGAGGGAGTACATTCGCAACGTGGAAGTGGACTCTCCTTCATCCCTGACACTATCGTCGTTATTGTGCTCGCATCAAAAGTTGGTGTTGCCCCGGGCCTCCTCGCAGCTCAACAAGGACAACTCGTGGATACTTGCTTATTGGAAGTGGAGTTTGTTTCTTTGGATGAAATGCAGGCTCTTGCCGAGCGCTATGGTGACCCGGAGATGTCGTTCTATTATGGCCTTCTCGTTACAATTATCACAGAGTTGGATGAGGAAGAATCGCATGTGGCGTGGCGGCAGTGCTCGCTAGCATCACTCCAGTATGGCCACGAGGCAGCTGTTGGCAGGGATGGCTGCCCCGATGGCGTCGTGCCTCTGGTCTGTCAGGATGCTAACGACAAAGGAGTCATCTGTGTTGAATGCCAAGCGAGCTCAGACCGAAAACACCGCGATGAGCTTAAGAACTTTTCGAATCGCGTGGTAAACGTACAACAGCTGAATGACGACCAGGCTGTCCCGACAAGTGAGAACTTGACTTCCGAAGCAAACACTTCCGGTCGACGACGTTCCAGGCGCATTCGTCCCGGATCAGCAAGCACCTGGCCCATTGCAGCTAACGCCGCCGACACGGTCTACATGCTCAAGGCGAAAATCTACGCTGAGATCGATGCTCTGCCTATCCGTCAGCGATTGTACTACAAAGGTGAGGCGCTGAAGGACGGTCGAACGCTCAAACATTACGGGTACGTTTCAAGTTTTCTCTACAACATGGTAAATGCATTGGGACTGATTTTCTTATGTATTAGGATCAAGGCTGGCGACGCCGTTTTCATGCGGTTATCAGAAGACAACGCGGACGACCTCGTGATGGACGACACTCAAGAACGCGAGGTGGGGTTCGCAGACTCGGTCTTCTTGTCGCACCCGACTAGCACTTCCGCACCGACTCAAAATGGAGCCCCAGACACGAGCGGCGACCACGCCATGGCTCTAGCAATCGCCAACAGTCACCAAGAGACTCGTGTGTGGGTGTGTCCAGCCTGCACGTTCGTGAACGACGACACAGACGCTGTATGCGAGATGTGCTCGGCCGTGAAAGACAGCTCCACTTGACCCTCTACATCGTGATAACCCCTTCAATATCGATAACTTATTTCCAATATCGATTATCACATTCTGTACGAACAGAGTTTCTATGTACGTGCAGACAGTATTACCGTGTACATACAGAAACAGGCGTCGTCACGGTTGGTCTCCAAGCGACACAATTCATTTTTTGACAATGGCGATGATCAACGACGACGAACTGGAGCAGAACTGGGCGGCGCAGGCCGTGGACGACTCGGACGCCGAGAGCGTCATCTCTGCTGGTAGTGAAGACGAGTTCGAGGAGGAGGCGGAGCTGGAACTGGCCGCGGAGTCAAGCGCGAACGTGAGGATGACGCTGAAGACGTGGTCATGGACGAGGAAAAAGTCGTCAAAAAACAGAAGTCGGAGGCAAAAGTGCGGGTTGCAATGCGAAATTTCACAGTTGCAATCGGTGATATTTGGGCTGACTTGTATTGTATTTTTGTATTATTTTAGCGTCCGGTGCAGAATGGCAAGGGGCTACACAAGATGAAGCAGGCCGACCACTTTAAGATCGTGAACGACACCTACACTAAGCACCGCGGCGGCCAGATGACGTCGCTGGAGTTGGCGGACGGACTTAATGGTGGGAAGGTGGTGGTAAAGTTCGTGGATGGATGGAGAGCTGACTTTTGTGTTTTTATTGTTTTAGAGACGCACTTTGTGGCACCGCAAGGCTTGGGCAAGCACAAGTTGGAGCTGTTGCCGGCGTACATTCACCACTTGCAGCCGACGTTCAAGCGGGACTTTGTCGGCAAGGGCAAGCGTCGGGATAAGAGTCCGTACTTTCTCATCCTGTGCTCGTCGGCGCTGCGGTGTGTGGAGGTGATCAAGTAAGTGCAAAACTGCAGGAAGGGAGCTCTGGGGTTGTGAGGCTGATGACGAATTTTGTTTGTTGACTGCTAGGCATTTGACGCCGTTCAAGTGTCGTGTGGGAAAACTCTTTGCCAAGCATCTCAAGGTGGCGGAGCAGGCGACTCAGTTAGCGAAGACTTACTTGCCGATGGCCGTGGGCACGCCTGCGCGTGTCAAGACGCTGCTCGAGACGGGCGCCCTGTCGCTGCAGCACACGACGCACGTGATTTTCGATATGGAGAAGGACAAGAAGCAGCTCACGGTGCTGCAGTTGAAGGACACAGTCACGGAGATGGTGGACCTGCTGCAGTTTTATTTCATCCCGCAGCTCAACAAGGAAGACAGCAAGATGAAGATCGTGCTATTCTAATGGCAATACACAACAGAGCAGAAGAAGATTTAGTGTTCATGATTCATCACCGCTCAAATACATTTTTAACGCTGCAACTCTCGTAATATTTCTTGACGTGACTAATATTCAAGAAGTGTTATCCAGGAATCTGCCGTGTCATGAAGCATTATTCAAGAATCTGCCGCGTCGAGGAAACAAGATCAAGCTGAGCTGCGGGTCGTCGGGGAGGGGACTCTTATCACAGTAGCGATGAACGATGGCAACTCGATACACGAGTTAAAGGTACTCATTGCAAAGCGGCTCAGGTACAACGACGCAGAACTCTACCTGACAAAGCCATCGGACGGAAGGTGGCTTCCAGACGACGAAGCTCTGGATGCAATGCTACAGAGTGGATTTGACGCTTCGTTGTATGTGAAGATGCGTGGATCATGGAAACTGGGCCAAAAGGAACTGTTTGGATCAGGCGTCTCGTTCAGAGAGAACGTCGTTCACGTGGTGTATTAGAAGATACGACGCTTTCAGAAGTTCAACGCACCAATTGATTTCTCACGGCAATAAACGAAGGAGGTTCCTTCAACATTTCAAACTCACCGATCAACCACCGTTGAAGCATTTTTCAACTTTCTGTTTCACCACAAAGCCGAGTATGTTCCAGTGATATTCATCCGCGCTCCCGTTTGTCCGGAAAGACGGCCATGTTTGATCTACTCTACAATCACATTGTTCTCTCCAAGCCTAATGCACTTGTTTCCTGTATTCGAGCAAACAGAATGGCTGAAGATGACAAGTTCGCTGATTTTTTCAAGCGGTTCTATGGATATGATTTCGAAGCATTCTGCGCATACGACGGTGATCGAGTGGTGCTAATTGATGAAGGCCAAATCACGTGCAACGACGAGCAGCTCTGGGGGTACGTGAAGGAAATGGACTCGCAAATACCAGGCCTACGCTTCGTTATCTTCGCATCGTTTGGCAGCTTTGATGTCTACCGCAAGATCGAACGTGCCCCTCCTCAGAATACTTTTGGATTGGATGTGACCTATTCATCCAAGCCTGACCTTCAGCTTTGATGTGTGGAGATGGAAGAAATGGTTCAGAACAGCATTGGCGCACCAGTCTCGGAACTCATCTGGATCCTGTGCGCGGGTCATAACGGAATTGATCGAGCAATCCTTATATTTTTGCATTAGAAGTTTGGTTCAAAAACGGCAAATGCTGGAGATGTTGAAATGGAACTTCGTTCTAAGGGGCTTCTGCAATACTGTATTGTTGCAAATACTTTCGCTCCATCTATCGGGGAATCCCGACTGCTGATGCTTTTCGGCGAGTGGTACGATCTTATAAGCTGTCGGAGGAACACTGAAAATCTTGAATGGTGTTGCTTCTGGCAAGGTTGTGCTTTTATCTGATGGGCAGCGAATTCCTGGAAGTCAGACTGCGGTGGAATTGCTGACCAAGTACGGGTTCTTGTATGAGGGTGAGGTGAAGCAGCTCAACTTCGCTTCAAACATGGGACACGACAAGCTGAAATACACGATCCAGGAGATGGTAGAACTGCTGCAGTTTTATTTCATCCAGCTACTCAACCATTTTAACCAGCAGAGCCCACGTCACAATATTTTAATTCCGTGTCTAGGCTTCAGAAGAGCTGATCGAGGAAACTCATGGTCTTTTCAAACGCGACGAACGTGACAGCGTTTGCAGGAACGCCCGTACTAACGACGGTGTGATCCCGCGGTAGAAGCGGGTGGGGCCACCTTCAGCGTAGAGCTGTCTACAGCAGTCAACTACGCCCGAGAAGCGCGGCTTGTCCAGACGGTCAGCCTGGAGGACGGATTTTACGGTGTCTACGGGGAACACCACGAGCCAGTACATGAAACCAGCGGATCCGCCAGAGAAGGCAATAGACTGGTATGTGCGTAAATTTACCGACTCCGGCGTTAATCCAGGCACGTCATGCACGAACCGATCCAGCAGCTGATCTTTCACCGTCTCGTACGCCATGAAATACGTGGCATTACCCAGCATCTCACGCCCGGCCGTCGGCCAGAATCCCCGGTACAGCCCTCCCACTCCGTTTCGACTGTAGACATCCTTGACACACTGCAAATTGCTGATCCGTGTCCGCGTGCCTCCATACAACGTCTGCATCCTGACTTTAATGACCTCAAACGGTGTGTACAGCAGCCCCTCCGTAAACCCCGTCGACACTCCAGCAGCAACCAACGAGTAGTTCGGGTTGTCGAACAGCGTCTTGGAGTAAAAGTATCGGTACTGGCCCATAAGTCCGAACATGATCGAAGCACTGCAACGGCGCAACCACCATCACCACCATCAAGAACACCACAAAAGTCAATAAACCTGACTAAAACCACCCCGTAGATACAAAAATTGAGCGAAAACTCTGAAATAGTCCCAGTACCTCATGGCAGACCGGAATATCTGCGGGTCGCGCCTCGATAGAGCGACGTGAGTCCTCCTTCCTGTAGACTCTTCTTGAGACAGTCCAGAGGCCCCGAGAAGGCTCTGGGGCCGCTTTGCTGCGTCTGCATGCGCGACTTGATCGTCTCGAGGGGATACCCCACCACCGCCTCACATCCGCCGCCCATTGTGCCGCTCACGAAGTTCTTAACGGTTACGACAGCCAGCGACTGCGTCTTAACAACATCCAAGTCATTGATGGGTGGGGAAATTGGACGCGCGTCCGCCGACAACTCGCCCGACGCGAGCTCCGAGGACTCGCATAAGGCCGGAGCCATTTTCCACTTTGATACGTGGACTGTAACAATTTATTGAAATGAGAGATAATTTAGACCAATCGGATGAGGCCGGTTATAATTTGCCAAACCTCTATTTTCCTTTTTTCATCCTAGGGAAAATTCAGTAAATTTTGTCGAAGCGATCCCGCCAAAAATCAGTACCGTTGTCGGAATTTTTGATGAAGTGGAAAACCTCAGCAGCAGTGCTACCCTCACGCTGCTGTTCCGTGTGGCCATGTTGAGCACGGTGGCAACCGTCTCGATGGTGGGTTGGACCGACCTTTGACTGGCGGCTCGCTTGCTAATCAACTATTAGAAGAACAACAAGATGACGATGAGCGCGGGAGACTTGCGCGATCACGTCGGCCCAACCCGAATCAGACCGGCTGGATGGTGTAGCCATCCTGGTATGGGCGGCCTGAACCCCAACCTGAACCCACGGAACGATGATTGACCGGTCCGGAGCTGTTCATCCTGTGATGACTGCTGGCGGACCCAAGGCGCGGTGTGATGACTCGGATGGAAGTTGCTCGCAGTGTACGGAGTGTACGTGTATGTGAAGCTGTACGGCAGCCCGGAGGGGTGTAGTGGAATCCCGAAGAGCTTGAAGGAAGCTGGGGTGCCCCGAAGGAAGTGAGAACCTGCAAGAAAGGTAAGTACGGCAACAACTGTGCTGCTGGCCGTCCTAGGTTTTCAGTCAGTCGTGAATCTACCTGGTTCCTAACAAGTCAACAAAAACAACTTTTGCATTTATTTTGCTTGAAGTGTGGCTGTCCGACTTGCCGTCGTCGTCTAAGTCCTAGTACTTGCACTTTCGATACCGAGCCAGACCGTCCCTAACCAGAACGACTCGCGACACGTGGTGGAGAAGCAGGGTACGGTCTGCGTTGTGAAAGGGCTCGAGTACGGGATCGAGTGAGGTGTAGTGTCTACGACTGAAGTTGGAAGGGCTTCGTTCAAGAGTACAAGGAAGGCCGCGCTGGATTGGAAACGTTGGAGGTCACGAAACGGTGCACACGAGCGAAGACAAGGTCCTCCGGGGAGACAAGTTGATCGGTTCGAGTTTGAAGTGGTGCGCTCGGATATAGCGCGGAGTGAATTGGAGTGGCGGCGGAGATCCGCGGGTTGTTGGAGATTTGGAGAATAATGACGGCGCTTGGTAGAAGGCGTACGTCGAGGAGGCGTACGTGAAGATGAAGGCATACGGACTGGAGGTGAGCAGTCCGGGACGGAGCATGACTCGGAGTCGGAGAGCGAGTATGAAGACGGAGAAAACACGGCCCCAGCCGCGAGGGCTTCGACGGCTGCTGGACGTGACGCTCTACACAGTGATGTGAGAGGCGACCTATGGGTAGACGAAGAGAATGACCAGTTCGCAGATCCTGACTAAGAAGAGGTCGAAGTGAAGACCGAGCCTGACGTGAAGTCAGAAACCGTGGAAGCTAGTCGGCGAGATTACGCTGCGGCCGTGTATGGCGTGAACCGACAGGAGCTTCGAGAAGCAGCGTGCAGGACGCGCAGGAATACGAAGAGTCCGAGTACGTGGCCGACGAGGCTTACCCTTCCGTGTGTGAGGATGAAGCCGAGGAGGACCGACCGAGACGAACCCCAGTGGTTTCAAACCTCGTTACACAGGACCGTAGATATGTCGCCGTGACCGTCCCAAGTTCAGTTGGACGTGGAATGCGCCGCGCGAGAGAACGTGGTCGCGTTCCGCGAGGTTCGTACAGTCGAGGTGTGCCCTTGAAGAATGAGGTTAGTGCTCGCAGGGCACAAAAGCGAGTGAGTCTCGCCCATGGACAGTCACCGAGTGAAGCGACAAGACCTTCGACGAGGAAGTGGCCCGCGTTGAGTTCTAGTCTCGACGATCGGGAAGCCGAGTGCCGCGAAGTCCGCTTTGAAGAGTGCGGACGAATCCAAAAAGGTCGTGCCGTTGAGACTGAATGAGTTGGAGCTGTCCAAACTGGAGGCACACAAGGTCAAGATATTGCCTTTGTTGTACTCCGACTCGGCGCCGGTCGATAAATCAAGAGACTTTTGGGATCTGTTCGTATCGCACACAGAGGGACTCCCGGACAAGTCGAGATTGTTGGTGTTCCGCCAAAAGCTCAAAGGTCGTGAGGCAGAACGATGGTGGGGTAACTCCAGTATCCGAACGTTCAAGACGCTGAAGATCCGATTTCACAACCAGTTCCTCAGTCAGACGCCTGACCAGCTCTGGGCACGGTTGCAGTCAACCAAACGCGAGCGTGGCGAGTCAGTCGAAGAATGGATCGACCGTGTCACTGATCTCTGCGACTCGCTGGACTATCCGAGTACGCAGATGCGCTATCAACTGTTCCGTCGAGGGTTGAGGAATAAGTGCATCCTAGCGACGCTAGACTCGAGTCCGGCCAATGATATTCCGGAAGCTTGCGAGTGGCTCATGTTCAAGGATATGCACACACCTATTGAAGAGGACGATGAGTTTGCGCACGGGGTGGCGTCGAAGACCAAGGACTCTCCGTTGGTTGCGTCCATGGACGCGCTGACTCAGAGGTTCCAGCCTTTCCTGCAGCAACAGGAAGAGTGGCAAGAACGACAAATGTAGTCTCGCTGGCAGGCACCTCGATCTCCTCGTAACAGGGCACCTAACGTGTCGGTTGTCAGTCCTGCTCCGTCTCCACGATTGCCACGTGGCATTTCGATGGCGGACGATAGCCGGACGCATGATGGTGTACCGGTCTGTGATCGCTGCGATATCAAGGGCCATGGACGGGCGACTTGTTGGTGTCAGTCCCGACAATGTCTTCGTTGTGGTTGAGACGGGCACGTCCGGGCCGAGTTTAGATCATCGGGAGGCTCAAGTGGAACATCGAATGGTTTCGGGAATGGACGATCCTCTGGGCGCTATTTCTGTCACGATACCAGTCATGTAGTGGCGGATTGCCCCGAGCTGGCTACCCTGCGCGCAATGAGGGATCAAGTGGCGGCCGAGGGTCGGCACAGGTGCCTCGGCAATGACGGGGGTGAGAGGAAGGGGAGGAGGGGTCACTCCTTTCTCTAGTCTAGAGAATGGCCCGGATGGTGATCGTGCGGCAGTGGTTGTGGAAGGCACGATCGCCGCGGTGGAAACAAAGGTGAAGGAAGTGTGGGTCGACAGGTTCGCGAGTGCAGAGGCGGAATTGACCGAAGAATGTGAGGAGAAATTGGTTGACACGGACTCGGATGGGGAAGTTCTGTCTACTGATGAAGCGAGTTGGGAAGGGATGTTTGACACAGCGGAACCGTACGTCGCCGTGGTTGAACACGAAGCAGTGGTTGAGATTGAGACCGACACAGACTACAGTCAAGTCGGCTTGGCTTGATCTTCATCTCTCACTGCGTGCGTTGAACCGGACAACTTCGCGAGCGGTTCTTCCTCCGCCTTGGTGAAGTCACGATTAGCTCTCTTGGCTTCCGACGAGCTTTCTAGCGTTTTCTGGAACCATTCATGCCAGTACTCGGGTGACGACATACCCTCAAGTGAGGCGGCCTTCGTCCTCTCCAGTAACTCCACGGATAGGCCTAGCTATTGAGCCATTTATTCAATAGACGGTTCCATTTGAGTCTCCGCGTTCTTCTTCACGCGCTTCTTTAGTTTACCTCATCGAGAGGATATAACCGGTCTTCTAATTCTTTCTCATATTCTCCGGTTTCGACCGATATTTCTTTGCCAGCTAGCACTGTTCCTTCTTGACCAGGAGCGCCCTTCTCCATGGCGTCCAACTCGGCATCCGTGACGAGGCGCAAGTACTCCGAGTCGTTCGACGGCTCCGTTTCAATCGTCTCATTCATCTTGACTTCGACGGGCTCTCGAGCGCCCACCTCCTCCACCGCTACAACTTCTTCCAGGATGCCGGGCGTCCCCGACGGTTTAGCTTCCGAACCTGACTCGGCCTCCCACCGCACAAACATGGTGTCGCCGATGTCAAACCCTTCTTTGTCGTCTTCTTCTAATACCTCAGCTACCGTCACCATTCGGTCTAGTATCGTAGCGCAGGCGTCTTCAACGTCCACTTCGTCCGTCTCGATCGACACCCGCGCAGTCGTAAAGGACAAGACCGAAGCCTTGACCCGGTTGGAACTCGAGGAGTCCGTCTTAAAAAATTGTAGTTCCGTTCGCACCAAAGAGCGGGACGGAGGCATCGGTGGACGTATCTGAGTCGGACTTAGAAACCGGTGCCTCCGCCGGTGTAATACGTGGCATCGGCTGCCAGGCCGTCCACCTAATGCTGGAGGTGGCTAGACGCGAATGTAGTGAGGGACCCCGCTCGAGAATCAACCATTCCGATCTACATGCTGTTGAACCGCTCGACTAGTCCTTGGGTTTCAGGATGGTAAACCGTGCCTAACAACTTCCTAATCCCTAGCGTCTGGCAGAAAGATTTAGCCACATCAGCCGTAAAGTAGGAGCCATTGTCGGTCAGCAACCGTGACGGCACACCGTGTCGGTCTACGACGCCGTTCACCATTACGTTCACGAACGTCACGGCATCTATCGCGCTACGGCGAAAGCTTCCACCCATCGAGTGAAGTAATCGGCAAAGACCAAAATGTAGCGATTTCCCGTATCCTTAACAGGCAAAGGACCGATTGCGTCAACAACTAACAACGAGAAGGACCGGTCAGTTCGGCCACTGGCATGCGCTGCATGCGCCCAGCACGCCATGGTCGCGGGCCTTTTCCTCCGCCGCACTTCGTACACTCGCGCACGTACTCGTCGACATCCGTTCGCCATCCAGGTCAATACGCGTGGCCTCTCACTTTCTCCAAAGTCTTAGTAACACCCATGTGAGATGATAAAATGTCCGAGTGGCAGTAGTGCAGCACCGTGTTGATGTACGGCTGAGGCACCACTGGCACGGACAAGGTCAAGCTGGTCCAGCTCTGGCAGGTAAATTTACGCGACGCATCAGTAAGCAGTTGGTGACGTCAAAGCGAGGAGCCATTCGTACCACACGGGTTCTCTGTTGCGGATTCAAGGGTAGGGCTCCGTCCGTCTACAGCGCGATCAGCGCTTTGGGCCAAGGCACCTGCTGTTGTTCTCCCTCGAATTGTGATTTGTCCAGGCGGAACACGTTCACCGGAGACGCGGGGACGCCCGGCGGTGGCCCATCTTCGGCTTCGTCGTCCGACTCCGTCACTTCCGTATTCGTATTCAGGGCCTTGCCCTCACCCTCGAGTCCAACTTGGTAAACCATCGTGTCTTTTTCCCTACCAAGCTAGAAGTCTCGGTTCCGTTTGCATTGTCAGGATTCAGCAAGTCGGCCAAGGTTAAGGCGTCCACCCGATCCGTCGAAAGCCTAGATAATCCGTCCACGTGGCCCATCGAAGGACCACGTTTATGTTGCACCTTAAAATAGAGATTAGACAACTCCATGGCCCACCGTGCTAACTTAGCGTTGGTCGTTCTGTTTCCTGGGCTAAATACCCACGTTAACGCTTGATGATCCGTGTACAGGTCGAACTCGCGTTTGTCCAGGTAACACCTGAACTTGCGCGTCGCCCACAATACGCCCCAACACTCGATTTCTGAAATCCCGTCTTGTTTATTTATCCAGTTCTTCTGCGACCCCGTGAACAACTTGCTTGCGTACGCCACCACACGGTCACGGCCCTCCACTTCCTGTATTAGACACGCTCCGATCGCGTACCGAGATGAGTCAACGTACAGCTGGAAACGCTTCTTACTGTCAGGATACACCAAAATCAACGCACGCTTCAGTTGTTTAAAAGCGGCCTCACAGTCTTGACTCCAGATGAACGGAGCATCTTTCGCCTTCAATCGCTCCAGAGGCGCGGAAATCAATGCGTAGCCAGGTATATATCGCCTGAAGTAGCTAGTAAGTTCTAAGAAAGATCGAATGAACATCTCATGGTCGTAGCACGTTCATCACTGCTTTTACCTTTTCTGGATTAGTCAGGATTCCTGTGGCCGTCACAATATGACCAAGGAACGCAACTTGACTTCGACCCCAATTGGCACTTCTTCATTTCAACTTGAACCCGGCCTTCTCAAACCGTGTCAACACCTGTCGAACGCGAACTAGGTGAGACGGAAAGTTCTTACTGAAAATCACGCAGTCATCAAGGTAAACCAGACAGATACGCCACTTCAAATCCACAAGTACGGTCTCCATCAACCGTTCGAATGCCGGAACTGCATTACAGAGGCCAAACGGCATCACCAACCACTCGTACAAGCCGTACTTACACGTAAACGCGGTCATGGACACGCTGTCCACACATTCCAGTATCCGGACGAAATGTCCATCGTCGAAAACAATTGCGCATTCCCCAGTACGTCTAGTATAACGTGGATTAGAGGCATAGGGTAGCAATCTTTCACAGTGACCGCGTTAAGTCGTCGGTAATCAATACAGAAGCGTATCCCTCCGTCCGGCTTGCGAATCATAAGTACCGGACTAGCCCAAGGGCTATTCGAAGGACGGATCAGACCCAATTCTAAATTCTGCTGTATCTCTGCTTCCATAACTTCGCCCTCGGCCGACGACACTCGGTACTGTTGCTGTTTGATCGGTGCAATGTTACCCGTGTCGATCTCAAAGTTCAACAAGTCGGTCCATCCGGGACGCTTGGATGATTGGACAAACAAACTCCTGAACCGGTCCAGCTCTGCCTGGAACAACACTTTGCTCCAGGGACAATTTTGATTCCGAGAAGTCCGCCTCGACACCCTTGTTCGGGGATATCAGGCCGCGATGCCTTAATCTTCTCCCCGATACTCACACCGAGCTCCTCGCTCAACGAGTTCACTACTTCGGGCTCGTCTTTTCCTGCATCACTGGGCCTGGCGACCTTCGTTAAGGGCACTCCCTCGGCGTGTCGCTCGAAGTCAAACGCTTCCTCGGGGATCACGGATGCGGATGCCACAACCGTTCCTGTTCGAATCCTGCATTCTTCTGTAGAAGCATTGCATAATTCTACCATCACATTGCCTTTCGACACCGTACACACGGATCGAGCGACACAGTGTAGGTGGTAACCCCGCGATCAGTCAACCAGGACAGTCACATCGGTTTGGTCGTCGCCGACTACATTGGTCACAACTAGAGCTTGGCCTCGAGGAGGCAAGCAAATAGAGGCGCTCATCTTAGCCATAAACGTTTATTGTACCATAGTGAAGCCCAGAGACAGTATATCACCAGTGCTCTTTAGTGTCATTGTTCGTTCCTCGACGTCGATTAAGGCGCCAAAAGCACCAAGGGTATCAACCCCTCGTATAGCATCGACGTGCATTTGATCAGCAGCCAATAAACTCATCGTGATTTCCATCGAGCCTAATCGTATCGGAAGGCTTATCCATCCGCGAATACACAGTTTGTGACCCGACGAACTCTGCACTTTTCCGTCGTACGGTACTAGCGGCTCGGTTGATCGCCCTAGCCGTTTCAGCACCTGACGGTCGACTAGGCTGAGCGTAGCCCCGTGTCGGCGAGCATCTGGGACGGTAGACAATCAATATAACCTCCAGAGAATGCCTCATAATTTCCGACCGCGCAGACAACCCTGCGTCCTCCTTCGACAATCACGGGGAGCACATCATCATCATCGTCCTCGTGGACACCAAATCCATCAGGCAAATTTACGGTTACAACCTCCACGAGACCGTGTTTGGGAACGGTTCCGTTTAGTCTGGAACGCTCCGGCTCCACGACATTTACGTAATGCGACACATCTCCCTCGCAGTTCGATCGAAAGTCCAGCTCGCCCAATGCATCAGCCTTGCCGTACAACGACGTACAGTCAAAACACAGCGGCCTCTTAGCGCGATGCCGTTTTCGGCGCTGGGCCCTTGTCGAATCCGACCTTCTTGACCGGTCACACAATTTCCACCATACCCGTTTAGCATTTTCGGCAAAATAATCCTTGGCCCAATCCACAAGAGGGGCCCAGTAGAGTTTCGACAGATTAGCAGCTCGGGTCGCTTGGCCGGCGAACCAGCGCAACCGTTCCCAGTTCAACACGGGCTTCTTGTCACGCATGGGAGGTACAACATCGGCGCCAACTGTACTTACGGAAGATGCGCATCAGCGAAGCACAAACCGACTGGGACGTGTATTTGCCCAGAGTTTTATTTGCATAGAGGACGGCCTACCACGAGACCTTAGAGGACATTCCGTTCTATTCGCTGTACGGACGCGACTCGGTGTTGCCATTAGACGTCGCGTTCTTGAACTTGGGTACGAAAGGGCGAAGTAACGAGGTGGCGCGCTACAGACGTGAACTGCATTGGTCATTTAAGGATTCGCCAATTCTTGTGGAACGTCAGCTGATTAAAGCGCAAGACCGTAACGAATATCGACTGAGCGGACAACATCCTGTCGAGTACGAAGTGGGAGACCCGGTATGGGTCTATCAAGTTTTAGGGCAAAAGAGGGAGTCCCGAACCAAGAAATTGGCGTTCTCCTGGCACGGTCCGTACCGTGTTCTCGACAAAGTCGCGGAGAACACCTTCCGCATCGACATGCCTTCGCACCCGAACAAGATTGTGACTATCAATAATAACCGATTAAAGCGGTTCCATGGCAAATGGACGAGACCTTTATGGACGAAGTCCCTGCTGGTGTGACGGACGAAGGAAATGAAGCGGAAGACGGTCCTCTCGAAGAAGACGATTTGCAGCCGAGCAGCTTCACGGAACGACTAACGGTGGGGCGAGAAGACACTGTAATCGCAGGAGTGGATTCTCCGCTGCTAGAAGTAGTTGCCAAGAGAAACGTGAACCGGGGTGCTGAGTATCTGGCGCTAACTGCAAATTACGAGACGTTTTGGTTGCCAAGAGCCGAGTTAATGCCCAAGTACGGACCGTTGGTGACGGCGTACAAGCAAGCCGAAAGGAAAAAAGAACGGTTTACCTGCTTGCGTCGGAGAGCACGGTTGGATGATGCTAATGGTGAGGTGAAAGACGAAGACTTACTGATGGTGTAAGTCGGCGATGTGGTTGGTGATGCGCTGGTTTTGAGTTCCAAAACGAGATTCGACTTGCATATAATGATGGAGCTCAAAGATGGAATGGAAGTGTGTGTGTGTTTGTATTCATTTTATAATTTTCTGAAGAGACACTAGAGGACAGAAGAAAATTACGAGAAAGTGTCTCTGTAGTGGCGCGATGGTGCGCGTGCGTTAAGAGGATTTGGTGGATTTCTCGGTCTTGGGTTCGGGTTTGGCAGGGGTTTGCTCTCATCGTCAGGGGGTCAGCAGAGGTGGAATCTGCGTCGTGGTCGGTGCCATCGTTGCCGACTTCTTCCTCTTCTACAGAAACGGGCGGTTCTTCTTCTTCTTCCTCTTCCTCGTCGTCGTCGGTGATCTTTGGTAACTTTATCGCTCTATGTGGACCTCCGAGTTCGTCCACCTCCATGTCTTCATCATCACTCGAGAAGGCTGCATAGCCGCCAATGACAGGGAGCCACGGGGCTAGTGCTGTGTACTCGCCGTCGTCCTCGAAGTCGGAGTCATCTTCTTTGACTTCTGTGGATTTGAACGGTTTCTCTGTGTCCGGTCGCTGGTACTTCGGGTCGGCGAGCTGCGTGACCAGTTTGGTCTGCTCCTGGCGCAAGTCTCGGTTGGACAAGAGTTGCTTCCATACACCGTTCGATTTGTTGCCAACCCAGGCTGGGTTAGACGGTGGACCGGTAGAGATGTCGTACGCGATCCGTGCCAGTGACTCCGTCGTGAGCCGTAAGTGTGGCTGTCGTGTAAGGTTGAGGGCCTGCGTCTGCTCCAGGAGTTTAGGAATGGATCAATACCCTTCTTCATCAACTTGGAGGGGTTGAGACATCGCACAAGGCCCGAGAGTACCGTGATGAATCGTGGCGGTGGAGGGATACGAGATCTTCGGCCGCGGGGCTGGAAGATGCTGATTGCATCATCTTGACCGTGGCCGAGTGCTTAGCGGCCTTGGCTCCAAGCTACATCAGAGAGTCATGAGAATGGTTCTCAAACCTCCCCAGGAACAAAATAGTAATCAAACGCGACGATGTTCTGGCTCAAGAACTTGAAGCGCGCCTTGATAGCGTTCACTTTCAGCTTACGGCGCGCGTCGGAGTTCGAAGTCGGCGGATATAACGCGCCCAAGAAGAAGTACGGGCAGTTCTTCATTAAGAAATGCCAATGCGCTAGGTGCACGTATCGGAACTCGGACGGAACGTACCACGCCCGTTGGGTTGCCCACGGATAGGTCCCAGGGACGACGCGATCCAGCAACTCACTTCGCCATGGACTAGACAACTACGAAGAAGGCTCCAGCCCCCAGTTCGGTCGCGGACGTGAAAATTGATGAGTGAGCTGAATCTGCAGTTGACTCTTTCAACTGGCGCTGGATTGAAGTTCACTGAGTGATGTTGACCCGAACCATCAACGGTTGGGTCGACTTCAATCAAAAAGCTTTTGCGACAAGGCGGCACGGTAGCCACCGTTGCCGTCTCTGGAATTGCGAGAAAATAAGTCTTCTAAAAGATGGCCTCGATTAGGCAGGACACTCGATTTGTGGACGGAAAGCTGTACAAGGCAAGCGATGGCCGAAGTGACCGGCAGGGCCTAAATGTTGTAGTTTACAATTTGCTATCAAGACAATGGAGCTAGTGGAAACGGCGGCGCAATGGAGTGTCTCGGCGATGGACTCCACGTGGACGACCTTCTACCTACTGTCGACGGCGTACTAGCGAGAAATGCTGTTGGTCGCGTGCGGCGCGGTGCTTTGGGCCGTTACCCAACCGGTGCGCGGGGTTACTGTGCGACTGTTCTACGCAATAAGCTTCTTCGTGAATAAATGGGCGGGTCTGTTGAGAATCTGTGTGTGACCCTATCGTCTGTTCATCAACGGCGCAGTGCTGAAAAGAAAGCGTCGTGGCGATAGATGGTGGTCAATGTACGAAGCTATGCGGGCTGCTCCCATAGTAGTATTGGAGGCAAGGAAGGAGCACGCACACGGACTCGGACGCTTACTGCACAAGTGGCTTGACGCGTTCCACGCGTACTGGTGCGTCTTCGTACAGGATGGGCTGGAACCGGGCTGGATAGGAACGGTGAAATACGGGCAAGGATTTCGATTGGCGGGCAGACGCACGGTTGGCCGTACTTGGTGTTTGTTACGCTGGCTCGGGCGATTGTTTCGCTGGTCGTGTGCGTTGTGGTGTTCTCGATAGTGTCTGCTTACGACTTTATGGAGTGGGTGTGCCGTGATTGGCCGGGTATGGACGTGCTTCGCTCTATCTGCAACTACTATTTCGCGACGGATGGTGATGTTACCGTGTACGAATCAATGAAGGTTAGTAGCCAAACCGCGCTGGTGACCTGTGCTGTAGTGATAACCGGCCTGTTGAGTCATACGAAACGCTGGTGCGTCTCTGTTTCGATGGACGTGATCCTCTGCGAATGACCAAGGACAGCTATGCAGCGTGGAAGCGTGGCACGGAAGAACAAGATCAAGCCGAACGGCTGAGTGAAGCGTTCTGGCAAGCAGACGGTGGCGACCCGTCCACGTCGAGAGTGCCGGTGCGTACGCTGAGCGGACTCCGTGGTCAACGACGCGCTCTACAAGAACGTTGGTATGATGTTCGACGAGGACGCCGAAGCTTGGTCGGGGAGGATGTCCCGTGTGGCCATGTTGAGCACGGTGGCAACCGTCTCGGTGGTGACTTCTGACTGGCGGCTCGCTTGCTAATCAACTATTAGAAGAACAACAAGATGACGATGAGCGCGGGAGACTTGCGCGATCACGTCGGCCCAACCCGAATCAGACCGGCTGGATGGTGTAGCCATCCTGGTATGGGCGGCCTGAACCCCAACCTGAACCCACGGAACGATGATTGACCGGTCCGGAGCTGTTCATCCTGTGATGACTGCTGGCGGACCCAAGGCGCGGTGTGATGACTCGGATGGAAGTTGCTCGCAGTGTACGGAGTGTACGTGTATGTGAAGCTGTACGGCAGCCCGGAGGGGTGTAGTGGAATCCCGAAGAGCTTGAAGGAAGCTGGGGTGCCCCGAAGGAAGTGAGAACCTGCAAGAAAGGTAAGTACGGCAACAACTGTGGTGCTGGCCGTCCTAGGTTTTCAGTCAGTCGTGAATCTACCTGGTTCCTAACAAGTCAACAAAAACAACTTTTGCATTTATTTTGCTTGAAGTGTGGCTGTCCGACTTGCCGTCGTCGTCTAAGTCCTAGTACTTGTACTTTCGATACCGCGCCAGACCGTCCCTAACCAGAACGACTCGCGACATTGCGACAATGACAAGGTCTTCTACTACCCGAGGTAGATCGCCTCGCACCTCCTCCTCATCTCGAATTGACGCAAATAAATTTTCAGCGACTGGCACCTCCAACATCTCTTCTTGTAGCTCTTCTGGCAGCGTCGATCGCAGCATTTGTTGTGTGAATGTCAAAGGGGAGAAGATAACAAACGTGAGTACAAAAGATGGGAACGGGAGTACAAACCCGGCTACTGCTGGTACCGACAAAAATGGACAAGTAAAGACATACCGAATGGCAGGCCGCCGAGTACACTGACAACAGAAAAAAGAAAGACCAAGTTATCACTCTTGAGGCTTTAAAAGTGGCTGCGATATTGTCCACTCCTGTACCGATTGATCGCATGCTCTCTGTCGCGGCCGCTTTATCTCTTGCACGTACGTAGAGCGTCTCCACCCACCACCTCCCTCGTTGTCATCACGGTCTCTATCACTTTCAAGTCCTTCTTGCAAGGTATCATCTGACGGGATTTAGATCAACGTCATGTTCCGAGATGTCATCGAGCATTTGGTACTAGTGATATCACTTGAGCAAATGCCCCAGAGTCCATGTCTTCGAGATCCCGCCACACCTCATGTGACAGGTGTCACACGCACCTTAGCATTCAAGGAAGCGTTAACGCGATAACCACAACAGACGCCTGGCGTTCCTGCTGTAAGCTTGCAAAGGCCTGGCCTTCCTGTCTAACATGGTACCGAGTACCAATTGACTTGCGAACTTCCGGGTTAAAGTTAAACTAACATATATTAAGAACCCTGTTGTGGTTTCTAACTACTGCTACACTGTCTACGGAAATTAGTCTCACTGAGACTATTTTGTGTGTACTGTTTTCAATTTCGCTAACAGTAATTAGTCTGACTTAGACTATTTAATGACTAAGACTATTAATGGAATCAAAATACTCTCGCACCTTGAGGGACTCGAACCGCCAACGCATAACGTGGAGAGTCACCATAGAAACGACTGAGCCAAATCTGATTTACATAAATGGCAATGAAATAGCTGTATTAACCTTTGGTATCCGATTATCCCTTGGTCGCCCCACAGGCGCGCCTTGATGATGTTTCTTTATGATATCTTGAAGATGCGGGTAAAGTTGAGTAACAGACCAACTTCGGTCTATCCCGAGTGACAGACCGCACCGCATCATCGCCTTGCGCGTGTAAGATATGCCATTCTTGTCATTTCAAGGTTAATGGCTTTGACTGCGTCAGCAGCAAGTTGCAGAAAAACGGTTTACCTGGATATTGAAGTTTTCCGGACCACGAGCCATTGTTCCGAATATTGTTTTGCCAACAGTTCTCGTTGATTAGTCCCATCTTCTTCTCGTTCCACTTGAATTTCCACGCGTCCTTTATCGTTGAGATCACAAAGGAGTCCGCCGGTTGACAGAGGTCCGTAGCGTTAGATGAAAATAACTGGAGGTCGGAGTTGATACCATCAAGCTCAGAGCGACATTCGTCCGCCGCAAGATGACCAGAGCAGTTATCGAGGTATATGGTATAGGATAATTCCCCTCAGAATTCATAAAAAGCATCATGTAGCTATCTGCATACTGAATCCCTGTCTAATCTGATCTGTCCAAATGGGGGCTACCCATTTGATGTCCTGCTTTAATACAACTGAAGTACTGCTTAAGTACAAATGAAGTACTGCTTTAGTACTAGACGTGCCACACACCATGTGTGTGGCGGAAACCAATGCTGTGAACCACACCACAGAGAACAATGGTGGCCCATTACACCCTCACAGGGAGCACCTTGTCCCAGGGGGATTCCAGCGAACCGCACAGGCAACACCTCATTCTGCAATCTGCGCCCGAGCGGACACACGCCGAGAACCCACGACGCACACCGGGCACCAGCCCAAGACCAACACCACTGCAATACCGAAGCGCGCCGACTCTAAGGCGCTACACGCCGCTGACCACAAGACGAAAAGCGGTGAAGTCGCCCCGGTCTCCGAAAAAGCTTCCCAGAAGCTCGACGACAAGCCTACCCCTGCTGCGACCAGGTCCCCATCGAGCATGAAGCGCACCGAAGTCAACATGCCCGGCCCATACGAAGGCGCCAGCGACGGTGAGTCGGAGTCCGACGGCGAGACGAACCCAAACCTTGTTCTTGGCGACGACAGCCCGGAACACCAAGACGACGAAGCTCCAAGAGCGGGAAATACTTGCGCGCCGACGGCAACGACGGTAGCGACTTCCAAAGCCTCCGGCAGTGACGACAAAACTTTGGGCGACGACAGTAAATCTTCCAAAGCTACAAAAGTCGGCAACAAATCTACGGATGTCGACGACGACACTCCCAAAGCGGAGGGCGACAACGCCTCCGAGGCCGGCGACGACCGGTCGCTGTCGACGACTGCGGAGCAGACCAGCGCCACATCCAGGACGCCGCGTCTGCCTCCAAAAGCAAGACCGATCCGGCCGCGACAAGTGATGCCAAGTGCCACTCAGAGGAGGACGCCGCGGACGAGGTGGGCTACGTCGAGTCCGGTGAGGTTGACGACCCCAACGCTTCACTCAAGCTCACGAAGCAGCAGCGGCGTCTTCATCCGGGGAGCCCTGCAACACCTCAAAGGGCAGCTGCTGATCCCGCCAGTGGAAAGCGCAAGTGATCACCAACGTCGGCGACGGTGATGACGTAACCGAGGAGCTTCCTCAGCCCGACAACCACCAGCACCGTCACGATCGCGCCCGCGGTGTGAGCGAGGCGGCTACCCATCGCCAAATCTCTAAGCGCGATCACGAGTCAGCGGTACCTCGAAACAAGGGGCAGCTGCTCGCGCTTGTGATAATGACCCGTACGAGAGAACGGCGAGTACCTTAGACAGAGTCGGGAGCCACGGGCCTCGCCCGTCAGTCATACGAACGCGCGTTCACGGACTGGCTGCATCACCTGGGGTACCACTTCACCGAGTTCACGAACTCGCCTTATCGCATCGACTGGCTAGCCCAACGACGCCTTCGCTATAGCATGGCGAAATCCATCATGGACGGCCTATGGCGCCGCCGATATCTTGAGCGCTCGAAGCCCATCCGAACGATATCTTCGAGGAGGTTGTGCAGATTCAGAAGGCATGGCAGTCGCAGCCGGTTGAACCGTTCAGTGTTCTTGGCGCAGTAAGCGCCGACTGACACCAAGGGAGCGGTCATAGGCGAGCACGATGTCGGCGCAGTTCTTCGAGAGACGGCTACCAGCCTCCCACGTGATTTGATCCTCTGGATAGCCACGCCACTTCACCAGATATTGGTAGTGGCCGCTACGCCCGCGGCGCCTCCGTATTCTCTCGACATGGAAGAAGAGAGCGCCCTCATTACCAATCAGTGGGGCGGGGAACGCAACGGACGCGTCAAGCATCGGCGTCGCGCGCTCCAGCACCTGTTGATTATTCGGATCACACGAAGCTCGTGACTGCTCTTGGAGTCGCAGCGAACTGACGTAGTGGCCCTGCGATGGTCTCTGCACTCCGTCGAGTCGACTATGAACCACTTGGCTCCAAGCGTGACTCAAGTACGGGTGATCGCCAGTGGCAGATCGATCGCTTGAGCGAGGACCTCCGACACGCGCTCTATCGATGCTCGGAGATCGAGAGGGCTGTCGCGAATGACAGTCCTGATGTTGAGAAGCACTTTGGGTGCCTCCGCGACCTCTACGTCGAGGCGTTAGAGAGCTGCGCTCCTCCAACTGCTCTGCCACCAGCGGCCGCTACCCTGGTGAGGCCGTTCCTCCGCTGGACCTGATGCAGTTAATGGCGAGCGCTTTTCGTCACTTCGCGAATCCGTCAGAATCCCAGAGTCAGTCGCCTCGGCCTGGTGATAAGGCTTGAGAAGGCCCATATAGAACTTTGGATGCTTGGCGATAGCCGAAGGCAGGTCCAACGAATATGCGTTGCCATGGACCTAAATTACCGTGAACGGCCACACAAACCGTGGACGAAGCTCCGTGCTGCCCACCGTAGTGACCGTCTGCATAGGGACCAATAAATGCCACAATGGACACTCTCGGTTTCCGCTGGAAGTCACCTCTGATTGCTAGTTTCTGTCATTTCCGTGAGTGGCTGTGCTTCCAGGGCGTGTCCCGATTATAAAAGATGTTTTGTCGAGGAAGACTAGCTTGTGATAGCTCCGGTCGGTGAGAGTCACCTCAGCAACGAAGCGAAACACATCGCGCTCCTTGATGCGCATAACTCGTCTTTCACGGACCTTTCACGTCAGACCGTACTCGTGAATAATGCGCCAAATCAAAGCCTTAGACATCGTGATATGATGAGCCTGCACAAATGCCTCTTGAGCATCATCTAGGTAGGCCAGTGGGTGCATTCCATAAAACTCACACAACCAGGCTCGGTGATCGGAAGAGACGTTATTGTCAGACGCCTCCCGCGCTCGCTCAAAGGCCCCAGTAGCCTTATAGACGTGAATCCAGTTGCCGATCATCGCCCCGGACTTGTAGTGTACTTCGGCAAGCTCCTTTCGCGAATAGCCAAATTTATAGAACCTGTTGATACAGAGGAGCACCATGTTCGGATGTGCATGTTTGTTGATTACGGCTTCCTGCATGCCTGATGCATACAAAGCTCGGCTCCCTACACGGACGCACCAGCGTAGTTGTTCACTACCGATTCTATACCCAAACTCGCACTTAGGTATTGTGAGCCAATCACGTTGAGTCATTGATTTGGACCAATTCCGCACGATCATCAAATTTGACCGGAATTCACAATATCGTTTCCACTAAACCTAAGGTACACGTGACTCCCGTCACACCAGGTAGCACTTGTAGTCATTCCCGCGGCCGGCGCGGATCACTAAAATCAATAAATATCTGCGTATGGATGACTCAGGGAGTCGGCTCCTGTCCCGGCAGGATTTTCCTCATCCCTCGGATTCTCTGTTGGCTACGCTAGACCAGATGGCCAACTTCCTGGGCGAAGCAGCGTTCGATGGATCCCCAACCCTTCTGCGGAGCAGCAGAGGGCACGCGTGGAATGCTCCGACAAGTACAAGTCGTCGCTGGTTACCCACATGATCGCTGCTGCGCAGGAATCCACTCGTGCGGCAATGCGAGCGGAGGCACAGAGTGCACAGGCAAACCACTCAACCCCGCTCCGTATAATGCGCGACAACGAACAACGAAGCCTGTCAAGATGTCGGTACCGACATTCGATGGCAAAGAAACAGACAGTCTGGTCTTCTGGATTCTAGATAGCGTTGAGGTCTGGGCTGATCTATAAGTCCAGGGCCCAAGTCACTTTGCCTCTTTCCAACCGGATAGGGCGTGGGTGCATGGGCTATGGCACGAGAGATGTCGTCGTCTCCGGGGCAGCTCACATCATGGGCGCACATGGAACAAGAGCTACGTTCGACTTTCCGTCTGGTCCATGTGGCCTGCATCTTTCAGTCAATCTTCTTGCGTTGCGAGCAGGGAAGTGTACATTTCAAGACTGCCATTGAACCACAGAACATTGAAGCCGAAATGGCCGGCACTTCCCTGTCTGAGGACGGCAAGGTGATGGTCGTCATGGACGGCGTTCGGCCGGATTCGGCTTCGATGGGGCTGCTCCACAGACAGCCGAATTATTTCAATGATGCGGTGCATGCTCCATTGCTGAAAGACCATTTCGTGCACTCGACGCCGCGTATCCGGTCCAGCGGATACGGCCAATGACGGTCCCACTCCATGGATAGCTCGTCAGTTGAATCGACCCGGCCTCACCATAATCAACGTGCGAGCGGTCGTTGCTTTGGATACAACCAGAGTGGGAACTTCCGTCGAAACTGTCCGACGAACCCGTGGAAGGTGGAAAGGCAAGGCCAAGGTAGCTGCGCCGTCGCTCAACATGATCGAAGCGGCGGTGTTGGAATATGGCCACTCCCAGTAGGTGCGGGGCGGTCTGATGGAAGACTTCGCTTCACTTCGAGGTCGTTGGTTTGGTCACCTCCACCTGTTACAGAGAAATTCCCTTGGGTGATATTGTTGTGTCTCTCCGTGGACGCTTCGTGGTCGCCCTGCCAGCGTTAAAAGTACGACTGATCGTGGACGGTCCCGATTGATTCGGGAGCGTCGTACAGTTTTGTGACGAAGGCCAGTGTGACCAGGAACAGTGCATTATATGAGTCCATTTAAAACAAAATGATCGTTAACTATTAAACCTCAAATTGGAGTTGCGCACACCATTCAAAAGCTGAGTGTCTGTACTACACAATAGAGCCCTTACTTTACTAAAAATATGGGGTAGAACCAAAGTTATGGCGAATTGAAAAATGTGTCTCCGTGCTCGAAGACAAGAGGCCAATTTTTCAGCATAAATAATCTACCGACACTTCTGAATCGAACCATGCCACCTAGAACACTCAGAAACGCCTAGAAACGCTCGGAAATGGCACGTGAAGTCTGCGCTCGTTAACGGTCATTTCGAATAAAATGTTTCGCTCGTGAGTCCAAATCATGAAGTAGCCAATCAGAAGTGGCAAAAATATATTTCAACCAATCCGATGACGACTTACCTTGCTGGTTTCGACCGGAAGCATGCTGCGAAACAGCACCGCTCATTTAGATGTAGTTTGACAGCCACTTTGTCAGCAGCTTCGGCAACGAACAGAGCCACGACGAGAACGACCCCGCGCACTTCCTCTTCTCATTGTCGGGAAGGGCGTCACCCTCCTAGGGACTTGCATCCGCTCGTAGTACGCAGAGACGTCCTCTAACCGTCGCAGCCTTTCGATTCGGAGTGGTCTTTTCGCAGTTTTCTCGCTTCACGCTTAGATACGAAAAATCGATACCTCGGCCCTCTAGCAAAAAACCTCAAAAGGGTTTAGCGATCATTTTGTTTTAAATGAACTCATATGCTAGTTCTTTAGAAGCATCTAAGAATAATACCAGTTTATCTGTCCGTCTGACGACTGCGTCTATCATGTGTACGCGAAAGATTCTTCTGTCCTTCAACGTCACGTTTGACGACTTCAACTCGGTCGAACCGTTCACTGTCCTTGACATGGATGATATGTACGGTCTTATCCTAGATATGCCTTGGTTAGCAAAGCACGGGCCTTGTATTGACTGGAGAAATCGCACCATCAGTGCTAGTCACAAGCCCCTCGCAGACAGAGCCCTGGCGGGTCATGTACCCTCCTCTTCCCGGGACGGGTTTGTGCACGAGCATCGCATGCCACGCGGCGAACGGCACTTCGCAGGTACTACGGAAGTATTCGAACTAACTTCGGCGTTGCCGACCGAGTGTCCTGCATCAGCGAGATCTCTAGTGCCTTCGGTGGATGTGGAATAATATTGGAATGTTCTGTGTTTCACGATAAGGCTCATAGATCTCCCAAGATCAAGAACGCCGCCCAGGCCCGTGGAGCCGGCGATACACGAGACGTATTATCTTTGCCTCGCGCAACTAATGGTGGTCGTGCAGCGTCTGCAATTTAGACTGGTAATTCCAAATTGATAATGATGGTGTATAGAAGCATCTGACGAGGATTACCCAACCCGTGCCGGATTTGTTCGCCAGTGGCGTTGTTAATATTGGTCTGGCCTTGCTTTCTCGTTTACTCTGCCCGATATGTTTTCATATAATCGGTTTGACGTCGCCGGTTTTGCTTCGTTTTGTCAGTGGCTTGTGGATCGTGGCTGGACACAGACGAATCAACTCGTGATAGCCTACGGGTTGGGCGTCGTTTTTGATCCTGAATCACGTCGTTTGGTACGGAAAGCTGGCCTGCTGAGGACAATGCTTCACAAACAAAAGATCAGGTAGCCGTACACTGTGCCATTCCCTCGACCTCGACACAAACCAGGTAAGAGAGTAACTTCCCTACCTAGAAGCAGTAGTCTCAGCACCCAGCCCCGACGGCGACTCACCTCCGGCAAAAGACAAGTCCGCCGCTCCAGAGTCCCCCTACACGCTTCTGACGCGTATACGACGAGCTCGACTAAATACGCTGGGCAACTAAAGCATCTGGTATTGCATAATTATATCTGGTATAAGCACCCCGAAGAAGATGGATATGAGAACATGATTGATATGAGTTAACTAGTTGACTACTAAGCAGTGCTCGTATAAGATGATACGTACTTTTCTCTTTCAAATCAAATTCACATTTTTTCCAGTTATTATCATGGCATGAAACTAAAGTCACATACAGATTAACCTGTCCTAAATAATACCTGATAAACCTGATACACTGCTATATCTGATATTAAATCGATCCACCGACTTGGTAGTTAGTAAAATGTATGGAGTAAATCTGATACTTATCGAACCTGATATCTGATAGCCAATTTGGCGGGATTTGATACTACCTAGGGTTAAAGTAGTTCGTGAAGGATGTCTGAGTAGTTATCTCTTCTTGGTCGAGACAAATGTCCTCGGGCACTCGTAGTTGTAGCTTCCAAAGGTCTTTCAGCAGCATTTCATTGAGTTCAGAGTGCTCGGGCATCAAATGTAGTTCCGTAGTACAGATGGTACGATGATTTCCTGCTGTTTTGCATCAAGTGGTGGTTGTAGCTTGGAGTATCGCTACCGTCTGCTGCCAAATATGATAGTATTGCTATACCTGATACGGCCGTTGTCCACGGATGCTATCAGGTGTACCAGGTTAATCTGTACCTACCAAACCTACGATTCGTACGTATCCATGATAATCTAACTAATCAAAACGGCCACGTACTATCTGGATACATCAGCCAGTCGGTGTGAGTGCGGCGACAGCGTTACGGAGCTGAGAGCGAATCCAGCGCTGAGAGCTGAGCATGACGCCGACTGCATTTGACTGTTCACCTTCCCGTGCTCGTAGATTGTGTCTATTTCGACATCAGCTACTTCTCTTATGCAGCGAGGCACCAGACGCCCACTACTCCGAAGCACAAGCCGTAGCATGAGGCCACGCTGTCCACCAATTTAGTGTGGCCACGCTGCCCACCAATTTAGCGCACCCGCCAAGGTAAAGTACGCGTCGTGACCGTTTCAGTACTGATCATCTAGCCAGACACCCAACCACGATATGCGACTTGTCTGGCATTTTCACTGCTGTTGTAATACTAGAATAGTATATTACTTGATTAAGAGGAAGGGTCGATACAAATCCCAATACTATTAACCAGTGTGTGTACTTCCAAGCAAATTCGACTCTGATTTATGTTATCCTATAGAGCCCGGGCCACCCATCCGAACCAAGATCCCCTATACACACTCGGTCCTTCCTAGCCACTTCTTTGAGTATAGGTGAGGAGAACTGAACCAGATCTGGTACTCCCCGCTACTAAGTCCGACTGCGAACCTATCCTGTGCCATTCATACCTTGTCTAAATGCGCGCACCCAAGATCCACGAACCATCATCCCAATCCCGATCCTTTGCCGCGGTGGCGCCATTGCCACTATCGCTCCGTTTATCTCCTCCAATTGTCGGATCGGGTCCCATCGAAGCGGTCTCATTTATCTTGATCCGCTTCCCCACGGAAATGCATACGGGTTCTTCCGCAACCGTGATGCAAGCGTGATATATCATAACGTACTGCCGTATACGCTCGAGGTAAACGGGTCACACTTAATAAACGCTCCCATCGCAAAAATACAGTTTATATAGTGTCTTCGTCATCGAAGGTAACACCGCGTCAGTGAGCATAGAGGGCCCTCTGGTCGACCTTAACCCCACCAGCACTTATGTAAATAACATTATCGCCACTTGCACCTTTTCATAACATGTTGTTAAAGCCAACATGCTAAAGGCTGCACCTTGTTTTATGGGATTTGGCCGTTTACACGCGGGTAGGACATTACTTGGGTTGAATCCAGTAGGTATGATATGAGCGATCAGGCTGCAAGAGAACTCACGGATTACCCTCAAAATCACGACAAAAAGATGATGCGATTTCGTATCACACCCTCTGTGTGTGCAGTAGGGGTAATATAGGCGATTTTAAAGGGATTTAAACATTCTTATACATAGTGTATTTCATTGTTTAGCTACTTGAACTCACTTTAAGGGGATTGAAAAGTCGCGTACTCAGTATTGTACGCACGCAGACCCAACCTTTGCAAACGCGTGGTCCCTACGCACCATTCGAGCAATTTTTGCTGCGCTACCATATACACAAAATATATTATAATATCGGCAAGGTCTACCCTCGCGCGGAGCTTGACGTTTATGTCCACGGAATTATCAAGCTTGTCATTTACCTTTGCTATTTGAGCAAGAAATGTTTACCCAGTAAAGGCGATGCGGGTTGTAAATATTCACGAGTATGCAAACAATCTCGACCAACAAGTTGACGAGTAGGCAATGCTATGGAGGTAGCTTCAACTAATATATGGTCGAGTGTTCCACATGAAAATAAGCGTAGACTTGGTGTCACGTTCGGACTTTGCAAAGAACGGTAAGACCACTGTGGGTAGACGACAGGCTGCCCCAATTTGAGAAATGTAAGCAACTCCTCCTAAAACAGATATTTGTGGAGGTTTATCAAGTACTAAGGGAGTTCAGATTACTGAACTCGAGCCCATCTGAGCATACAGAGAACGCAGTATCCTGCTCATCCATTCGTGCGATGCGGACTAGTAGGCATAGATCCGAAGCACGTCCGCGGACAAGATCCAAGGACGAACTCAGTTTTCAATCTGCCTCATACTGACAAATGTCTAGAGAACAGGTAGATATGAATAACGGTATATAATACACTGTCGTGAGCCTCATCAAACATGTTGGTCTTTTTATTTTACCAATTAACATGTTGTTAAAGACTACCTGTTACAAATAGTCTATACCCACTCTTTGAATAGTCCAAGATAAGTATGGTGTCCTTTTCTGAACATCACAACTGGATGTGTGTACATTGCTTGCGGAGTACTGATCTAGAGGAAATAAGTAATAAATATCGTTAGCGTCTAGTCGGGCTCAAATACCTTTCACCCCCACGTACCTGCCGTCCTTGGAAGTTTCATTTACAAAACGAGTTGGTCTGCCCCGCTGTAGTATGGATAAAGACAATGAGCGATTTCCACTCTCTCTCTCTGTCTCTTTGGGCAAACACTCCATTTCTCGTTTCGTCAGTGTTTTGTGTGTGGGCCGCAAATCGAACCGCAGAGCGTGGCAAATTGTGGCATCAGACACATTTTGAATAAGTGGGAATCGCTCTACTAGCTCTGCTTGCAACGCCTTGAAGTAGAAACATGGATGATTCTTATTGTACTCTTGAACATAATCACAAACGTGCTGGGAGCTCTTTCCTCTACCATTTTGTTTCTCAACGTATCCTGTGTCAATAAATCTACTGGACCATCGAGTGAGGCTCCTTTCAGAAATACCAAGCAAACATGAATGAACACTAAGCTCCACACCGTAAATATATATAAGAACAATTCCACGCCACCTCAAGTCCAACGAAAAGGTAATTGTTTTTGTTGTTGCTTGTGTTGGGGTAGTGTCTTTGGACGAGGAAAGCCAGAATGCCGGTCATCAAGGCGGCATTCGGTCTCCTACACAAAGGCACGGAATGGCCTTAATTCGGAGTACTTTTCACTGAATCCAGATTGTTTTCCCGGAATGTCTGAGTAAAGCAACCGCGTTTGTGTCCAGATGTCCGAGGTTTTGACTGTCATTAATCCTGAGTAAATCTGCGTGAACCACAGTAAAGGTGCTGTTAACCTTTCTCCATAAAGCAGAGAGATCATGACAAGCACGTTGGAGGCCATTTTCTTTATTTTTCTGTTGGGGTCACACGCAAACCTCACATGCATTTAACTCACTCATATGTAGAGATGTAGCGACTTCGATCTGAGCTTCGGTCAAGTCAAAGGTCTATTGTCCATGGAACATCTAGTCCCATGATGTACGGGCGGTTGATATATTGAGCCAGCTCCTCACACTCAATATTGATGCTATCATCGTTCAAAAATCGTACGGACCGCACAAAGGCGCCATCACGCTCCGCCCATGTAGTTATCACCCCTCTCGTTTCTCCGACTTTCCATCATCCACCGAAAAACGCAATGGCCGCGCTGGGAATCGAAGAAAAGCTCGACCAAATTCTGTACCGAGCCGAAAAGATCGCTACTACGGTCAGTACACAACGCACTCCTGTTCTTGCGCTGCGCGCCTGCAATTTGCGAGCAAGAATACGTGTGATGAGTCCTAATGTCATGTCCTTCAGCAACACCACTGAGGCGATGACGTGAGCACACAACCACCCCGTCTGCCAGAATGCGAGGCAGTCACAGCGATACATTTTCCGGGTTGAATCGATCTGTCAAGTTAACAGTAGTACGAATTAGCCACCGGGCCAAAACATTTTAAAGCGTACGACTTACATGTTCGTGTGAAATTGCTGACTGCACCTGTAGAATCATTGACGTAGTGTGAAGTACTTTCACTTCGTGGAGCGACAAATACTCCATGTCAATCTGATGAACCGTCGTTGCTGGTAGAAGCTTTCCGAGAAGAGAGTTGAAGTACCTAAAGACATCACGATGTCAGCAAGATCAATCACCATAGTTAAGTACTTGGGAATTCTTACCTCTGGACGCGCTCTCGCGTGACCGTGTTTCCATGGTGTTGCCGCCCACAACATACTTGCTCGCCATGCATTCACTACGTTCCGTCTGGTCACACGACTGATGTAGTAGTTTTCTTTCAAGCTGATAAGCTTGCAAGCCTTTACAATGCTCTCGGTCAGTATTCGACGTGTACATAGTGACAACCAGTTAGATACTCATTTTTCACCCTCCAGTGATTGCATTTACCTTCACAAACGTGTGGTAGACTGAGACGAGTTGGAACTGTTGACTGGTGGAACAGTATGCGGGGTAGCGGCTCATTGAGCACAGTGGCAGTGTTGGCACGGAGCCTTAACACACTTGACTGCTTAATCACGCGATGATGCGATTTGATTGCGTTTTGACAGGGTGGGACCCCAGGAATAGCACAAGTGTCAAACAAATTCGTCCACGTTCCGGCCAAATAGATCATTTCGGGCCACGCAGCGTATGCCGCCTCACCATTTCCACGTCAATACTGTAGAAACAGCTTTCCAAGGGCTTCGAAATTATTTTTGGTTCTTGCCGAGTGTATGCACTGAATGTTGGGCCAAATCTTCGTCAAAAAACCTCTGTTTTCTAGACAAGTACAAAACGATGTTAGCTTTAGCATTACAAAATCCAACCAATATGACTGACCTAAAGAAGCTTGGTTGCTTTCTCTCGCGACGTTTTTTGGCAAATGGGGTAGCAATTAAGCAGCTGAATATCCGGCTATGTCGTTCAAATGCATTTGCAATGAATGCGGTGCAGTCAATACTACCATATTGCAGTTGCAGGTCGATAGCGAAGAACGGAAGGGCAAACTTCTTCGCTGTTTTGTAGGCCACTTCGCTTTCGGTTCGAACGAATATATAGAGCCAGTGCAAGAACGTCTTACTGTACTTTTGTCGATCGAAGTGCGATGTGCAAGTACGAAAGTCCACTAGAGACCAGCCTCCTGAGTAATATGTTGCAATTTTAAATGTTAGATAAGTTCAAGAAATTCATGAAATTCATTTCAACACAAATACGTACCGAAGAGCAGTCGGTATGTCCCGTCAGTGACTCCGAGAACCCCGTCAGATATTTGCCCTCCATGAGCATACTCAATGTTTCGGAGACAAGCCCGGGTCATAATATCACACCTAACAACTTACTGGTCGTGCTGTGGATACACATCGTGTGCAAAACAATAAGACCAATGCGAAATTCGGCTGATTGGGTAGCATATGAAGTTGTCCACGTCGAACCGCAATCCTGTCCCAAATAATGCTTCTTCAGTCGCGAACATTTTATCTCCGCCCACTCCATCAACTCCCGGATTTCCCAACCACCTAAAATTAAACGTATTTATAAAATACAAGTTGGTTTACCACTTTGATTCAATATGTACAGATGAATAGCTTTACCTTCCGCCTTCCTTTTCATTCCGATTTGAAAGGTGTGTCTCACTTGGAAGGACGGATTCCAACCGAGTCAATTCGGAGTGCATATCACCATAACGATTTCGAGCTTTCTGTCCACCAGCACCTCCAAATAGGATATCGTCGACCTCCCGCTTGAAGCGAGGTTTTATCCCGGTCTTGGCCGACCCCGAAAATACGCTTGAGCGTACCCAGGACTTTTCCAAGGTCACAATCGTGTCTCCTGCGTCACTCGAAAAGCCTATACGAACCCAGCAGCGATGTCTTACATCCAAACACTCTCTAACCATTATCCCCTTCTTGCCGTAGTTGTACAACACATGATACTCGTCTCGGGAGCCACCCGCCATCCCCGAAACTGTATCTGTACCGCTCATAAATAGGCCTACAACAGTGTATACGTGCCGCTTCCTTGTGTGGGTCGGAAATTGGTTTTCGTTGATGGTGTCGACTATAAATGCGAGGAAGCGTCGGGAGACTCAGAAGACTGAATCGTAGTATGGGCTTTAGTGCAAATTAAACTATGATTTAAGAGAGGGTAGTTCGGGGTCATTCAAATGATAACTGTCATCTGATTGGCTGAAATGTCTCTCCACTTTCAACCAATCACATTGATGCCAACGACATGGACGTCTCATACATATTCTGCTCCCAGACTATCGAACCTAGTACAGACAACGAAGGTAAAACCCGCTTCACTAACTATGCACCCAGTTAGATAAGTGTATAGAAGAGCATGCCAGTTTACAAAAAGTAAGTGATTGCTAGAGAATCCTCGTTGATTGTTATTACAAAACCACGACTTCGCATGGAACAGCTCTTTGAGCTCAACAAACTCAGTTACAAAGTGAGTGTTTATAGAAAAATGGATTGGAATTCGTCAAGCAAAATTCACTTATTGATTAGGAGATACTGATAGGAACGATACTCAAATGAAGGCGAAAAATAAGCTGTTCTTCGAAGTACATATACATGTATTAGCAACATGCTGGATGAAGGAGTGTTGAAGGAATCCTAAATTCGTCGATCTAGCATCACTTCGTATCTAATTAAACGGCTGCTGTTCGTAACTATGCCAAGGATATTTATCAAAACTGCCCACAAATACGTCAAAGTTTATCACAACTACCACAAACGATCTGATTGGTAGAAATAATTTATTTGTCCACACCGCGATCTCAATTGGCACAACACCCAGGGGACCGCATTTCCGCGTGACAACGGGGCGCTCAAAAGTGACCATGACACGCGAACCACAGGGAAGGGCAGAATAAGTCGATGGCGGCACGAGGCGCAGCCAAGAGACCGGATCAGACGAGCAACAGGAAGACGACGAAGCACAACGCGTTGGTCGGTTACCGGGAGACAACACCGGACGTGGAGGATGCAGCGACGGCAGGAAGATGCAGGGAGGTATCGATACAACGTACATTGGGCGACTTTTTCTTCCCGGCGATGACCAAACAACGAGACAACCAAGTCCGGCGGGACTTCAAACTCGTGAAAAAGGCAGTCGCTCGTCACCGGCTAGTAGAACGGAAGGTAGAGACTGCGGTGCGAATGGACACGGAAATCTTCCACCGAAACGAACGGACTTTTAGTTGTGTTTCACTCAATGTGAACGGATTTGGCCTCAACGCCGCTCACCGGGATGAATTCTTTCGGGCCTTACGCCAGGACGACAATCACGGTCGACATGATGTTGTGTGTCTTCAAGAGACACACGTGGATGCAGGCGACGTCGAACACTATAGCCAGCTTCATGCGCGGTCCAGGGGCTTCCGCAGCCAACTCGACGGGGATGATCTCTGGTTTTGGGCGCCGGCGGACCAGAAGAAGGGCGGTGTGGCCATTCTTGTGGACCCGTACGGCCACCTCAAGCACGTGAGCCCCAGTATGCAACCCCACTGGTCGAATCATTTCATGGCGGTGACGGATAGCTATGAGAGTTCCACGATGCTTTTTATTTGCGTCTACGCCCCCACCAACGAGCTCCGCGGGAGAAATTCTACCGGCGCCTGAGCAAGCTTGAGTTACCGAGGTAGACAAGATCGTAGTCGGCGGCGATTACAACTGCACGATGGACTCGCGCCTCTACCGGAGTTGGTACCGGAAGTTATCGGACCATGAGCCCCACCGTTAGCGCACCTGACCGCACAGCGGGGCTTGGTCGACGCGCAGACCCCTCCGGACGACGCTGGCCATGTGGATCTGCAAGCATACTACGCGACCACGCACACCTACCAATACTCCTTTGGAGATGGCGTGGAAGCCACGGCTCGGCTGGACCAATGGTACGTCTCCGCACCGCTCGTGGAATGGATCGCCGAGGTAGAGGTATGGCGCACAGGAACACAGGCGGACCATAAAGCCGTTAAAATCCACCTCCGGAGTCCAACTGACCCAGTCCGGGTCCGGAAACCGGCGCGGCTATACCCGCCTCCTCCAATAGCGCAGGAAGCGATGAACGACGCCACCACGCAGAGACTACAGACATTCCTCGAGGCATTGCCGGCAGCGGATGAGACCATGGACGCGACGATTTGGGCCTCTGCTTGGGACCAACTCGCAATTGATACCGGGAAAGAAACGCTCCTGCTCATCAAACGGAGAAGGAAAACGGCACGACTCTCCTATAAACAACGAATGCGGCATTTGCTGAAGCAGGACATTCGCATCCTGGAGGCCGCGGCCGGTCAATCACCTTCGGTGAAAAAACGATAACGGATAACCTGGATGTTCTGACGCTGCAGGATGGCAGCGGGGCACCCCTCTTCAACGGGTATGACACGCGATACGTACCTGCATTCGACAACGTGCGGCGACGTAGAAACGGCGGCTATTCAAAGAGGGCTGCCATCACCCCGGCAAAACCACGAAGGCGTTCTCCCACCGCGTTAGCAACAAGTACGCAGATAATGAGGTGCACCGTTTGGATGCAGCAGCAGGGCACGCTGTCCGGGGCGTTCACGATAAGGCGGACACGCTTGCCGATGCGTGGACATCGATCATCCAGCACCTTTGGTCTACACCGGCAGCTCGTGCAGAGGTGCTAGAATGGCTGGTACCTAGCGGAGCGTATACAGAGATGCTGGAGGACCTCAAGGAACCAGTGACAGAGCCAGAGGTTGCAGCGGCGATCGGGGCGTCGAAGCGCGGAAAGGCGTGCGGCCCAGACCGTTTGGGTAATGACTGGTATCGAGACCACGCGGAGCTACTCGTACCCGCTTGTACAATTGCTGATACCCCGCTGGCGCTTTCCCAGCGACCTTCCTCGAGGCCGACATCTTCTGCCTGAAGAAAGGGGAGAGTCCAGAGACCCGTCGAATTTCAGACCGCTGGCCCTCCTAGACTCTGACTACAAGCTCCTAACGCGGATAATGGCCATCAGGACAAGCCTCATGTTGAATCTGATGATCCACCGGAATCAAAACGGTTTCGTCCCATTCCGGACCATCCACGCGACAGTGGATTTGTTCACGGCAGCACAGGCCGCCGCAAAAACAGATCCGACTATGGCTGAAGCTCTCGCGCTCCTGTTAGACATCAAGAAAGCGTATGACTCAGTTGATCGTGAGTTCTTATACGCGGTTTTGGAATGGCTGGGATTCCCGCCAGAGTATTTTGCAGCGATGAGAGGCCTTCACACCGGCACGAAAGTGCGCTTCCTCGCGAATGGGTACCGCTCCAGATGGGTCACGGTGACTTGTGGGATTCGCCAGGGTGTCTCATGGCCCCTCTTCTTTTCCTCCTAGTGCTAAAAGCCCTCTATCGGCGTATCGACAATGACCACAACATTGAGGGGTTATGCTGCGGAGCAAGGCGGGAGAAGTCCGCCTAAAAGTCGGTGGGTACGCCGATGACACCGCCAGTTATGTGCTCAGGGCGGCTGAGGTGGTCATCATACTAGCAATTACGCGGGTGTTTGCGTTGGCATCTGGCCTCCAATTGACCGAGAAGAAGACATTGGTGGTCGCCCTCAACCCGGTGGAGGCAAGGCAGTTGCGGGAATTACCGGGGCCTCTAAAGGTACAGGGACCACTGGTCCTCTCACGCTACCTCTGCATCCCGGTTGGTGGCAGTTGGCTCGAACGCAACTGGTAACTCGGTTAGCACTTGCGGCACGGAAAACGATGACGGCTGATCAGTGCAGCCTGGTGGTCATGGCCGTCGTCATTCCCAAGCTCTTGTATATCGGGCGGCATAAATGGCCGTCGCGGGAAACGATCTTAGCATTTCAAGGAATAATCAAAAATTTCGTGTGGCATGCACAATTTACGGACGGCAAGGTGTTGGGAAGGGCCTGGCTGAATGGGCATGTTGCTGCCCTTCCACGCAACCGCGGGACCTCGCAGTCCCGGATCTCAAAATTGAACTGATGGCGTTGGCCGCGGTGACGGTCAACGTTTGGGCAATTGAAGCTGACACTGAGGCCCGCATTGTGGGGGACGTTGTAGCCGGCACTGCTGCTGCCAAAACGGTCGCAGACCAGATATTCATCACGCCACGGCACACCGCGGCTCAGAGCTACGGCAAGCTATTGCACGACACGCTATGGGCGACAGGGGTGACGATCTGCGCCGTACACGGTGGAGTGGGGTCCTCCCGGAGAAACGAGCCATGGTCCTGTCGGTGGGTCGCATGACGTACTTCAAGGGAAGGTGAAGCTGCAATGGCGGGGCCACCGGCTACTGGTGAATATGATCTGCGATCAGTATATCGCGGCCGAACTAGCCGCTCATGGTGAATTCTGTATGGATTGGTTGCCGTATATGGACCTGGTCACAGTGCGTCTGTATACGACGTCGGGGCGTATTATCACTCCTACCTCGCTATATAAGACTATTTGCTCCCCTGGACAGCAACTCCGGGATGTCATTCACTGGAAATGGACGGACACTGGGGTCTGGTAGTGACGGCTCTGGTCCACAAAGTGTCCAAATTTGCCCAACGTCAGATCAGTGGCTGAATCCACCTGCTCCTCTTGAACTACCCGCAGCTCACGAGACGCGGTGACCATAGTGGTGACGTGAAGTTTTCACGAAGGAGGGCGTGCAAGTCCAGGAGACAGGCCGAATCACGGCGGTCAGACGTTTCCTAGCTACTGGACCGGAGTCGAGGCCCACGGAAGAGGGCATACTGCAGTCCCATCGAGAGCTGGTGACCACAATTCAGACGGTGGTGGGGCCCACGATTACTGTCACGGAGGTGCTTCCGCACCCGAGGTTGGTCAGAATGGTCTGTCTCTGTGTCTGTAAGCGCAGGTAGACGACGTCCCGGAGGCTCTACAACGCGAAACTGCAACTAAGAACGGAGGCAAAGGAGTAGTCATCGCTGCAGCACGCCAAAGCCGCTGGGCGGATTTGAGTTCAGGCGCGGCGGCTGGCATTACGGCGCTGGCGTGGACACGAATTCGAAGGGTGGTTGGCCTAAACCCCTGGGGAGAACAAATCCTATTGCGGATTAAGCACCAGGCAGTATCCTTGTACAACCCAGTGTCGGTCGGGATGGTATGTCCCCATGCGGACTGCGTTCGGCTGCAACGCATTGACCTACATCATCTGTTCTGGGCCTGTGCTGCAGCCACACAGCTCCGTGCCACGTCAATATCCCGGTGGAAGTCTGCAGGGCTGAAACTCAACGACTTTGAGAAAACTATTTTCTCTCTAACCTTACCGGGTACGCCAACAGGTATTACGCAGGCTACAGGCCGCATCGTGGCGGATTTGCCAGCGGACTAAATTGACGACCTGGGGACACGATTGAACGGGTGACAGCTAGCTGCTGGAGCATTGGGGCTGCGCAATACTTACTCGCGATCTGGCGATGGCGGATAGCGTACTTTGACGAATAAAACGATGTGTCGCCGACGTACCCTGTTGCTGGAATCGCCACCAGACTTCGGACGGGGCACCGAGACGTCACGAGGGACTGTCTGCTCCACTTAGACCCAATGCTGCGCGGCCGGATTAGCTCGATCATCTCCACTGTAGTCAGGCGGACAGGGCGGACCATGATCACGCAGTCCCGCGAGGAGGATACTGCTTTTTAGTAGCGTTCGCAGGGAAGCTGCCACACCTGACAAGAGAGGACTAGCGGGACGGCTATCGTCAAAGTGCACCAGGGAACCGGTGATTTTGTCCTCCTCTTTGCCAATGGCTCCTGCTACTCGGGACCGGCACTAGCGCAACAACGCGCCAACCAACTGGGCCTACTCCAAGGGCTGCGACGATACCGCACACAATTTTGGAGCCCTGTTCATGTAAGGGGACCACGCTCACGTGATACGACAGCACACCAACAGGAAACCTCCGAAGGCGCAGACGTTGAAGGGAGCGTTCTGGAGAGCGAGATGTGCGATGGGGTGGCAGTTTGTAGCTGGTCCACTCAACCGCGCGAGCACAACAAAACCGCGACAGCACTATCGCGAGTGGCGCAGGAGACAGATCAACACATGCAGTGGAATGCGAGTGAATATCCAGACGACGGGCGAACGTGGAGGGGTGTTATGACTTCTCTCACACATGATGTATTGTGCCTTTCAGACAAAATGGCCAATCTGACCTCTAAAGGTAGGTCCTAAGAATGAAGGGGTAGGGTTATACCTAGGATTTGCTCCCGAGCTAGACCGAATTACGAGACCAGTATGTCTCCAGTCAAGTCCTACGTACGAGCTCTGATTTGCCTACAGGCCACCTTTTCACGATAAACGTCCGAATGGCCACTTGTCGGCGGCCATTTTACCCTACGTACGAGTGCAACCTTCTCAGCACTACTTTACTAGCGTAAGCTTTACTTTTTGTATTTTTGTATCTGCATTTAACATGTGTGATTCGTCACAGAACCGAATCGAACTACCAGTCGGCAACAGTTAGCGAATTTAAAGACTGCCGTAGTGACTGCATCAATGTTAGACTGGCATTTCTAGCTCAAGGTCGGTCTACAATACTCTTCCCCAAGTTTGCTCATCTAGGAATTACTAATAAGGCTTAGGAGGGCCTACGCAGGACTTGTGCTCCTACGTAGGACCCTAAAATGGAAGGCGTTTTGGCAGAAAGGCACAATACAACAGTGGCTACATGCTCAGGAGACGACTGCCATCTCGGAGGTCGCAACGGGCACCGTGTAACCTGTAAGGTAGGCCGACACCTGCGTACTGCAAAAGTCGGCCAAACCCACTGATTGCATCACTGGCGTTGGATGGGCATGGGCATTAGGTGGCGTTAGGATAGCCTAAATGACATTAATGTATATCACTTCAAATTCAAAATAGAAATAATTTATTTACAATACATGTAACCCCAAAAATCTATTTACTGGGCACGCGCTTCAATATATTCCAAACGTACTGAATTTATCTACCGGTACACACCACTGTTGTTTTTACGGTACTCGGTATTAGAGTATTATAGTGTGTTGCTTGGAAAAAATCATCAAAATGTTGCTCGAACGGTCTGGATAAATCATCTGCTGCAGGTAAAATACGTTTATAAGTGATATCATATCATAGAGGTGTGTCGTCATAATCTTCTGCGGATGGGTCAACCGCCACAAAAAATAATAATCGATCCGGTTATCAAATATAGCCCGGTTATCAAATATAGCTGGGTTTTAAAGCTTATTTGTTGAGGTATCCAAATCGTATTACGAAAGGTATCAGAAATGCAAGGATTCAGGATCCCTGATTTGCAGATCTTGGGCGGTTCGCTTAACCGCCACATACAAGTTACAAGTCACTTGCGATGTCGCCCAGCAGCACATTTGTCACAGTAAGTACGAATCGGACTTAGTGTGAATTCCGCAGTTTGCGCGGTTTTACCGCCGGAGATTCAAGCCAATCGAGAAACCACAATACATATCCCAACATTTTTGGTCCATAATTAAAGGACAAAATTTCGCTTAAGAACGCTGTTCTTTCCCATTTTTGTTTTAGAGCTGGGAATTAAGGACCAAAATGACTTAGTGTTTGTAAGGAGGGTGATTTGTCCGCGCTAAATGCGATGTGTCGGATATACCAAATTGTGTTTTGAACGGAGATATAACCCACGGCTAAAACTCCATACTCAACGCAAGTTAACTCGAAAGTTTGTCCTAGAATAAGGACAAAACAAAAAAGTGATATGTTAACCTGGACATTTTTGAATTGTCATTTTCAGTCAGATGGACAACAGTGGACACAATGAAAGACATACCATTGTTAGAGCGAATAAAGGGCAATACGAGAAAATTATCATAGCAATTAAAACTCTTGTCAAGATAATGCCCTAACTTTTTGCCTTAACTTCGGGGGTGTTGGGGCTAAGCTTACATCAGGGATTGATAGTCATTTGATTTTGGATGATTGAATATTCATATTGCTTTCAGAATCGAATGTGAATCATTTCCATTCATTTTAGCTCACATGAATGAATATTAATATTTGAACGTATTAATACCCATATTCAATCGTACTTAGTGCATTTCAGGGGATATGTTAAGATGGCTACATCGAAGAACCAAGCGGTGCGCAAAGAAGTGGAGCAAAGATAAGCGTAGTAAAAGGGATACCGGTTCTCCGGTTTCCTGAGAAGGCAGAGTACATGACAAGTGAAAGTTCAGACGACTAACGATGCAACAGCCAATCAGACAAGAAAACCTGGACGAAGTTAGCATCTGCTGCTCGTCGAAGAAACCTAGATAGCGAGAGTTCATTTAGGAAGTACAGGTACAGACAGAACAGGCCGAGCAGCATCGAGAGTCCAGCGACCAGCTCGTAGCTCGTAACCCGCCCACCACATCATTCAGGGCTAGTCTCTCAGAGCACTTCTTCGCAGTGCACTTCAAACCTCGGCTCATTTTCTGCTCGATTGCCCCTACGATGCCGCACGTCAGGAAATAGTACGTTATTTGTCTGTAAGAACCCGCCATTTAATCATACTTCGGCGGTGATCTGAAATACAAGTATTCTAGAGTTATTAAAGTCATAGGCTTAGTCTGCTCTAGCCTAAATCCGGTATGCCGTTCTTGTCAACCAAAAAGGTTTCGTGGTTGCTGTTTCCGCTTGTCTTTGATTTTGAGTTCGTTTACCGTTTGGCGCAGTTTACGCTGCAAAAGTTGTTCAAACAAAGCAAGAAATGAAAGCGCACCCTTGCATTACTGAGGGGAATAACGATAAGATACAAAACCTTACTTAGCAGATAGTCGCACATCATTTCAAACATCATTGCTGCACAAACGATACATTTTGATCGACGCACTCCTCTGTTGAAATTGTCAGTGCATCCATGCTGTAGGTAAACGCTTGCGATACCATGGGACAAGGAAATCTGAGCGAGGGTTGGTTGCGTACATGGTAGACTAAGTTACTGGTTGGTAGAGCTTGAGAACGTAGTGAAGGAGAGCTTCCCTGGTCAATCGTGCTCATGGTTGCACCTGTCTGCTCTCCTCACTTTGGCTTTTGCTGTATACACGTAAGGCAACAGCTTCAGTAAGTGCAGCCAGCTCCCTCATCCAGTTCCCACTTCAAGTGCACTACTAAGATTAAAAAGTTAAGTGTCCAAGCCCCCGACGCTGATCTGCGCAGCCATTATGAAGTGGAACTCGAACTACAACTTCGATGGGGAAAACTACGCTCCGTGGAAGGCGCGCGTGAAGGCGCTACTTCAAGCCAAACGACTCTGGAGGATTGTGATGCTCGAAGATCTACCTGGGCTGATTCAACGGAGAAAGAAGACTTCTGGAACCGGGAACATGAAGCTACGGCGTTTCTGATGTCCACGCTGTCTGATGAGATGGTGATTTCGGTGAGCAACAAGCGCTATGCGTACGAGATATTCCAACACCTCGAGAAGACGTATGAACCACGTAACTGGGGAAGCCTGTGTGCACTTCGTGGCCAGTTTGTAACGTTGAAATATCACGACGGAGCGGACATGCTCGCGCACATCAATGAGCTGAAGACCCTGGCCCGACGTCTCGCAAACCAAGGAAAACCTATCGATGACACGGAGAAGGTTTCTCAGCTTCTCACCAGCCTGCTAAAGTCATGGGATTCGTTCAAAAGCATTTACTACATTCAAGAGACTCCAATTCCGTGGCCTTCAATGGAGACGAATGTGAGGGCAGAGGCTCCTCGTCGACTCGCGGTTCGGGGTCATCTGCCTGAAACTACCACTACGGAGGCTAACGCGGTGCTTCCAGATCAAGTCCAGCAATCTGGCAATCGTCGTCAGCCGAAAAAGCGTGGTGGAGGTGGTTGACAGAATCATGGCTTCGACGCCATACGTAAGCGGCGCGAACGAGATTCGGGTGGTGAGTGCCACTATTGCCACGAACAAGTGCACTACAAAGTGGACTGTCCAATGCAAAAGCGCCATAGCAGTGAGCAAGCAGGAGGACGTGATGGAGGCGGTGCTGATGTTGCTCTTCAAGAAAGAAGTGCAGCTTTGTTCGTCAATGGAAGTGTGGGCCTCGCTGTGTTGGTTAACGATGGTGATTCGGTCACTGCTTCTTAGGATGGGGCCCTGAATTCTGAATCTGATACCAGCTCTGAAGCAACAGAGTCGAACATGTCCGAGACTGAAACGGAATCGACGTCTTCAAGTGATGGTTTGAGCCGTGAAAATAACATACCTGGTGCCTTTCTGTACGGACGGATTGATGTGGCTGAAGGTGATTCGTCGGCAGCTTCTCCAGTAGCTGCCACAGCGGTCAGCAGATCACCTGTGGTGGCGACAGCTACGAGACCCGATGGTACTTGGATAATTGATAGCGGGTGCTCCCAGCACATCTGCTTCTCGCGAGATTTGTTCACCAGTCTAAACCCCTGCGGTGGAACCGTCGTTGTCGCAAACAATGAGACTGCTCCAGTGAAAGGAGTTGGTAGTGTTATCATTCGTGTCCTGGACTCGGAGAGCAACTTGCAGCAATTGAAACTGAGTGACGTGCTTTTCTTACCTGAACTGCGGAAGAATTTGATTTCGGTGACGCAGTTGTCGATGAAGGGAGTCATTTTTGATTTTCATTCGACTCCAGGTAAGGCAATTCTCGAACTCGGAAATCTGCGTTTGCCCAGCGAGAGACAGAATGGTGTGTGTGTGATTAACGCAATGAACAAGCAGCAATTGGCTCTTTATGTATTTCGATCGATCTAGCACATGGTCGTTTTCGTCATGCTAGCAAATCGATTTTGAACAAAATGCTGACGAAGAAGCTGGTGACGGGACTGAGAGTGATTCGATCAAGTACTGATGACGAGGAACCTTGTGATGCCTGTCAGCTCGGAACAAAGCGACGGTGCTCATCCCCCGGCTTCGAGACAGAGTGTTTTGGGGTGCAACGACGTTGTTCACAGTGACATCTGCGGACCAATTGAGATTCCATCTATGCACGGGAAGCGCTACGTGCTTATTTTCGTCGATGTATTTTCTCGCTATTGCCATGTCTACCTGTTGGAGCGTCGCAGTGAGTTCTTCGATTGTTTTGTACGGCACAAAGCTGCAATTGAAAACCATCACAACCGGTCATTACGCAAGTTTATCAGTGATAACGGCGGCGAGTATGTGTCGGATCGATTAAAAGCTTTCTGTGAAGTACACGGGATTGCACGGCACACCACGGTGGCACACACACCAGGGAAGAACGGTATGGCAGAGGCTCGCTTCCGTATTCTTTTCAACAAGGTCCGTACAGTCTTGATTGATTTTAATTCGCCGAAACAACTATGGAAGGAGGCTCTACTGTCAGTCGTGTTCCTGCAGAATCGGACACTGAATGCAACAACGCAGCGTGTTCCGTTTGAAGTCTGGCACGGATTTCCTCCAGATGTGTCCCAACTTCGAGTGTTTGGATCTCTCGCCTATGTTTACTTGCCAGCCAAGTCTGGGACATCATCGGCGGGGAGGAGTTCTGGTGGTGCTCGGTCTACGAAGCGGCAAAAGCTAGACTATCGCTCCGTACGAGGTATATTTGCTGGCTATGCGCCGCAACAGAAAACATGGAAAGTACTTGACTGCTCGAGTGGCGGCATTCTGGTGTCTTGTCATGTGTCGTTTGATGAGACTTTCTCGCCTGCGGCGGAAGAATTGCGGAGACAAGAGTTTCGTTCCCTTAGTAACAGACTGGCGGTTGACTTCAATTACTATACAAGGTCGGCCACTAGCGAAACAGACCTTCTCTTCTACAGCCAACAACCGCCGGCTGAGAAGCGCACGGCACGTGATGTCGAACTACTGGAGGACTTCGTGAGTTCTTTTGATTTATCGGAAGTTAATCTTACCCATGCGCGACCTGCAATTCTAGACTACGATCCGATGGTGTGTGCAGTGATTGATCAGATCTCACCACAAGTGCTTACCAAGAGATGCAAAGCACGAAATCCAGTGCTACATGCGGCCCGAAAGCAGCAGGAGGCAGAAACACTAGTGACGTTCGAGAATGTTGCTGCTAAGACGTCGATGGGCAAGCTGGTGTCAAGTGGAATCGCGGCAGAGCCAAAGTCGTACAGCGAGGCAGTGTCGCGACCAGATGCGCGTCATTGGAAAGAGGCGATCGACAAGGAAATGGCTTCACTAAAATCTAACAAGACGTGGACTGTGATGCCTTTGCCACAAGGTAAACGAGCTCTCTCCTGCCGATGGTTGTTCAAGATAAAATACAAGAGCGATGGCAGTATTGAGAGGCACAAGGCGCGCCTGGTCGTAATCGGGTGTCAGCAAGTCAAGTACATTGACTTCGACGAGATGTTTGCTCCCGTGGTTCGACTCGAATCTCTGCGAGTACTGCTGGCAATTGCATGTATCAAAGATCTCGAGTGCCATCAGATGGATATCGAGATAGCATTTTTGAATGGGTCATTGGACGAAGAGGTGTACATGAAGCAGCCAAAAGGAATGGAGATATATGGAAAAGAGGAAGCTCCATAAGAGTTTGTACGGATTAAAGCAGGCTCCACGCGCGTGGCACAAGTCGCTGGCATCGTTTATTACTCGAGAAGGGTTTGAAAAGCTGAGCTGTGAGTCATGTGTCTACGTTCGAAGAAGTCGCGGGGAGTTGGAGATAGTTGCAATCTACGTCGACGATTTGCTCCTGCTTTGTAAGTCTACTGGCGTCATGAATGCCTTGAAGCAGTCCATCTCTGAGGCCTTTAAGGCCAAGGATCTCGGAGAAGTAAGTTTTATCCTCGGACTTAAGGTTACTCGTGATAGCTCGGTGCGCAAGCTGTGGATCAACCAGGAGGCCAACGTTAAATCCATCCTGCAAAAGTTTAACATGGAGCATGGGGCCGGTGTCGCTACCCCGACGGCATCGGGCAAGAAATTGTCGAATCAACAGGGTCCATCAAGTGAAGAAGCTGCTGCTAAGATGCTAAAAAGTCTTTTCGACAAGCCGTGGGAAGCTTGATGTACCAGATGATCGGTAGCCGTCCGGACATTGCTTTTGCTATTCAAGACGTGAGTAGGTACCTGTCAAATTACGGCGAAGCACACTGGGAGGCGGTGAAGCGGTGCATCCGGTATCTCAAGGCAACTCAAGAGAATGGGCTTGAGTTTAGTGGCGATTCAGTGACCTTAAGAGCCTACACGGATTCGGACTATGCGGGGTGCGAAGATGATCGGAGATCTGTATCGGGCTACGTGACGATGATCGAAAATTGTACAGTCACTTGGAGCTTGTGAAAACAGCGCATTGTGGCCCAATCTACCGCGGAGGCAGAATATGTAGCGCTGGCACATTGCACTAGAGAGTATTGTTCCTGCGACAGCTTTTGAAGGAACTTGGGAATGAGCAGGGGTCAACCGTGGTGAACGAAGATAACCAAGCGTGCATCGCTATCGCAGAAAACCCAGCTCACCATTCCCTGATTAAGCACATTGATGTGCGTTATCATTTCATTCGAGAGCATGTGCAGCTCAGGGAGGTGGTTCTGCAATATGTTGTGTCAAAGAAAAACGGGGCTGATACAATGACCAAGGGACTGCTAAGGAAGCAATTTAAATATTTCGGAAGGAGATGAACGTGAAGTCGGTGCAGTAAGGCCTTATGTCTGCCAAGTTCGCTGTGTGAACTGGTGTGAGTAGATCATGAGAAGGCGTCAAAGTGATTCACAGAAGTCTGTCTTTGCTACAGCCGCTAAGAACCTAGGAAGTCGCGTGTTGACGGAATTGGAGGTGGATTGGAGAGATCAATTGATCGGGGGAGCTTGGTGCAAGTGAAACATGGTATCGAAGCAAGTCAGCAGCACTGGAATTCGCACTGCGGGAGAGTGTTGAAATTGTCAGTGCGTCCATGCTGTAGGTAAACGCTTGCGATACCATGGGACAAGGAAATCTGAGCGAGAGTTAGTGGCGTACATGGTAGACTAAGTTACTGGTTGGTAAAGCTTGAGATCGAAGTGAAGGAGAGCTTCCCTGGTCAATCGTGCTCATGGTTGCACCGGTCTGCTCTCCTCACTTTGGCTTTTGCTAAATACACGTAAGGCAACAACTTCAGGGAGTGCAGCCAGCTCCCTCATCCAGGTCCCACTTCAAGTGCACTACTAAGATTAAAATCCTCCATGTGGAGATGGCATGTCGAGCTCTGCCAGCTCACAGTTTACCACCTCGTAGTTGAAGCTGTCTGCGTACAGTCTCGTAGCCGATTGACCATTTGTATGAGACAGATAGCTTTGTATGTCTAACTACATGAGGAGGTTTTCATCCTGCAGGGTTTCCTCCTTAATCCCAATCTTTCTCCGTGAGAAACAAGTCTCTTCCATTTTCGGTCTTCTCCGCTCAAGGTCACTCGCTCCTATCTACTATCTTCACACTCCATGACATCGAAGTCTGGGACTCTAGCACATTACATCGCTGCGGCTTCTTCTAAAATAAGTGGAAGCAGTAGCGGAAACGAGAACACTGGAAAGGAAACCCGAAAGGAAACGTTGTTATAGGCTTGATGCCTGAAGCGTGCAGTTTGTGGGTCAGACACCAATAAATATTTATTTGTATTCAAATATATTAATATGACCTCCGCCCGTCGACCTCATTCGAGTTATTATATTAATATCGGCGAACCAGACCAAATATGAATATTAATATTCATTCGAATATTCGAAAATATTCAAACATATTAATATGCCATTTGACTATCAATCCCTGCTTACATGTACTGGTACTGTAGTTATCTTTTGCCGCTTGATCGAGTAATGTCGCGGTTGTAGTGATAGTCAGCCTTCAGCTGCTTTACCACGGCAGCTCGAAGTCGCCGAGCTTCATGTCAGCGTTATAGAACTTTCCGGTGTCCTTCATCGTCAAGTCGGTCACGATTGTGGCCATCGACGCAGCCGAGACAGATGCCTCAAGCCATCCCTTGTGGTCGGTCATGTCGGTGGCCACGTAGCCAGGATTGAGCGTCACAAACATGATGTTGCTGTCACGTAATCCGACCGACAACGAGCGGGTGATCATGTTGAGAGCGGCCTTGGAGGGCGAGTAGCCGTACGAGTGGCCGAAGAAGCCGTGGGTTTCCTCGACGTTGCTGCCGATACTGCCCGCTAACGACGAGACTTGGGCGACGGTGGCAGAGCCGTGCTTCTTGGCCGCGAGCTCCAGGTTGGGTAGCAAGGCTCGGGTGACGAGGAACGGACCTACAGCATTCACCTCGAACTGGCGCATGAATCCGTCCTTGGTGACCGACTTGAGGTCGTCCTCGACGTAGATGCCAGCGTTATTGATGAGCAGGTCGATGGGCACGCCCTCGAGATCACGGGCTGCGGCGAGCACCGAAGCTTCGTCACTCGAGTCCAGCGTGACGGTTTTGAAGGGCGAAAGTGCCTCGAGCTGTCCAAAACAAAGTTATTAACAGCAACAATAGTTGAGAGGCGTAACAGAAAGATTGGCGGGGGCGCGTACGTTATTGGTGTTGCTGCTGGCGCGGATCGTGCCGATGACGTTCCAACCGTTCTTGGTGTAGTGCTCGGCCAGGGCAAGGCCGATGCTACGCGTGCTACCCGTGATGAGAACCGTCTTCTTGGTGGTCGCCATGGTTTGAGGTGGATGGAGGTTGGTGGTTGCTGGGCTTTGAGGCTTGTTTGAAAGTGATTGAGCTGCCGGGTTGCCAGCAATACCACCGTTTTCATCGTAATCACCGTCACTCAACGCCAGGAGGCAAAAGTCTTTACATTAATTGTTGGCGTCATCGTGTCGCCACGTCTAAACGCTTTGCAAACTTTATTTATGATGGAGATGCTCTTAACCGGTGGAGATGCTCTTGGTTTGAAAACCCATCGTTGGCAACCGCATGCACTTCGCGGCAATGTGAACACTTAAAAAAGTTATTAAAATAACCTTCCCTTTGAAAAGGTAGAACTTTTGTTTGAAGTGTTCACAGCGCGTTTCATTGGCCAAAATGAGGCATTCTCGCTGCTAGCAGCACGCGGCGCACGTGGCGCACGTGGCGCGACTCGCAGCGGTCAAACAGCAGCAGCAGACGCTGCGTGAAGAGTCTCTAGCGTTCGTCAAGGCACCCGCCGCCCCAGAGAAAGCGGCGGCTCAGCGCGCGCTGCGGTCTCTGCGCCAATTGACGCCCGACGTCACAGTACTCTGTGCACAGACCGGTGCCGTCGTGGAGCGCGTCGCCAACGCCAATGACGTGGCCGAGAAGATGACGCGCGAGGTACGACGTCTGGACGTGATCCAGTCGCGCTTGGGCGTGGCGCTGGAGCAGTTGGCGCAGCTGTTGACGCATTGACGGGGATCCGACGTGCCATGCAGCAGCAGAGGTACCCGGAGGCCGCTATGTTCCTGCAAACGCTAAAGAATATTGAACAGCAGATGCCACTGGATGTGGCGGATAAATTACGTGTGGATACTATTGAAAATGACCTCAAGGGAGTCATTGAAGGTGCATTCGAGGCCGGACTAAAAGCAGGTGACAGTCGCAAAGTACAGACATACGCGCCGCTATTTAAGGTGGTGGGGGAATACTATGAAGAACTTGGATTAGTGATGCTGCTGGACCATGTGCACAAGTCGCTGGAAGCAGAGCTGAAAAGCGAGCGAGATCCACGTGTGGGTGTCTTTATTACTCAGGAGCTGATCACACCCTCGCGGAAGTGTTTTACCAGGTGGCACAAGAAGCTCAGCAGCATGCGGGGCTGCTGGAACAGTGTTTTGGAAGGGCTCATGGCCCGAACCGATTTGTGGCAAAGTTGTATTCGCTGGGAGAACAGTCGGCGGTTGCTGTGTTGAACGCGTACATGGCGCAATGTAAATTTCACGAGCGGATTACGAATGGATTGGGACCTGCATCACCGACTTCGACAGCTCCGTTGTCGCCGTCGAACCGCGGTGCTAGTAATCGTAACGTGCAGTCTGCCCCGGGAAGCCCCAGAGAGGATGGAGTGGCGGTCATGAACGAACAACTAAATGAAATGGCGCTTGTAATTCAGCGCACGCAGACGTACGAGCGCTCCATGCTTCATCTTCATGCAGGCTCCCGACTCGGGACCCGAGTGATGACGGAAGATGAAGAAATCAATGATGAGATCTCAGAAGTTAGAAAGGCCGAGAGTGGCGGTAAAAATGCTCCCGTTCTACCATCGATCCAGGAGAGCGAGCTAGGAAAATCTGTCCAAGAACTAGCGGGCTTTTATTGTGTCGTCGAGAACGCACTCCTTAACCAGGCTGCTCGCAAGGCCTTCCAATGGGAAGAACTTCATTTTCATCTGGTGATGCCGGCACTGATGCTGCGGCTGGTGGGGTAGACTGCGAGGATGGACTCCTATGCTTTCCGATTTCATCGGCTATTGATGAAGTATTTTACGTCGCACGTAATTCAGGTCTCCGAGCGTTGGCAACGGGCCATGTTGACTGCGCCGCTGGAGTTCTCAACATGATTAACACGGTGCTACGTGACGTTGTGGGTGACACAATGCGAAGCCGCATCAGGCACATGACGACATCAGCCAAGCTGGATAGTGCTGCGGCAGGAGACGCTGCGAGCTTGTTGGCAGCCTCATCTGCGCAGTTCCGTGACCAAATGCAGCAGCAATTTGCCAAACTCAGCAAGACTGTGGGACCTGTAGGTGGTGTTGCAGCTAGCGAGATCCCCGCCCAGACACCTGAACAGCGCAAGGAACACGCCCCCGATGTTGTACTCAACAGTCTTGAGGTCACCTCCGGTTATATTGCGCAGCTAAAAGGTGAGTTTGAGCACGGACTACCTGAAGCGTTTCCGGCCGCAACACATCTTGACGTGCCTGAACGCACTTGAAGATGCGTCAGCCGAGCTGATGCAGCTTCTCCTGGCATCTCGAAAAACTGCTCAAGCTCCTGGAACCCAAGATTTCCAGCTATCAAAACAGTTTGTTGTCGCCACCATCTTCGACATCTTCCGCTCTGGCTGCGTCCGCAACGGCTTTGTCGTCCTCTGGGTCATCGTCTGCGAGACGCAGCGCTGTATAGTACGATCCGACTGAAGCGCTGTTCACATTTAATGAGGCTAATGACCCGTTTGCACACGCCTTTGTGCGTGGTTTGAGTTCGCTGCTAGCCTCTTTTCGCGGGAACACATCCCGTAGCAACTACCACGCCATCGTACAGGGAATGGGAAAACGTCAAAGGTGTGTATATCCGAAACCTTGTGTCAAAAACGTTTACGGAACGCTAACTTGTCTTGAGAAAACGTAAGTCCATCAACCGACGAAACGAAAAGAGCTTTCTATTGGCTAAAATAAATGGTTTATTAACGTGTTTGACGTTAGCGTGACTTGAACGGAAGAACGCGACTGCGCGTGGTGTCAGTCTCGCGCACCAATCTCAACACGGTGGTGAGTTTGATCTGGTCCGTTCTACGCGTGCGTGTGCTAGGCTTTAACTTCAGTGTATCGTACCCCGTCTTGAACAGCTCGATGGCGTGTTCTTCATCGCAGATGACCGGCATTGGTAAGTCCTTTTGCACTTCAATGCCGTTGATAATGTGCCTCATTATCATCGACCAATCTGATAGAGTTGCTTTCGTTTTTGGTGTGCTCAGATCGTCGGATGAAATACCGTTGTACGGAGGATACCCGCGCCTGACATCGCCAAACCACCACAGCATCCAAACTGCAAGTGAATCAATGCTAGGGAAATCAAAGTCTCTCGGCAACAGGTGAAATTTTTCTCCCTAGGTATAGTTTTGACGTGCTGGTGCTGACGATGGTACACTTGTTGGATCTTTCGTATTCGTTCCCTGCAGGACCAAGCCCGTCACGAGAGACGTGAGTTCCTCGCGTAGCAGCTCCCTTATGATATTACCTGCCGCTACGCCTGTTTTCTCCAGCACATGCTCCATTCGCTGCTCCAACATATCGGGGAGAGTATCAATCGATTTTTGCTGCCTGTCTGGTTTTTATATAGTTCAATATGGGGTGGAATTCCAGTTGGGTGCATCGTTTTCGACTCCTCGTTCTCCAAATTTGATAAAAACTCATCCAAAATCGCCGGGTTAGTAAACACTGAGGTTGACCGCAGTTGATGATTGCTGGGCAGCTCGTTTAGAAGAAATTCGGCATGTTGCACTAATGAGGCAAGACAAAGCTACAAACTTGCAACGAGATTAGTATCCCTCCTGTCCACGACTCCCTGCGAGCTTCCATCACTCATGACATCTTTTTGAGTACTGCCTGCAGGCTGACTTGTACGCTAGTATTTTGGCCAATGAGAGAGCGGTCTTATCGTCGGCGAATGGACTTACGATTTCTCGGAAGCATTCGATCCGTGGCCGCTCATAATGGATCACAGTCATAATAGCCGATCGGGATTCGTAATTCCTTGAAAATATAAGTCCATTTGCCTACGTTTTGATGGGAAACGTCATATGAAACTTACGGAACACCGGGAATGTGGAGTGTTGGTCGCTCTCACGTTTCAACCGAACACACGTACTGACACTGGTTTTAGTGGTAGCCAGTGCATTCGGGCCGAAACCCGGTGCTCACCGAGGAGACCCTGCCCAAACGAATAGGCCCGGATCAAAATCGCACCGTACGGCGACTGAGGGACGAGTAGCAATGACGTTGGTGTCGGCGAAGAGCGGAGTCCAGTCGTACTCGGAAGCCGAGCGCAGGTCGCACGTTGCCCGCCCTTCTAAAGTCGGGTACTTCAAGGCCAAGTCCCGGAACAGCGATAAATGTCTCGGCGAGCTCCCGTCTGCGACTCGGCGATAGCTTATCGTTGCGGTGTGATGAAAGCGGTGCCGCTGAGCACGTATACAACCTCCTCCAGGGCGAGTGTAGGTCTTCCTGAGGAATTGATCCTAAAATAAATCTAATATTATAGGCATGAAGTCGATTCAAACGCTTAGAGTTTCCACCTCGCTGGAATCGCTATCATATCTGATGTCGTCAACGTCGACATTCATTGCTGTCCCTCAGTCGGAATATCTGGTACTGAAACCTGAAATTGCGTGTACCGGACTGTCCGGTCCGGACATGAGGCGACATAATGCAACCCACCCAACTCCGGGTATGGGTCAGAACCCGCTGGAATCAATGGATAGCCATTCATCTCAGTGTACACACATTGTGGCATCTTTGAACTCGGATTCAAACACGTTGTGACGCACGTTTCCTCCTCATCATATATGGTCGATACTGGCAGCCCTATACACACCTACTGACGCACGTTAACCGCTTTTGACACAAGGTTTCGGATATACACACCTTTTGCACGCAGCTCGAGTCGTGGTTCCTCTCTCGGGCTACACGCGTGAATCAACTTGGTGCGTTGCAATTCAACAAGGATATGCGTGTGATCAGTACGTTCCTCAGTGGTGAAGGCGAAGCCGGTGAAGAAGTACGCGAGGCATTTGCTGCTCTGACTCAAATATCGGAATTTTTGAATGTGGACACTCCCAGGGTAGACTCTGGATATAAAATCCAGAGAACATGGCGGGTATTATGTTAAGGGGCTTTTTCGTTGTTTGAATTGGACTCCGTGATAAATTGCAGGCGTGCATCGCTACGGGTGGTATTATGCGTTTAAAGATAAATACCGGTAGTTAACCGCCGACTTTTCGGTAATGCAGACGGTCAGATTTTGTGCATGCGGGTGGCCCGACACCACAGGGGTCACCACGACTGGAGTTGTCGTAGTTAGCTAACTTTCGTAACTTTGTTAACCTGCACTAAAATTTGTGTACTTACATAGATTGGTTCGAAGTAAAATCGAACGAGAAAATATCGTTTTTATTCCGTAAAACTCATGTTTGAGAGGTTTGTTCATACCGGACGTCGTCAGATGGCGTTGATCGGCGCGGTTGACATGGTCCCGGGTGTCTGAGGAACGGTGGCTGGTTCATCTGCATTGGTCCGCAAAATTGGTGGTCAGATTTGCTATGCGCTAACAAACAGTTTGCAAACATTCGCGTTAGCAGCACAGTTAGCGTTTGTGCACCGGCAGACGACGCCTGAAAAGCTTGAGGTATTTAAATAACTTAGAACACGAGCTGGGCATAGGAAGTCGTTAGTATAGCAAAGTGACATCAATGTACCTCACTGAAAAACTAAATACTTAGAGCACGAGCGGTAGCACCAAGCAGCGCACGGTGCTCGTCGACGCACCGTGGAATCCTCCAAGTCCAAGAAGTGCCAGCGGAAACCGATGTACGCAACAACCAGAGTTGGCATGGCCACGAGTCGGAGCGAGATCAAGCGGAAAGCGTGTTTCGAGAGCTGCGCCTCATCGAGCTTCTTCTCCTCATGCTCGCTTTTGCCGAGTTCGACATCGTCTCATTGTCCAAGCCACCGTTACTCTCCAGATCTCCATCCTAAGTGTCCATTTATGCTAGTCAGACGCAAGACCATTCGTAGCAGCTTGCCTGGGGCCTTCGCTGGAGCGGCACTTTTCCTAGAGGGTCCTTGTGCATGCCGCAAATTCCTAAAATCTTATGCAAGAATTTCAGAGCTTCCTCGTGCAACGCACGACGAGTTGACGCTGGTACCGGTATGGGTTTACTGTCGTTTATGTTCTTGCTACACTAGACGTTTGTAAAAAAATTGCACTTTCACAGATATATATTGCCAGGTCTATCTCATCCAGATCGCTTTAACTCTGAATTAAATTTCAGAGAATAAGTTTTTAACGAAGGTGATTTAGACGCTCTATACATTGTGCACGCCCGGATAATTCTACACTTTAGCTACCGTACTACAGTAGGTACTGTGAGGCATGAATCCTATTCTGTGTTACCCTAGGTTATAACCCTTCACGCGTGGTTCAGCACACTGCGCTCACTCTGCGTAACGTAGTACATGTATAATACCAGCTCAGAATAAATATCCGCGTACTTTTCAAGTACAGACGTGAGCGGATTTATCGGGTTGAAGTTATCATATACATGTAATTTCAACAAATTGATGTTCCCGACGGAAACACGACGCGACAACGAATAGTCACGCTATCATAGTATTTCGAAGTAAACGTTATCCCATGATGTGAGACCGCCTCTATCAAAGCGTTCCTATTGATCAGCTGTCGAACCAATACTCACGTTCATGTAAGCTTAGTACATGATCGACTCATACTTAATAATAGGTACATGTCACTGTACTTAAAGTATCATTCTGCCAATATAACTCAGTCATAGTTCTAATCCCATATTGGCCTTTAATTATGACCTCCTTCAGCTAATTATGTTATTAATATTGGGAACGCAGACCTTGGGCATCAATAGTACAAAACATAATTCTGTTAAGAGCTCGTCAGTTGAAACCCCACCATATTTTATGACAATATCCAAAGCGTATCAGTGGCCACAACTTGCCGCCCGCAAGCTAAAAGTAAGAAAACATATCTATAAGGCTTAATGATCCGCTTTCTGCCCATTTATTCACGAAATTGAGCCGATAAACCCATTAAAACGTGTACTGGTAACTGCTAATCCACGAATATGAGGGCCCTTCACGCAATACATGATGCCCGCGGGGATCCTAATGATAAATTCCAATGATCTGAGTTTACAGCCGAAGAACCGCCTTTTCCGACCAGGAAGTGATCTGCTCTGTGTGCTTATGTATGCCTGGAGTCCAGCCATGCCGCTACAGTAGCTGTTGGCAATCCAGGAATTCAGGGCCTCATTCCAAAACTTTCCATCGGAGCAACAACCTGCGGCCTACTCCAAACGACTTGAGCAAGAGTATACATTGTAATGCAGTCACGAACGATCACGTTCATGTGTCAGATGCTAGTCATGTTGGTGCTTGTGGCACATAACGCTGTCGCTGTGGAAAATGGCGTTGTGCTGAGTGAGGTTTTCGGTGGTCCCCACGGCGACAAATACTCAGACATGGAGCTCATTTCTCCCGGACAAGAAGTGCACTCCATCACCATCCGCACTGGCGATCGTGTCAACGGCGTCGGCCTCGACATCTCGGACCCCGCGGGGACGAAGTCCACTATCTACCACGGCGGCGGTGGCGGCGATTCGAACACACTCACGCTGGGTGACGGCGAGTTCATCACGGGTATTGAGGTCCACTGGGGTAAGTACTACGGCCACACGCGTCAAGTACATCTGCTTCACCACCAACGCGGGCAACACTCTCTCCGGAGGAAGTCAGACCGATAGCATTGGCAAGGACACTGCGCCCGAGGGTTACCAGTTGGGCGGCTTCACTGGTTACGCTGGCAAGGAACTCGATTCGGTGGGTGCCATTTGGACAAGCATTGCGCCGGTGAGGGCTTAGGTGTTTGGGGACATTTGAGCTCGACCTCTCGTGTTCAAATGCAGTATTAGAAGGTGGATGTAGTAATGCTACTAGCAATACACACGCAATCGATATGGCATTTGATAACATTGTTGATCACAAAGAATTACAGTGTATGACAGCGGGTCATTCACCATATATGTAATAGCCTATTCCTAATACTAATACTACGTACTATAATACGTAGTAAGTACTACTTAACCCTTTCGCGGTGAGAGGGTGCATTCTTCGCCCTTTAATGCTGTTTTCAAAACACGGTGATGAATGACCTTGTAGAAGGGCGCATTTTGCGCCCTTTTGGCTTTCCACCAGTCACAACCTACCTAGTTTTGTTACTACCAATCAGAGAAGCGTATGTAAAGGGGTTGTGGGAAATTTTGGTTTGCCTGCTCTTCGAGCTGTATTTTACGGCCGCTACGGCCGTAATCGGCCGCAGCCACAGGGCCCTGTCATCGGTCGATTGTGACATAAACGACGACATCCAGTATCGCCCTGTTGCCAGCCACTACACCATACAACATGTAAGACATATGCACCTCACCTTGATTATCGTTGCACAATACAAAAATCAACAGATATGCGCACAAGTTTCACTGACTCCGAAGACAAGCTACAGGTGCAGATCGCCTTTCAGTTCGAGAGGGAGGGCCTGCGCATCACCTGGGACTATGTGGCCCGACGAATGAAGACCAAGCGCGCTGCGCGAGAGCTCCGTCTTCGGCTAGTCAGCCTCAAGCGGACGTACGGGAAGTCGATCAGCGACTTCCCGCCTTGCTATTAGCGGACCCACTTCGAGGCGGCTATTAAGCGCACCAGGACTGCCGCCGCCGCCCCGCATATCCCAGCGGCTAGGAAGGCCAGCCCGTTCGACTCCTCCGCCTCTGTCTACCTGCCCTGCAGTAGGCACCCGGCGTGGCGCTGCCCACGGACGTCTCGGCGGCGTGGGCCATGGACTTCACGGAGGCGCGACCAACGGGCGCAGTGGTGGCGCTGCCCACAGACTTGGTGGTGCTTCTGATGGACCTTGCGGCGGCGCGGACAGCGGACTTGGTGGTAGCGCTACTCACGGTCTTGGTGGCGCTGCTCGTGGACGCATTGCCAGTGCTGCTGATGGACTTCGCGTCGGCGCGGACAGCGGACTTGGTGGCGGCGGCGACGGCGACACGGGCGACGGACGCGGCAACGACGCTGCGCTCGGAAGTGGCGCAGCCTATGGACTTGGTGGTGGCGCTGCTCAGGGACTTGGCGGCGCTGACCATGGACTTGGTTGTGGAGCTGCTCACGGACTTGGCGGTGCTACTCGTGGTCTTCGTGATGGCGCGAACGAAGGACGTTGCGTCGTAGACGACACGGGTCGCGGACGCAGCAACGAGGTTGTGGTGGCGCCGACGGATCCGGTGGTGGTAAACAGGTGGGTGTGCTGTCAATGGATGTTGCAAGTCGGAAGAGGTTTCTAACGGTGGATGTGTTGCTGTTTGATGTGTTAGCGAGTGCTTGTGTGAACAGTGGGTCGATGAACGTAGGCGGTGGTGGATCTAACGACTCTAGACTCAGTCCAGGGCAAGCGGCAGAAGCTGTAGCCTCTCTTTTGATGACATCAGCGCGAACGATGTTCGCCAGCAAGCCGGCCGTACCTATGATAATTCTGGTGAAGTGCTTCCGTTGGGCGTGTTGAAGCTACTTGAAGCTGTTGGACCGCTCGGAGAAGCGGTCGTTTTCTCGACGTTGGGGCTGGGGTCGGGAACATTTTCGCGCAAGTTGCGCTAGCGACGAACGCAAGAACATGTATTGGTGTCGAGCTTCGAAGGGATCTGGTGGCACTCGGACGGAGTTGCATACAACAACAGCTCAGGCACCACCCACGACTGGGTAAGGTGCTTCTCAAGCAGGCGGATGTTAGAGATATTTCGCTGTCTAGGCAGCCCCCATTTGCGAAGCTATAGATTTTTGTAGAGATTTTGGCAACAAGAATCATTTTGATCTGCTGGGAACACTTCGTCTCGACTTCCTTTCCATTTGGAGGATTACGATGTTTCTTTGCGCGGACGCTGCCTAGCTCGTGTTGGAGCCGGGTGTCAGTAGGCTTGGCTTCACCGTCGGTAGTTCAAGCACCCTGTGCGTCTCGTTGGCAGTCTTTGCTGCCGCTGCGGCAATAGTACGCTCTTGTTTCTTCTTCCTAGCCGCTGCGACCCGGGATTTTGAATTTCCTTTGCCTTATGCTCGTCTTCGTCGTTTGGTGGGTCGTACATGGGGTCATCTCGAAATTCTTCTGGCACGTATCGACGGACTTTGTTGTAGATCGTTTGGATCTTCTCAGAATTCGGCGACTTGAACCACGACACTAACCAGCGTAGGTCAACAGCACTCGCGTTCTGGTTCAGCTTGTTCCCGTGCGCCTTAACCGAAAACGCTCCATCATTTATCCGAGATCTGTATCGCGTCACAGTGGCTGTCGAAATCCCATAACACTTGCACCATGCCGCGCGGCACACTTGGCCAACTATCGGCATAAAATAGTTGAACTGCTCCCTCAGCCCATGGTCTCGGTGGCGGAGCACCGTGTCCGTTATCTTCAGCACTACCAACGTCGTCATGATCAGGCACTTCTTCTCGCAAGGGTCCTCTTTAATGAGTTGAGTAACTGTGTCGCGAAGTTCTTTGCCAATCGAAATGAAGCTAGTATCCTCGACGTCGGAGTTGCTGCTATCTTTATCACCTTCGCTTGGCAAAATCTCATTTCCGCTGGATACACCATCTTCTGAGTCTGGAGCCCATGCGCTGTCTGCGCTTGCGTCGCTGCTGTACGGGTCGTCTTCACCAGCGCTTACCTCTGGCTCCTGCTGGGTGTCTCCAGTGCTGTCCGCTGTGGCCACAGCAAGCGCTGCCAGTGCTTCAATGCCAACCCGATGCCGTCGATATACCTCCGCCAAATTTAGAGATTTGACAAAATCCCTCTCTTGAAAAATTCACTTAAGTACGAAACACCAACTGTCCACTTCAAAGGCGATTATCTCGAAAACATGAAAATGTTAACTAGCATCAGTTTGTTATGATTTAATCATAATTCATGTTGTACATACAGCATCAAAGAGCCCATCATACTGTATAATACACCTTGATATCGGTTTAGACAGGGAATAGACGCGCACTTTTTATCAAGAGACCGGGCGGGGGCGGATAGAGACAATGACCAAGCGTGTGAAATCAATGGACAAGACTGAATTCGCTCAGAATACATTGATTTCTCCCTAACTTGCACAAGACCAACACACTATCGTCACCTAGTCTGCGTTGCTACATTCTGCCCCACCCGCGGCTTCCTCTTCACCCGTGGCTCCCTCCTCCTCGTCCTCGGCTCCCTCCTCCTCGTCTTCGGCTTCTTCCTCGTTGTCCTCGGCTTCCACTTCGCCGCTCTCTCCTTCCTCTTCATCAGGATCTTCGTCGTTGTCGCTATCCTCGCTCCGACGCTTGCGGTTGCGTGCTGATTTTGCACCCCCACCACTTCCTGTTTCTCGACTTTGAATGTCGCGACCACATCGCGGACGCGGGCGCTTCGTTCCACTTTCCCACCGGAAGTGCCATATCTGAAAACACGTCATCGATTTGCCCGTGTAGTGGAGCCAAACTTTGTTGCACAGATATGTCCTGGTGTAGGTCAGCAACAACGTCGTTAGATTATCGCATATATCGACTGCAAATGCTAAACGAGTACGTACCGAGCCTTTTCCGACTTTCTACATGCGTTGCAGTAGTACTTGGTTGCGCGGCGCTCACCAACACGACGCTTTAGAATCGAGCATACCTTGCACTGGCGTTGTCGATGTTTTCGCACGCCGTTTACTTCTTGATACTCGGGACATTCTTGTGGCTCTTGGTCCTTTGGTAGTGGAGGCAGCACTTCTCCTGCCTGTGTCTACTGTGTGGAGGCCTACAATCACATTCAGAAAAAGTTAGATGAGTTTCACAAAATCCAATTCACCATACAACATGTGGCCGATACAACATCTATCTGCACGCACAGGCCACACAGCTGCATACAACATGTGATCCATACAGCATGTATCTGTACGCACAGGTCGCACAGCCTAATGCAGACCACACAGCTATATACAGCATGTGACTGATCTGTACGCACAGACCACACAGCCGCGTACAACATGTCGCTGGTATAACATGAAGAACTAACACGATCGGAGAAATCTTGTTCCCGTAGCTCCAGTAGCTCGGTATGCACCTCCATCATGAATTCTGCACGAGTCACAGGCCTCTGAGAACTTCTCTTTTGGGCCTCCCTGAACACAATGTAGGCGTTCACAATAGCCACATCTACGAGTCCCATGAAGATAGACTTGTAGTATTTTTTGCACCATGTCTGCATCTGGAGCGAGTATCTCTAGCGTCGAAGCTGGTCATGAATGTCGACCCCACCCATCCAGCGATGATAGTCGCGGACCATCGCTGGACAAGGGATAGTCTGCCGAATGCCTATGTTGCCGGGCGTGCGCCTCTCTATTCACGTACACAACATTGTCGTTAGTTTGCCTTGTAACTGATATAAATATACACTACTACGTACGGCAGCTTTCCATCGCTCGGCTAAACCCTGCACCGAGAAACTGCACAGGCTTCCTGTCCCACCAGACCAACCCAGTAATTTAGGGCAGGTTTTCGCCACAGCCATTCTTGTCGTTCCGTGAGGGGTCCGTTTCGGGCGGTCGCGATTCTTCTCGACAATTTGCAAAAAGTAACCAACCCTGTCTCCCATGATAGTACCAATAGTATAGAGGTTCCGATGTAGCAGCTGGACAACAAGCTGCACTGAAGTATAAAACCGATCAGTCACCACGAGGTGATAGACTTCGTCTTGGGGGCCCGGAAGTATGGCTTCTAGGTGGCGGATTACCGCAGAAGGACCAGTATTGGGGTCGACAGACTGCTGACTTTCAGGTACGTTTCTCACCTCTTCGATTTGTTGTGCCTTGCCACAGTACACCTCAAGTCTACATGTTGACAGATACACCATAGATACAGACAACATTAAGTCAGATACAACATGTTTGACTTAGCCAAAAAACGCGAGTTCCGAAGAAGTCGCGCATACGTACCTCATGCAGTATGCAGTGTCTGCGCAGCATGTCAGGAACAACTTCGTGCCCCATTTGTGCGGTTTCGCCTTGAGGTACTGCCGTGTGGGGTTGTTGCGGTTCCTCGAAGGCAGAATACCTTCGTCGAACGAAATCACTGGCGGGGTTTTGTATCCCATTGGAAACGTGCGTTGTAGTGTTTCGATAATGGATCTCACTTTCCGTGCGCGGTCCGTAGCAGCGCGAACATCCGCGTTGTTGGTAAAATGGATTATATGCTCAAAGCGGTGGCGAGCTATGAAGTCACTGAACGTCCCGTGCGGCACCGCTCCTTTCGCTGTCGTTCTCCAGTGATCACGAAATCTGCGCCGATGCGGATTCAACATCCGAGCCATTAGAAGACCCAGCACAGTCATCATTTCATGGAGCTCGATGTCGGGCTTTTTAGTCTCACGATGCATAAACCACGCCTTCGAGTTTTTGCCAGTTGCCTTCTGTTTTTCAAACATGTCATCAACTCGTGCTGTCAGATTCTGCAGGAAGTAGCGGTTCGACTCTTCTGCCACTTTCTTCCACAAACGTTTTGGTGTAGCCAAGCTGCTGCAACGTGGCCTACACCCACGCCGGATTCTGTTGATTCTCTATTGGAGCGTTCCAGGTACAATCGTAAAGTAGGAGCGGTGCATTTTATATTTATTGAGCACTACTTTGTTTGATGTATTTCGAAACAGATCGCCTCCGCACGCGCCCGTTTCCGTTGAATCTGCACCACCTGTAGTCTTGGTTGACGAAGGATCGGACCCCCAGGATTTCGAAGTACTCGACTCGGACTGTGACAAAACTGAGACGGAGATCTGCTTCTTTGACGACGACGAGGAGTTGGTGCGCTCACGGTGTGCTGCAGAAGAAGCCGGAGAGGAAGGAGTTGACGAGTTGGGACGTAATGAGGATGAGGTTGGCAGTGAAAGTGAGGAGGTTGAAGCTGCAGAAAGCGACCCGATTACTACAGACACTACCGAAGAGGGTGGTGCTGTTGGCCAAATTGGCGAAGATGTTGGCGCTGCTCCGTCGGCGCATCAGTGGGATGTTCTGGATAAATCGTTGATGGTCGATTTTGCCAAGGATGACGAGAACATGGTGAACATGCGCGCGGAGGGTTGGATGTTTGGTAAGGTTGCGTGATGATGTTGTACCATGATGTTGTAGCATACAACATGTTCTAACATGTCCAATGTTGTATTTTGTGTTATGTAGACGCCATAGAGTTTCCGCCTGATCAACGTTACCCTGGATTGTATACAACGGGGACTCCAACGGAGACGGAGCTGGAGACTTGGAACTGTTCGCGTATCCAAGATACGAGTTAGAAATCGAGCGCTCAGTATCAATAAACATGCTGGATGTAGCAACATGTTGTAATGTACAACATTATAAGATGTTGTGCACAGGCTGGACTTGGCATGATGTTGTACATACATGCATGAAGGACAGCAACAATTGTGAGTACATGCAGTTGGATAGAACATGTATCATGTCGTACCTTGTCAATGATGATGGAAGCGTTGCTGGTGATTCCGCGGCTACTCCTTGATCGGGCATAGACTTCTTGCGCTTTGGCGTCACAGTTTACTGGAATTTGTTGCACGTTTCTTCGTAGTAGCTTGCGCAGTTCTCTTCATCTTTTCTTCTCGCAACTTCATGCGCAGCCGCACCGCTTCTTGTGCATCTGCAGCGGCGTCACATCGATTCTCCGCAGCCTTCTTCTTAGCTACACGAGCAGCACTTGCTTTCTTGCCTTTTTGCTTCGCTGTCCCTGCATCACATCCACCAGGAGTAAGTTGTAAGCCCTTGCTGTATCCGACAACATGAAACATGCACACCTTCGACATTCACCCCTTGAGGCTTGCTGCACTTCGGTCCGGTGACACGCTTCGCCTTCTTCTTCGTCACCGTCGATGCCACCTTCTCCTCTTCACTGAATTCATCCATCTCGACCGCTTCGTATTCGTATTCGCCATCAATTTAGTCGGGATCGTAGTCGCTGTCGTCGTCCTTGGCCTTCCTCGCGACCGGCGCTTTCTTCCCGGAACCAGCAGTCGTCTTTACAACAATATCATGACGCTCCTGGGATAGCAGGCGCTTTTGTGCCCTAAGGTAAGACGCGTCCTTGCCCGTCGGAGGTCTCAACTTCTTGGGAGGGGAGCTGTGCGCGGGGCTTTACCCGTTGATGGCTGCGGGCGGTCGTCGCCGAAGTTGACGTCCTCGTCGCGCTCTCCAGACAAATATGCAACATGCTCCCTCACCAGGCGCTTCCGCTCCTCCTCGCTGCGGCCATCCAAACGCTCGATAAAGCGAAGGTGCTCGGAAAGTGATTCCTTGCGTGATTTCTTGCCTATCATGCGTGTCCTTAACCGTCTTGCGCTGTCTTCGAGTTTTCTTCGAATGAGCGACAGCCACTGATTCGGAGGAGAGAGGGAGGAAGCTGGTATATTTTATGAACCGTTTTATGCCTAGCCCTGTGCATTTGCGGGAACGTCTCGGTTTTGTTAGGATGTGCTTATACTTGATTTCACTAAAGTTTAGCTGTTTTCCAAGCCAATCACTTATCTGACAAAAACGTAGGATAGATTTTCTACCTTAGAACGACGTGATCAAATTGACTAAATACACTGTAAAAGGACTTCAACACTGTGAGCTTTAGTACGAGGAAGACAGGTTGCGAGCCCGAGAGCTCGTTCGTCAAGTTCACAGATTCCGCGACGGGCGAGGTCCACGTCATCCCCACGGAGGTCGTCTCGTACCAGGCACTACAAGAACATTGCGGCAGCTAGCTGTCCGTGAAATGGGCGGCCCGAGCGTAGAGCACCCCATCGGCTTGGGCGATGGAGTTGAGGTCCTTGGCCTACTACGACAACCACGATCACGTGTGGTTTGGCCTACTCGAAGTGCACCATTGAGATGACCACAACCTGCATGTGACCGACGTGGCACCTCCGTGGCCAGCAGATTGTTCATGGAGCGCGTGATCTCAGGAACGGGGTCAGCGCCGGGTCCTGCTTCTTCAGCACGTGCGTGATATCGAACTGGGCGGAGCGCATGAGCAGCGACGCGTGGAAGACGCTAGAGCCCGTGTCGAGCCCACGAGACCTACACGGAGCTTAGCGGCGACCATGGTCGTGGTAGGGGGTGCTGCTTGGTGTTCAGGCCAGAGACTTGCGTGAACGAAATGCCAACCTCTCTGTGATTTTCGTCGACGTCTCGTCCCAAAAAGACTACATGTATTACATCACGGTAATCCTGGCTCAACAAACGTGGCGCTAAGATGCTGCTGGCAAGCGAATTAGTGTCAACTTCAAACGCAGATACAGCTTACACATGCACTTTTAAATTTTAAAAATGGAGTGCGAGGAGCTATAGCTCGCGACAAAGTCAGTGCTATCAGGTACATATCGATACAGAGTTGTAGTCTTCTTTTACTGTGAATTCTATTTTGTGGTGCTGCGGCGTCCGCGTATGGTGTGGTGTATGAGCTGCCGTACATGTATGTTTTACAGGCGGCCCCACTGCATTGATGTTTACTTTTGACCACTAATATGGGGGCATTTCCCGTAGGATTTCACGGCGACGAAACAGGCACCATTAATCAACCATAGACGGTGCATACAAAACCTCAGTCATTTAACTATGCTTCATTTTGTAATATTGGCGAAAGATTGCCATAAAATCCTACGAACCCATACAAACAAGTACATGTATTAATAGTATCTGGCTACGAAACAGCGACAATCCCTATTGAAACATGTTGTACGATACAACGTGTGGGTTTAGGGGGTTAACAAGTGAAGTAAAAAGGAAAAACAATTGTTTATCGCAGTGACTTCATTATTGACAGAAAACGGCCCTTTAGACATTTTTGCTTGTTGAGCGCACGACTGGAACGTTATTCTGTTCGACGCAATTATTATAACCACGGTGCATGACTTTTGGGTGTCGACGGGGTGTGATGGCCAACTATTCGCGGGTTTCATTTGAAGGTGTTCAATTTGGTTACCTCTAGTCGAGCATCCGAGCGTAACTCTCGGCTCGCGATTTAATCCACAACAAGCTCAGAAATGCACTGAGTGCTCAACAAGCTGCTGTGCCTCAAGGCGAACTATAACTACAAGTGGGGTAGCATTTGAAAAGGCTCTGGTTTTTTTTTTACCAGCCCGCGACAAAATATTACAACGTAGTACCACTGTATACTACTACCGGTAGTAGTATTTGCTAATAATTTAATAATTTCCCGTTTCAGAGAGGATACCGACGAAGACGCCCATATCCCTTATACACAGTAGTAGCCAATAAAAATGTAAATCTCGAGCTGTCAATGCTGCATTGTCGTTTGTGACAACTCCTTGGATATCTCTTCTTTCCTTTAAGTGATGAGTAAGGCATCTCCAGCGGCAGGTCTTTAAGAATATTTCCGATGGTTTGAAATGATTTCTGATGAAAGATTGATTTTGTCAGAGATTGAGTTTACACATGTATTAAAGTTGTCTTTTGCCATCAGATGGATGCTCTACCAACCGCAGAACGAATTACCGTCTCGTTATTCCCGACGCAACGAGAGCTCGAGTTCAATTGCAGCATTGCACAACCAGCGTTTACTTGTGTGCGGCACCGACCGCGTCCGCTACGCTCTCGTAGCCATCACGACGCAGCAGCGCAGCCAACTCCTTCTTCGCTTGCGGCACAGCCAGCGGGCTCTCGTAGATCAGACATGAGTACATTTGCACGAGTGAGGCGCCGGCACGGATCTTGTCGTAGGCGTCCTGCCCCGTGGAGACGCCACCCACGCCAATGAGCGGGATCTGGCCCTTCGTGAGCTTGTACATGTCGCCCAGCACCTTAGTTGACAGGTCCCGCACGGGCAAGCCACTAAGTCCGCCTGTCTCGCCCTTGGCCTCACCCTTAAGAGTGTCCGGTCGACTCAGCGTCGTGTTGGACACCACGAGTCCGTCCAGCTTGAGCTCGAGCGCCACATCAGCAATGTCCTGCTTGTCGTCCTGCGTCAGATCAGGTGCGATCTTCACCACCAGTGGAATGTTCCTCTTCTCCTGGGCCGCCACCTCGTCGCGCGCCTTGAGCACGCGCACCAGCAGCTTCTGCAGCTGTTGTTTGCCCTGCAGCGTCCGGAGTCCGGGCGTGTTGGGAGACGACACGTTCACCACCAAATAGTCGGCGAACTGACCGAGCGCTTGCACGCCCAGCACGTAGTCGGCTGCAGCGTCCTCCGTGAGCTTGTTTTGCCCAAGTTGACGCCCAGCACGCCCGCGCGGTGGCCGTTTCCAGGCTTCGTGCGGTCAGCACGCGCGCCCACGTACGCGTTGAGCCGTTCAGCCGCGTGCTGCAATCCCTTGCTGTTGAAGCCGTAGCGGTTGATCACGCCGCGGTCCTCGGCCAGACGGAAGACGCGCGGCTGGGCGTTGCCCGGCTGCGGCTGAGGCGTGACGCTGCCCACCTCGACGCAGCCGAAGCCCATGTCCAGCATGCCCTCCATGGCCTCCGCGTCCTTGTCGAAGCCGGCGGCGATGCCCAGCGGGTTGGGAAATTGAAGACCCAGTGCTTGGACACTTAGCAGCTGCGGGTCGTCCTCCGGGTCCTTGGGCGTCAGGCCCAGACGCGCGCATTGCACCGCGACTTTGTGCGCCGTCTCGGGGTCTAGGAGTCGAACCACAGGCATCATGGGGCCCGAGAGCTGGCGGATGACCCACTCGTGCGGCACCACGCCATTGGCGGCGGCTACGACGGCTGCAGCGGCGCCTCCGCCTACTGCCAGGTACGCGGCTGTGTGGATGCCTGAAGAGGAGGAGGAGGAGCTGAAGGACGCGGCGCGAGGAGCTAAAACGCGAGATACATGACGGAAGGATTTAGCAGCTCTCATTGCTACGAGGTGAATTGGAAAGTGATGGCTCACGAGTGGATGGAGTGGAACCCCTGCAAAAGCGGTAGAAGATGCGAGGATGCAGTTCAGAAGGTAGAGTGGATTGTGAGGTGAGATAACATATGAAATTGTGTCAGATAATTCTGTGATTCGGTAGGGTATGAATAGATGGAGGTTGATGCGGATTAAGTACGAATGTGTTTGACAAAGATGAAACAGGTCATTCGCGATTTGGACGGAGCAAGCGGAGACTGAGAGAAGATGGCGAGCACTAAGAAGCGCGTGTCGTATTTCTACCACCGTACGTAGCATGAATCGTATTAGGAAGCAAAGACCCAGTACGTAGTATAGCACTAACAGTGGGTGGTTATTGTAGCGGAGGTGGGCCACTTCTACTATGGGCCGGGCCACCCCATGAAGCCGCACCGCATGAAACTGGCCCACCACCTCGTGGTCAACTACGACCTGTACCAGAAGATGGACGTCTTCGTAAGCTTTGTAATGAGATGTACATTTCAAGATGAAGAGCTGAGGTTGCTGCTTGTAGGAGCCCCACTGGGCGTCGGCGGACGAGATGAAGGTCTTCCACGCACCCGACTACATTGAGTTCCTGCAACGCGTGAGTCCAGCCAATCAGAGAGATATGACGATGGATATGACCAAGTGTACGCTGCAGTTAGTTGTGGGGACAGAGGCTTGAGGACTAATTGATGCTGGACAGACAACTTTGGAGAGACGAGCGACACAGATTGCCCCGTTTTCGACGGGTCTTCGACTTCTGCCAGATCTACACGGGAGGGACGCTAGGTTCGTACAGCGCTGTTGATTCTTCTGACTGTGAAGCTGATGAAGGTTGTTGTGGGTGAAGATGCGGTGGCTCGTCTCAACTTCGGGCTGTGTGATATTGCAATCAATTGGTCGGGAGGTCTGCACCACGCTAAGAAGGCGGGAGGATCTGGATTCTGCTACGTGAACGATATCGTGCTAGGCATCTTGGAGCTGCTCAAGTAAGTGCTTCAGCCTGAGAAAAGAGGTATGTGCAATGAAGCTAACCGCGCTCTGCAGGTACCACCCGCGCGTGCTCTATATCGATATTGACGCACATCACGGCGACGGTGTGGAGGAAGCTTTTTACGTCACGGATCGTGTCATGACAGTCTCGTTCCATAAATATGGCGACTACTTCCCAGGTACGGGAATGTCAAGGTACGCCCAAATGATGTTGCACCTTTTGATCGATGAGCTCATTTAGTTATCCGCATACCGACAGGATATTGGTGCGAAGAGTGGCAAGTACTACGCGGTGAATTTCCTACATAGCGGAATGGACGACGAGAGCTACGAAAGTATCTTCAAGCCGGTGATTGAGAAAGTGATGGAGACTTTCTGCCCATCGGCGGTCGTTCTTCAGTGCGGAGCCGACTCACTGACAGGTGATCGTCTCGGCTGTTTCAACGTAACAACAAGAGGACACGGCGAGTGCGTTCGATTCGTAAAAGGATTCGGACTCCCGATGCTGGTGGTGGGTGGAGGTGGCTACAGGATCCGCAACGTGTCGCGCGCATGGGCGTATGAGACCTCAATTCTCGTGAACCAAGAGGTATCCAACAACATCCCGTACAACGACTACTTCGAGTTCTACACGCCAGACTTTAAGCTGCACTTGGTGCCCGACAAGGACCTGAAGAACGACAACACCAAGGAGTACTTGGAAAAGCACAAGTAAGTGGATCGAGGATGACGGGGCTCACGAATGTATGTTGGTGCTAATGTTTTACTGTCGATTCGTGCTGCAGGATCAAAATCTTCGAGAATCTCCGCGCAATTACTGGAGCTCCGAGCGTACAGATGCAGCAGGCCCCCTGCCCGAATGCTGCGCGAAGAAGACGAAGACGCAATGGACCCGGACAGTCGAACTGAGAACGACGGGAAGCATCAGCACGAGGCGGAGTTCTACCACGATGAGAAGGATCAGGATAACAACGAGAATGACGGTGCGGCACCGGACGTCGTCCCCATGGATGTGGATACCGGTAACTAAACTAAACGCCTGAAGGTTGCACTCAACGAATTGATTGACGAACATCAGAGAACCAGTCCGGTGCCATGGGTGATGATTACTCATTGCAACACGCACCACCGGACTTTGACTTTCTTTGTATTTGTCCTCCAGGATTGGATGCATGTTGAAGCCACGTGACCCTCGTCAAATCCATTCCTGCTACAGACGTGTTGGACCTTCCAGTGTCCGTCGTCGTAATCTTTGTGGTCCTGGATCATTTCCTTGGCGACCACGAATGCCTGGATAGGCCAGCATATTGTTGCAGTTGAGAGTCAACCTTTCCTCCTCACTTTGCAATTCTCCTTCGGTTCAAGATGCTGCGTCACTCTCTCCGCCATTTTCCACTGCAACGTCGAAGTGCTTCATCCTTTTCAGCCGCCAAAGAATTCGACTATGTGATTGTTGGTGGGGTTCAGCCGGTTGCGTCCTCGCCAACCGATTGAGTGCCGACTCGTCCAACTCCGTGCTGTTAGTGGAGACTGGGCCCAAAGACCGCGGACTCATGGACTCCATCCGACTGGCGATGCCTGCGTTGCTTCCGGCCAATTTGATTGACGATCGCTACAATTGGATGTACGTGACGGAACCGCAACGTCAATTGGAAGGTCGACGACTGTCCTGGCCACGGGGAGGGTGCTTGGTGGTTCGTCGTCTATCAACGCGATGATTTATAACCGAGGAAATGCACTGGACTACGATGGCTGGCAAGAGTCTGGTGCCAACGGATGGAGCTATGCTGATTGTCTGCCGTACTTTAAGAAGGCGCAGACCCACGCACTTGGTGCCGATGACTATCGTGGAGGTGACGGACCACTCCACGTAACGAGGAGACTGCAGCGAGACCAACCGCTTTTCCAAGTATTCATCGACGCTGCAGTCCAAGCCGGGTACCCGTTTACGGACGATATGAACGGATACCAACAGGAAGGTGTGGGGTGGTTGGACCTCACGATTCAAAACGGAGAGCGGTGCAGTGCGTCTGCCGCGTACTTGACGTCGTCAGTACTAGCCCGAGAGAATTTGATTTGTTCTGACCGACACGTTTGTCAACAAACTCGTCTTTGAAGGGAAGAAGGCGGTCGGGGTCGAGGTGGAGCCGTACAAAGCCCCCGGTGAACAACCACCGAAGCAGATTCGAGCGGTGAAAGAAGTGATCTTGTCCAGTGGTGCAATCAACTCGCCCCAATTGCTGTTGTTGTCGGGCGTGGAGATGCCGAGCATTTGAAGGAGATCGGTGTGCCTCTGGTGCACCATCTCCCGGCCGTCGGACAAAACCTGGAAGACCACCTTGGCGTGTATCTCCATGTGAAGTGCAAGAAGCCTGTTACGCTGTATAACGCGACACCGCACTTCCCTCACAAGATGGCGTGGATGGGGGTCAAGTGGCTCACGTCGAAGACGGGTCCTGGTACCTCGCCGCATATTGAAGCGGGTGGTTTCATCCGAAGCGCACCCGGTAAACGTCACCCCGACCTCAAGTGGCAGTTCGTTCCTGGTGCCAGCGATGAAGACCGTCAGCTCCTGCGAGACGGCCACGCCATGATGCTTCATTGCACACCACTGCGCGCGACGAGCCGAGGTTTCATCAAGTTGCGAAGTTCAAATCCGCGTGACAGCCCGATCATCGAGCATAAATATCCGAGGACGATCGGGTGGACCTTCGCAACGGCGTGCGTCTGACTCAAGAAGTACTGAAGCAACAAGCTTTCGATGACTATAGAGGTGACCTCGTCTCACCGACCGACGATGTCCGCTCCGATGCTGAGATCGACGCATGGGTCCGACAAAATGCTAGCACGGACTATCACCCCGCCAGTACGAACCGCATGGGCAAGGACACCGATGCAAACACAGTTGTAGACTTCCAGACGAGAGTGCATGGGCTGGAAGGACTGCGGATCGTAGATGCCTCGATCATGCCCACCAATGTGAGTGGGAATCTCAACGCTCCGACCATTATGCTCGCTGAGAAAGCTGCCGACGTAATTCTCGGCAAACCGGCGTTGCCCATGTCCGCCGTGCCAGTGTATGAATCCAAGAATTGGGAGAGCAGCCAACGATAGTGTCCATGCTTCATGTCGCCGCATCTTCCCAGTGCCGATAATTTTTCAGGTCATTCTTCAGCGCCAATAGTTTTTCAAAATCCAAGTATCTCGAAACATCACTCTTTTGTAGCTCATGAATGACAAGCGTCAGTTCTCATTTTCGATTCAAGTGCGAAGATGACGACTTCCACCAGCATCCCGCCCGCCCAACTTTCGCTTGGACTTTCTCCGATCGGAATGCGGCAATACCAACCGCTCCTGTCGAAGTTGAAAAGACCGGATCTTGTGCAAGCCCAAGGATTCATTGATGGCAAATGGGTCGAGGCTCACGGGAATGATCATTTCACCGTCATGGGTATGTGTTGTGTCTCTCATTAGGTATGTTCTGTAGCTGATATGTGCTGCGTTAATTGTTGTGTAGACCCTGCAACGGAACAAGAAGTCGCACGCGTTGCTAGCATGGGAGAAGAAGACACCCGCGATGCAATTGCCGCTGCGTCGACTGCTCAACGTCAGTGGAAGAAGACTACGCCACCGGTAAGAAATCAACAGTGAAACTCGATAGCGATATCTTTACAGTCTTGGTGATTCTTGACTTTTACTCGTAGGTTCGAGCGAAGCTGTTGAAAGACTGGGCTGCAGCTATCACTGCGAATGCTGAAGACTTGGCGATCATCGCATCCGTTGAATGCGGGAAGCCACTGCCAGAAGCCAAGTGGGAGATCAAGTTTGCGGTTGGTGTGATCGAGTATTTCTCTCACGAAATCGTGCGCTCCAGCGGGTTCCTGATATCGCCGACTCAACCGGACCAGAAGATTCTTGTTATGAAGGAGCCCGTGGGTGTGTGCGGCATCATATCCCCTTGGAATTTTCCTACGCCATTTTGTGTCTGAGCTTGGGCCCACCTCTGGCTGCTGGATGCACTACCGTCGTCAAACCTGCGGGTGAGACTCCGCTCTCGATGCTTGCTCTGGCTAAGCTGGCGGAAGAAGTTGGGTACCCAGCGGGGTGCTTAATGTGGTGACAGCCCCACGAGACAGATCGGAAGATGTCGGTCGAGCTCTGACCTCGAGCACTGACGTACGCAAAATCACGTTCGCGGGGTCGACGCAAGTTGGCAAATGGCTGATGCGTCATTCGTCCGAGACTGTGAAGAGCCTGTCGCTCGAATTGGGCGGCAACGCACCGTTCATCGTCTTCGAAGATGCTGACTTGGAGAAAGCTCTTGACGGGTTGATCCGAACCAAGTTTACAAACACGGGCCAAGCGTGCATCGCCAGCAACCGCATCTTCGTGCACAAGTCCATCTACGAAAAGTTTGCTTCGGAAGTGGTGAAGCGCGTGAAGGCTCTCAAGATGGGGCTTCCTCTGGAAGACGGGGTGCAGCTTGGGCCACTGGTCGGACCTCCCGCTGTCAAGAAAATCACGGGCATAGTTGAAGACGCTGTGGCAAACGGTGCTAAGGTGCTCCTCGGTGGCAAACCGAGTGATCTCGGTAAGAACTTCTACGAAGCCACCGTGCTGAGCAACTTGAACGAGTCCATGCGTATCTGGAGGGAGGAGATTTTCGGTCCCGTGGTTCCGCTGTTCGTATTTTCGAGTGAGGAGGAAGTCGTCGGTAAGGCGAATGATACCCCTGCGGGACTTGCGGGGTACTTCTACACTCGGGACATGGCTCGTATCTTCCGCGTTGCTGGTGAATTGGAGTGCGGCATGGTTGGTGTGAACAGCGAGTTGGTGACTCATGTTGGGGCTCCGTTCGGTGGTATCAAGCAATCTGGGATCGGTCGTGAGGGTTCGGCCGAAGGTCTGGAGGATTATTTGGAGACCAAGATGGTGTGCATCGGCGGTTTGTAGCAACGCTCGGGACGTATTTGGGCCTGTCTCCGATGAGGTCACTGCGCACTGTTCTCCATGACCCTTTTAGGGCAAGAGGTAGCCTTTGAACCTGACGAAAATCAACTTTTGGTGGTGAGTTACGCATTCAATGGTCGGATAGGATAGGCTTTCTCCACATGTGGGCTCAAACTGCAACTGCCCTTGGCCAGCGCTGCCCTCTCAGTGAGAGGGGAGAGTCTCACTTCTGTATTCACAGATCAAGCCTCACATCGCCCTCAAACCGATCATGAAGTTTCCACTGTCCTCTGCTCTTCTGCTGTTGGGCACTGCATTCCCGACGGCTTTGACCCAGGATGGGCCCAAGTTCACTTACAAAAGTGACGTCGACGGTGCTTTGAGTCCACCGGAATGGGTCCAGGGATATGACAAGTGTGGCGGTTCAAAGCAGTCACCTATCGACCTCACGGAATCCAAGTTGTGCAGCGTGTACGTTCCTGCTCCGGAATCGTTCGCCGGCTCGTGTCCAAACTACAAGATGACGGAGGACGAAGATTCCTACAAGGCTGCAGTGGATGGAGGTACATTTGATACATTGTATCCTACCTTAATGATCTCTAATACTAATCGGCTTGTGGTGGACGCAGGCAATTGCACTGTCAGTGCAAAAGGTCAAACGTACAACTTCGCTCAGTTCCACGTACACACTCCGTCTGAGCACACTATTGATGGCAAGGTTTTCGATGGAGAGCTCCACTTTGTGCACAAAACCGCAGACAGCAAGGCAGCGCTCGTTTTCGGCCTTTTCCTCGAGAAAACGGAAGATAAAGACGCTGACCCTGTTGTTGACCTCATCGTCGATGCCATGAGTGAAGTCTCCCTCAACGCCACGATCCCAATCACCTTGTATGTTTGCTCTATTATGCTCGTGGTTCAAATCAAATGACTAACCCCACTTTTGACAGGGGCTCGTACGCAGAGTTGATCGAAGCCTACATCAATAAAGGCCACGTCTTCAACTACCCGGGAAGTTTGACGACCCCGCCGTGCATTGAGGTTGTCGACTGGTGGGTTATTCGCGCACCAGTCCCTATCTCTTTGGCCAGTTTGACCGCATTGAAGCCAACCTCGCCGAGCTTGAGGTCACGGATAACGGGAAGAACGCACGTCCCGTTCAGCCTCTCAATGGCCGTACTGTTACAACTTACAACTAACAGTAAGCTGAATTACAGCCCCAACTGTAAAGAGACAAACACTGTATCTCAACTTGAAGAGCTTTTTCTTTCTCGTCTCGTCGCTGATCTGCTCGCTGCTAACGTGGCTTATTCTCAATTTTGCTTTGCTGAAGTGAAGATGCATTCGAGCAGCGATTCCTCTTCACGGCACTACCTGGGGCGGATTTTGCAGTCATTGAAAAACCCTGAGCTGGTACGCTCAAAGGGTTCGTGAACGGGGAATGGGTCGAAGGACGTGGAGGAGAATACTTCCCTATCGTTGGCAAGTAGATAACGTTTTGGAGATCAATTTGCGTCGGACCTGTCTAATTCTTCGGTGACTGCTGTTCTTTAGACCCTGCTACGGATGAAGAACTAGCCCAAGTGGCGTGCATGGGGAAGGATGAAGCCCACGAGGCTATTACAGCAGCGTTCGTGGCCCAACGACGCTGGAAGAAAGTTACTCCGCCGGTCGGTTTGAGAAAATTGTGTATTGGTAGATGTTATTTGTTTTGTTAAAAGATGTTGTGCTGTCACCTTGTCTAACTAGGCTCGCTCGGCAGTGATGAAGAGATGGCATGCTGCAATTGTCGAAAATGCCGAAGACCTAGCGATTATTGCATGTTGTGAGAGTGCCAAGCCGCTTACGGAGGCTCGGACCGAAGTGGAGTTCACTGCTGGTATTATTGAGTACTATGCTCATGAGATCGTCCGTTCTAGCGGATATTTGGTTACTCCGTCGGACGTTGACAAGAAAGTGCTTGTGACGAAGGAACCTGTGGGTGTGTGCGCGATCATGTCGCCATGGAATTTCCCCTTCGCGACAGTGACCAGGAACTTGGCGCCTTGTGTTGCATCGGGCTGTGCGGCCGTAGTGAAACCTTCTGGGAAAACACCTTTGTCGATGCTAGCACTTGCCAAGTTAGCGGAAGATGCGGGAGTACCGGCTGGAGTGATCAATGTGGTGACTTCTCCACGCGGTAGCCACTGGGCATTGGGAAAGAGCTGACCACGAATCCCGATGTCCGTCTGGTAGCATTTACTGGATCTACTCCTGCAGGCAAACTGTTGATGGAGCAAGCGTCCTCGACAGTTAAGCGCTTAGTTCTTGAGTTGGGTGGCAACGCGCCGTTTATCGTGTTCGAAGATGTCGACATCGAGAAAGCGCTGGACGGACTGATTGCTGCCAAATTTCGCAACAGCGGACAGACGTGCGTCACCTGCAACCGCATCTTCGTTCACCTGTCCATCTATGACAAATTCACGTCCAAGTTGGTCGAGCGAGTCGAAAATCTCAAGATCGGTTTGCCACTGGAGCACGGAGTAAAGCTGGGACCGTTGATCGGACCCGAAGCCGTTGACAAAGTGACCTCGCTTGTGGATGACGCTGTGAAACACGGGGCCCAGATTATAACCGGTGGGAAAAAGAGTAACACGGGCAAGAACTTCTACGAGGCGACGGTCCTCATCAAAGTGAACGAGAAGATGCGAATTTGGAGCGAGGAGATTTTTGGTCCGGTGGTGCCTCTTTTCCCGTTTTCGAGCGAGGAAGAGGTGATTCGCAAGGCGAATGACACGGATGTCGGTTTGGCGGGGTATTTCTACACCCAGGATGTGTCTCGTATTTTTCGCGTTGCTAGCGAGTTGGAATGCGGGATGGTGGCAGTTAACGCGGGGGTGGTCTCGATTGTGCAAGCTCCGTTTGAGGCGTGAAGGAATCTGGAATCGGACGCGAGGGCTCACCCGAAGGACTTAAAGAGTATCTGGAGTCCAAGACGGTGTGCATTGGTGGACTCAGCTAAGCACAAAAATTCTGAACGATTCACACAAGTTGGGACTTTGGGGAAGTCAAACGTTGGAAAGACACGAAAGTGTAAGCGCCTCCGTCACCTACCGGTGATTATGCATCGCCTACACAACATCAACACTACCGAAATGGATTATGCAGGTAGGTTTCCGTACCAAAAAGTGGGTAAAAGGTAGGTGGTCTGCATCATCATATTGAATAAGTAATATGTTCGTTTAGCGCTCTTCCTCTTTGCCATGCATTTCCAATTCGGTGCGTCCTCACTCAAGTGGTGCAAAATTTCCCTAACGAGTTTACGCTGTTTCGTCATGGACACCTCGTCCAGTTCATCCGGAGACACGAAACCTATTGACGACCCCGCATCCATCGGGTTTGACAGCGCAAGTGCTCTCATGGCTCAAGGCTCCAAAGGTTTGCACGACCTCATTGCTGCAAGTGTGCAGACTGCACTCGGACAACCCATGCCGCAGATGGAAGTGCGGTTCCGCAACGTCTCCATCTCCGCTGATATCGTCGTGAAGGACGAGACCAACATCAAAACCGAGTTGCCAACACTTGTCAACACCGTCAAGATGGCCGCACTCCGCTTGCACGCCAAGAACCACGTCGTCAAAAAGCAGATTCTTCGTGATGTGAGTGGTGTGTTGAAACCGGGTACCATGACGACGCTCGTCCTCGGCCAGCCTGGATCCGGCAAGTCCTCACTACTCAAAGTTCTGAGCGGTCGATTCCCCACTGGAAAACGCGTTTGCATCGACGGTGACATCACTTACAATAACGAGGCTCAAGATAAACTCCGTACACGACTGCCGCAATTCGTGTCCTTTGTCGACCAACACGACAAACACTTCCCCACGCTCACTGTCAAGGAGACGCTCGAGTTCGCCAACGCGTGCACGGGTGGCAAGCTGTCCAAGAGTGAAGAGGAGCTGTATTCGCACGGTACAACCGAGCAGAACCAAGCTGCGATTGACGTGCTCCGAGCTACGTACAAACACTACCCGGATGTGGTCATCCGACAGCTCGGACTCGAGAACTGTCAGAACACCATTCTAGGCGACGCCATGCTGCGTGGTGTGTCGGGCGGTGAACGTAAGCGCGTGACGACGGGCGAGATGGCGTTCGGCAACAAGTTTGTCATGATGATGGACGAGATCAGCACGGGTCTCGATAGCGCGTCGACGTTCGACATCATCTCGACGCAGCGCAGTCTGGCCAAGACGCTACGTAAGACGGTGGTGATTTCGTTGTTGCAGCCGTCTCCAGAGGTGTTTGAGCTATTCGACGACGTTATTCTACTGAACGACGGGTACGTGATGTATCACGGTCCTCGCAGTGAGGCGCTGGGGTACTTCGAGAGTCTGGGCTTCAAGTGTCCTCCAAGCCGCGATGTGGCAGACTTCTTCCTTGATCTGGGCACCAACAAACAGCATCAGTATGAGGTGGGTGGCAGTGCTCCGTATAGCGCAAGTGAGTTTGGCGAAGCATTCAAGAAGTCTGATACCCACAAGATGATGGTGCGCGGACTGGATGAACCTGTAGACCCCTTGCTTCTTGCTCAAAAAGAGAAGTGTATGGATTCTCGTCCAGAGTTCCAGCAGAATTTCTGGGATGGTACGCTTACGCTCATCCGGCGACAAATGGCAGTAGCTCTGCGTAATACGGCGCTGCTGAAGAGCCGATTCCTGATGTCTGTCCTGTTGGGACTGCTGAATGGCAGCACGTTTTATCAGTTTGATCAAGCGGATGCTCAGGTGGTAATTGGTATGGTCTACGTGGCAATCAATTTTGTGACGGTCGGCCAATCTGCACAGATGCCTATATTCATGAACCTTCGCGACGTATTCAACAAGCAGCGTGGGGCTAACTTCTTTCGGACTTCATCCTTTGTGCTGGCGACTTCAGTGAGCCAAATCCCGTTAGCGGTCATGGAAACACTGATCTTCGGCTCTATCATCTACTGGATGTGTGGATTCGTATCAACGGCTGCGGGCTACCTTTTGTTCGAATTGGTGACGTTTATGACGAGCATGATGTTCGCTGCTTGGTTTTTCTTTCGCTGCCGTACTGCCCGATATGAATGTGGCAGGGCCGCTCAGCCAGCTCTCACTTTTCTTCACGGCTCTGTTTTGTGGCTTTGCGATCACAAGAGGGCAGATGCCTGACTATTTGATCTGGATGTACTGGATCAGTCCTCAAGCTTGGAGTCTTCGAGCAGCAGCAGTGAACCAGTATACAGATTCCAGTTTTGGCGTCTGCGTTTACGAAGGTGTCGATTATTGTGAGACCTACGGCATGACAATGAGTGAGTACTCATTGAGCTCGTTCGACGTTCCGACCCAGCGACTATGGTTGTGGCTTGGTATCACGTATCTGGGTGGTATGTACATCATTTTGATGGTGATCGCATGGTTCATTCTCGAGTATAGGCGTACTGCAGAGCCTGTCAAGGTGTCCTTGAATGTGAGTAAAAATCACGAACCCGTGAATTATGCGCTCATAGTTACGCCGAGGGCAGCAGGTGATAAGTCTGAAGATTTCGACACCTCGATCGCGATCACCCAACGTAGCGATAAATGCTTCACGCCTGTCACTTTGTCGTTCAAAAATCTGTGGTATTCCGTGCCAGACCCCACCAACACGAAATCTACCATCGACTTACTCAAGGGTGTCAGCGGATATGCCCTGCCTGGTACCATCACCGCACTCATGGGGTCTTCTGGAGCTGGTAAGACCACACTCATGGACGTCATCGCCGGACGTAAGACTGGTGGACAGATCCGAGGTGACATTTTACTTAACGGGTACCCCGCTACGGAGCTGGCCATCCGTCGAGCCACAGGCTACTGCGAGCAGATGGACATCCACTCGGACGGATCCACATTCCGTGAGGCACTGACATTCAGTGCCTTCCTACGTCAGGGTGCCGATGTACCTGACAGTCAGAAGTATGACTCGGTGAACGAGTGTCTGGAGTTGTTGGACCTACACCCGATCGCAGACCAGATCATCCGTGGCAGCTCGACGGAGCAGATGAAGAGACTGACTATCGGCGTGGAGCTGGCAGCGCAGCCGAGTGTGTTGTTCCTGGACGAGCCGACGAGTGGACTTGACGCTCGGTCAGCCAAGCTCATCATGGACGGTGTACGCAAAGTGGCGGACACAGGCCGCACCATTGTGTGCACGATCCATCAGCCTTCGGGGATGGTATTCAGCGTCTTCAACAGTTTGTTACTGCTGAAGCGCGGTGGTGAATGGTGTTCTTCGGTGATCTGGGCGTGAAATCTTCGAATCTGGTGAACTACTTCGAGTCAATTGATGGTGTGGCGAAGTTGGAGGAAGGGTACAACCCTGCGACGTGGATGTTAGAAGTGGTTGGAGCTGGTGTGGGAAACGACAACAGTGCTAAACACAATTTCATATCACTATTCAAGTCGGGTGAGAAATTCCGTGATCTGGAAGCGAACTTGGATCGCGAGGGCGTGGGACGACCTTCGCCCTCGTTGACCGCTTTAGAGTTCAAGCGAAAGCGTGCTGCAAGCAATTGGACACAGGCGGTGTTTTTGACGAAGCGGTGGTTTGACCTGTATTGGCGGACCGCATCTTTAAACTTGACTCGAGTTATTGTGTCACTGGTGTTGGCAATTTCGCTCGGGATTTCGTACCTGGACACGGAGTACATTTCGTATCAAGGCGTCAATTCCGGCATGGGCATGATCTACATGGGGGCAGTGAATATGACCATCATTACGTTCAATGGAGCTCTTCCGATAACTTGCAAGGAACAAACTGTGTTCTATCGAGAGCGTGCGGCCCAAACGTACAATGCGCTTTGGTACTTCGTTGGAGCCACGTTGGTCGAGATTCCATACTGCTTTGGTACAACACTGCTTTTCATGGCAATCTTCTACCCGATGGCTGAGTTCACGGGTGTCGCTGCTTTCTTCACCTTCTGGCTCAACTTATCGCTCATCGTTCTACTGATGTCCTACTTTGGTCAATTCTTGGCGTTCTTGCTGCCAAGTCTCGAGGTGGCGTCAGTCTTTCTGGTGATTATCAACGTCATCTGCACGCTGTTCACGGGTTTCAATCCTCCTGCAGTGTCGATCCCTCATGGCTACAAGTGGCTCTACCACATTGTTCCGAACAACTACGCTTTTTCTAGTCTGGCTGCGATTGTGTTCGGTGACTGTCCAAGTGATGGAGACGGCAGCGAACGCGGTTGTCAACGTATGACTGGAACACCTCCCAGCTTACCCGACGGAATCACTTTGAAAGAATACTTGGAAACCACGTTCCTCATCAAGCACAGTGATATCTGTCGGAACGTTGGTATCCTGATCCTCTGGATTGCAGTCCTTCGTTTGCTTTCCCTACTGGCGTTGCGGTATGTCAATCACCAGACAAAGTAAACTAAACGAAAAATATACTACCCTCGAGTCTACGAAATCTAGGAAAGTTGAAAAGGATCATTCCTGGTACTGTACCAACCAAACCTTTTTCTGTTTCTCATCTTTGGGTTATTTTGTTTCGCTGAATATATCACCCAGTTGGTAAACGCATTTTCAAATTGTTTTAAGTTAAGTTGCGTATCCTGACGTTCAACCTTTTCTTCGATGTGGTGGCGCGCTCCGTGTGCATGAAAGCCATTGGGCGCCTGGTGGAGCACTTGCGCCTGGCCGTCGTGGGCTTCCAGGAGGTGACGCGTGACTCGCTGGCACTGCTCAAGGCGCAGAACTGGGCCAAGCTCTACGACTGCAGCGTGGACACAGCGACCCCTTCCAGGAGACCTATTTCGTGGCTCTTTTCGGTCAAATCACTCGAGACGCACCCATTTTCCAATACGGGAATGGGTCGAGAATTGGTCGTCATGCCGGTAGAACCCATTCCAGGCAGGACCCTTTTCGTGGGCACGTGAGTCTGCCCCAATTCGCAGGCCCCGAGTGTCCCAATTGAAGGAGAGTTTGACGTTGCTGCGGGACCGGGTGAACAATGTCGAGAATGATGAGGAGACGAAAATTGGAGACAAACGACGAAAAGACCCAAAAGTGGGTGTTTGATTGCAGTTTTCATGGGGACACCAATTTGATGAAGGCGGACGTGAAGTCACTGGACCTGCGTCTCGCAGCGTTCGCTGTTTTGGAGGTGGAGCTGGCCAAAACGGGCAGGTCGAAATGTCGGACATGTGAAGAGAGGATTGAGGAAGACGCTGTTCGAGTACAGAGAATACTCTCGTGGACAGCTCGCGAGAGCACGAGGCGGCGTCTATTACGTACGCTCTGCGCAACGCTTGCGCATGTCACTGCGTTCAAAGCGGCTTGATTTCATGGATGGTCGAGTCGATCATAGTCGGGCCCCGACGCGACCAAGTTGGTTGTTGGCAACGGGGGCGTTGAAATGGAGCAGCATACCCGTTGGTGGTTGCCAACCAACGCTCCTTCGTTTCCGTATGTCGGTTGATATTCGAGTACGAGGTGAAGCTGGGATGCTGCCCAGCTGGAGACTACTCTGCAAGTGCGCAACACGTTCTCGGAGGAGATTGAGTTCAACGCGGCTACATATACGTTAACGACGTGCGCGAAGACGGTCTGGTCTCTACGTTGCGGAGCTTCAGGGTGTCGACTACTTGGACATCATCGCCCAGGCGAACAAGACCGAGGACCGCGTCATCGAGTCGCAGACCAACAGCGTGTACTTCAACGCCCCGAGCAAGATCAATGCTCCTGTCAGGGGCGCCAACTTTGACCAAACCGTGTTCATTGATAGGTCGAGCTCTATCAGCGGCGGCGCCGCTACCCAGACGGATGTCGTCCTATGGGCTGAAGGCGCCAAGACCATGGACTTCGGTGATGAAGAATACCTCATATCGCGTCCGATTGTGTGATCAAGAAGCCGGATCTGCCGGCTGGCCAGACGTACACCCCGCACCAGACCATCGTCGTGCACAGGGCGTCGTAGAGCCACCACAAAGTTGTGGGCTCATTTTTGGAGGCCCTATGAGGAAATGCAAACCTCCATTACAGCGAATCGTGGTCAATTTACTCCTCCTGTGTACACCTCACCCACGTTTCTTCTCCCTACCCTCGTGCCGGTACATGTAGCAATTGTAAATGCATTGCACGCATAGCTTAGTTTCAAAAATATGCAGGAAACACTTGCGAGTCAAGGGCAGGTGGCTTGGCGAGATGATCGACGCGGCCAACGTGGCGAACCACTTCGTGGGCTCAGGTAAATCCCCACCGCAGAAAAAGATATGCTGCGTGTGGCTCAGCAGCACCGCACCACAGATTGCAAGAGACGTGGCTCGAACATCAACCTCAATATGTCTCAGTAAATTCTTCATTCTCACTAATTCCGAATTCATTCGCGCCTTGGCCAGAGCTCATTCTCGAATCGGACCCGGAGCGCACAAGCAACATCCGACTCGACTCGATCACCATGGAGAACAACTACAACACCAGCCCACTCGAGCAGCTGAAAGAGGCGCACGCGCGCACCGTCACGGCCCTGAAGCAGAAGGTGGCGGCGCAGGCCAGCCAGCTGTGCAACGCGCAGCACGCCAACCGGACGCTCGCGGAGAAGAACAAGGTGCTCGCCGCGGGGCTGCGCCAGGCCAAGAGAGAGCGCGCGAGCAAGATCCGCGAGTGCAACACCATCCTACAGTGGAAAGAAGAGAACTTGGTTGCCGAGTACACGCGGACCAGCAAGCAGGCCACGAAGGAGGCCACGAAGGACCTCGCCAACCAGCTCGCGGAGGCCCAACGCGAGATCCAGCAGTACGGAAACGAGTGCTTGGAGATCCGCAGCGCGATCAAGATGCTGTGGAAGAGAGCGGAGACGGCCGAGGCTAGACTCAAGGTTATGCTGCAGGAGAAGGAAGGGTTTGGACACGCAGGAGTACTGTCGATCGACGGTCAGTCCCACGACTACTGAAGAGACGACGCGCAAGCTTGTGCACGCCGTGGAGGAGCTGTCCCCCTTTCTTCAGCGGCGTCCCCACCTCGCCGCAGATCCAGCAGCAGTCCAAGCAATCCAAGCAATCCAGGAGCGTGGTGATGACGGTTACGGCAACCGGATGCTCCTCCTGGGTGCACAAGGGAAAGTCAGCGCTGAAGAAGCAGCGCGACGAGTGTCGGAAGAACGCTGTAGACAAGGCGTAGAACTCGTGCCATCGCAAGTGTCGACGCAGATGCAGCAGCGCCGGGAGCGGAAGGACGCGGTGGTGGCAGGCGAAGAGGAGGCTCATCACTCTTCTTTCTCGCCCGCAGAGACTCATTTCTCTCTGCGCGCTACACTCAAGCGTCGACGGCTTCTAGACGTGAGTGCTGAGGCTTGATGGATCTCGCGTACAGTTGCTCCAGCAGACTCACTTCATCGGGGCTCATTACCCCCGTTGAAGCTGTAGCTGCTGGTGTACTTCGCGAGGTGCGGGTGTGATGTTCTTTGCAGTGGCCGATAGGGACTCATTACTCCCTGTTGGCCACTGTGATTGTTCACTTCTACTTTGCCTCGGTCATTGCGCCCGATGCGTTCTTCGTCTGGTTTACCTGCCACCTCTGCTGCTTGAGACGTATGTGTTAGTAGACTAGTATCTATTGAAACGATTAAACATTTTTACTCAACTTGTATGTCTTATCGTTCTTACAGTAGCTAAAGTTTTACTTCCACTCGACGCTCGAGCTTTGTCTTCGCCGCACGGGGGGGTCCTCGTACCCCAGAACTTGCCTCGTTCATGTCACCGTAGATACAGTGCTCAAAGACACTATTAGCTGCCATGATAATTCGCTAATCAAAGCTGAGAATGTCTCTCAACCACCTCGCCTTCACACTTCAGGCATTGACTGAATTCAATTCATTTCACGTTACGCTGGTCCGGCTCCGATGATCGCAATGGAACGACCTCCAACACGCCCTTCTCCATGGGTTTGTTCTTGATCTGGAGTGACGACCCGTACATATCCTTACGCAGACGTGTAAGAGGGTAGACGACTGTGCTTCGCTGAATCAGTGTGTGCACGAGTCCGTGACAGTCGAGCAGTCTAACTGACTCCCGCCTCCACGAATTACAATCGCCTTCTTCCTTCCAGTGTCGTACGTCACACCATCGTCAGGGTTGACCCCGAGAACGAGCTCAAATTTGCCGTCGAGACATGGTTGTCAAAGTGGCTTTTGAATCCGCAGATGCTGTCTCCACAATACCCTGGATGTACCCGACGGAATCACTTTGAAAGAATACTTGGAGACCACGTTTCTCATCAAGCACAGTGATATCTGGTGGAACGTTGGTATCTTGATCCTCTGGATTGCAGTCCTTCGTTTGCTTTCCCTACTGGCGTTGCGGTATGTCAATCACCAGACAAAGTAAACTAAACGAAAAATATACTACCCTCGAGTCTACGAAATCTAGGAAAGTTGAAAAGGATCATTCCTGGTACTGTACCAACCAAACCTTTTTCTGTTTCTCATCTTTGGGTTATTTTGTTTCGCTGAATAGATCACCCAGTTGTTTTGTAATCCCATTTTCAAATTGATTTGGTCCTCAACAATGAACAGCGTTGTTAAAAACCCTCGATTTGGCAATAGTTGTGATTGCTTTTACTGGCGGATGGGTGAAACGGTAGGTATAATCCAAAATCTTCAAAAAACCACTCTTTCTTGAATTACCTGACAACTCAAGGCCTGCGCCGCACTCTCATTCCACTGAAAATTATAGGCTATCGTATATATAGCTTTCTTTGCGATTTATCCACCATTTTAATTTGCACCTACGTCGGAGTTCTGAAAATCGTTACTGTTTATCAGTAGTTTAGTGCTAATATTTACAAAACCTAGCATTTTCAAATTACTATTTACTTTAAATAGTACTATTAAAAATCAGTTAAATCCATTTTTCTTTTGGTGGGGTGGGTGGATTGCCCCAATATTCCATTATTCCATTAATCAAAACCGAGCAAAAATGGGTTTTACGCAACCCTGCGTACAAGCCCCATGTATAGTGTGTGTTTAGTTTCGTTTCGTTCGTTTCCGTCAAATCCTCCAGTTAAAACAGGTTAGAACTCGAGTTTAGTGGACGAAACTCTGTAAAACGGACATTTCATTTTGAAAGTACGCATCATGTCTAGCCTCTCAAACGCCTCAAGCTCTCGTAGGCACTGCATTGCGGAGCTTCTGCTCTGTTTTAAGGAAGGCACCATAGCGGTGCAGTAAGGTGGAATACGAGTACCAATCCTTGGGCCCCAAGACGTCCTTCACAACATTGGTCACCGATAGTTTTGCGTCGGACCACTTCTTGAACAGAGCAGCCTCCAACTCGTCACCCTTGGCAGCAGCGCCAGGCCAATCCCGCACGCGTTGAAGCCAATTCACCAGACTCTTCTCGCCACCATAGACATTCGTAAATACCTGGAGCATGGTTGTTTCCTTGCCAGGGTTCCGGCTATTAAACACGCCCAAGTAGTTGGCGAACGCTTCGAAATTGCGACTGCCAAGGGGATTCATGTCTTTGTCGTCAAGCTTCAGGATTTTAAACACGGTGCGCACAGGTGTTTCCTTGTTGATCCAGCCAGCCACCTGGGCAGCTTGCAATTTTGTCGCCAATTTCTTCGTACCCTTAACGTTTTTGCTGAAACGAGCATCTTGGATATCGCCGCTTCTCCGAAACGTTTAGTGAGCAGATCAATCATTGACACTTGATTGCTAGGATTCTTGGCGTTGTAGGCGGAGATGAACTTCGACCAAGACTTGATGTTTTTGCTGGAGAGCACGTGTTCGGCCCTGTTATCAAGCTGAAGCAGCGTGAAAGCGCTGTCAGCGTTCTCTCCCTTCTTCACCCAGGTTCGGATATTCTGGTTTATCGTGAGCTTGAATTTCGCGGAGCTAATCGCTTGCGTGACCTTTTCTAGGCCATATACCCTCTCCTCCTCGTCTTGTGGATGGCTAGTCCTCAACAGTCTCGTGGGTAGAATGTCGTTCCGGTTTTCAGCAAGGGAACGCGCGATGAAGTTGTGTGATTTGGTTTCCGAGCTGGTGGTTGCTGGCACTACGTCGACACATGCGAGAAGAGCAGCCACAACGAGTACACCGACATGACGGAGATGCATAATGCGCTTGGGTTTTGAAACCGGTAACCTGAGGATTGGAGAGCGAGATGTTAAGTGCCACCGCAATATTTTTCCGCGGGCTGAATCGAGAGCGGGTGGGACATTAAGTAACCGCACTGGATGTTGAATCACTGGAAGGTGACGAGCATAGGAAGCAAGCAGCAGGGCAGAGAATATTGACACAAGATGAGGAGCGGGTGTCATGAACCTTCAAATCTTTAAAACTAAGCCTGCCGACATGAAATCTACACCCGACGCTTCACCCATGCAAACCCTGAGAGCAGTGACACAACCCTAAGCCGAGCGAGGTGTGACCTGCTTGGTCCTGGGTTTAAGTCCGCGTGCTGCGCACACGGATCGTTAACCACAGGCGTCGTTTTGGCTTACCGAGCGAGATGGCGTTCACCCCCTCCTGCCATTTGTAGTAAAGAAAGGTCAGTTATCACCTAAATACAAAATCAAGTCATTCCATCTTGTGTCAATAGTCACCCTCCTGCAGCAGTAACGTTAGTGCTGCTAGAGTACATTTTTAATACGTCAGAGGTGCATACCGGTACTTTCACTGGATGCAAAACAGCAGGTAATAATCGAAACCATCTGATACTACAGTACTACATTTTGCTGCCCGAGCACCCTGAACTCGAGGAAAAGCTGCTGAAAGACCTTTGGAAGCTACAGCTACGAGCGCCCGAGGACGTTTGTCTCGACCAACAAGAGAAAACTACTCAGACATCCATTACGAACTACTTTAACCCCGGCTAGGTAGTATCAAATCCCCGTATGCCTCACAGAAGATGTGAAGTCTGCGGCTAAGGTTCTCCAACTCCGACTAGCACCTGTGCTTAACACCGAGTGGAGTGTTGAAATGATACGGCCGTTAGCAGCGGCGCCAAATTGGCTATCAGATATCAGGTTCGATAGGTATCAGATTTACTCCATACATTTGACTAACTACCAAGTCGGTGGACAGTGTATCAGGTTTGTCAGGTATCATTTAGGACAGGTTAATCTGAACATGTATTAACGTTGTTATGTGAAAACAATTTTAACTACAGTGGGTACCGCATTTAGTATCACTCATACTTAATTTGTGTGAGTTATTTTAGCTTCTGCTCACATAGATTGGTCCGAGTGTTGCAAATAAAGAAGTCAGAGAAAATTGGTGTGGCTAAATTAGACGCACTGCAACCAATTGAGTCCTCACGGCAATTAGTTGCACCACACAACTGCTTCGGCGGTCGAAGAAGAAGTGGGGGAGGCTGTACCGAGGCGTTGACTTCGCCGCTTGGAGATGCCGAGCCGACAGGTTTACTAGTAAATTCGTCCGGGTACTTCCTGGTAATCTCATGGAGATGAGAGAATAGCTGCTCAACACGCCATTTACCGTCGACGTCAAGTGAGAGACCACAACGGATCATGGCTTTCCTAGCGTAATTCATTCCATGCTTGTCCGTCTGTGCGTTTACCCGGCGGACGGCCTTGGCAGAGAGGAGAGAAAATATCGCTTGCCGGGGTTCTTCAGCTTGCCGGACCAGGCACTATCAGACCGAATCTTGTTCTGCCATTCGTTGCCTTCAATTAGGTCAATCTTCTTCTCGTTCCACAAGCGACGCCCCTCATCCTTTATTTTTGCGATCACAAAAGAATCGGCCGGCTGACAAAGATCCTTGACATTCGGTGGGAAGAACATTCAGCTTCTCCAGCTCCTCGGTGCACTCATCTTCGTCGAGATGGCCGGAGCGGTTCTCTAAAAGATGTGTTTTTAGACCTATGCGGTCTGGCCTCTGTGCTCGTGGCTCGCGCACATATTCACGAAAGAGCCGTTTGTCCATCCATCCCTTCGGTCCCGTGCGATAACACACACCAACCACATCATCACTAACCCCTCGAATAGGATAGCTCCGGGCATCATTTGAAAAATCATCATAGGTGGTAGGAGGTGCGCGCTGGGGCCTCCACTGATCCGCACAACCATCGTCATCTCTTCACCTCCTGAAACAACGTCGGCGTACTTCACTTTATTCTCCCCACCAAAGGCCAATGTCTTGCCGTTATCGAAGTCGACAACGAAATGGGTCTCATCGATATGTTTGTGGTGAAGCGGGCTCTCAGAATTTGCGTTCTGGGGGCTCGATCTACACACAAAGCGCACTTCACACACTGTAAGTCGCGTGTGGTGCGCTGAATTCCCGGGGTCTTGACTAACGTGATTTCGTTGGACAGGGTGTTCAAGCGTTTCGATGCTAGAGTCGTCTGCGGGGTGACGTCTGCGTGGAAACCTTCACGCGAACGTCGAGTCTTGTAAGTCGTAGCGACTCTCTAATAGAAGTGACTTCTTCTGCATAGAGGGTTGCTTTGCTTTGCCTCCGCTGTCGGGGTCGACGAGCTGCTATTCCGTGGTCGTCTTGGTCGACGAGCTGCTATTCCTTGGTCGTCTTGGTTGACGCGCTGCTATTCCTTGGTCGTCTTGGTCGACGCGCTGCTATTCCTTGGTTGTCGTTGCCGACGAGTTGCTATTCCTTGGTTGTCGTTGCCGACGAGTTGCTATTCCTGCCCTTGCGGGACTTTGTTGCTATACCTGCCCTCGCGGGACTTGAGTTTAACGTGCCTTCCTGTCAGACACGGGTTGGGGGGTTGAAACCACGGCGAGTCTCCCTCGATCTACTGAAGAACGAATAGAACTTCACAGAAGCAGACGACGGTAAGTGTCCAAAGAAGGTTGGTTTGCCTTGAGCTAATTCGTGACTGACCTACAATCTTCCTACACTCCGTGCTGACTACACCCACTCCGTGCGATCTTCGACCTACCTTTTGTCCACACATCATCCGATGACCGGCTGCCTTTTGTGCGTACTTGTCCAACGCCACCATCTTGTTTACGCTCCCCGTGATGCGTTCGTTGAAGTTCGACCTTAAGTACGAACGTCGATCGTTGAACGTCGATCGTCGACCATCATTCTTCAGCAGTACCTCGGTATTCCGGGCAAGTACGACTCCACTCGTGGGTACACTTTGTCATGTGCCCTGAATGTCTCCCGACGGTGACTTATTCCCGACGTCGCATTCCATCCATCTTTTCCAACGCACTACACCACAGCCGCCCCCATCCGCGTGAAGCGTACTCTCCAGGTAAGCTTCGTCGCTGATGTCCGATTCTCCATCCATCATCGCCTCTTTCCCTTCTATCACCGCATTCGCTGCTAACGCCAGCGTGCCTGTTTGTTCTTCATCCTCGTTCTGACAGTCCTTCGCGCATCCGCACCTCCATGTCCACCTCGGAGGCCCCTTCGTCGCCTTCTTCATGTTCGGGACCGACTTCCGCCTCGCCATCGACTTCGTCGAACGCGGCGACATCGCCTGACACTTCGTCTGCTAGTGTCGCAGCTGCTGTAACGCCCACCCCAGGGACTTCGCAGGAGTTGACGTCGTACTGTCGAGAGTGCGTTGCTGGTCGACGACCCGCTTCAGCTCTGTCTGCTGTGCCTCGTATATTTCCTGCTGGGAATGCGCCCCTCGACCACGTTATGCGGAGCAGTGTGCTGCAGCAGTTGGCCGCCGAGAATTACTCACTCGTTGTTGCCACTTCGGACATGGAGGGTCGAGTGACCGGTCTACTGAGTCATGCGTCCGAGTTACACGTGGAACTGGCCAGTTTACGAGCAGAGTTTGTCGATCAACGAGACCAGATTCAACAAGTGACCACCAGGGCCACTTCCCAGGAGCAGTCGATAGTGCAGCTGGCTCGCGAGCGGGACGCCCTTCGAGTAGATATTGATCAAGTTCGAGCGTCTCTGCGGCCCGTCGGGCAGCCGCTAGTCGACGTTCAGTCCGCAAGTGATGGTGCGTATCAGGATCTCGCTGTGGAGTTACAGGCAGTTCAGGACCGTATTCGGGATTTGCGAGCCGAACTTCGTACGGCCCAGCGTGTCACAATTTCTTCGGCGCCGTCCGGATATCTCACTCTGCCCTCGTCGACTACCGACTCGATTCCGTCACCACCTTCAACGTCAATCGTTTCACTAACAGTTCTTCGGCATGAGCTAGTCCAATCTCAGGAAAGAGAACGGCACGCTCGAGAAGCTGCTCATTCCGCTTCCATACGACGAGAGCAGGCTGAGAAAAGTCTCCAAGTTGCCGAACAAGAGGTCCAGCGTCTCCGGGGTGTCGTATTAATGGCCACGATCCGCGGTGACGCGTACAAGGACTCGTTTGACCAGACCGTCGAGCAGCGGACGAAGGATAACGCGGAATCGTCGCAAGTGATCGAGACACTCAGTACGTATCGGGGCTCTCGTCCGGTTGATTTCTGCGACCTTTTCTAATGTTTGTTCTGCGTTCAGCTCTGCAGATCACCGAATTGGAGACCCGAGTCACCGATTTGCGACAAATTACCGAGCAATACGCCGAAGAACAAGCGGCTCTGTCCTCGAGGGCCGACGATGCTGAAGCACGAGCCACCCGACTGGAGGCTTCGTTAATCTCGATGACCACCTTTCGTGACGACGAAACTACTCGCCGTACACGGATGGAAGGAGAGATTACTGCTGCGCGGACTGCTATCGCTGAATTGACTCGGGAGAAGAACACCTTGACTAACGAGCGCGACAACTTCGAGCAACAACTGCGTCAAGCTCACCGATCGTGAGCTCGCGCGTTCGACGCTCGAGCTGGTACGAGGTGCGGTCTTTCCTCCGTCAACTTCCACATCCATTCCCGTTATTCTGTCAGTAGGTGGGTCGTCAGTGTTCCCTCCATTTCCGCGTGGTTCATCATCTCGTCCCCGCAAAGCCCTGCGAATGCACGCGCCCTGCAAGGGTCCGATGCGGCTGCCCCAGAGAAGTCAGCCACCGCAGACATCTCAAAAACTCGGGGCCGTCGGGAACAGTGGCCTCGTCTACAGGAACAGGGAATTCTCTTTCGTCGACCGCCAAGCGTCGAGCCACAGGTTCACCGTCCGCTCGACAGTCGAAAACGCCCAAGTAAATCTCCAGCGTTCCCCCAGGCCGACCACTTCTCGGCTCCCAAAGGACATCCCCGGTGTTACAAGTCCATACCCGGAACCTCCACCGTCTACACCCACTTCGTCTACTCCAACACCGGCCTCTCCATCCCAACCGGCAGCGCCACGTCAAGCTTCGGCTCCCGGGGACGATGGTGGTGACGAGGGTTCGTCGTCGAGTGGTTCTGACGGTGATGCAGACGACGATTCTGCGCCTTCCAATGCCAACGCCACCGACGATGAAGAAGAAGATGAAGAGGTCCGTCCGGCCATGAATGCGATTCAGCCCTTCTTTCGACCCGTCCTACCTCCTACTAGAGCTTTGAACTTTTGGGAAGCACTGATGTTCTCCTTGGGATGGGGAAGAGTTGCGCCTATTGCGCTTCGCGATGGTCACAGTCGACGTGATCCGTGCGATATTCCCGCATCCACTCGCTTCAGGTTGGGTCCATCCAGCCAGACCGCGTAGAGGTACGCCTAAGCCGGTGGACAACGAGGCCCTGTTGACGGACGTCCAAGTCCAGAAAATGTACTCCAAAAGCCTTGGCTAAAGTTGCGGAACCTACCACCTTCGCTGACTTTCACCGTTGGGGATGTCGATTGGTCCGGGTTTACAATGTCCACCTGAAGAAGTGGTGTCAAGCATACTGGGAGGGCACTCATACATTCCCCATGGGTGAGAAGCCTTCGGAATACCTGCAGGATCTCTTGAGTGCCATGTCGGATCGACGCTCACGTGCCAAGGTCAACTTCGAGCAAACAGTGGTGCCGGAAGTGGTTCGTCTAATGCGTCATGGGCGTTGTGACAATGACATTCTGCTGGACCCCATCTTCATGACATTTCCTCCCTCTCGTAACCGCACGAAATGGTTCCCCGTTGGCGAGGTCACCACGCTCGACGACGGCTCGGTGGACCCGAAGTGTTTGTTGCGGTCGTTGTATGCGACCGATCGAGCGGAGCCTTGGCGGATTTTCTTTCACTGCGCGCGAGCTGACCAGCCAGCCCAACATATCGCACGTCTCCGAAACAAGTTCATCCAAGCGGCCGAGTAGCAGCGCCTCTTCGTAGTCGTCTCTTCATTCGTAATTGCAATTTACTCCATTTTTTCTTCTTCTTGTATGTTTGCACGTCCTCGACCTTGGTCACCTTCCCATGTACATATGCACTCCCCTTCCTCCTTCGATACACCAGCGGCCTTCCCGTTGGTATTTCTTCCATTGTTGATGACAGGGCATATTCCTGTATCACTCCTCCTCCTGTTAGCGCAGCCATCCTGCGGTACGTTCCACCTTCAATCCTGGTGAGATCCTATCTCCCACCATTCTCATGCCTACTCGGCACTCGTCGGTTCGCTCGATTGCATCGCTTCGAACCGATGTTCACCCGCCCTGCATCGAGCAAAATCGTAGAGTAACCCTCCGCAGTTCAAGTCAGCTTCATCGACCCACGTAGTCTCTTCATATCCTTTACAGCGTACCAAGTACTCACCCAACGCTCGTCCATATTGAGTTCAACGTCCAGTTCGTACGTCGAGAATAGCCTCGACTTCAAACACATCTTCTCTCAGCGCTTCTGGTGTCCAACTGTCTTCGGGCAGAACTTCTTCATCGAAGTCAAGACGATCTTCCTGCGGTACCCGCAGATCTATTGTCGGACGTGTCGGATAAGGCCGCACTGGTTTCAGCTTTGAGATATGTACCACAGGGTACAGCTGGTATGGCGTACCGGCGATTTCCAACTTTACTGCGTAGCTACTCACCATTTCTTGCACTCTGAAAGGTCCGTGCCACTGGTGGGCAAACTTCTTCGCGTAGCCCGGCTTCACTCGATCCAAGAATAACCAGACCTGTGCGACCTCGTCGATGGTGGTTTCGGTCACCGTTTCGTTGTGAGTCTCAGCTCTTTCAGCTATGGCATCTCTTAATAGCTCCGCCGCTTGCGCGCGCGTTCACAGTGTTTCTGGATGTGGAAACGCCACCGGCGCGGCTGGGATTCTGGCGTCGCGTGTTGCCCTCTGAGAGTGAGGCTTCTATCGTCAAGCGAGGGTCCCAGCCGTGGACTAAGAAGAATGGCGTCTCTTTTCTCACGCGGTCGTACGCCGTGTTCAACGAGTAGGTGAGTCTTTCCGCGTATTCGTCCCAGTCACGTTGGTGTTCGTCTTCGACGTGGCTCGAGTGATCGTTTGTACCATCCCGCTATGCTGACCCGTTTGCTTGTGGTCGGTAGGCAAGCGTTGCCCGCTGTCGTTGACCATGAGCTGATTAAATGCTCGGAAGAAGTCCGACATGAATCCGGGCTCTCGGTCGTGACGTATGGCCTCGCTCGCTCCGAACCGTCGAAAGACGCAATCCTCGTAGGACTCCGCCACGATTTGCGCGGTTCTGGACGAATTGGTTTTTGCAACGACGAACCCGGTGAACAAGTCCACCCATACCAGAAGTTCGGTATTACCCTTGAACGAAGGTGGCAAAGACGGTATGTGGTACATAGCAATGACTTGGAACGGGTACGTCGGAATGATATTCTCAGGTGATTCGCCCCTGATAGTGGGTCGACCCTTTCCGGTCTCACAATCGGTACACTCACCGACATAGCCTTGAACGCTTTTGTACAGTCCCGGCCAGTGGAAATGTTGGCGTATTCGATGATAAGTACGTCCAATTCCTTGATGTCCACCTTCGAGGCTGGCGTGATATTGATGCAGCACGTCGTTTCTCAGAGATTCCGGAACAACGAGCTTCATTACTGCATTTCGATCTTCGGCGGACTCATTTCCTTTGGCGTGGTAGAAGAGCAGATTGTTCTCGTCTTCTTCGTACTGATGTGCCAGCTTACTGCAGTTACTTGTGTCTCGCGACGTTATTCCCGTTACATCGCCCCTGACAAATTGCTTCAAATTATAGATCCACAGCTCTTCGTCTTGAGCCTTTCGAATACGATTCATACGGAGGTGTTTTACAACACTTTTGTTGAGCACTTCCGGCGTTGATGTATCCCGTCGATCTTCACCGGAGGTTGTCTTCACTTTCTGGCTGAGTAATTTCACGTCGGGCTCCCAACCTAGTCGTCACCGGCATGATCGGCGGTAATTCGCCGTCCGCACTTTCGTCGAACATCGGATCAATGATTTCTCCGAGCCGATTCAACGTGGTCAGGTCAGCTAGGGTCTGTTCTTCGGAGATCGGTATCCCCGCTTGACGTTGTAGCGCTTGTCCGGCTATCAAATGCGCTTGCGTTCCAGTCTCGACGGACGTGGCACAGGTCTGCCTTCGGGAGCGTTTTCAGCTTATCCCAGCATTTCTTTCGAAGGAGCTGCAATCCTAACGCCTTGTAGTCGCGCAGTTGACGAATCGCGAGGTTCGAGTCCCCACACACAATTATATTATGCGTCTCACGTCGAGTCCTTCCAAGAGATCCAGCGCCAGCAGCAGTCCTCGATATTCCGCTTCGTTGACCGTTAAGTCTACGTCGTAACCCGAAGCGGCCTTCTCGATCTTCCAACCTGGCAACTTCTAGACAATGGCACCAAATGCGCCCCATTCCCGTTTCGCCTTCGCGGACCCGTCGAAGCTGATCACGTGCACCTCTTCTCCAACACTTACAGTTGGTCGAGGGATCGACATCACTTTCTCGGGTTGACGTCGAGGAGCGATGGCTTCCAATGCTGCCTCGACAGAAGCTCAAAGAGTTATGCAAGCTACTAACACGCCCAGGATCTCTTCTTCCCCACGAGTCGATCGATCGATTTGGAGGTCCCATGGCGATAATAGAGCGGCCCACGGAGACAGGCGTCCCTGCGGGTTGTTCTTTCGGAAAACCCAGGCCAACGTCGTATATCCAGTCAGCACTCGGATCTTACGTCCAGCTAGCATCGTGAAACAGCTAGTCAGTGCTCTCAGCAACGCCAGGGTCTCTTTTTCAACGAGGTCATACTTGCGTTCGTTCGGCTTCAATGTGCGACTGGTGAATTTCACTGGCATGTAGACGTCCTCATGTCGTTGAGCGAGAACAGCGGAGATGGCCCAGTCACTTGCGTATACAATTATCACTGGTTCCCGTTTCGGGCTGAAATGGCGCAACAGTGGGGTGTCGGCAATCGGCAATTTTCAACTTCAGTCGACGAAACGCTTCCTCGGTGTGCGTCCATTTCTCTGAGTCGTCTTCTGGGGTTCGCCGTTCGAAGTCTTCCTCCTACAGGCAGTTCAACACCGACGCATATACGGCGAAATCTGCGATGAATCGATGATAGTAGTTAAGACTGCCCAACAACGACTGGAGTGCTTTCAACGTGCGGGGAAAAGCGAGAGATGACAGTGCCTCCAAGTTCTTTGGCTTGGCCTCCAGACCTAGGTTCGACACCGAGTGGCCTAAGTAGTCGACCTTCGACATACCCCAGCTGCACTTCTCCACACTTATGGAGAGATTCCAATGGTCGCATGCGGCGAGCAGGTTCTCGACCTTGACGCATAGGTCATCCCACGATGTAGCACCCACAAGGATATCATCGATGTAGGACCGACGCCCCAATATTGATTTTCAATCCTCATTCTCCGGTACGACATGTTTGAACACGTCGAGGCGCGGATCTTGGCGGCTTAGTCTCAAGAAACTATACAGCGCATTGTCGATGAGACGTTGGTAGATTTGGGGGCGTTTCGTAGACCGAATAGCATGCGAAGCCACTCAAACAAACCGAACGGCGTAATGAACGCGGAAATGAGACGGGATCGGTCTGTCATCGGAACAACCAAAAAAACCGCTCGCCATGTCCAGAGAGCAATACCAGAGATTCGCATCAAGTCCTTCGAGGAGGTCGTCGACCAGCGGCATCGGATAAATCATCAGCTGCGTGAGTCCGTTGACCATTCGATAGTCGATACAAAGCCTGATGTCGACGCCATTCGTTTTTATGATGACGACGATTGGGGAGGCCCACGGAGACGTCGACGGCATGATCATCTGTGCACTCAGCAAGCCTTTGATAAGCTCGAATAACTTCTCGCGAAACTGTGGTGGAATCTTTCGTCAACTTTGGGCCACCGGCTTGGCGTTTCCAACGTCGATATCACATTCCACGCCGACAGCTACAGGAGGTAATGCGCTTCCTTTGCCCACCATCAAATGCTTCTTCTTCCAGATGATTCGACGTAATAGTTCCTGCACTCGAATGCCAATCTCGGGTGGGACATTATCAGGCATGCCGACCTTCAAGTCTTCAATCTTCACTCCCTGAGTTAAAGACATTGGCACCTCTGGTAGTACCGCCATCTCCTTCTCCACATCTTCCGCAAAGAGATCGCTTTCTTCGTGGTAACAAACCACGTCGTCGTCGATGGGTGTTGACGTCGAGTCTGCAGGGACCGATGGTAACTCCGGTACTTCCGCCGCAGAACAGATCTGCACGGACTCCTCGCTGATGTCGGATAGCGGAGTCCTTTCGGTGGAAGTGTCCTTGGCTTGTTGTTGGCTGGTCGAATCTCGGACTTCTACGGCTGCGACGATCGGTACGCGAGGCGGCTCTTCGGCCTCCCTGAGATTCAGATCCTCCTCGGCTGAGGTTCGACTCAGTATCGCAGTTGGAGTGGGGTATTCTACATGTTGCACCAAAGGAGAATTGTCCTCGACGATCGGTGCTTCGTTGAATTCGCGGGTTGCACCAAACACTAGATTTTGCCACTCCGCATACCGGTTGGATTTCGTCGTGACAAAACCGTAGTCTCGAGGAACGAGATTACCGCCCATCCACACGCCCAGCTTGTTCAACGTGTCCACTGTGAAGCAGATATTGGACTTGCGCGACGGACGTGCCACGCGATATGGACGGACACGACGCGAGTTCGAGGTGAAGTGGAAGGGGTAACCAGACGCGTCTTTGGTCGACGAACAGGATCTCAACTGCGGAGGACTGCTGTACGACTTTCTGTGGCAGCGAACGGTAGGAATCGGTCCGGCGTCATGGAATCGCATGAAAACGCGGTCCCGACAGAACCCGACGCGACGGGGTAAGCGTCTAAGGACGCGGTATAAGTCGACAAGGTGGCCGTCGACAGGAGGATCCTAGGGAAACCCGCGTCTGGATATGACCAGATCGGAGCGCGTCGGGAAGACGCAGGTGAAGTCGGCGGGGAGGCCGCCGATAGGAGGAACGGAGGAACGCTTGTCTGGGAGAGGCCAGATTGAGAAGTGACGATTGGGAAGTCTGGAGGACCGGCCCGTTGGCCGAAGATAGGACGATGAGGGTCGTCTCATAAGAAAAAAATCACAAAAGAAAACGAAGACCAAGGCACAAGCGGGAAAGGGGCGGCGGAAAAGAAAATTCAACGGTTACATCTACTGAAAGGGACGTTCAACCCTACGCCCAAAACTCCTCGACAAACTTGTCCCGCAGACGCGAGATAGAGTACGCGGGATGCGCGCGCATCACCGTACAAAGCTGACGAGCGTCAGGGAGCGAACGGAAGAAACGACGCCACGGCTCTCGCGTGTCGATTCCGTCCAACGCGGCGTGCAGCGTCACATGTTGACGGCCCGGATATCACCGACCGACGGTAGACCGGCTGGGGGAAGTACAGGAAGGGCGGGTCGAGCAGGAGGTCCATATCCGCAGATTCCGACCGGAAGAGCTCGACGATAAGCTGGAGGACAGTCGCCAAGTGGTCCCCGCGTGCGACCTACGCGAGTTCCGACGCCGGCGCCACGTAACCCACTCGGGACCACTGAGAACCGGCAACTCATGGGAGGCTTCCCAGTAAGCTTGGGCCCAATGCTCCAAGTGCAAGTCGTACCGCGACAAGAGGGCCCGGAAAGACGATTCATCCGCCGCGAAGGTCAGGGGCTCCGCGCGTTGAGTCAGTTAGGCCCACAACCGAGACGCGTACAAAGCGTCGACGTTGGCCCGTGTCAACAAGGCCTCGTTCCATGCAGCGGGGCCGTGGTCGGGAAGATCCAGTCCGGAGGGAAGCAGGGTCGGCCGAAGCAGGCGCACCGACAGAGACGTCAACGTTTTTGAGCGGAGAGAATGCGGCCACGGCGGGTATCGCCGATGATGCCATTCGGTCGGATCACGCACGGGGGAATGGCGGGGCGAAGAACGGCACATTAGAAGCCCTGCCGGTGGCTCCAGAAGGTGGCGAAGAAGGAGAACTGGACGACGAGTTGCCAGATGATGTCGCTCTAGAAGACGCGGCAGCCGAAGGTGAAGAAGGCGAGCCCCCACCGCCATCCGAAGACGCCCCTTTCCCCGAGCCTGCGGAGTCCGATCGAGAAGCGGAACCGGACCGCGTAGCACGTCGACGCAACCGGTGACGTTTCGTCCGGCCGGAGCGAGTACCGGACGCGCCACCCGACGACTCCGATGACGACAGCAGGTCGTGGCGCGCCCGTGAATCCACCACGGGAGACTTTGGCGGAGAGCGATTGCCCTGAACAGCTGCGGCATGGTCGGAAGCAGCGGAGTCCGCCGCGGTGGACGGACGGGAACTCCGCCGGAGTGACGGATTTCCCGAGAGGTAGGAGGGAGAGGCGAAGCAGTCGCGCGACTTGGAGGAAAAGGCCCACGCGGTCTAGGGATTGGCACCTCTGGGATAGAGAGCGGCACCGAAGTGCCAAAACGGGGTTGGCCAGGAGGCTACCCCGGGCGGAGACGCGGCGGACTGCAGGGGCGGCGATGCTGGAGGCGTTAACGCGATTCTGGAGCTTCCATCAGCGCCGACCCGACTCACGTCGCCTGGGGGCAGGGGACTGCCGCGTTCACGGCGGACTCGGTATCGGTCTTCAGTGTCCGGAGGAGTCCATCGATATTCCCCGCTGCCGCGACTGCAGCGGTGAGACGGGCAGCCAATGCGTCGCGTACCCGCCGGGCTGACTCTCGCCCTAGACAGGCTTCGCGTAACAGTCGTCTCCACGTTTCTGTACGCTCATCCCTCTCGCGTGCCTCCCTCTCTGCGGTGGCCCCCAACTCGGCAACCTGCGAGTCCAGACGTCGCACACTAGCTTGGTGTAACGCCTGTTGGCGAGCGGACGTCTGGCGAGCAGATAGAGCACCCGCCCTGTACTGATCGGAGCGTGCAGACACACGCAGTTCTTTGGCCTGAGCTCGCGCGAGATCGGCTTGAGCTGTCACGCGCGCGCTTCCGCGATGGAGATGAAAGCCTCGAGATTGCGGATACGCGTCACGTCGCGCTGATGTTCTTTGGCATGGGCCATGAGCAAAGCATTAACTTGCTGCAAGTCGGCAGCGAGGGGATCGTCACGGGCCCGCACTGCGGTGGCGTCCTGCTGACTGCGGAAAAGGCTTCGTGGGCTATGCACAGGTATTGCACAGCCGCGTCACAATCTTGAACAGCTCGGGTGGACGACAGTCGTGCCTGCTCGCGCTCCGAGACAGCTCGTGACAGCTCCTATGGGTCGCGGACAACTCCGCCGCGCGGCGTCAATGCCACGTGGGTGCGCGCCAACACGGTATTCGAGGCAGTCGCTGAAGATGCCTCCGCTACTGCGGGGCGAGCGGACAACTGCGCGACGTGAGACCGTTCTTCCTCCAACGCTGCAGCCGTGGTCTGGGCCTCCTTGCACGTCACGTCTGCTAACACGCGATAACGAGTCTCCCACTCTTCGGCGCGACCTCTTTCGTCCGGAGAGTGCCCTCGGCGTCTAACAGGCTGCAGTCAAGCGTTCCACGCGGTCGTTCAGCTGACGGACGGTCGATGAGACCAGGTCATACCCTTTGCGCGCTCGCCGGAGCAGGAAAAGGTTGCGGTCGTGTAACGAAGAGGCGTGTACAGTCAGTCCGGCGTTCGTGGCGGACGACATATCCAACTGAGCGCGAAGTTGCTGCGCGTCGTGCTCCAGGGCGTTGGCGTCGTTAATCAGCGCGCTGACAGACGGAATGGGTTAGGAATCTTGACAACAGGCGCCGGATAGACCACCAGCGGACGTCTGCCAAAGTCACATAAGGCACACCGGGTCGAAGCCAGGTCCCCGGTGTCCAAGGACTCCGTGTCATCGCTGTTGCTGTCCTGGGATGTCGTCATGAACTGTGAGCATACAAGACAACACAACACGAGACGGTGAACAGGCTAACGGTAAGACGGGTTCTGCCGCGATGCACTCACCTGGGGAGTGCGCGCACACGCCAGCGGGACGGATGTGGAGAAGCGAACTGTCGAAGGGCGGCACAACGCCGAATGCCGACGCAAAGCGGAATGCCGGAGAAAGACGAAGACGAACAAACCGATTGATGGATGTCGACATGGAGCGCCGGAAACAGAATTTTCTGCGCGAAAGACGGAGTCGGATCAGACGGCAGATCTGCCCCGGTTACATACGACCTTGGGAGAAGGCCTGCGACATGAGGGACTCCGATCGGAGGCAATGCTTACGCCCCGATCTAGCAACTCGACGGACCCCGATCTAGCAACTTAGAAGGCCCTGATCAAGCAACTCGACTGACCCCGATGTGGAAACTCGGTCATGTGATCTGGGTAAATCCGGACGACGATGATGGGTAAGCACGACGGGGAGTGATAGGAAGAAATCCAGAGAACCAACGAGTGGCGAGGAAGGCACCGATAGGATAGGACTACATAAGGCTCAGTCCCCAATTCTCTGTGATACGCAACCAAGAGCCAGCAGCCTCGACCGAGAAGATCCCCAAGATAAACCGACCCCGTCGTTCGCTGCTGGATCGGTGTACTTAACCCCCAACATCCCGTGCCCAATAGGAGGGACACGTTAAACGATACCGTCCACGCGTCGCTGATAACCCGACGCTGAAGACGAAGAACACACTGGCCCGATAACACCACACGCCCAAGGTCAAAGAGGAGAGGACGTCGTCACGCACGAGTGATACGTCAGAACAAGAGCGACGCAGAGCGAGGAGGATCCACGCTGCGCCGGAGAGGCACGCTTCATAGGTTCCTAACCTACTTGGACCATACCCCACCCAGAGATACGCTACTCAAGAGCCGAGAATTTGCCCGACGCTAGCGCGAAGGGTTTGTGCGTGGACGACTTTGCAGATTTCTGCTAAGGCGCTACTCCACAAAAGTTTTGCTTTCTAACTTACCAACCATGATAACAACTAATTCACTTCAGTAGAATCCGCTATCCCAGCCTACGCGCAGCCCTAGTCCTTTCCATTTATTTTACCGTCTATTCTAGACCTTTAAAAAGGTCTAAAATAGACGCAAATGTAAAAATAGACTTTGTGGAAATCATTTTCGATTTACTCCATGAGCAAAAGGCCGAGATGCACCCAACGATCTCTAGCGCGAAGGGTTTGTGCGTGGACTACTTTCCAGATTTCTGCTAAGGCGCTACTTCACATGACAGCATTCGCAGCCCTCCACCAGTGGCCGGAATGCTAGAGCGTCTCCGCGAGGACCGCGAAAGGGAGACCGCTAAGCGTCACAAGGCAGAAATGGGACTTCGTGAACAAGAATTTGCTCTAAAAAGGAGCAATTTGAACTCTTGAAAGAAGAGTTACGTCCTAAAGAGAAGAAGATGGACCAATAGTTTGCGTTGATGACAAAGCAAATTTCTCCACAGTACAAGCAACTAGAAATTGAACTGTCAAAGCGTTAGGCGAACCAAAAATAAACGATGGCTACATCAACATTCGGTTTAGTATTTCCACTGATTTTATTTGGTCTTAAGCGAAGCCATTTCGCATTAGAACTAACTCTTGAATGCAAACACGCAAGTCCTCACTGCCCTCTGTATCCCATCCTTGATGTGTACCGTCGTCCTCTTCTTCGACGCTTGAGGTTCTGAGGTAAATGCATCATCCGCTACTGAAATGCACATGCTGTGCAGCACAAAGCAACATACGATCTGTCGGCACACGTACAGTAGGCTGCCGTCATCTTCGATCCACTTAGGCAAGTCAGCACCGGAAATCGCGCCTTTATAATACCTATTGTATGCTCCAAAATAATGCGATGTTGCACCTGCAGCCAATTGAACGTCAGGTTTCGCGGTTTGGAGCTTGCTGGCATCTCGTAAGGCGTAAGAATATGCATGCGCATACGATCTGTCCCCAGCACATACACTACAGGCTAAAAGCTGTCGGATTTCTCCGCAATTTGAGCCAGGCTCATTGCTCTCTTGTCATGAAGGGAACCTGGTACACCAACCTAATTAAACAATTAATCATATTTAATAAACTGACTTGAATAAGTTAATCCAATCCCTAACGGGTTTTACCTGGTAAAAAGTAATGCGGCGACGGTGGTCACAAAACAGTTGAGCACCAATGCAGTACTCTGATTTGCGCGAGAAGTAGCACTCACCGTTGATAGCAGGGGCATTGGGCAGCTTGAACGTCGTCCGATCAACGCAGCCAATGCAAGACGGAAAGCCAGACACGTCCTCGAAATGCGCAACTTCTACGGGATTTGGCCACGAAAGAAACTCAGCCTCCAGATTCAGCACAGCATTAATAACCCTGTCATTATATTTGTAAACAGATCCTGCACAATCTTAGAGTTAGAACAGTACAGGTCAACGACAATAAAAGCGATGAATATTTAACTTCAGCAATACCAAAATGCTGAGCAATTTGATGGACCGTCAGGTGTTCAAGCGAATACAGGAAAACCGCAAGCTGGAGCTACGCTGATGCTTGTTATTGCTTGCCCTGGGTCCACACGAAGACATGATGCGCTTGAACTCGCCCAACAAGAGCGCAAACGTGTCTCGACGCATTCTGAGGTCGCGCTGTGCGCGCATCACGGCCATCCTTCTGCATCCCATTTGCTCGTCTTCTCCACGGAGCCGCGAGCTATGTAACGGTTGTTGCTGATCACTTTGTGAGGGATGGCTCCTCTTCGCCCTCTGCGTCGTCCTCTAGTTCATCGCAGCCTCCAACCATTGCACGCTCACTGCGAGTCATCCCTGCTGCGATTCGACAAGGATTATTGGCTGGTGGTCAGCCGCAGACACTGCGGTACAGTGTACCGCACACTCTACAGCTTACTTACTGCGGTACGCATGGTTGGGAAAGGAAGGATTAATTTGATTGACCCTTGTGGCTTACTTACTTCCCAGCCGTGACAATCAATATTGTTTGAAACGGAAATCCTAGTTGTCGTAATACGTGTAATAGCACTCGTCAGCCGAAATGGTAGTGATCGACACGAAATCCGCAAGTTCGGCATCCGCCAGGACAAGGAATCCTAACCGGTAATGCAACCGCGTGGATCAAGCACAGTAACAGTCGTCATAGTCCGTCTCTTGTGCTGTCACGCCGGGCTTTCTGTCTTCGAGATGAACTAAAAGGTATTAGTATAATACATGTACAACGCAATCGCGTGGTGACGAAAGGTCCCGACTAAACAGTTTTTCGGTAAAATCATACCAAAAACTTTTATGCCCTCAGTTTAGTTCAGCATCAAAGTATTAGTAGCGCCCACAGGGAGTTCCAAGCTCTGCCCTGTGGTGGTTTAAGGTCCCTGTTCGTAGCACAAGCAGACTTAATAAACCCCTGGGTTTGAAAAAGTTGAAAATGATTTTATTAAGGGTGAGGGCAAACGATAGAGAACACTTCAGACAACGTCGAGTTTGAAGAAATCCACACCCACACTACTTGGGGTATGTATGCTGCAGTGAAACGACATTTGGTATATTTTAACCCCACGTTCGTATGTTTTGACTCTAAAGAGTCCAAACATACGAACGTGGGGTCAAAATATACCTAAAATCTGTAAATTGTCCTCCTCTCCAGAACTCCAAACACGTTGTTTAGATTGACCCGACCCGACCGGTGTAGATTGACATGATCTGATCGGCTTCAGATACCGGCTTCAGTTATCGGCTTCCGTTACGGACACGAATTAACCTGATTTGGGCTGTACCAACAGCACGCTCTAAAGCTACTGCTATCCCAGTATATTAACCAGGGTTTGGCAGTACTGGTATATTTTCTCTAGTACTGCCAGTAGTTTGCCGGTAAAACGTTTGAGATACTACAGTAACAGTAACTTGATTTCAGTCTTACGAGCTACTGCAGTAATAGTACTGTAGTACTGGCGAACTACTGGCCGTCGACTACCGAAATGGCTACATCGACCACCTACACAGGGCGAACTACTGGCTACTAAGAGGAACGGTCAGTTAAGGGCTGGTCTTCCTGCCGCACATGACGAGATCGCTCCAGGCAATGTTTGGTGACGAAACTGACAAGTTATGACAGGTCTGCGTTGATTGTCATTTCTGCAATCTTTTAAGCTTGAACTGGGCCAACTACCAGTTATATCGTGGATTGAAGCCTCCTCCAAAGAACATCTCGACCTATACCAATTGACGGCCGGAATTTGAATTGTATTCAGTATGGTCTTCAGGGCAACCGTCAACGCCTTGGAAGGTGGTAGGTCTATTGTCCTCGAGCATACTGTAACACGAAAAGCATATATGATGGGTTATATATTTTCAAAAGTGAAACCACTTTCAGAGCACTGGCTATTCGGCGCACACAAGCGCGACTGCAAGCGAGCAAGATGGCGTGCTGGGCGCCGGGTCCCATAGAGCCTCAAGACCTTCTCCAACCCTCCATGCGCCGCGCATAGTTGCTCAAGCGTTCTGGCTCACGACTCCTGCACTTGTTAGCGTCTGAGCAGTCTCCTGTGAGTGATATCGCCCGGCAGGGCGGGCGCCATGCTGTCCGACTGGACAATGCTGCGCATGGCGTCTCGGACAGCGCCTTGACGGTCAACGGCGGTCTCTAAACTTGTGCAATTGTCGCTGCGAGAAGGACATTCGAGAGAGAGCTGTATTTCTCCAGCGTGAGCCATGCACTGGCAGGTTTCGCTAAGGTAAACTCCTGTTCTATTGTGCTAATGTGGGTTATCACTAACACTTTGGCTCTCCTTTCTACGCTACTGCAGATTCAATGATATCGTTTTCTTCGATACCAGACCCTTGCGCTTGCTTCTTTCTTTCGCTTGTAAGCACCCAAGCTTCCGTTGTTTACCTCCATTTCTAGTAGGACTTCGTGTGTCAGCAGACGACCGCCCATAGCGATTACCTTGCGTTTCTTGGCCAAGTTCTTGCGCGGAGGTGCTGGCAGCTTCGGTATCTCATCCTCGACAACGGATTTCAGTTGCAGCCATGCGGCGAGCTGTGCGCGACGTGCCGCCCCGTTTCGCGTGAAAGTGCCCATGCGCGCTCTCATATTGACCAGCGACAGCGGGAACAGTCCGCAAGCCTTAAAACCTCGCTCGAGATTGCGTCCGACCTTCGCACCTCCCAAGCCAAGCTTGCCATCTTGATGGCGTCGTCTTTGCTGATGTTGTCGTCCTCCTCCACAATCTCGCTGATCATGTTGTGGATCTTGCTCTTGAGCGTGGCGAACACTTCTTCGTCGTGGTGTAGATACCAACCATGATGCACGTTTTGGGAATGACTATGCTCAAAGCTATTCTCGCCAACGCTGCACAACCACCACCCAGTTTGTTGCGCTCCGCTCCGCCACCGGCACCAGTTTTCCCGCCAAAAAAACTTCATAGATTTGTGTAGGTTTCGTACTTAAAATCATTTTGACGAATGATATACAGGGAAACTGAAAGCAGCCTATTTATTGGTACAAACACCCCTGCCTTGGGTTGACCAAACGGCATCTGACCGACACTTCCCTTACAGTAACAGTAGAATGGAAATCCCGCAAAGTACTGGCTACTACAGTAATAGTACTATAATACTATTTTGTACTGGCGACGCGAGTTACTGCCAACCTGATAAGAACTATTGTCCTTTGTATTCTTGCTTTCTAAAATAGACTTTGTGTAAATCATTTTCGATTTGCTCCATGAGCAAAAGGCCGCGATGCACCCAATGATCTTGCTTTTGCACTCCCAGAACTGCGTTCCTGCGTTTCTAGGCAGTAAACAAGACGGTTGTGCTTCAAAATCGACTTTTGGCGTTTGACACCTACCTTTTAAGCTGGCACTTCCGCTTCGGAGTAAAGTTGTAATTAGTATAAATCTTTAGCCCGAACACAACATCGATCGTCGTAACTGTCTTTCGGTTGGCGTGTTCTGTATACACCACCGCGTCTTGGATAAGATACGGAGAAATATCTTCAACACAGCACGGGTTTCGTCATAGATGATGCCCGCAATACACTTGAACCCACCTCACCGAGCAAGCCGACGAATTGATGCCTTACTAAATCTATGGATATCGACACGTAGGATGTGGCGGTGGCGTTTGACCCCTCCCTTTCTTCGTCCGGGACCACCCTGTACGAGCCCCGACTCCACCCCTGAGTACAATCGAGATCGGAACGTTAAGGAACCAACGATAAAAGATGATAGAACCACAAGCCGCTAGTGGTCAGGATTAAGATAATCAAACATTACAACCACGACGAGATGCTAAAAGGTTTGATACCCGTTCGATTTGGTCGGTTCAACACGCGAAACATCAATGGCCCCAACGCGACGTACAAATTACTACGTATTGATGTGCGGATTAAGTTTGCTTGCTTGTACGACAGCGTGTACCGCTCACAGATGTAACACTGGAAATTAAGCAGCCAATCGGAAGTCACAGCAAAATCGATTGGATAGAACCAGCAGAAAGAAGGCCTGTCATTAACCATTATAGTGACTAGAAACCTCCTTTCTCCCAAGCTCGGCTAATCCAATGGTCGCAGACACTCTCCCAGGCCTTCGCGACTCTCGCAACGACAAGTTTGCGCTTCTTCGTAGAAGGAAGCTTCATGAGAGCAAGCAAACGGGCTCGGAGAGGCAAGTAGCCTTGAGATTGGATGCAGGACAGAGTGCTAGCGCTCGCAAATGTGCTTTGAAGGGGCCTATAATGCCACATCAAGGGGCTGCAACACAACTACCTCTGTGCCCCAGCTACCATCGCCTCTGTTGAAGCATCGGAAACATGACACTTCAAGTTGTCTGCGCGCAGGGCAAGGGGTCCTACTTGTTATCGTAGATATATACTCTGCCCAGATGCTATCAATAAAGTGGTCATGCCAAATGCGGGCATTTGTCTGTACCGTAGCGTAGATATCCCTATACCCACGGTATCCGTCATACCAGGTTGACCTTGAAGATAATAATGGGCCGAAGCTTCTCCCTGCCGCTGAAATGATCAGTAAAACGCTATCAAGTACTGAATGTGCTCGTCCGCGCACATTCGCTGGATTCTTTGAACCGCGTCCCGCAATAATATTCTCTGGTTTCTCTTCGTAGTACACAGCCGTTTTGCCGGGCACTCGCGCTCATATACACGGGTAACTGAAGCCCCAACTCCGTTAGATTTTTCCTTGCTCTAGTAGTAGATCCTCCTCTGTCGATAGGACAGTTCTTGTAGGACGTCGAAAGGAGTAGCCGTGTCGATGAGCGATGTGTTGTAATTGTCGATATAGACTCGTCAACTTGCTTGCAGCTAGATAGTTGTGTACCCATTCATTGTATTCATTGTACTCTTCTCTACCGAATGAAACAACGTGGTTCATTTTCAAAAGAAAGTCATCACGGCGCATATATCTCCATACCGCTCGGCCAGTGCCGTGATCGTCCAGCTCTACTTTAACCCGGAAAGGACTTGAGCTTTGAAAGCATTGCTAAACGTCATCCGTCGAGATCCATATCATTGGCTTCCGCGGACCTTTCAGCAACACCACCGTCGCCACCCATCGTGTCAATGCTGACCTCCCCCTCTCAGTATATTTCGTGAAAAACCATCGTCTATAACGTCCCACGAGCACAAGCGCGCTTAACCTCATTGGCTGCTGCCATGAATTTTGGACTGCTTGACGCGCGCAAACCTTCACCAGTCAAATATGTCATTACGATTGGTCAACATTTTTCTGTAGGACGTTTGACCTACCCGTAACAAAACTTAAGTGTCGCATCAATTTTCTGAAATTTATTTCAGAGTATATCTGTGATCCGATTTTCCGTTCAAAAAGCATGCTTACCAAAACGCACAAAAATCAACAACAGCACCAGCTCAACAGCTCATCTCCAAGTCTAATAACAGCACCAGCTCAACAGCTCATCTCCAAGTCTAATAAACCCTTACCAAAACTACATGTCAATTTTTCCTTTTGGTCAGACCTCTCATAATATAACTTCAATTTGCTAACTTTAGAGATCCCGACGCTGACAGGAGCCAAACTCACCCCAATCACTAATATAAAGCGAGAATTAGTCAAAAAGCTGCGTGTTGTTTGTTCAACATTCACACAACATGTATGAAAGTTTTCTTTCAATTATAACAATAGAAACCTGCACTCCATCGATCGGACAAAACAACGGTACTATATCCACTTCGCTAGTTTGTAGTGGCTAGTTCGTACCCATGCTCAGACTACCTGTCGGGGACTGTGTGGAGCACATACACATCGAGACGTTCGTTGCTAGCAATTTGCTACTACCGAATTCAGGACGGGTGGGTTGTTGTGTTGCCCGGCAGAACTACCAACCAATTTCGTCCGTTGGGACCGAGGCTAATGTGTCGTTGGTTGGCTGTGGGTTCTTCGCTGCTTGTCTTTTGCACAAGGCAGACAGAATCGTAACTTCTTCGACACCACTTGCATATCATCCGCCAGGCCTTTTGAGTACATGCGGAGTAAATTTTGAAAGTTGAGGTGGCCGAGTTGCTCGCCATTTCTGAAACATTGTCTTCGATACATTCACTAACATGGCAGCAGCACCTTCATGTACATCGACCGTCCCGCCATTGAGAATCCATAACTTGCCACGACGCTCTGCGACGGCCACACAATTCTCCCTGTTGTTGATTAGTTGGCACTGCGTCCTGCCGAAGCTGCTGGTGATCCCGTGCTCATCTAGTTCTGTCAAGAAAACAGATTACGCTCCAATCCAGGAACCAAATGAACTTCGTGCAGCAATATCACTGACGTGCCTTCGTGAGTGCGAACTCGCAGGATGCAGCTTCCATTGACACTTGCGTGAAGTAAGCCGCTGTTTTCCACAGCGATAACCAAGGCGGAAGGTGGCGTCCCGAAAAGCATGCCTCCGCGAGAACACATGATATGAGAAGCCCCAGAGTCAATCAACCAACTAGCATTTCGTTCCGCACGGCCGATGCTTCCCACTGATGCCATCCATAACTTAGCAGTGCCGTCATCATCGTCGTCACTTTGAGTGTCCAGGGGCTTTGCCTGGTTCGCTGATCCATGTTGGACGTTCTTCTTCGGTTTTCAGCAGTCGGCTTCCTTGTGGCCTGGTTCTACGCTGTCCCAGCAGGTAACGGTTCGAATGTTCGCATTTGCCTGGTCATTGCCGTTCTGCTTTTGACCTCGATTCTGCTGTTTGCTGTTCTGCTTCAACTTGGACTGCTGATTGTTGCGACTCTGTTGTTGCAGTGTACACTGCTTCTTGTGTTCGTTGCTCCAGCCAGTGCAGTTTTACTGTTGTTGTTGGCCAGGACGCTTACCTTTGCCCCCTTGTTTCGAATGACCCGAGCGGCGACCATCACCTTGCAGACGGATGAGGACGTCGGTTACCTTGTTGAGCTCGTCGGTATAGTTGGTGTTGGTCTGGTCCACCTTGATCAGAAACGGTGACTTCAGCTTCGGGCATGCATTGTTGCACACATTTTCAAGCAGCACCTAAGAACAATCTCCTTCCATGAGTCGCTCAATAAACTTCAAGTATGTGACGTATTCCTTCTATGTGTAACCAGCGCGCTTGTTCGCGTCGTGTCGCTTTCCCAGTTCATATTGACTAAGGCGACAGCTAAATACCTTCTTCGGGTGGATGGTAAGTTCCTTGTTGGTGACCTCACGCGCGCCAGCAAATCCGTGATACACGCGAGCAGCTTGACCTCCTAGGAAAGTGCCCAGTACCGAGGCCTTCCGCTCGCTCGACGTGGTTTAATTGTTGAGCAGTCTCTCCTTGCGCACGCCTACCTCGGATTCACTGAGGAAATCTTCAAAACCAGCTCCGAGGCCAGGATACTTCTTCACATCTTTGAAGTGGCGCCACTGGATATACTTCAGCTTCAGGGTCTTCTGGACGATTTGACTTTGTGTACCGACGGGCGCTGTTTGCACAGGAGGCCGAGGAGCCGGTGCTTACGTGCCGATAGGATTTGCCTTCATAGGCTCTGTGTACCGAAAGTTCCTGCTGTGTCAACAGTCGAGTGCGATACGATAGTTGACGGCTTCGGTGGCGTCGGCGACGACTTCTGCTCACCGGCCGATTGCTAATCTGGTGCATCGATATCTGCATGCGGTGCCACACCGGACACTCCACTGCTATCTACTCCACGGAACCCGACTTGAGATCGCTTGCAGGAATATATTTCCTATTTACGGTCTTCGTACTTCTCGGTCGCTTGGCGTAGTACCGCAGTTTTCTGCTGTTCCCCCAGTAGCCGTTTTTGCATTATGATTACCACCATCACGTCTTACAGACGCGCTGACAGCATCGACCTATTTAATGATCCGACATTGGGGAGGAACGTGAAGATGGCGTTGTTTTTGACGCTTGCTCGGGTATCCTCTTAAATCCCAGGTAGATCTCTGTTTACAGACTCGGAGATGCCGCTGGATTTCTAGCACGTTCGTGGCACGTCTGGCGATGTTTTTATTGAAATTATGGATACGGTCCTTGGGGGACGTTCAAGTTAAGGAGACCTCGCCCAAGATGGCTACTTCCAGCAACTTCATATGTAAACTCGCGGCAAGGCTCGAATCAGGTCCCAGGACGTAGAGGTGGCAAGTATAAAAGCGCATAGGGCGTATTACAGATTTCGACGAATTGATGTGACGAACGTACAAGACTATGCGCTAGCGCCCGGGTAAGCTCTGAAATTCGAATGAAATGATGTTGAATTGCTTTGATTAAACACGTATTAGCATCATGTGTCTACAGGTTGCGCGTTTGCGGAGGCCGAAGACTCGCCGCTTACAGCCTTGTCGATAGGGTCAGCTCCTGGAGCCGTATTAAGTTTCTATGCCAAATGTTGTAATTGGTTTTAGAAAAATGAGTTTTAAAAGCGTGGTTGTTCATAGCAGGGAGTCGAACATGACGATAAGCAGCCTTATATTGGGTGTTACGTTTTTCCCATAGAAGCCTTGTAATATGTACGACGCGACTGGATGTCGTTCGCCTGTTTGGGCACTTTGCTTTTGGTTGTGGTATTTAAATCGGCGGACATATGCGAGTAGTGGGTCTCGTGATGTTCCTGGTGGTCTCGTAGGTTGTAGCTTTTTGCTGTCTGCGCTTTCGCCAATCGACGTACTGCTTCCTGGCTTGCTTTGGTCGGAGTTCCCCATTGGACGACAAACTCTGGTGTAGTTCTTGGTCCATTTGGTTTTCTGGGCTGTTGGCTTCCTTGTGCTCCGTCTTGGTGCTGAGTTACTTTGCTGTAACTCGATACCTTGGTCGAAGAGTAGGACTTGCCGCTTCAGGGAGTCTAACATGAAGGGCGGCGAATTCCATTTTGGTTTCCTCGTGGAAGATACTCAGGTTTAACCATATCCACAGAGGGACTGTTAGTTGAGTGCATATAGCTTCCTAGCAGTGCTCGGAGTGGACCTAAAAACGGACATGTCCCAGATTGAAAAAGAAACAAGCGCCTACTCACTATTGTAGACTACGGATCAAGCTACAACCGGGGCTACCTCCTCCAGTCGAAAGAGGAGGCCTCCAATCATCTGATGCAGTTCGTACCTGAGTTTCAACGGCAGTACGGAGTCAAGGTGAAATTGATTTGGACGGACGGTGGTGGCGCGTTGCAAGGTCACGAATTCATCGCTTTCCTAAAACGCCATAATAGTCGACAGCAATCGACGCTCCCAGACACTTCAAAATCCAATGTCAAGGTAGAACGGATGCACAGAACGATGTTGTGGGCATTCAAACTGTCTGATCGACACTGGGGCGATGCAGCAAAATATCCCACCTACATCCGAAACCACGTCCCAACCGGAGCGAATGCTGACTACAAGGTGCCCTTGCATGTCCTCACTGATCTGATGCCACGCGTGGGGCATCTTCTCAGTTTGGCTCTCGATACACGGTGCGTATGGCTCATATAACCGGATCCTCAGTGAAGAAACGAGTGGAGAAAGGAATCAGTATCGGCATCAGTGACCAGGAAAATGGGTACCGAGTCTTCCTACCTCGCACCAAGAAAAACATTGTAACAGCTGGCGTTTAAAATGTGGATAAACTGGATTTGTCCAACGCGGAGACTCGTAAAACTCTGGATCAGCTTCACGGAGGAACAGAATCGCAAACTGCAACGGACGATGATTTTTACCTGCGGGCAACAAATAAAGCCGCAACTGAGTCAACGCAGACGCGGGCTCAAGTGAGGTACAAGACCCGAAGCCGTCTGATCGTCCCCCTAAACCTGGAATTGTGTTGTGTTCAAGTCAAAACCAAAAGCGAAAGCAACAAGATTGCGACAGTAGTTCGAGTGAGGGCGGTGAAGATGAGTGTGCTGGTCATCCTATCTGCGCTTCTGCAATCCGTCGTTTTTTTTAACGGTCGTGCGAGATCCTACTGGAGGAAAGATGATTTCATCCAAGTGAGTATTTCGCATTAAGTTCAGCAGCAGAGGCGAACTCGAGCGATATAATGCGCGGTTGATTGCGCGAGATTATACCCTGCGGTACGGGGTCGATTTTAGCGAAAACTATTCTACGGTACTCACGATTACCAGATTACGGCTGCAGGTTGCGCTGGCAGCAGCTTGGAAACGCTGTTTGCGCCAAGGTGATGTGCCAAACGTCTATGTCAAGGCTGCACTAGATCGTCCAATACTCACGAAGTCACCTGAGCGTACGTCGCAAGATAATCACAGTGCATGTCTGCTGCTCAAGTCGCTGGACGGTCTCAAGCAGAGTGACATCCTTTGGAACAAGGCGATCAAATTATTCTTGGTGTCCCTGGGATTTGCATGGAGCATAATGGATCCGTGCGTCTACTTTAGCCGCCGCAACGGAAAACTTTCCTTCTTGGTCTCTATGTCGACGACGTAATCATCGTCTGCAACGCTAAAGGTGATAGCGACTGGGTGATCCAGCAGCTCGACAAGAAGTTTGCTATCAAGGATATGGGTGTTGCCGAGAAGTGCATTGGGATTACAATTGGGTACGGTGAAGAAGGCATCTTGCTTCACCAACAAGACACCATCAACAACCTGCTTTACGACATGGGCATGACCGAGAGCAAGCCTGTCCGCATCTCGTTGGAAACTGCAAAGACGTTCAATGACGACTTGATCATGGAGCAGACCAAGGTGATGAAAGGGTACTTCGGTCGCTGCTGTGGATTTCAAATTGTACCTGTCCAGACGTTATCGCAGCAGTAAACTTCTTGCCACGTTTCGTTGCTCGCCCGCACCAATGTCACTGGCAAAGAGTGAAATGCGTGCTTCTTCGCTACCTACCCTTGCATCCACGAGACGTGTGGCCACCTGACCGACGTTTCACTACTCCACGTATTCTGGGAATGTGGCGCAGCGGTCACCTTGCGGAAACGATTCCTACGCAGGTGGAGCTCACTTGGGCTTACGTCAGTAGGGCGCGTACAGGCGATTTTTGGACTAAGCATACCCGAAATCCCAATCGCAGTGTGGGAGATTACAGCAGCCATGAGAACCACAGCAGGTGACCCTCACAGCCAACTCACGACGGAAGTCACCCGCCTAGTAGAGAGCGCGTGGAGACTTGGGGCTGCGATCTGTGTTCATTCGGTGTGGCGGTGGCGGGTGAGCCTCTTTGACCCACTCAACAACGTCACAGCAGGTCACCACACGGCGGTGCTAGCCAAGAAATTGAGAGCAGGTTACTCGACGGCCCCCTTGCATCTGCACTCGGAAGCTGATCCTGCGGTCACTACGACAGCAGGGGCCATTCTCCGCCGATCGCTTCAGGAACGTACGCATGAGCTCCTGGAGCACTTTGCGGCGACAAACGGTACCTGCTACCTACTAGTTTTTGTGGCCGAACACGAAGGAAAACCAACTCGGTCGGAAGTGAAGCCATCGTTCTACGCACGGGTTCCACTGCAGAAGCCCCCACGGTCTGCAGGCTTGGCTTCATGTCGTATGCGACGGTGGAATGACGACTTACACTGCAGAGGGTCTTGGCCTCCTCACAGGGCTTACGAAATGTGCCAGAAAACGCTATGAACCTCTCCATATCCTTGGCGACAACCTGCAGCTGATGGCACAGCACCGGAGGGGACACCGCCGAAGGCTTACCCATCGGAAGGTTGGCTACTGGAAGAGTCGACGATTTGCTGCTGCTCTGACCATTCATGACTGGCAGCTGCACGTACACGACCACAACCGGATGGCGGACACATTGGTAAGACAAGCAATGATCACAAGCACCAGTCGGCAGATCACGCTTGGAGGGGACTGCACCAGCACTCAGGAATGGGAAGCAGTGACAAGATACAAGTCCGCTGACATAGCGCCTTGGATTGAACACATGGAGAACGCAGCACAAGTGGACGATGCGGCCGTCTGTCATTGAGACTGACGGCACGAGACGGTGAAGCGCAAGCTTGGACCGGGAAAAGGCTAACAATCGGCGCAAAGGACGCTAGCTAGAACGGGCATAGAACGTCGTTAGTATAAAGTAAGTGACATCAATGTGCCTCACTGAAAAAAACAAAAGTCCGACAGCAAGAACGATTGGTGCGAGTTGGTTCTTAAGTTCTGATTCAAAAGTGTAAATGAAACCAACTGCTACACTTAACCCTTTTGTTGCCGACTGAGCCATAACGTGGCATAATGGATCGTTTTACTAAAATCGTCCAATCAAATATTATGATTTTAATATTGACCAATAATATGTCTAGCGGAAAATTGACCAAAAACGATGCACACGTTTTACAAATTTTGTTAAGGGAAGAAGCATTCCGAAGTGTAGCTACCAGATAGCCTATAAGACGGTTAAATCTCTCAGCATAGTAGAAGTGAACTTACCAATAGTACTAATATCACAGATAACGCTATTTTTAAACTACTAAATTGAGATGATATTTTGTTTGACTGCTATTCGAATAGATTAAAATCTATTCAATAGATTAAAATCTATTCAAATAGCAGTCAAACAAAATATCATCTCAATTTAGTAGTTTAAAATATAAAAACACATCAGTCTGAAAATACATGAAACGGAATCATCCATGGAAAAGCTACAAATCCCGGTCTCCTCAAACTGCATTACATAGATCAATTGCCCGGCATGGAGAACTATCACATCTTGGAGCGTATAGGGAGGGCTCCTTTGGGAAGGTCTATCGGGGTCGTCGCAAATACTCGGGGCACATTGTGGCACTCAAGTTCGTGACGAAACAGGGCAAAACGGCGCGAGATCTCGAAAATCTACGCCAAGAAGTAGGTTGCAATGCTAAAATGCACAGGATATAGTCCTCTTTACTGAAAACAATCATTTCAATGCCAATGCAGATCAATATCCTACGCCAACTCAACCATTGCAACATCATTGCAATGATGGACTCGTTCGAAACGGACGGCGAGTTCTGTATGGTGACTGAGTACGCACAAGGAGAGCTGTTTCAAGTGCTGGAGGACGAGCACAGTCTCCCCGAAGACGAAATTCAGAAAATTGCAATTCAGCTCATCCAAGCACTGCACGTGCTGCATTCGAATCGCATTATTCATCGAGATATGAAGCCGCAGAATATCCTCATCGGGTCCAAGCAGCAGATCAAGTTGTGTGACTTTGGATTCGCGCGTGCCATCGCACATGATTCAAGTTTGTTGAGATCTATCAAGGGAACGCCGCTGTATATGGCCCCGGAACTGGTGCAGGAGAAGCCGTACAATTACACAGTCGATCTGTGGTCGCTGGGCGTGATTCTGTATGAGCTCGCGGTGGGGAAGCCTCCGTTCTACACAGATCGCATTGTGTCGCTGATTCAGATGATTGTACGCGATGACGTCAAGTATCCACCGACAATGTCAGCAGATTTCCAGAGCTTCCTTAGAGGATTACTCAACAAGGACCCCGCTCAAAGGTTAAAGTGGCCTGCGATCTTAGAGCACCCGTTCGTGCAGGAAACACCGGAGCAACTGGAGGCGCGACTTCATCTTGAGCGCCAAGTCCGTACTTTACCACGGTTTTTCAAAGAGAATGAGCTGCACTGTTCTCCAGAAGAAGAAAACGAGGAGAAAGTCAAACCAAGCATCGAGCGTCTGCGATCATGTGACGAGTGGAAGATTTGTGACCCAGAAACCGGTCGTAAAATGTCCAATCCAGAAGCACCTCGTGCAGAAGGTCCGAAAAGAGTGATCAAGTGCCACCTGCAGACGAAAGTAACAATCGCAGTCCCTCTTCATGCCCCGATCCTGCTATGTCGGTTCATTCGATGGTTCTCGAGAGTTTCCTGGCTGTTTGGGATCGGATCAGTGGCGAAATGGACGTAAAGCATGCGGATGCGGGTCTCGTGAGTACTCCACTGTTTGCAAACGGTATTAGCCTGCTGCCATCGATCCCTGTCCAGGAGCTCTCCAGTGATATTCTCGTAAAGATTGGTTCGCTACTGCATGATTTTGTACCGCTCTTTGGTGCTCCTGCTGAAAAGGTCGATCAGCTTTTCCAGCTCGATGCTTTGATTCAATCGAAGGACAAGATTCACCGTTTCCTGAGTCACCTTGTGGAGACTAGCGGTCCTTTACAAGCGAACAAGGAGCAAGCCAGCGACGTGGTCTACAAGGCAGTACGATGCTGCATGATTTGTACGACGGTTGTCAACTCTGAAAATGATCTGGAGGGGCAACAAGATTATCGCGAGTTTTGCAAGAGTGACATCGAAGTCATTTCACTCATGCTGGTTTGCAAAGAAGAATTTGTAGCTGCGTCTCATGCAAAGGTGCTCAAATGGCTGGGATCCATGATCGATCGGTCGCAGAATTTGACGACGTTGCTGAAAGTTGTCTACCCGTCGGGAGTGATTCAAACACTTTGTGAAATTCTGCAGTCATCGGGAATTTCGCGATCTCCCGGAGGTAGAATTTCAAAGGACGGTCGAGACCTTGGTCTGTATGCGGTATTCGCACTGGCAGCATTTGTCCAGCCCGACTCAAAATGCTGGAACCCCTTGCAGTCTTTCCCCGTCTTGACTTTGGTTCGAGATGAAGTACTTCCGCTCGACAGCTCCAATTTGCGAGACGTAAAACACCTGTACAAGCTCCGCGTTAAAGTTCATTCGGAAGTTGGTTCGCAGCTACTCAGCAGCGAAGTAACTGAGCTGGTCGCCTTGATTGGAGACGAAATCAACGAGCGGGTACGAGAAAAGCGTAGCAATGGCGGTGAGACTGATGGAGAAGACGATGCAGGCGAAGAAGACGCAGACCAATTCACTATCTGCTGTATCTTGAAAATCCTGATGCACGCATGCCGGGCTTCTGCTCCTCTATCAAAAAGCTGTCAGTGACGAAGATTGTCTTCCGGAAGCGCCGTGACACCGACATTTTCACGATCCTGCAATGGGGTATTACGTATGGAGGCTTGCATCAGATCGAGCAATACTACGCAACGGAGCTGTTGTCGGTCATTTTACGTCGCGGAGTGCTATCTAAGCATCAAATTTGGCGTTGTGCGCAAACACTCTTCCCATTGCTCCAAGGCACGAACGACACCGCTTTGCTAAGTGCTCTAAGCACATTTTTGCTGAAATTATTGAGACCTGCAATATTGACGAGTCTGCACTTGGTGGCGACGGTGATCCTTCCTCACTAGAGCCGCAAGATGCAGAGTTGTGGAAATTGGTTGTTCATGGTGCTCTTACGCAGCGCTCTTCTGAAGCACTTTTCCGTCTTTTCAGTAGCAACACACTGGATGAAGATGGCACCAACAGTAAGGCTCAGATGCTCACGAGCTACAACATTCGAGCTCAAGGACTGTTGGACTCGGGCGTTGTCTTCCTACTGCGCGTAGCATCTAAGGCTGCATCGCAGGCGCGATCAAGCGGTGACGGGGGAGGAGCGAACCGGTCCGAGGAAATGAAAATGTTCATGTCCGTGTTTGAACATGATCAGGTGTGGGAAGTTTTCGATGGTATGATGGCAAATGGCGGTGCTGACCTGTTGTCACCGTGGGGGTTGTTCTGCTTCCTCAAGCTCCTACGCATCGTGCGAGAGATGCAATGTAACGAATCGCAGATGGAAGTGGCCGTGAACGAACATCTCTTGCTTCATCTGGTGAACCTGCTGGATCTCAAGCACATTGAATACCTTTTCCAATGGCCGGAGGTAGTTGGTGGCGGGAGCAACGCCGTCAAAGCGCTCGTGCACGCCACCGTGAAGGTTCTCGGTATCCCGTTTGCGCACAGCGTCTCGGAGGAGCTTTTGGTCGACACGCAAGAGATTTTGTACGACGCGAAATGTGTGCAAAAGCTGCTCGGGGTCCTCCAGTTTGTTTTCTCGACCAAAGAGCTGCATCTCGAGGCGTCTGTGCTCGAGTTACCAATCAGCTTCTTGTCTCGCTTGGTCACGAGCTCCACGCACTTTGGTTCCCAGTTCGTGGAGGCGGATGGGATGTTGGTCGTCAAGGAGTGCGGCATGTTGAAAAGTAGCTGTTCCCCGTCGTTGATCATCGACACCCTTTTGATCGTCAGTCAGTTGGCTCGCAGCTCCCAGACGAACTACGAGTGCATTTTGAAGGCAGATCTTCTTTCCGAGTTCTACGAGCTCATGCAGCACCCAGAAGTCATGGTGAGAGCAAAAACTCTCAACTGTCTCGGGAACCTATGTCGCCACTCAACACTATTTTACCAGCACTTTATCGTACCACTTGGAAACGGTAAACCCAACAACACGGTCCTCTCAGGGATGATCCGTGGATTATCCGACTCGGACAATTACGTCCGACGGTTTGCCTGTTTCGCTATCGGGAATGCAGCTTTCCACAATGGCGACTTGTACGATGCACTTCGACCTGCAATCCCTTATTTGGTCCAGAATCTCCATAACGACGAGGACAAGACTCGGTCCAACGCTGGTGGTGCACTTGGAAACCTCGTCCGCAACTCTGATATATTGTGCAGCGACCTGTGCAGTCATCAAGCGCCATGGGAATTGTTCGAGTCGGCCATGACAGAGACCAGCACGTCTTCACGTCGAATAGTGCTCTTCTCACTTGGCAACTTGTGTGTCTACCCAGAGTGCTTCAACTTCCTGGCTGAAGCTGAGCCCCAGTTTGTCCAAGAGCTGGAGCATCTGTACGATGAAGTGGTGGCCGACGAGGTCTCGAGACGGAACATCCACCGGATCCTCGCGAAGATCGAGGCGCTGGAAACCAGTCAGGACGGGTAACAAGAATTTGACAGAATTGCAGTTGTATTTTGCATACACTTCTGTTTGCTGGCCGCAGCAGCATCCCTTTTCACTTGAATTTGATGTGTCGGAGTTATCGACGACAGTCGATGAGAATGGCCGTGGTATCCGTACTGGTTGAAGTATTACATGTATAGTAATGCATAGCAACTAAAGACAGGACAGTGTGTGTCTGCAAGAGTTGAATAATGAACTGTACATGTACTTCGAAGTACGTCTTTATGCATACATGTATACTTATTAATACTTGGGTTCGTAAGCATTTTTTTGACGCGGTCTCTTATACCAATACCGGTAATAGAGACTCTCTCCATAGAACTTGTTTGACAACGGTGGTCGCCGAATTGTGTTGTTTTTGGACTGTCACGCGCAAAACGATCGCTGTCGACGACGAAAGTGACACCGTCGATGGTCTACAGTGCAAACAATTCTTCATCCTTCCTTCACCTACGCACAGAATGATGAACGAACAAAAATAAAATCTGCCATCGTCACAGTGACGGTCACTGTAGTCGGGCCGAGCAGAAAATGTGCCGGGAGCGCGCCATCCTGTCTTGGGTACATCTTCAACCCAAGCCAAGCATGCTCTGCCACTGTGAAGCCTCATGTCATGGCCATGAAGCCCCCACAATGGAAATCCACTGCCATTCCGTGGACGAATGCATACATGTATCCAAAAAGTGTAGCCATCACATCTCGCCGCTTCAGGATCGACCTATTCTGAACTTTTGACATCCGTTGCCGTACTCTGTTGGTTTTCCGTATCACTAATTAACGTTGCAGGCTCCCATACGGTGCGCTGTCGACATTGATATCGACTCGGTTTGCGGGTGCTGGGCAGTCGGTTTCCCTAGCAACTAACATGTAAGTTCATCATGCGATGCAGCAGTTCTATCGTGGCCACCAGGCAGTCACTTTCATAGTGACCAACATCTACTTCATTCGGTGGCTGTGACTCACCATGGAGCGCATCGCGAATGGGTGCTCTACGGGTGCGAAGTGTCCAACGAGTCGTTGACAACACGAATCGTTGGCAAGTTGCCAATGGCAACGACAGGAAGTTTCGCTCGCTACACGACGAGAAACGCTGCATTGGCTTGGATCGTTAGGCGGCTCGAATCTCACTGCCTGTGATACGACTCAGTATATATCAGGTGGAACCCATTTGCCGCGGCTGCAATGCTTGCGGCGAGTAGCGCGGCAACAAGATACAAGTCATCATGCGTGCGCGCGATTTTCACCTTGTTGTCGTGACCGTGGGCGGGATCCCATTGGCGGTTGAGCGCGAAAGTTTAGTCTAGGTACTGCGACTTGGTTTCAGTATGCTAAAATAACAGCAAAACTCGCAAAGTGGGACTTCAAAGAATGTGGGATTTCAAAGAATGTCCCACTGTCGTAAACAGCGTGATGCTCAAACCGCTGAAATGGGCACCCGAAATGGGCTGTAAATGCTGCTGTCGACTTGCAAAGGCAAAACAGCCTGAACCTGTGGCAACGTTGGCTTATGGCAACGATGTGCATGTAGCGTTAGCTGCAATCACTTCATCACTTCATACCCAGCTGCCTTCTACATGTACATGTACCGTGAGTGCCATCGGCGAAACTCTCCTCGAATGCAGATACACATCACCCAGAACATCACTCATTCGGTTCGTTGGTACATGTACATGTAGATTGCTGACGGTCCTTCTCCACTAAAAAGGATATCTGGACACTCACTGATCGAGGCAGGGAGCCTCACATGAGATTCGCGGAATGGGTCGGCCCTGGCCCTATGGCCCAAATTCGGCATACAGATGTCAAGTGGTCGAGACGTTCCTTTCCGTCCGGACTCTGCCGATGGGTCGACCTCGCTCATAAGTCAAGTAGAGTTTAGCCGCGTAAGCCGTTATTCCGACTCGCAGGCGAGTCGGTCGTTACTCCCGGGTCCGCTCTTCTCACGCCTCACTCCATTCTCCCTTCCTCCTCCATCATGCCTTCCGCCGAAGTGGACATCGACGACCTGCGCGCGCACTCGCCCGTGGACAAGTTGTCGACGCACACAAGCAGCAATGACAGCCGCAGCACCAGCAGCAACAGCTTCCAGGCGTACTCCCAGGGCGACGAGGACGAGGCGCCCGCCGACTTCCGCCGCGTGCAACAGGCCAGCAGCTTCGACGTGGAGCAGATGCTGCACATGCGCGAGAGCACGTTCCGCGACAGCCTCATGCCGGGCGGCGCGCACAACTCGAACCAGGACTCGCACAGCGGCGGGCGCCCCACGGAACTGGGCAACGCGCTCATGCGCATGGACGACGGCTACCGCCGCGCGTACAACAGCAACCCGCGGTCGTCGGTGACCGCCTCAGGTCCGACGCCCGACGGCCTCACGCCGCTGCTCCAGGCCGCGCGCGCGGGCGACATCGTCCTGGTCAACGCGCTCGTGATCCAGGCCGGCACCGACATCCTGCGACGCGACCCCATGTTCGGCCAGACGGCGCTGCACTTCGCCATCCGCGGCGGACACCTGAACGTGGTGCAGGCGCTGCTCATGCCGCAGCTGCGCGGCTCCATCGTGAACGTGGCCGACAACAGGCGCAACACGGCGCTGCACCTGGCTGCGGCCAAGTCGCGCCGCATGACCAAGCTGCTGCTCGAGTGCGGCGCCGACGTCAACTTTCTCAACATGCGCAACCAGACGCCGCTGGGCGTGCACATCCTGACCGTCACGCGGGACGACCCGACCATGACAGAGATCCTGCTGCAGCACCGCGCGAACGCCAACGCGCCCGTGGACAAGTCCACGATTCTGCACGTGGCGCTGGACAAGGCGCTGCTGCAGATCGCGTCGCGGCTCGTGCGTCACGGCGCGCGCCTCGATCTTAAAGACGAGTCCGGCAAGACGGTCTTTGACAAGGTGGACAAGAACCAGCTGCAGATGCTCATGGCCAAGGTGGCCCACCCTCCCGTGTGGGTACCCGACAGCGAGCGCGTCGAGTGCATGGAGTGCCACAAGAAGTTCGGCAGTCTGGGCACGCGCAGACACCATTGCCGTATGTGCGGTCGCGTACTGTGCTCGGCCTGCTCGGCCTGCAACGTGCGCGCCAAGAAGCTGCCGTTCCCGGCGCGCAGACGTGGCAAGAAGAACAAGGCGGAGAAGGCCTCGGCCAGCACGCGCGTGTGCAATATGTGCTACGAGATCTGCTCGGAGGGTGAACTGCCGTCGAATAACAACGCCGGCTACGAATCTCGAGCGCACAGCGAGACGGCATAACCTGGGACCCCTCGCAAGCTTCTTCTCTCGCCCACGCTTTTGGCCCCGGTGGTGGCGCTGTTATTATAGAGGTAGGCAATTGACCCCCGAGAAGCTCTTCCAGACGAATGGAAACGCGCAGGAGACAGGTACATTTTTTCCTTCATGTACGAGGTAGTACAGACATGACATGGCGGTGATAAGACCACTACACAAAGAAAAATTTCAGTATTCTATGGTACGTCGTACGCGAGAATCCATTCAGAGGCTTCTTCGCAGCCGAAATGTAGGATATCACAAGTGCTTCACATCGCGAATCGCACGTGGCAATTTGCGCGCTGGGCTCACTCTGAGTCACTACTGTAAGGCTTGAGCAATTACAGTCCAAAGGAAGAACACGCTACGGTATAATTCAGCTATCCAGGATAGGAGAAAACGTATCGTGTTTTGTTTTACTACTGTTTTACTCCAGTATAATAAAACCAAACCCGAATGAACCACACAGTGCTTGCTACCTATTAAAGTACTTCACAACTTCTGAAAAAACCAACAATTCATTGATGCCATCTAGCTACAGGTAGTAGCTCTTAAGTATCCACGAAAAGTTTTGTCGAAAACAATTAGCTGCGAAGCACGAAAAACTACGAGAACTATTATTAATACATGTATTAAGTACTTCGTAATATAATAACAAACTTAATAATCCATCGACGGGACGATTGCACCTCGTCCTCGCAACAGCAATCCGACGGCAAGAACTCTCAGATTCTACACCTTCGTGCATCCAAACCCGTAGTAAGCGGCAATCAAAGTCGGAAGTGTGATATTTGGTTTTGACAATTTTTACCTTTCAGCCTCTAATCGGTAATCAAAGTTAGAAATACGGCAATCAAAGTCGTAAGATTTGCGCTGTGTGTTAATACCGTCGGCGCAAATGTAGTTCAAAGGTGCCAACTGCTACGCTGAAACCTTTACGCAGAGGAGCCACGATGCACTGCACGGGTAAGTGAAGAAACGCACAGCAAACATTGAATGCATGACAGTACACATGCATTGGCAACCCAGTTAATACATGTACTACTAATAGTTCATGTACTACACGTACGTACAGTAGAAGTATGGCTATGCTGTATACACCAACAACGCTTTGTTTGTACAATGTACGAGAAAAGGTTATCGGTTCTGTAACCCAACTTGATCCGAAGACAACCTAGCAACACACGCACTGCAAACAACACTTTCATCCACAATACGAACCAAAAACAACAACATCGAGTACAATCGAAAAGCCAAGATTTCATTTAGGTGATCTACCAACAAAATCGATCAGCCACGACAGGCGAAAATAATCGGCAACGCACTAGCAAAATTACTTGTCGATGGAGTTCATGTGCAGAACTAAGTCCACGAGACGGTTCGAGTAGCCCCACTCGTTGTCGTACCACGCCACAAGCTTCACGAAGTGGTCGTTCAGAGCAATGCACGCGTCCGCGTCGAACGTGCTCGAGTGTTTGTCGTGCAGGAAGTCGTTGGACACCACCTGGTCCTCCGTGTAGCCGAGGATGCCAGCCAGCTCGCCCTCCGCGGCAGCCTTCACGGCGGCCTTGATGGCGTCCATGGACGCGGCCTTCTCCAGGCGGACCGTCAGGTCCACCACCGACACGTCCGGCGTGGGCACACGGAACGCCATGCCCGTCAGCTTGCCGTTCAGCACCGGTAGCACCTTGCCCACGGCCTTGGCAGCGCCCGTCGACGACGGGATGATGTTCTGGCCGCAGCCACGGCCACCACGCCAGTCCTTGCCGCCCTTGGCCGGGCCGTCCACCGGCAGCTGCGTGGCCGTCGTCGCGTGCACCGTCGTCATCAGACCCTCCACAATGCCGAACTGGTCGTTGATCACCTTGGCCAGCGGCGCCAGGCAGTTCGTCGTGCACGACGCGTTCGACACCACAGGTGCAGACCCGTTGTACTCCTTGTGGTTCACGCCCATCACGTACATGGGCGTATCGTCCTTGGGCGGCGCAGAGATCACCACCTTCTTGCAGCCGCCCTCAATGTGGGCCTTGGCCTTCTCCGTCGTCGTGAACACGCCCGTCGACTCGCACACGTACGTGGCGTTGGCCTTGCCCCACGGGATCTCAGCAGGGTTGCGCGCGGCGAACACGTGGATCACCTCGCCGTCCACCACCAGGTTGCCGTCCTTCGTCTCCACCGACCCGGCGAACTTGCCGTGCGTCGAGTCGTACTTGAACAGGTACGCCATGTACTCCAGGTCCATGAACGGGTCGTTGATGGCCACCACCTTCGTCTTGGGGTTCTCGATGGCGGCGCGGCACACGAGGCGGCCAATACGGCCGAAACCGTTGATGCCGATGGCGACTTGCTCAGACATAGTTGTTGTTGGAAGAGGTCTTGGATGCGATGCTAAGAAGCTTGCAAAATGAAGAATGAGATGCTGAAGTCTCCTCAATCGGGATCTCGGCGACCATGACGCTGCTGGGTATCTTTGTCGCGTACATGCTGACGCCGCTGTTTGGATTGCTCACCTTCCCGCCGTCGGCGTTGAACATCATCCGCATGTTTTTACGGGTATTTTTACAGCCTTTTGTTGTGACACGGGGTACGTGGCGTAAAAGTTGGGTCTCCTCAGTGCGGTCTATGTCGATTTTGACGCAGCAAAGTCTTCTGCAAGACTGCAACCTGCAGTGCTACAAAGCTGTTGACAGCGTATTAATACCATGAATCACCTCCATGAACACGTACGTGTAAGCTTACCAGCAGTCTACAGGACCTACCATAGGCGCCTGGCGTCCGAGAGGGCACGGCTGTAAAAGTCTCGTAAAAAGTAAAGATCGCGCACCAAGCAGAAAATCAGGGGCGCGTTTTTCTGCAAACGAATCTCCCGACATAAACCAGGCGCAAAATGAGTCTTCAACGTACGTGGCAGCTCAGGTTGGCTTGCTGGCACGCTTTGTAGCAAGCGCTTCACCACCACCTTGCATGCTGCTCTGATCTGCTTCGGGCCGGGAACTACGGGCCCACGCAGTCACTTCGGAATCGCTGGCAATGCGACTGCGTCGTTGGTACAGTAGCTGTTGCGAGCTACATGCACACATTGGCAAGAAGGACCGACACAAAGTTCGTGCAATCGCTGCGTGAAGGACGCAGCTGCCGAGCTCTGCCATGTGTGCAGCTTGCGATTGCAGAGGCCCATTTGTGATCAACGCAGAAGATTTTGCCATGCTGCAGCAGTGCATCGTGCTGACGAATGCCGCTCAAGGACGGCGTCAAGCGTAGCGCCTTCTGCTGGCCTTCGGGGCTCTGGAATCTGACACGGAACGCATTGCTCGCGATTCCTGTTTGCTGTGTTGCTAATGCTCGTTGTTGTTGCTCACGTTTGCCGTGCACCGCCAATGAATTATACGCTACCGGTAGCTCGACAAGCACCACGCGTAGAATGCTGCAAGCTGCATTAAGCATGTCCGTGTCGATTTCTCATCTACGTGAAACGTTTCCTGGCCATTCTGTCCACTTGCTGCTGTCTACCACTACACCTCATTGCGCACCATAATGCGGAAAGACTGCTCATGAATATAAATACCGGTACCTACCGGCTTGCACTTGCTGCGGATACAATACCTGCGCTTTGGGAGACTGGCACTATCAATAAGCTACTACATGTACACGCGTACACCTTGGCTGCATTGGCCGACTGCGATGAGGTGCTGGTCATTAACTGTACCACGCGGAGCTCGGTTCGACACAACGCTAGACAGACAATATCTGCACCAACACCAGCAAGCAACTTAAACAATTACCGCGAAGAACCGCATTGCAAACTGACGCACAACCGGTAAGCCAGGGTGACCATCTGAGCAAGTCGGTCGCCGGCAGTGCCCTCTTGCTTTCTCTCGGCAGCAAAAATGCACGCTCTGTCGTCGAGCGCCGAGCAAAAGTGCCGCGAAAACTAATACCTGGTAATGCGAGGTCGGTAGCTTGCCCGAGATGCGAGCCACCCCGTGTTCGGGTGCGCTCGAATCTGCTTACTCGTCCTGGCTTCGACCTCGCCTGCTTGTTTGCTGGACACAATTTTTTGCCCTGGAAGGAGACGACATGGATGAATATGATCACTTATCCGACCTTACTTATATTTTGTATTGGGCATGGAGGCTCATTATCGACCAATGAACGACGTGTATTTAGTTTGAACCAATCAAAAGATTTCGAGTCATTGTTATCAGCCAATCAGAATGTGGAAGATGTGGTAGGTCCTCTAAGCCAGCCATTCCGACGTATCGGGTCGGAGGGACACGAAAAATATGTGTATCTCTATACATTGATGTAGTGACGAGCATATCATTTGCATATTTGCATTCTATCCGACGCATCCGACCAGGATGGGTTTAAGCGAGCTCAAGCCTGGCAACACCAAGTGACGGCCATCAAGGCGTTCAAAGCCTTTGTAAAGGCAGAAAATGTAGAGTTCGACTATGTCAAGCAATGCATTGAAAAGGATGTCACTGGTAAGTGTTTTGTGTCTGTGTTAGATATGTTCGGTATGTATCTTGCATTTCATGAGGGTAAAAACGGCAAGCCACTTGCCCGGAACACCTCTATGCAGTACTACAGACAAAGTAAGATGTGGCTCTTTGAGGTTTTTCCTGCGCAACGACACATTGTCGAAGCAAAGTTGCTTAGCATGGGGAAGACCCTCGAGAGCTTCTGTATGAAGCGAGATGGCAAAGTAGTGAACAAAGCTCCACCGTGCTCAAAAACCGATTTAAAAAGAATGATGCTGTATTTGTATAAGAATACATGTACCTCTAGTGGTTACCAGGACGCAGCGCTGCTGTGTTTGCTGTGGTTCCTGTTTTGGACGAGCTTCCGATCTGTCGCTTGTCCGCAAGCAGAACCTCTCCGTTGATGCAGCTGACGTGTTCTTCGTGCGCTTCATCCGCATCAAGACGTCCGAGGAGAAGGGCTTGTCATTGTTCCCGGATGCCGACTTCATCACCTGCCCGCTGCACGCTGACGCGGTGGCGCTCATCACTCAGTCGGCTCCGTCCGTCGCCGTTCTGGACAACTTGCCCGAGATACCGGTCGAAGCTGCCGTCACGCTGTCTCCATCGACGCTGCTGCTGGAGGTGTTGAACAACCCCAACGAGTTCGCTGCACTTGACGCCGCGGCTGTCGTTTCTTCCAAGCCCGCTGCTGTTGTCCCGACGATCTACTCGCACGTCAACCGTTTGCTTGATCGCGTCGCGTGTTCTGCTGGAGTCCTGTCGCCTCTGACATCGCACTCGTTTCGGCGCGGCGGGGCCCAACACGTGAACGCGTGTGATGGCCTCACAGAACGCTGGATCTTCGACCGTGGTGCCTGGAACATGTCTACGACAAACAAGGGGTTTAATTATATCTTCAACACAAGCAGAGAAGACCACATGGTTAGCAAAGCGATCAGTGGACACGACACCACATCTCGGGTGAAGTCGTTCGACCTGAAGCCGTTCGACACTGAGACACAAGTGAAGATTGCAGGTCTCCAGCGCTCACTGTTCACGACCTGCTAGCTCCAAGTACAACGTAAGTCAGAGAGTGGTCGATGTGCTTACAGCTTACCCCATCTTGCATTACCCCCTGATGAAGAGGCTGGATGCAGATGCCCTCGCTGTTAGACGTCTGGAGGGGGCGGCGGTGAATGGCGGCGCGTCAGTCGCCGAGCTACTCGCATGGTCTTCACACTTCTCCACCTGCGGAACCACCAAGCCAAGCCAAGAAGAACAAGCAGCCGCCACGCACAAGGAACAAACCAGCCAGAGCAAGATCATCGACCATCAAAGCAGTGTGATTGACCATTTAGTCGCGCACATCAAGCGCCAAGACGATCGTCTCGACAACCTAGAAGCTATAATGAAGGGATCCCCAGCACAAGACAAGAACAACAAGCGTCAGCAGGAACCAAGCCAAGAAGAAGAGAAACCCAAGCGTCAACGGACATCGGTGACTTACCTTCATGTGACGTGGTTCGCGTGGTACGCGCAGGAGCCGCTCTGGATGGCGAATGCCCCGAAGCGGCAGCCATCGAACGCGAAGCTGGTCGTGGGTTTGATGAAGCTCTTCAATGCCGACGACTTGGTGCTGGACCCTAGCACTGCCGGCTACCGCGACCATGTCCTGGAGCTCGGGAAGAAGGCGGAGGCTGCCGTACTGACCTTCCTCAACGCCGGCAAGATCATGTCGTGCGGCTCCACAGCTATCCGCAAGCACCTCCACGAGCTGTACAAGAAGGGTGAGCTCAACGACAAGATCGCCTGGTACCTTCAGCTTTGCCGTGCTTCTGCCATTCAAGATCCGGACCGTCAAGATGCCCTTGAGCCTGTAGCAACTTCACTCTAGACGACACACCCATGCAAGAAGCATAGCAATAGCAATAGCAACCGACAAGATAAGGTGGCAAAATACAACGTTTATTACATGATCAGCCCAGCATTAGTCATCCACAATCAATACAACACACAGAGTAAGTCATGGCGACGACTGGAATCAAACCAGCAACCTCAGGGCAAGCCCTGCGGTCTCCCAATGAGCTTCGTCGTCGGTGGGTGGATTGGGGCAGGATCCGGTAGACTCATAGCTCGTGCGTGGCTGTGAGGCCTGTACAGGCAGTACGGTGCGCACGGGCTGTGAGGCCTGTACGGCCTGAGAGGGTAGGCGACTTGCGCACTTCGGCTGAAAAAGGAGAGTGAGAGCGAACAAATTCTGTCGGCGAGGGCTCAGCACGACAGCCACTAACTCGCCGCGTGTCTATTTACTCTATAGTTGGCGTTCTTCTATTGGCAGATAATTTAACCAATAGGATTGAGAACAAGTGGCCGACTCTGCCTTAATAGTGGCCCCCACCCGGGGATCGGCCTTCATTGTTGAATTTGACGGCTGGAGAGCACATGGCTCCCGAGCCAAATTTGTATGAAAAAGAAAAGGGCTGATTTCTCAGCGTACAGCACGTTTCAGGCCATTTCCTTGCGCCTATAAACAAGGCTAAAGCCCACGTTGACCATCCCGAATCCCATCCGATCTGATTCGCCTACCCCTTGTAGTACAGTACATGCCATCTAAGTCTGTTTAGTGTGTAGAACACATCGTACCTTTTGCGGGTACAGGTCCGATAGGTCCTCTGGTCGGATATTTTATGGTATGGTTGCTGCTCTTGTTGCATGCGTGTTCATGTTGCACAGAGTCTCCTTGCCAAGAGGAGCGCCTCACACGTCACAGCTTTGCAAGCGACTGCCCCAGTCAGACTTTATACGCGGCTCGCTGATTGGTTCGTAAAAAGTCTACTTCACTTTACGGTATCGGCTGTCACATGTGTCGAAATCGATGCGTGTCAATGCTCGCAACTTGAGTCGCAACCTCGGGCAGGATATCTTCCGCTACCGGTAAGAAGGCACTCATTCTTTAATTTGCAAGCTTCTTAGCATCGCATCCTAAACCCCTTTCAACAACAACTATGTCTGAGCAAGTCGCCATCGGTATCAACGGTTTCGGCCGTATCGGCCGCCTCGTGTGCCGCGCCGCCATCGAGAACCCCAAGACGAAGGTGGTGGCCATCAACGACCCGTTCATGGACCTGGAGTACATGGCGTACCTGTTCAAGTACGACTCGACCCACGGCAAGTTTGATGGTACCATCGAGGCGATGGACGGCAACTTGGTGGTCAACGGCCAGGTGATTCACGTGTTTGCTGGACGTAACCCTGCTGAGATCCCGTGGGGCAAGGCCAACGCCACGTACGTGTGCGAGTCGACGGGCGTGTTCACGACGACGGAGAAGGCCAAGGCCCACATTGAGGGCGGCTGCAAGAAGGTGGTGATCTCTGCGCCGCCCAAGGACGATACGCCCATGTACGTGATGGGCGTGAACCACAAGGAGTACAACGGGTCTGCACCTGTGGTGTCGAACGCGTCGTGCACGACGAACTGCCTGGCGCCGCTGGCCAAGGTGATCAACGACCAGTTCGGCATTGTGGAGGGTCTGATGACGACGGTGCACGCGACGACGGCCACGCAGCTGCCGGTGGACGGCCCGGCCAAGGGCGGCAAGGACTGGCGTGGTGGCCGTGGCTGCGGCCAGAACATCATCCCGTCGTCGACGGGCGCTGCCAAGGCCGTGGGCAAGGTGCTACCGGTGCTGAACGGCAAGCTGACGGGCATGGCGTTCCGTGTGCCCACGCCGGACGTGTCGGTGGTGGACCTGACGGTCCGCCTGGAGAAGGCCGCGTCCATGGACGCCATCAAGGCCGCCGTGAAGGCTGCCGCGGAGGGCGAGCTGGCTGGCATCCTCGGCTACACGGAGGACCAGGTGGTGTCCAACGACTTCCTGCACGACAAACACTCGAGCACGTTCGACGCGGACGCGTGCATTGCTCTGAACGACCACTTCGTGAAGCTTGTGGCGTGGTACGACAACGAGTGGGGCTACTCGAACCGTCTCGTGGACTTAGTTCTGCACATGAACTCCATCGACAAGTAATTTTGCTAGTGCGTTGCCGATTATTTTCGCCTGTTGTGGCTGATCGATTTTGTTGGTAGATCACCTAAATGAAATCTTGGCTTTTCGATTGTACTCAATGTTGTTGTTTTTGGTTCGTATTGTGGATGAAAGTGTTGTTTGCAGTGCGTTTGCTGCTAGGTTGTTATTGAATTAAGTTACCGGTAAGTTACAGTACATGTAATGATAATTGTTTCCCAGCTGAACAAACAAAACGTTGTTGGAGGTGACAGCATAGCCTTACAGTACTGTAGTTACTGGGTTGTCTATAAAAGTATTTGCTGTGCGTGTCTTCAGTTACCCGTACAGTGCATCGTCACGATGCCATCGTGGTCCCTCTGTGTGAAAGCGTAGCGGTTGGTTTCAAGGACACCTTTGAACCAGAGTCTGAAACTCGCAGCAATCATTCTTGCAGTCGGATTGCTGTTGCGAGGACGAGGTGCAATCGTCCCGTAGCTTGTGCTCTTCCTGGATTAATTTCCTTAATTCCTCCGTCTACTGGAGAAAGAGGTGAGCAAGCGAGGACTGCAAGCTTGCCATAACATGTTGCATGCAGCAAGCTCGATTGTTGCCGCGTTTCTCTGCAAAATGTGTTCACAGTCAAATTGACTGTTGAATTTCGTCAGCGACACTTTTACGCGTGGCTTTGATTGGCCGCAGACTTTTTACGTGTTCCACTGCGTCCTGTTTAGAGGGACGAAAGAGGGACGAAACTTTCGTCCCTCTAAACAGGACGCAGTGGAACACGCCTCACGGCCACCCACACTGTAATGCACTGCTCCTTTATCGCGATGACCCTGCACGAAAACTTCTTGCCGTACATCACCTTGTGCAACCGAGCACGGTATCTTTACTTTTACGAAATCCGCGGGTTTATGCTCCCAGTCCAAGGTTTTACGTCAACGAGGTTTTTACCCGATCAATCAATACCCTTTATCACCCGATAATCATAATCAACTCTTAAAGCAGGGTTTTGTCACAAATCTAGCCTACACAATCAAATCGAGATTCCAAACTTCCCAGATTTGATATCCTTCTTTTCCTGATTGCAAGTCGCTCCGCATCCTCCCACTTCAACGTCCAAGATCGAAGGGCTCCCCAAGCTTCATTATCCAATTCGCCGGCTTCCGAGCACAGCAGATCGACAACACTCCCCTACTAATCATGACTGAAGTCAACATCGGCATCAACGGCTTTGGTCGCATCGGTCGTCTCGTGGCCCGAGCTGCAATCGAGAACCCCAAGACGAAGGTGGTGGCCATCAACGACCCGTTCATGGACCTGGAGTACATGGCGTACCTGTTCAAGTACGACTCGACCCACGGCAAGTTTGATGGTACCGTCGAGGCGAAGGACGGCAACTTGGTGGTCAACGGCCAGGTGATTCACGTGTTTGCTGGACGTAACCCTGCTGAGATCCCGTGGGGCAAGGCCAACGCCACGTACGTGTGCGAGTCGACGGGCGTGTTCACGACGACGGAGAAGGCCAAGGCCCATTGAGGGCGGCTGCAAGAAGGTGGTGATCTCTGCGCCGCCCAAGGACGATACGCCCATGTACGTGATGGGCGTGAACCACAAGGAGTACAACGGGTCTGCACCTGTGGTGTCGAACGCGTCGTGCACGACGAACTGCCTGGCGCCGCTGGCCAAGGTGATCAACGACCAGTTCGGCATTGTGGAGGGTCTGATGACGACGGTGCACGCGACGACGGCCACGCAGCTGCCGGTGGACGGCCCGGCCAAGGGCGGCAAGGACTGGCGTGGTGGCCGTGGCTGCGGCCAGAACATCATCCCGTCGTCGACGGGCGCTGCCAAGGCCGTGGGCAAGGTGCTACCGGTGCTGAACGGCAAGCTGACGGGCATGGCGTTCCGTGTGCCCACGCCGGACGTGTCGGTGGTGGACCTGACGGTCCGCCTGGAGAAGGCCGCGTCCATGGACGCCATCAAGGCCGCCGTGAAGGCTGCCGCGGAGGGCGAGCTGGCTGGCATCCTCGGCTACACGGAGGACCAGGTGGTGTCCAACGACTTCCTGCACGACAAGCACTCGAGCACGTTCGACGCGGACGCGTGCATTGCTCTGAACGACCACTTCGTGAAGCTTGTGGCGTGGTACGACAACGAGTGGGGCTACTCGAACCGTCTCGTGGACCTGGTGCTGCACATGAGCTCCATCGACAAGTAAGTCGAGTCTCGCTGAAGAGGCTGTGCCCAAGCGATGTTTATTGCCAAGTCTAATGGATTGGTGGATTCGTGAGCTTGTGACGGAGCAAGCCAGTGGGTGCATTGTATGAGAATTGTTGTGGGCAGCGTTTGCCCCACCTTGTTCGAAGACAGCAAGCTAGCACTTGTTGTCGGGACGAAAGTTTATAAAAAGTCTATGAGGCAAGTTCGAATTCTTTCTGTAGATTTTGTGGTGTTTGAAGCAGGAATAACTGGTTGGCATGACTACATATGCTTCTGTCTCGGCCTTCGTTGCTCTCTGTTGCATTGTCCTTCGTGTGCGAGTCAAAGTGGTGTCGAGGAGCGTGTCTCAATCCCAACATGCACTCTTCGCAGAATTCGTAGGCACGAATCGTGCATCTCAACCCTGTACAGACTGTACTCACGTCCTGTGTACAGTCGGACCTGTTGGCGCCAAGTTTTGTTGAGTATCGTTTGTGTGGCGGGAAATCTGGCCATCCGACCAATCAGCGCGCACTTCAACTCCCACGTCAACCGACTGATCTTCACTCTCGATTCCGCATCATGAAGCGCCAGTCGCGCTCGCCCGCGGCGTCTCCGCGTGTTTCCTCTCGCCGTCGTGCCGCGTCTCCCCACGCGAAGACGACGACGAGATCGTGCCCGAAACGGCGGCGCCAGAGGCCGCTCCAACGCCTCCAAGCGGACGCGGGAGGGCCGTCGTGTCCAGGGAGCGCGCGCTGTACTTCGCCACGGGCGCGCGCGAGGAGGAGGCCTGGCCTGGATATTTCGCCACTGCGCGCGCTGGACGACAACCGCCAGGCGGCGCAGGCGGCGCGCAAGCAGCGACAAGAGGCTGCCGACGACGAAGACGAAGAGGCGCTCAAGGTCGTGTGGACGCCCAAGCGCGCCGTTCGCTCGTCCGTTCTTAGGGCAGACAACGTGGTGCAGCGACTGCGCGATCTGGCGCTGCAGAGTCTGGCAGAGCACGTGGAGCAGCTGCCGACGCTCGAGTACATCGACGCCACGGCGCGTCATCAAGTGGCGCGGGCTGTGGTGAAGCTCCGGAGACTCAAGCCGGAAGTGCTGCCGCTGTTTATCTTCCCGGGAGTGACGGAGATCGACATCCCAGACTGCTCCAACATTGACGAGGAAACGCTGTTGCGCTCGCTGAAGGAGTGCGCAGCGCAGGGGCTGGACCTCACGGTGCTGAGACTGGGGCTGTGCGGACGCTGTGTGTCCGACAGCGTGATCCAGGAGCTGGAAGACTCGCTGAAGACTGTGGAACAACTGCAGGTGCAGGGCTGCTATCGAATATCAGATGCTGGATGCGAGGCGCTGGTGCGCCGCTGTGCGCCGTCGCTCGATTCGTTCGAGATCTCGTGCAATCAGCGCATTACGAAGAAGTCGATCGACTACTTCTGCGAGCTGCAGAACCTGCACTCGCTGACGCTGTCGGAGTGCCCGCAGCTCGATGATGCCGCCTTGGAGTCGCTGAAGAGCATGAAGAAGCTGCGCAAACTCCGGTTGAACCAGATGGAGCGGCTATCGGATGAGTTTATCTGCGCGCTGGCAAAAACCTTGCCAGAATTGGAAGAGTTCTCTGTGGCTCGCTGCTCGCAGCTGACTGACACTGCCGTGGTGGGCATTTTGGATGCTTGTCGTGACCTGAAAGCATTGGATGTGTCCGACTTGCACCGCATAACGGATGGCAGCTTTGAGCCCGTGAGAACTCATGGCCATGCACTCAACCGTGTGTCCATGCGCTGCTGTCTGGGCCTGACGGACGTCGCGCTTCAGCATCTGGCCTTTGGTGCAAACAAGTATCTTGAAACGCTGGAGATGTCCAGTGTCTCGGTAAGTTTGTGCTCGTCGTGTATATCCTTATCGTTCTGAATACTACATGTTTTCCGGGGTGGTGTGCAGGAGCCACGGACGCGTCGGTGATGGCTTTGAAGGAGTTTTGCGCGATGAGTCTTGCAACGCTCGATATTTCCTTTTGCCGCAACATCTCTGAGGATGCTTTGGGCATTTTGGCCGATGAATCGGAGAAGCTCACTTCGCTCGTGCTTTGGGGCTGTACCCAGGTATGTTCATGTATTTGGAATGCTTGAATGGTCGTGATTTTAATTTCATGTCGTGTGTTCTCTGCGTAGGTCACGGCTCGCTTTCTTACCTGTCACGCTCAGGATGAGCTTATCGTCACTGGTCATCCTTTGCTGACAGGACTTTCGATTCGGTACTGAAAGTTGCGGTAAGAATATATATACTTCTAATCCTTCCTCTCTAGAGCCGCAAGATGCAGTTGTGGAATTTAGTAGTTCATGGTTCTCTACGCAACGTTCTTCTGATGCGATTTTCCGTCTTTTCAGTAGCAACACACTGATGAAGATGGCACCAACAATAAGGCGCAGATGCGCACGAGCTACAACATTCGAGCTCAAGGACTGTTGGACTCTGGACTGCGTTTAGCATCTAAACCTGCAGCGCAGGCGCGATCAATGGGTGACGGGGAAGCTTCGAACCGGTTCGAGGAAAAATGTTTGTCCGTGTTCGAGCATGATCACGTGTGGGTTGGTATAATGGCAAATGGCGGAGCTAATCTGTTGTCACCATGGGGGTTGTTCTGCTTCCTCAAGCTCCTACGCATCGTGCGAGAGATGCAATGTATCGAATCACAGACGGAAGTGGCCGTGAATGAACATATCTTGCTCCACCTGGTGAACCTGCTAGGGCTCAAGCACATTGCATACCTTGTCCACTAGTTGGAGGCTCTCGGTATCTCGTTTGCGCACACCGTCTCGGGGAGCTTTTGGTCGACACGCAAGAGACTTTGTACGACGCGAAATGTGTGCAAAAGCTGCTCGGGGTCCTCCGGTTTATTTTCTCGACCAAACGGCCGCACTTTGAGGCATCTGTGCTCGAGTTACCAATCAGTTTCTTGTCCCACTTGGTGACGAGTTTGGTTCCCTGTTCGTGGAGGCGGATGGGATGTTGGTCGTCAAGGAGTGCGGCATGCTGAAAAGTAGCTGTTCCCCGCCGGTGATCGTCGACACCCTTTTGATCGTCAGTCAGTTGGCTGGCAGCCCCAGACGAACTACGAGTGGGTTTTGAAGGCATATCTTCTTTCCGAGTTCTACGAGCTCATGCGGCACCCAGAAGTCATGGTAAGAGCAAAAACGCTCTTTGTCGCCACTCAACGCTATTTTACCAGCACTTTATCGTACCGGTAAACCCAACAACACGTTCTCTCGGATGATCCGTGGATTATCCGACTCCATGGCGATTGATGACTGCACAGGTCGCTGCACAATATATCAGAGTTGCGAATGAGGTTTCCAAGTGCACCACCAGCGTTAGACCGAGTCTTCTCTTCGTCGTTGTGGAGATTCTGGACCAAATAAGGGATTGCAGGTCGAAGTGCATCGTACAAGTCCCTTTGTGGAAAGCTGCATTCCCGATAGCGAAACAGGCAAAACGCCGGACATAATTGTCTGGAATTGTTCGAGCTGGCCGTGACAGAGACCAGCACGTCTTCACGTCGAATTGTCTTCTTCTCACTGGGCAACTTGTGTGCCTACCCAGAGTGCTTCAACTTCCTGGCTGAAGCTGAGCCCGTTTGTCTAAGAGCTGGAGCATCTGTGGTTGCCGCCGATGAGACGGAACATCCGCAGAATCCTCGCAACCAGTCAGGACGGGTAACAAGAATTTGACAGAATTGCAGTTGGTTGCTTGCCGCAGGAGCACTTAAACTTGATTTTCGGACGGAGGTACATAGTACGGTTCTGCTACTACGTAGTGCTTGTTTACACAGTCATGCAAAAGCTTCGCCAACATTTGACCGAAACAGCGAGGGTTGAAAGAGAATCATCAACTGGCACGACAGAAATGATGAGACTCTGCTCGGCCCTTTCGCAGTCTCTGATGCTGCTGTTTCTATTTTGCAACATGCAAGTCTCAGATTCACTCCGTGTCATCGCGTGCCATGTCCCTGCTCAGAGATTTCTCGTGCTTTTCAAGCCGCACAAGGCAATTCGCACTGCAGTGGAAAATGATGGAGCTGCGCTATTCCCGTACCAACGGGAGAAAAGTTCCAGGAAGTGAGTGATGTCTGGCATCAATCTGACATCAAGTTCTGGAGTGATAGCTCACAAATTTTATGATTGCAGGGCAAAGGACGTCGTGTACTCCAGCAGCAATAGTGGAACGTGGACTGAAGAAGAGGTAATGCAAGCGAAGGCATCGAGCTTGCCTGGAACCTGAGTCTAAGTATTTATTTGTGTGTGTGCGCTATGAAGGATTCATTGCTTCGAGATGGAGTTTGCCAGTTCGGAGGCAAAAAGTGGAAAAAGGTCTCGGAGCGTATCGAAGGCCGGTCCTCGGGGGAGTGCAGCAAACGCTGGAACCAACTTCAAGGCATTGGTACTGCTGTGAAACGGTCGTGGAGTCGGGAGGAAGACATGCAGATGAAGAAGTTAGTGAAAGAGTACGGGGGCAGCAAGTGGGCCGTCATCGCTTCGCATCTGGAAGGACGCAACGGAAAGCAATGCCGCGAGAGGTTAGTGCTGTATCTATCGACCTGTAGTGACTCCTAACTTGCACGGTGTACTACAGGTGGCATAACCAGCTAAACCCCGCTATCAATAAAGGCCCTTGGACTGAACAAGAGAACGAGATCATCTTGAAAATGCAGGCTGATTTTGGCAACTGCTGGGCCAAGATAACAACATACCTGCCTGGTCGGACTGACAATGCAGTGAAGAACCACTGGCACTCTTCGCTGAAATCACTAGCAGGGGTGGCGACAACAAGAAAGAAGTCCAAGAAGAAATCTCGCTGCGCGAAGTCTCGTCGTCTGAAGGACGTCGAAGAGCCGAAGTCAGTTGCTGAATTGGATGTTTGTGTCGTTGAGGACACGATTCCAGCGTTAGTTGCTGAGCTTGACGTTTGTGTCGCTGAGGACACGATTTCAGCATCAGTTACTCCTCTTGCCGGCCAGCTAGCTGATTCTGCATCTGCTCCGCTGGTCAAGCACGCAGAGCGTGGGTCTTTCTCGCCGGATTCAGTGGCAAATGTGGACTGTCTGGACCTTATCGAGTACGGGAATTCTTACGAAGATAGTGTGCTTCGTGCTCAAGCCGTGCTCGACACCATTTTGGACCCGATGGAAATGGGAAGTTGCTGCTTCGATTCGCTGTGTATTCCAGATGCACCAGAGGGCGAGTCGGCGTACACGCACAGCGTAGCAGCCTGTTGCCCGGGTGATGATTTCGTGGCAAAGACTGAGCTGTCTGTTGACCCCACATCACCAGCGCAGCCACCTTTCGGCTTGGACGAGCTGCTGTACGACTCGCTGTATAGCGTTTGTAGTGATGATCTCGAATCGTCCGGGTTGGTGTTAAGCGCGCCTATCAGCGAGGTTGCCAGAGTGTACCAGCGCTCGATGGTGGCCACAAAATGGGGAACGTGCATCACGTATTCGTCTCCATCGGCGTCTTCAACATGTTCTACGTTTGTACCGACCGCGCCAAATCTCTCGCCGCTTGACCAGGCTGACGAGATGCTGTTCTCTGTCAAGAAGGAACCTTCCTTTGACAATGTGAAGCCCGAGTTCCCGTCTGTGGAATATCACTTCACGCAAACGGTGTCCAGCTGCGCTACATTTTCATCTCGGCTCAGCATGGACGTGTAAGGCGGCTGGGGACGAGTCATATCTCCATTTTGAGTGTAGGAGAGAGAACTACCTGTTGTGTGTCGTTGACTTGTGTGCTTGCAATTGATTGACCTCATTCATGCACGGCTTGTCTTCTTGTTTTGCATGGGTTTCTACCAGGTTGATGCAAGCAAGTCCTGCGTGGCGTCCGTTTCCCGATCGGATCTTGAAACGACGCATTGAGCAAGTTGCAAGCTACTTTGCGCAGCGTAATGACAGCATCAGGTGATGTCTCCAGCTCTAGCGGGAGTCCAGAAGTCCATACCAGCTCAGAGAAGGCTGTCGAGCCTACATCCTCAAATGATGACCATGCCTCCCAACGCAACGGAGATGAAGCTGAAGACGACGATGAGCTTGAGGATAACGACGATGACCAAGCGGAGAAGATCATCCTACGCCCTGAACCTCTGGCGCAACAACTCGCGAGCCCGATGGAAGTTGAAGCTGGCTTGCAGCTCATCGAACGCTGTCGCGAAGGGAACTTGAGCGCTGTCACACAACGAACTCGTGCAGGAGCTCCAGCCGGGTTTACCACCAAAACTGGCTGGACCCCAGTGGCTGCAGCGGCATACAGCGGATTCAACGATGTGCTCGTGTATCTCCTGGACATCGGTGCTGATAGCATGTACGAGACCTCGAGTCCGAGTCGAAAGTACCAATTGACGAATGGTCATGCCAGCACTGGCAGATTCACAAAGGAGACGAATGGCAATACCCCACTGCATTGGGCTTGCTACAAGGGTCACGCAGATACCGTGTCAATTTTGCTAGCTGCAGGATATAATCCTGAAGCTTCAGACACCACTGGCAATCGATGTATCCACTTGGCGTGCTCAGGAGGTCATCGAGAAGTGGTTGAACAACTTCTAGCTCGCTCCGCTGCAGTGGAGCCACGCAACAAGTACGGCAATCGGCCTCTAGACTTGGCCACAGATCCAGCTTGCCACCGCTTGCTGACGCGATACCAAACGCAAACCACTTGCGAGTGGTGTAAAGAGTCTTTCAGCCGTCTCCGTCGTCCCAGCCTCTGCCAGCATTGCCATAATGTCTTTTGTGACACAAAACCTTGCTCCTCGTCCTCCACACCGTCTCACACACCTGCTGAGTCGAATGGAGACCATGAGAACTCTGCTACGACAGCCATGCTCATACAGGCACGCAGTATCCGCTATTGCCAGGAATGCGCTACTGAAATGGGGAAAGCCGAACAGGAGTTGCGCAACGTGCTGGAAAGCAAACTGGAGCTCATCCGTCGGACCCTTGCAGTGCTGGATCCGAGCATCGGGACTAGTAACCGGCCTACGTCGAGCTTTATCAACCCGTTGAGTGACGATGGCGAAACCTTTGCAGCAGGTGACGGCGAGTCGACACTCCACGACGGCGAGACGGCATCAACTGAGACGATTGGAACGGCAGTGACTGAAGGCTCGACGTCCGACGTCAACCAGAACGGCGAAAACTCGACTCCTGTCTTGCAAAATGGCGTCGACACGTCCGGGACTTCACCATCTAGTGAGGTGTCGACTCCGCTCAACATCAACGATAGCTTCGATTGCGATCAACGATCGTCGAGATCAGCGCGGACTGCAAAGCGTCGACCACTGCCAAGCACTGAGACCATCCTGAATGCGCTCACTCTGACCCTAACAGACGCCGAAGCTCTACACGACGCTGGAAGCTGCACACCTCAAAGCTGCCGACGCGGAGCTAGTGCGTATTTCGCGACAGACATATCGGCAACTGGTAGCTCAAGTGGCTCTTCAAGAAGAAGTCAAAGCTCTGCTTGCGGTGCGTCCAATTGGTATCCGCTCGTTACTGGAACCGCTCAAGCGTGCGTTGCAACATGCGACTCGTGAACAAGTGCATCCAGTCATGCTGTCCGTAGCATTGCAAGTCATCCAAAGCGCCGAAGCAGAGTGCACACTCTTCGGGTGCCACGCACTCTGTGAAAAAATTGAGTGCGGTTCGCGTCGACACAGCAGAGACATCGCTCGTCTTGAAGCAAGTCTCGCCGAAGCACACGTCCGCGGCGTCAGTGAGAAGTTTCTAACTGCTGCCAGTGCACTCCGTGACCGCCTGAATGCCGAAGTTCGACTGGAAGCGTGTCTGCTGCCTTTCAAGTTTCCATCTCCAGTTGGAGGTCCTCCACAACCTCAGCCAGCTCCAGGAAGTGGCGGGTACGTCTTCAACGATGGCACTGCAGTTAACACTTTGCTGCAGGCTCTTGAATACCGCACACAGCTTATAACAACAGCAGTGGACGCAGGCACCGCGGTCGAAGGCGTCTCCTCTGTGCTGCTCGAAGATGCCAATTCTCTGCTCAAACAACTGAAGAAGGAGGTCCGCGACGAAACCAAAGCTGAAGATGAACGTCGTAAGGCCGCGGAGGAAGCTGCTCTCAAAGCTGCCAAGAAGGGCAAGAAGAAGAAAGCATAAGCACGTGAACCCGCAACACAAAAGGCTAATACAATGGCAACAACAACAATTGGATTGTCATTTGTCAGTCGGTTCTGCGTCGAAGCACAAAGTCTCTCCAAACTTAGACAATGGAGCCGGCGTTCGAGGCGATACGCGGCCACAGGTCGGCGCACTCCTTGCCCACGGGGCCCGTGATGGCCGAGCCCTTCATCTCTCCCTTGGGGTTGACGATCACGCCGGCGTTGTCCTCGAAGTAGAGGAAGACGCCGTCTTTGCGGCGCCAAGCCTTGCGCTGACGGATGACCACAGCGGGCATGACCTTCTTACGGAGGTCCGGCTTACCCTTCTTCACGGTGGCCAGCACCATGTCGCCCACACCGGCAGCAGGCAGACGGTTCAGACGACCCTTGATGCCGCACACCGCGATGATGTACAGGTTCTTGGCGCCCGAGTTGTCGGCGCAGTTCATGACGGCGCCCACGGGGAGACCCAGGGTCATACGGAACTTGTTGCCAGAGGCACCTCCACGTCCTGTTTCAGTGCTGCATTAGAGGGCTGTGTATAGAGCTGTATAGCGGCTGCAGGGGAGAAACGTACCACGCTTAGTTGCCATTGTTGCTGCTTCCTTTTGAGAATCTCGACTGAAGAGTAGGGAGCGTTTGGGCGACTGGGCCAGGCCCAGCGTGGCCAACCAAACGGAACCCAAAATAGAGGACAGGATCGTACTTACTATGGGTGGCTGCGATTCAAACCCGAACTTACCACGATTCAAACCCGAACTTACCACGACTCAAAACCGAAAATTATAATCGGGTGAAAAAGCTACGCAAATGCAAGATGGTGGACTACTGGAAGTCCAACGAGCGACACTACTGCAAGTTCTGCAATGCGTGGATGCAAGGAGACAAGCAGGTGCGTCGGCACTGCATGTGCTTAACCTACTGTGACTGTATCTAACGTCTTCGACTGCAGAGCGTCAAGCACCATGAGCAGGGCCGACGACACAAGGAGAAGCTGGAGGAGACGCTCAAGCTCAAGCGCCAGGCCAAGTCGGACGCCTCCAACTCGGAGAAGGAGCTACGCGACCAGCTGCAGCAGATTGAAGAGGCAGCTCAAGCCAAATATGCACAAGATATGGCCAGTCGCGGCCGAAGAGCTCCACCGCCGCCTCCGAAGCGACCAGGACAGCCTCCGCCACCTCCCAGACGACCAGGAGTTCAACCACCACGGACTGGGCAGAATGGGGCCAATGCAGCAACGCCCCCAGTGAGAACTCCAGTATTTTCAGGTGGTGGACAGTATCGTCCCCTTTCGAGCAGGAAGAGGAACCACAGGAGGAAGAAGAGGACGATAATGGTGTCTACGCTGTACAAGGGGTTGTCTATCTAGAAGGCAAGAAGCACGAGACGCAACTGGAAACTGGCAGTGCGTGCCAGATTTGGGTCGAGGACGCGGAGCAGTGGATTGATGCTCTGGTGGACCGTGCGACGGTGTACACGGTGCCGAATACTGAGCTGAGCTTTCGACGCTTCACGGTTGTGTACATGCTGCCACCGTCGGAAGAAGCGGTGAAGGAGGGAGAGAAACCAAAACCGGTGACTGAAGTTGAGGTGCTGGCGGATCGCTTGCGGATCCCGTTGCCGGCGACTGTGACGCTGGAAGCTGCTGAGAAGTTGGTGGATCAGTGGCGCAACGGCGGAGATGCAGGAGAAACACAGACACAGCCATCTGTGGCGATTGACGAGACCACTGGCATGGGCGAGTGGAGTACAGTGGAAGTCCGGCAGATAGATGAAAGCCCAGAAGCTGTGGCGGAGCGCGCGGCGGAGGCGGAAGCAGAGGCGGCACGTGTTGCGGAGGAGCAAAAACGTCTTGATGCTCTGGAAGATTTTTCTTCGCAAGGAGATAACGCCCTGGGTGCGTTCAACCCGTGGGGAGGCAGCTATAAAGGCGTGAACCTTGACGATGCTGTTGAAGCCACTGCTGATGGGCCTTCGTCCACTGCGGCCCCACCTTGTCGCGAAGAAGAGATCAACATCATTACGAATGGAAATGTCAGCTTCAAGAAGCGCGGCCAGAAGAAGCAGAAGCGCAGGAGAATACACACGGACGACGAGTAAGCTGATAACGCAAGCTGCAACGTGGCGAAACTCTGTCCACGCAGCTCCTCCTTGTTTGTTTGTGGCTTGTATTTTGTAAAAGAGTGTCTTCCTGCTTCGCTTAAAACGTAACGAGACAGCCGCCGTGCATGATCATTTCATGCATTCAGAGGCACGACGCGACCACTTCCTCTAGCAGGAATCCAGCACACAGCGAGGGAGACAGACGCACGAGACGACCGAAACACTCTACAGGTGGCCGCCCGCGGCCTTGATCTTCTCGGCGTCCAGGTAGGCCGTGCCGTAGGGCAGGAACTCGTCGCTGTGGGTGCTGGCGATGCTCTTGTACTCGCTGGCCTGCTTGGTGATGTCGGTCACCTCGTCGTCCGAGAGGTCGCGCACGTACTTGGCAGGGTTGCCGGCCCAGAGCTGGCCCGACGGGATGCGGCGTCCAGGAGGCACGACGCTGCCTGCCGCGATGATGGTGTTGGACTCGACCAGGGCGCCGTCCAGGATGATGGAGCCCATGCCGATGAGCGCGTTGTGCTCGATCGTGCACGAGTAGAGCGTGCAGCCGTGGCCGATGGTGACGTCGTTGCCGATGTTGGCGCCCGGGGCCAAGCCGGGGCTCGTGGAGCTGGCCGTGTGGATCACCGTGCGGTCCTGCACGTTGGTGCGGTTGCCGATGCGCACCTGGTTGAGGTCGCCGCGGATCACCACGTTGTAGAAGACGGACGCGTCGTTGCAGATCTCCACGTCGCCCACGACGGTGGCGTTGGGCGCCACCCACACGTCGTGCGCGATCTTGGGCCGCTTGTCGTACAGCGCCATGACCTGACGGTGGCGAGAGACTGAAAAAGCACAAACGTACAAGTTAGTTATTGCGAGCTCTTGTTTAGACACGGAGAGCCGACGTACACTTCTCCTTGAACGCGTTGTCGTTCAGCACACGCAGGCCGAGACGGTCCAGCGCCTGGCCGGTCTCGCGGACGCAGCGGCCCAGCTCAAAGGTCACCTTGCGCATCATGATCGCTGCTATTACGGAGGAGGAATGAGGCGAAAAACGAGCGGTGGGGAAGACCGCCAAAATGCTATCCGGAAGTGTTTACAAATATCGAGTTTAAATTATCCGGAGAGCCACACTAGATAAACATAGATTAGTGGATGAAACACCACGGGATCCGCATGAAGCGACGCCGCATGCAGCATGTAGCGGTTCTTGTTGGTTAGTGGTGGCTGTGGTTGTAGATGTAGTAAGCAAGTCCAGTTGATGCATAGTTTTCTCTCTCTCGTGATTCTTTGTCTCCCTCTCTCCACTCTGTCTTCTCAATCCTCCATGCTGATGCCGTTAGTGTGGGTAGTCGTTGTGGTCGCAGTGGACCGCCTCTGCTGCTACTCGTGTAGCTCGTCTCTGATTTACAAAATCGTGCACTGGGATTCGTCGCTCTCCTCCAGCAGACCCGAATCGCGCTCGATCTCCTTGATAAGATAAGTAAACACCTCATCTGTACACACAAACATTGCCCCATGAATTCCATTGGCAGCACCCTGCCACAAGTAAGTATCAACAGAATCTGCAGCAACGTACTGATATTTTCGTTGTCCTTTGCCGAGCACTCGACGAAGGGACATTCCCAACTGCTCGCCAGTGCCTGCCCTTCTTCTACGGTCACCTCTCTGCATTAACCACACAGTAATGTCAGCACTAGATCCCCCTCGTCGCCCATCCTCGACTTGCCTGGCCTTCTCTAGATCCGACATACTGCCCACCAGCACGCGAGGCGGCTTGGAGCCCAGCATGTTGACCAGCTTCTCGTTGATGAGCTTGAGCTTCTCGAACGACGTGCGCAAGCCGATCGAGTACACGAGCACGTAGCCGTGCACGCCCACGGACGCCGCCTGCGAGAAGTTGGCGTACTCGTCCTGTACACAACCACAACGTCAACCTCCAGAGGTCCCAGCAGCCTCGGGGAGTCCGTACCATGCCTGCCGTGTCCACAATGTCCGTGACGAAGTGCGCGTTGCGCACCCGAATGGTCTTGTGGAAGGTATTCTCGATGGTGGGGTCGTAGTTCTCCACGAAACGGTTCTCCACGAAGCACGTGGTGAGCGACGACTTGCCCACGCCCGGGAAGCCCAGCACCGTGAGCTTACGCTGCACCTCCACCGGCATCTTCTTCTACGACTTCTTCTGTTCTGGTTCTGCCTGCCGCCGACGCGAACGCAGCAAACGACGTCCCAGACTATGAACCGCGCCGGCGGATTTGATACCGTTTTTAGTCAATTTGCGACGAATAGTCGCCAAGTTGAGACTATTCGCCGCAAAATTGGACTAAAAAGGTCTCGCAGATGATTTTTACGGCACTGCAACCACCTGCTCCTGTCGCAACGTGCATGGCATTTGCATCAAGGATACATGTCATGACCGTATTCATACTTGCCACAACCATGAACTCTCCAGTGACAGCAACAGCTACATGTAGCTCCATCACCACGGAACACCATATTGCAGGTGTCCATATTGGGTCCACGTCATCTAACCCGTCACTCTATCGAGGGATCTTAATACCCATACGAACTTCAAGGTTATCAGAGTGATGGTCAGTGAAGCCTCGGTCGCTCCCTCAAAGGCGAAACCGCATCCAAAACATTCCGCATCCAGAGACGACCATGGACGCGGGTCGCGGCTTCTTCTCCGCGGCCAACGGGCCCCCGCCCGGAGCTGCGCGTGCCAGACCCGTGAGCGCCGGTACGCGCCTGCGTCAGAAGCCGAGCGCGGCCGGTGCCGACGACTTCTTCGCGTCGCTGGGCGTCGACCCACAGGCCCGCGATCGCACGGGCAGCAGCGCCAGCACCAGCAGCAACCGAAGCTTCAGCAGCATGACAGGAAGGCCAGCGTCCGCCTCAGGGTCCACGACGTCTTCGTCAGCTGGTGGCTGGAGACCGCCGCCCATTGGAGGCCTCAGCAGCCAGAGAGCGGCCCCACCGCCCATGCCAGTGACTGGGGCTCTACGCGTCCCGATAGGCAGCAGCTCATTGATGACGAGCTCTGTGTCGACGAGTGTGGGCGGAGCTGCGTCTATTGCTCCTCCTGCTGCTGTTGTTGCTGCTCCGGTGGCTTCTATTGAGAGGACGAGTGCATCTTCTACTGCGACGAGTGTGGCTGCTGCTGCTGTGACTCGATCTAAGCCGACGCAGCTGTTCTCGATGGAGGACGCTGAAGATCTGTACAGTGACGACGGCTGGGACTGCGACTCGCCCTCGACGGTGTTGTCGAATCCAGCGGATGAGGTGGAAAGCGCGGCGCCTGCAGCCCAGAGCGACGAGTTTGCGTGGGGAGGTGATGACGATGCATTTGCATCGCCTGTTGCGAAGCCGGCGGTGCCGCAAGTGCAGCCACCGTTAGTGCAAACGCCGTTTGAAGCGCCGACCACGGAGCACTCGTTTACGACCGAAACTTCTGCGTTTGAGACCCAAGTGGAGACTACATTTCCGCATTCTACGACCGAAACTTCTGCGTTTGAGACCCAGGTGGAGACTGCTGTGCCATCAAGCGCTTTCTCTGTCAATTCGACGAATACTGTGATTGAAACGAAGAGCTTCACCGCGAATCAGACATCACAGGAGACGTATTCGTCGTTTGAGCACGCTACGACGGAGTTGACGTCTGCAGCTCCTCCGCCACCTTCAACTATGCCGCCGATATCGTTCCCCACAGAGTCGACACGGAGTGCGTTTGAAACTGAGAGCTTTCCTGGTCAAGCGCCGTCTCAGGAAGCTCCTTCGATTGTTTCTAATAATTCGCATCAGCAGGACGAACAATGGAATGATGACTGGGACCAGCAAAGCAAAACCGAGGTTGCTACTACGACGGCGACTGAGTCGACAATCATTACTACGGCGGGTGTGACTACAAGTACTACAACTACAACCACTCGGGTGAATACGTTTGTGACCCCTCCTGTGGAGCTTACTAGCCCTGGTGCTGCTGCAGGTGAGTTCTGGGGTGACGGTGACGAAGATGAGCTTTTCGATCATGATGATCATGCAGATGAGGAATGGGATGAGTCAATCAGGGAGCAGACAACATCGCTGAGTGACAAGACCCAGTCGGTTCCTTCTTCTCTCGCTTTTGCCGGACAGGATTCGCTATCTTCTCCACCGCCAGTGCATGATGCTCATGCTAATGAAATTCCAAATAATGAAGAGGAGTCGTTGCCGGTACCAGAAGAAGGAGAAGCAGTAAGTGCATGTAGCCGTTGTAGACCGGTGCATCCGGAAGAAGTTGAATCCACCAACAAGGGGAGACGAAAGATCAATCGATGGAAGCAGCTACGGAACTGGAGTCAAGTACGATATCCCCTCCTCAATTGATGCAAGAAGGAGGAATGGGGCTGTACTCGACGGAAGCTAAGCAAGAGACAAAGCATGCAACTTCTCTAGACGCGAAGAGCTCGCCGTTTTCGAGCGCAATGGCTGAGACTTCAGCAGCACCAGACAACGACCCCAACGTATTTCCTGAGGCACCAGCTAGCGTACGTTTTCTTCACACGCCGACTGGCACTGGCGGGCCATTTGGACGAGTACCATCTCCGCAAGGTACTGACGGTCCAAGCTTTCAAGAGGAGCTCTTGAGCACTGCAGCACATGATGCTCCGCATGCGACTCAGAGTTCGTTGGCATATGAAGGCGCCGAGAAACATGAGCAATCCCAGGCTTCAGAATCATACATGGAATCTAGTGTTCGATGGGATTCAGGCTCTATGCATCGTAGCAGCCACGATCACTTGAATTCTGAGGAACAGGTAAGGCAACATGACGAGGTAACGCACCACAACACCCGTCATGGCCAGAGCGACGAAGAAGAGCGGGACTCCGTTGTATCGTTCTCCGGTGAAAACTCGTTTTCCCGTCGGCAGGTCGACCTTCTTCTTTGTATGGCGGATCGCAGTCTTCTTTTGCGAGCCATCGAATGTACCAGTCGTCTGTAGCCAGCACTGATCACGACGGCAGTTCAATAGCCTCTTTTGGCGTGTCTTCCGCTGGTGCTACGTTTGGTGGCTCGGAACGTGTTAGCGAGGGGGTGCTTTTTCAGACGGCACTGTATCAGAAACACCCAGCATGGTGGATTCGTCCAATGCCAGCACGGCCTTTGGTACCGATTTCCCGTCCGTAAGTGAGGGGCAGTTCTCGGCGCCTGGAACGACGATTGGTGGGTCGGACAATGGAAGTGCCGGTGATTTTTCCGATGGCAACGTATCCGAGACGACAAGTATGTGCGGGTCTGTAAACACAAACCCTCGATTTGTGTCGGAATTCAGCTCTTCGACTGGTCACTACGTGACGGAGACAGTCGAACGTCGGGATATTCAAGAACCGTTCGCATCTTCGCCGCCTGAGTCCGATTCAGCGGCGGCGTTTGGCGAGTCTCCACCGGTTGCTGCAGCGACGATGTTTGGAGGCGCTGATTCCTCTGTTGACGCTAATATATTTGGAAGCTCATCCAGTTCGTTCCCGCCTTCGCAGCAGACGACCAGCGTATCATTTTCAGATGCACCGACCGAGTCTACTGTTACGCACCAATCGGACTGTGTAGTCCAGGAAGAGGGTGTTCAGAGCGCTGCTTCGCTTTTTGGCGCTACTGCTGGTGCTGATGTGCCTAACCCATTCAGTTCGTTTGGGGCATCACCCGCTGCACCCGTAACTGAAGCGAAGCCTATTGATGAACACGAGCTGCCAACTTCAGATGCTGGGGATCTTTTTGGCTCAGGCCCTCCTTCAAGCGGTTTCGACAACTCGTTTGGTCAGCCAACGCAGCAGTACTCATATGGATCTAGTTACCAGACGCATGACCAGGTACGGCCTTTTATCCTTTTGTGTTTGTTACACAGGACGATCCTCTTTGCGCGCTTATCTAAATTGCTCTTGTTCTGCGCATTTGCAATGTCAGGACTACAACCAAGGTGGGCAGGAGAGTACTCTCGCAGTCTCGAATCTTCATTTGGCTCTGCGCCGAGCCAATTCGCTTCATCGAGTCCGTTTGATCGACCCGCAACAGCTGCTTCGACTCCTGGCCCTTTTGAACCTCAAACCTCCAGCAACTACAACAGTGCAGACCCATTTGCTTCACGAAGTACCACTCAACACGGATATGGAAACTCGGCCCCATCGGCTGACCGTGTATTTAGTGGCAGTGGCGGAGCTGCTGGTGTGGGATACAACGGCAACTTTAGTGCCAATCGCGGTTCCTCCCAATTTGGTGATAATGCTTCTGTGAATGCTGCATTAGATAGTTTTTCGCGGACAGAGACACCAACGGCGGCGGGCCACTTCGGACAGCAAGGCAATTCTCAAGCAGACAACGCTCCATACGGAGGAGAGCAGAACCGCAACCAGTACCCTCACGGTTCCACATCCGCGTATGCGGGCCAAGGTTCAACAAGTGTTTCAAGGGCATCAGATCACTTCAGGCATCAGTCAACAATGAGTGTAGACGCCCACACTCAAGGATCAACCCCCACCTTCAGTGGGCATTCCTACGATCAGAGTAGTGGTATTGCTGCAGCAGCGGCAAGCACGCCGAGTGGTGTTGCTTCTGGGGGATTTGGCCATTTCAGTCGTCAGTCTTCTGCGAGTAGCTTTGCTAGCGGCTACGGTGGGCAAACTCACTACGGCAGTCAACAAGCTGCTGGTCAACGATCGGTTCCTGGAACCCCAGATAACTTCAGCCGACAACATTCTGCGGGGCAAACTTTTGCAAGCCCAGCTCAGCCATCGCATGTTGGCCAGAGTGAAAGTCGCTACAGCAGTCAGCAATTTGACCAAAGGCCAACCCCTGGAACCCCAGACGACTACACCCACCACTCCGCGTCGGAAATGCTAGGCACGGGCCCAGTTCAGCCATCATGGCAACAGACTTCTCATCAGCAGAATGACCAAAATGCTTTACGTACTTCAGGTGGAGGATTTGGCGACCACATACGGTCATCGTCGAGCGTGGCAGCCGATGCGTTCTTTGGTCATTCGGCCACGGAGGCGGGGCATCATCATCTGTAGCATCGGATTTTGGTGGAGAACGTACGGCAACGCAATCGTCAGGATCCGTTTATCAGCAGGCTCCATCGCAAGCTCATGCCCAACCATCATTTTCACGGGTGGGAGCAACGCGTCGTCGTATTCAGATCAGCATAGTGCTCATTTTTCGGCAAGTGCGACCCCGATGCGATCTTCGACGCAGTCTCACAACGTGAACACTTCGTATGGTTCTATCGAGGGTACCGGTTTTTCGCGTCATGCGTCTAGCTCCTCAATGAGCAGATATGGAAACGATTCATCATCTCAGTCTCAGGGAACACAGCAGCACGTTGAGTCAATCCCTGCGGTTGATGCGAGTGAGTATTTCGGCCAGACAGAAGCTTCAATTACGAACGATACAACTTCGTCGTTCTTGGGTGGAACAACCTCTGAGGATTCAGCAGAACTGCAAACTTCGCAGCAGGAGGAAAAGCGTGAAGAACAGCAACAATATTCACAAAGGGAATCGAGTCACTACGGATCTAGTGGTGAGTACTTCGGAGCACCACCAGCACATGGAGTACAAACAATCGAGCAAACTGCAGTTGAACCAGCAAGCTGTGCGAGTCAGCTGCATGCTGTACCAAGTGAAAAACTTCAGCAGCACGGTTCTAGCAGTTACAGTGAAGGGCCACCAGTACCGACCGGTGCTAACGCTAACGCTACAGACACTACTATCGATCCTCATGCGGTGCCGTCATTTTTTGCGGGCGAGAATGACTCGAATCGCCCTCAGGCGTTTGATGGATTTGCTGGCTCGGGCTCTGGCGGTCAGAATTCATCCGACTTTTTCGGGAGCGCAAATGCAAGCATCTCAAACAGGTGCTGCAGTGGCATCTCAATTTGAGCCTAGCGGATATGGACAAGAGACGCAAGAACTGCAGCAGCACCAAGTGCACGAGTCTGCAGCGGCCTCGCTGCAGTTTGCAGAGACGCACTCCTCCTACCAACACTCGAGCAGGGCCTCCTACGGCGAGAGTGGAGCACATGCAGTTGGAACAAATTCAGGTAGCTATTTTGACTCGAGTGCTTCTGGAGCTGGTACTGCAACTTCTGCTACTAGTAGTTATTCTCAACAGCTGCCGCAGCAGCAGCAGCAACAACAACAACATCACCTGTACCAGCAACGGCAACCCCAGCAGCATAATGCAAAGGGTATGACTATCACGGTGGTGTGGCAACATCTCATCTGCCGGGAACAGGATACAATGTTGCTATTCAGCACGGCCACGGAACTGTTACTGGATATGGGCACAATTTGGTAAGCGCGCAGCAGACCACCCACCCAGCCGCGGTCCCTTCTGTAAATACGAGCAACAAGTACAAGGACCCCTGCGTGGCGCCTCCGTCATGCTTGGCATCGTTTGGCTTTGGTGGTAATGTGGTGACCATGTTTCCCAAGAGGAAAGTTCGTTTGAATATTGCAGGAAGCGGTTACCGCAACAGTCCTCGAGGTGCCCCAGCGTACGTATTCCTCACAGACCGAGAGTTGCAATACTTCCTGGTGGTGATTTGTTCTGACACATTGATTTTTCATGACCTTTATCCAGACCATCTGAGTTTGAAAACAATGGCAATGGCGAGCTCCGCAAGGGACCGGTGAATGTGTATCGCATGGACCAATTGCATCCAAAGGACAAGGAATTTGAGCAAATGGACATTTTCCCTGGTCCGCTGACGGAAGACGTTTCTGATGAGGCGATTTTAGAATATCTTGATGAGCGACTGAAAAGAAGCGAAGCGCCTATGACTGCTGACGAAGTTGAGGACGAAAATGAGCGACTGCTATTGGGTGTTCTGCGAGTCTTGGTTAAATGCAACGGGAAATTGCGTTCGGAGCCTGGAGCACTAAACCCAAGCGATCCTAATTCCCTGAGGCTCAATTAATTGCACTGCTCAGCGAGAGCAGCAAGCGGCGTAGTGGTAACCAGTCCCCGACTTTCCCTGCTCCTCGGATGATCCAATCAACAACGGTAAGTCCGTTGCGTAAGTCCGCTGCTTTGAATAATGCAGCCTTTAATTCTGACGCGTATGTTGTTTATGTTAGCACCCTGATCTTATGCTGAAACATGCAAACGGCCTGCGCGAGCTACTTTTGGTTGGCGATCGCAAGGGTGCAGTTTCTACTGCTATGTCAGCACATATGTGGCCCGAGGCTATGCTGATCGCATCGTTTACGGACAAGGAAGAGTACAGGGTAAGCCTCTTGTCTGCTCAAATGTGCTAGGACTTGTTTGATTCTAACTCGCCCATCAATTGTTCTGTCTAACTTCAGCGAGTCTTACGCACGTATTTGGACGAGCACTACGCTACGGGTGATCCATGCCGAGCATTATTCATGTCATTCGCCGACCAGCAGGAAAAGAGTGTGCAGGAGCCGAAACGACTACTGCAGACGAATGCGCAACATTCAGCAGATTCTCTGATCCTGTCGAGTTGGGCCTCCCACGCCCAAGTCCTTCTTGCCAATCGAACTGCGGATACCAGCAAGATCTTGACGGAGCTGGGCGATCGGTTATGGAACGAACTCGACGCAGTGGCAGCAGCACACATCTGCTATTTGCTTGCAGGCGCTCAAGTGGAAGCCCCCATGCCGAGCTCAAAAATGGCGCTTTTGGGAGGGGACCATCGCACACCCAAGGAAGCGCGATTCTACGCGTCGCCTGCTGCCGTGCAGCGCACAGAAGTGTACGAGTGGGCTCAGAAGCATTCCAAGGAGCGGCAGCCAATCTCATGATTCCTTTCCAGGGCTACAAGCTTATTTACGCCATGCTCCTGGCTGACCACGGCAAACTTGAGACGGCGTTCAAGTACGTTACGTCCATGCTCACAGTGATTAAGGCGGTGACGGCAACGATGAAACCCGGCGCATCGATGTATCTGGAGGGAATGAAAAACCAGCTCACAGTACTGGATGACCGGCTGCGTCAGCATCTTGGCCAAGACCGAGTAGCCTCTGTAGCCGCATCAACAAGCCGTGCAGGAGGTCGTAAGCAGAACGGCAAGTGGGGTCTCGGCAGTGCGCTGAGTATGATGGGTAAAATTGTGAACCGCGTGGTGGAAGGTAACGACTCAGGTAGCACCGCACCCGCCGCTTCGAGAGCGTCGACACCGGGGGATTGTACGCAAGCGAGGCTACCCCGCCAGTAGCAAGCTATCCAAGCACCCCAACCTTGACTGTACCGACGTCGTCACCTTCTCCGTCGCCCCCGCAGCAGCACGTTCATCAGACTCCACCGCCCAGTTCGCATGGGCCTTCTCCCGTGCCTTCCGGCTCATACGGCCACGCGACTCCACCTATGTCACAGGGAAGTGCTCCGGGCTCGTCGAATGGATACAATAGGACCCCCGTCGCTCAACCAGCGGTACCCTACCCGAGGCCTGTTGCTAATGGCATTCATCAGTCAGGACCCTTTTCAGGCAACGGGCGACTTGGTCCTCAGCAACACCAGCAGCCCTCTGGCCCATTTTCCGGAAATGGTAAGCCTGTTCCTTCTGGGCCCTACTCGAACAGTGGCCCGGCATCTCAGGGTCGTGGCGCGATTCCACTGATGCGTTCGCAGCACTCGATGGAGCCACCGGGAAGCAACCACAGTACTCACAGCAACAGCAGCTTCAACGGTATGCCGCCAGCTCCGATGAACAATACCCCACAGTACCCCCGCAGCAGCATGAGCAGCCTCCTTCGTCGCAGACTTCGCAGCATTCGCAGTACTCCCAGCATTCGCAGGACACGCCAGTATCACGGCCCATGCCGCCAGCGTTCCAGAGACCAGCCCCACTGGGTGGCTCGGGCGACGCAGGCAGCACTAGCTCGTCAAGCCAACCAAAGACGCTAGCCGCTGAACTGGCTGCTGAAGTAGCTGGCTCGCTTCCACCTATGAACATGGACGCCACCACGATGAGTGGCCCTTTGAGTGACAAGGGCAAGGCCAGTCCCAAGTTCAAAAGTGCCAAGAAGCCTGCGCGCTCCAAGACGCCACCGCCGAGTGGTTCAAAGGGCTCGGGATGGTTGTCAGGCCTGTCATCCTTCATTGCGACTAAGATGAACCCTGAAGCCAAAGTGGCCAAGCTCGGTGAGCAGATGGAGGCATACTACGACGAGCAAGCAAAGCGTTGGGTCTTCCCTGGTGAGATGGCTGCAGAGGAGCATTCGATGCCCAGCGCACCGCCGATGCCTGGCAGTGCGCCTGGATCCAGTGCTACTGGTGCGCCTCCCGTGGGCGCGAACTCGGCTCCTGGTTCAATGGCAGGTGGCCCCGCGCCTAGTAATGATCCGCTGGCTGCGCTCATGGCCCCGCCTCCATCTCATATGCTGATGAAAAAGACCCGCTGGCTGCCATGATGGCGCCTCCTTCGCGTCCAGGTGTGTACAGCTCGCAGCGTGGCGGCTCGACAGCGCAGCGCAAGCCCCCACGCCCGCAGTTCGCAGTGTTCAAGCCCACCGCAGCGCCGGCGCCAGCTCCGGATGAGTAAAGGAATGACACTGCGAAGCGTGACGTTGAGAGTAGTGTGAGGTAGAGGGTGACGATTCTTAAGCCGTGAGTTCGACCGATCCAATAGGTTTTAAAGGCACAGCATTTCAAAGGCACGGCGATGCTGGTGGTTAAGAGGCGCGGATGATTCAGTGAGTGGGTTTTTCAATCGAACAATGTAGACATCAGCGAGCGGGTGGACACACACGTGTACTTCGAAGTAAATACTACAGTAATAAGGTGTCCGATGCAAATGCATTATGAAGATTCGACGAACACAGTAATGGAGTTAACTTGTAATCCGTCGGACGGATGGACATGGAGAAGTAGCCAAGTCTCAGACGACTATCAGCAGACCAAGGACTACATGTATCTCAAGTGGAAAGCTTGAGAAACCAGAGAGGGAATTGTGTTCATAGCTAACCCCCATAATGCGAAATTTCCATGGACAGCACCAACAGCAAAAAAGCACTCAATTTTGAGTTAAATTGTACGAAAACAACGTTCCAAGGATATAAAATGCAACCTGCAACACGACCTACAGCCAGGGATGTTAGGCTTTCGTTTAATCAAGTTTCTTTATCTTCTTATAATGCAAAAGTAGATCGGCCAGAATCGGCGGACGTCTTCTTTTATTCTTATAACCATAGTCACTATTTTATGACTTGTCCTATTTTGCTAAAAATCACATTTTTTTCTAAGAGTTCACCCTTTAGAACCCTGGTGTGGAGCGATCTTCGCTGTACTTGGTCAGAAGGGATCCGTTTTCAAAGCCAAGACGTGTATTTTTTAACTAGATACTGGCAATTGGATGGAGCTGACAGAGTACTGGCAGATCCTGTTGAAAGTGTTGTTTTCGATGTAGATGTGAGCGCTGGATGAAGAAAGATGAACTGAGTGTATTTGCACCGCGCCCGCGGGCGCGGTCCGTTACCTATGTCTCCCTATGGTGCATTACCGATATCCGTTATGAAACTCCTGCGGCTCGGCCCGAACCGCCACTTCGACCCGAACCGCCACTTCGACCCGAACCGCCGCTTCGGCCGGCAGCACCGCTCGCTGTAACGTGCCACGGACCACCATCCCCACTGAGCTCCAACACTCCTTCTCGGGAAGTCAATCCTGCAGCATGACTAGCCCGCGCAGCTCCTCAAGCCGCGGCGCAGGAAGTGCCTTGGTCAGGATGTCGGCCCGCATATCCTTGGACTCGCAGTAAGTCACATCGAGCATGCTAGGTCCTTCACGAACTTGTACCTTATGTCTATGTGTTTCGCTCGGCCCGACGTGTCCTCGCCCTTGATCTGTTTTATCGCAGCCTGGTTGTCAACCTTGAGGTCGTACATGGCCTTGATCTTGACGCCGATTTCCTTGAGCAGCTCAGCAATCCCGAGCATCTCTGCAGTCACCTGGGACGCCGCGACGAACTCGGCCTCCATCGTGGAGTGCGAGATGTGGGCCTGTTTCTTGCAGACCCAACCCACCACCATGCCGCCTACGAGTAGCACGCCGCCGCTCACGGACTTACGGTCGACGCGATCGCCAGCGTAGTCAGCGTCGCTGTACGCCTCGAGCACGACCTCACCGGCGACCACGCCGTCCGACGCCGCCTGCATCACGAAGTCAAAGTCGAGCGTGCCCTTCAGGTAGCGCGCGATTTTCTTGGCGAGCCGCCAGTCGCCTTGGCGGGGAGCGTGGGAGCGCCGAGTAGCCCGGTGTACGGCAAACGCAATGTTCGGCCTGGTACAGCGGGCGACCCAAAGCAAGCTGCCAACTAACGACTGGAAGGCCTGCATGGGCGGCTGATGTGGGTTCCCAGCACCCCCGCTCGGCAACAGCTCGCCCTCCGCTTCATCTTCTTGCTCACCGCCAATTGGTACACGTACTGGAGCGGCCGAGCTCAGACCGAACTTCTCCAGCAGATCCACGATCACCAGGCGCTGTTCCAGCCGCCAGTTGGAGTCCATGTCGTACGTGAACCCAATGCCGAGGAACTTGGACACCACGCCGAGGTTTTTAAGTTTGAGTACGGTCATCTCGCTGAAGAACTCGTCCACGCGGTTCTCGCTCGTGCCGGTCACCAGCAGGTCATCTACGTAGACACCGACCAGTGTCGCACCGTCCCCGTCGCGTTTGTAGTATAGGCAGCTATCTGAGTAGCACTGTGTGTAACCCAGCTTGGTGAGCACGCGGTGCAGAAGTCGGTTCCAGAGCCGGCCGGCCTGCTTGAGGCCGTACAAGCTCTTCTTGAGCCGCAACACGAGCTCGCGCTTGTCCTGGACGCTTATCTCCGAGAGCTTCGCCTTGAAGATCTCCATCCCGTGCGGGATGTGAAGGTAGACTTCGATGTCCTCCTCCTTGTCAGCCTTCACATATGCGTTCGGAACGTCGCCGTGTCGCGCCGGCACGCCCCAGATGTGGGACATCGCAAAGATCACTTTGCCTGTAGTGATGTCCAACACGGCCGAGAACGTGTCGGTGTAGTCCACCCCGTAGGTCTGCTCGTTGCCGCACGCAACGAGCCGACCCATGTAGCGCTCGATCGAGCCGTCCGCGTCTTGTACACCCACTTGGAGTGCAACACCTTGGCGTGGTCGGGCTTCTTTACCAGCTCCCATGTATGGTTGTTCTCAAGGGCGTCGATCTCTTCCTCCATGGCGACCTTCCACTTGTCCGCACGATCGTCGCGCATTGCCTCGCGATAGTTGCGCGGGCCCGGTGCCGACACGGCGCACACCACACCCACCGGCATGTGCTTGGCGCCCATGTTCCTGGTTTCCATACGCCTGCCGCTTGACTCGACCTCAGCGGGCTCAGCCGCTCCTTCTGACCCTTGACAATCTCCGCCTGCGCCTACCACAGACTTAGCAGCCTTGCCTTTGGACTTCTTCTTCTTGGCCGCGCGCCGCGCGACCGGTGTCCTTCTGTTTCGGGGCTGACTCGCGGTCCTTGACCACCTTCCAGAGTTTGGGGTCCTTGCGCTTGATCTGCGCCTGCAGCTGCACATTCTGCTCCACGTTGAGCGTCTCGATGTTCTAGATATGTTGCGCCGTGACCACCACCATGTCCTTCGGGATATACACGTTGAATCCCCTGGTCTCGTCGTTCTGCCGACGATCATGCCCACCTCGGCGCGCGGTGCCCACGCCTTCTTGCCGGGATCGCGGAACATCGTGCACGGACTGCCGAAGGTCACGATGCCCGTCAGGTACGACGACTTGCCCGTCAGCATCTCCAGTGGCGACTGGCGCTTCGGATTGCCGTTCGACGGGCTCCGGTTGAGCACGTACGCCGCGTACTCGACGGCGTGGCCCCAGAACTTAAGCGGCAAGACGCTAGCAACCAGCATGCAGCGCGCCATGTTCAACACCGTACGGTGCATCCGCTCCGCCTTGCCATTCGATGCCCGGTTGTTGGCCTCGCTCACTTGCCGGCGGACACCCGTCATGCAGAAGTCCTCGACATTCTTGTACTCGCCGCCTCCGTCCGTGCGCAGCACCTGGACGCGGCAGTGGTACTGCTTCTCGAAGAAGACGAGGAATTGCTCGAACTTCTTGGTAGCCTCCACCTTGTTTTTGGCCAGGAACACGCGCACGTAGTTGCTACTGTGATCTACGAAGTTGATCAGATAGCGATTGCCGTTGCGATCCTGCGGTGACATCGGGTCCTTGATGTCGCTGCAGACCACGCCACCGATCTTGTCTATCGGCGCATTCTTGCTTGTGTCCTTGCGCGACTGGTTCACGCGCGACTGTTTGCCTCGCGCGCACGTCAAACAGTTGAACCTGGCCCTGTCGGTCAGCTTGACGCCGGACCCCAGGTGCATCCGCCATGCGCTCGATGGTCTCGAACGCGAGGTGCCCAAGCCGCGGATGCAGTTGCAGCAGCGTGCACTCGGTATGGTCCGCGGCGTCGTCTTCTCCCTCGCTTGTCGACGAACTGACCGCGTTCACGCGTACGCGTCGATCTCAGCCCCCAACGCCGTCAATCAGTAGCACTCGGCCGTCGCGTCGAACCTCGAAGACGCGCTTGCCATCGGTCGCACGCTCCACGTAGCTCTTGCAGCCGCGTCAGACCAGGTAGGCGCCCTTTTTCTCGAGGGACGCGTAGCTGATGATGTTGCTCGTTACCTCCTTGCAGTAGTCGACATCCGCAAGCTCGATTTCCACGGCAGCGCCGTCGACCACCGTCCGGATGACGACCGTGCCCTTGCACGTCACGTTGAGCAGGCCGCCGTTCGCGGTCGTCCAGGTGTCGGAGCACTGCTTGGCGTCACATAACAGGCTCGAGTTGTTCACTAGGTGAACGCTGGAGCCGCTATCCAGGATCCAGGACTTGCCAGTGCCCGAATTGCTCTTTTCCACCCGGCCGACAGCCAGGATCACTTTCCCGCCGCCCGAGCCCGAACCACTCGGGCAATCGGCCTTCAGGTGGCCAGTCTCGCCGCACTTCCAGCAAATACGACTATCGCCACCCACGACTTGAGCGACGAATCCTTCTCCGCGTCCGCCTTGGCCGCATCGGTCGCCATTTCCTCTTCGAGCAGTACCACTGCGGTTTCCAGCACCACGCCTGATGCTAGATTCGTACTCGATCGCGAACGCGACAAACTCCCAAGCGTGACGCATCGCGTGGGACCTGCCCTGGTCCCGCTTGGTGAGCATTGCCTTCTTGGTGTCGCCCGTCGCCGAGTCGCACACGCACTGGAGTACGAACGTGTCCGGGCACCCTGACTTCTCCGCGACGTACACCAGATATTGGAAGTGCTCGGTCCACGTCTTGTCCGCCGGCTTGGGCTCAGAAATCAGTTCTATGGCCTTTGTCACTGGAGTCTTGGTCGAGTAGAAGCCAAGCATACGGTCCATCATGTGCGTGACCGTGCCGCTCTCGGCCAACCACAGCGGCTGCATCTTGTCGAAGAAGGCCAACGCCGAGCCCTCTAGCTTGCCAGAGAACGCCGTGATCCGGAAGTCATCTGTCCAGTTACCCCCGGACATGGCCTGCGCGGCACGCAGCCGCATCAGAAACTTCTGCCCCCAGGATATGAAGTCCGGGCCAATCCCCGGGTAGATCTCCTTGCCCGAGAATCTGGGAAAGCCTGACCAGTCCAGATCCCTTGGCTTCGGCGTAGTCGGCTGCTGCCATTGCTGCTGCGGGTAGTACGGCGGAACGGGTGCCAGCGGAGTTGTTCCGTCGGCCCTGACGGTCCCGTCGGGCCTGACGGCCCCGATGGCTCCGGTCCACGCGGCGGCAGCTGCATTGGCGTCATTCTGGGATACCGTGGCGCGCGTACCACCTGCTGCTCGACTACCTAGTGACCATCGGGCTCTTCGAGCGACGCCGTTCCCATGCGCCGGTCCATGCCCTGGTCCTGGCGCCGCATGTAGTCGCCAAAGATGCTCTCGCCGGCCGAGAACTCGGATGAAGTCGCGAAGCCACGCGGCACGTGCCTGCGACTGCATCTGCAGTTGCTGGTTCGCGAGCTGTCGCGCCACTCCTTTGAGGAGTCCTTCGAGCCTATCCAGCCGCTCCGAACTTGCAGAGGCGCGGCTGCCCCTTTCGTGGGCATCCGACGCGCGCTCACACATGAGCGCGCTTCCTCGAACGACACGAACGGATCTTGTGACATGCTCAGCTGGTCTTCATTGGGTGAAACTGGGACGGGTGCGTTCGGCCGCGAGGTGTCGCCGTCGTTGCTTGTTGAGCTCATAACCTGTTGAAAGTGTTGTTTTCGATGTAGATGTGAGCGCTGGATGAAGAAAGATGAACTGAGTGTATTTGCACCGCGCCCGCGGGCGCGGTCCGTTACCTAGGTCTCCCTGTGGTGCATTACCGATATCCGTTATGAAACTCCTGCGGCTCAGCCCGAACCGCCACTTCGACCCGAACCGCCGCTTCGGCCGGCAGCACCGCTCGCTGTAACGTGCCGCGGGCCACCATCCCCACTGAGCTCCAACAGATCCATCATGGATCACCCATGTTTTCATTAAAAGAAGACCGCTAAATTTCTTCTTTTATCTTCTTTTAATTAAAAGAAGATTTTTCAGAAGGCTTTCTTTTAACATCCCTGCCTACAGCCCATCCTGACCAAGATTCAAAGCCGACAGAAAATATCGACCTGGCGGAAGTATGCTCTTACTCAAGCACCACAGCGGATATGGAATCGACAAGGATTATTCACGGATTATCAAAATTGGACAATTTATCGCCTTTCAATAGGTTGCCTGAACCTCTATCTCGACGGATGGCCTCAAACTCGCGGGTGTCCTGAGCCGACTTGCAAGATAACGCTGGAAACGGTTGATCACATGATATGGGAGTGCGAGAAAGAACAAACTGCGTGGAAGACCTGGATGGATCATTGGCTGGGCTATGATAGTCGACCTAGTGAGAGGCATGAAATGCAACCATTTCTCGCTGCTTGACAAGCGCCCCCTATCACACCGACATTTATCGCCATGGCCCACCAATGTATCACGAGATGGAGTGTGCAGCACAGTGAAGCCATGGAGACATTATGGGTGATATGGTCAACGATCACTCCAACACTGCTTTGGCGAATTCGAAATCGACATTTATTAATGAGCTTCACTCCACCGTTACCGAAACAGCATCCATTATCTGGTCAGCGGGAAGATTTCAGGTGCTAGCCATTGCAAGCGCGTGGAAAGCGCGACCAGCTACCAGAATCAAAGGTTATTGTCTAGAAACATGCCTCCGTATCATAATGTCGACGAAACCGGTATTGGAACCACAAGAGCTCTCAGTATGGATGCTCCGTTATCACATCAGGATCGCGCAGAAAGAAGGCGGGTGGCTCGTATGCCGATTACACGGAGATCAAGACTGGCTGCTTCAAGCGGCAGGAAGTGTTCGCTTCAACCCTCAAGACCCACACGGCGATAACAAGGAAACTCTCATCGAGAGTGCGATTGCTGCCATAGCACATACAGAGGACACGACTGAGGTTCTCCTCCAAGTAGAGAGCCTGGAAGCCCCAAGTCATACCACCAACATCAAACAACAGTCAAGCCACTACCCCCTTGGACTGCTTATTTGCAGTGCAATGGATAAAACCAATCTGATCAACGCTTGCAACAGCGAAATTCTTGGCCAAGGCAAACACAACGAAGAGCTATTCCTTTCCAGGCGACAGCTATCAAGACCATCAAGACATACCTTCAAAAAGCGGCCGGTCGCCTCAAAACAACAGGAAAACCCGCCACACCAACCTGACAGACGAACACTTTGCTTGATCGTCTTACAGCATATCAGGCTTCTATAGGAAATAAATAACATCAAAATAGAACGCCATTGTCCCTCCCCGATGCAAATGCATTGTTCTTCTTCGTCAAGACATCAATGGTGAAGTTGTGCTGCGTACCACCAGCATCTGCTGCTTTCTTTCGCTCTCAAGTGAAGCAGCGAAGCATAGTCTGATCGCGTAATTCCAATTCACACTGCTTGATCAAGCATGCTTCATCCGTTACATGGGTGAGCACTATCCCTTTGAGTGCTTGATCAATCACTTTATGATGATGATAACCTTTCTCATTTGAGAATCTGCCAAGTCGAAAGAAGATGCTGGTCTCATTGACCTGTGTGGTTGTTGGTGCGGCGAGAAGCGTGTTCGCTGTGAATATCGACGATGGCGAGAAAGAGGCCATAGCGAAGGAAGCGATCAAGAAGAAGATCAACTACGCGGACCCAGCCTTCAATATGCAGCTCTTCCTGGCGATGAAGGATGGCAAGTGGCTGCAGGCTAGCTTGGAAGGGCGAGACGACTGCGCGCTAACGGAGGAAGACCAAGATCTACAACTTGTTATTATGTGAAACCACAAAGGCCACTTAGAGCAATTAATAATTTTATTGTGTAATTTTCCGAACATCACTTCAACAGCATTCACTCCTCATTCCGCATTCAGCACGCGACGCTTCAAGCTCTCTTCCAGCACGCGCCAGAAGAGAACAGGAAGACTGCCCATCGCACGTCGAGCGGTTTTCCAGCGCCAGAAAAGCAGAGCAAGCCTGCTCTGGACAACATCGCAAAGGGTATGAGATTACTGTAATAGGGTGGCGTGATGCTAACATGGTACATCTACGATGATAGGAGGAGGACGACCAAAGTTTGACGTGTGGAATTGTTTTGAGGAGGTTGCTGGAACGAAGAACGTGACGTGCAAGAAGTGCTTTGAAGTGATCTCCAACGCAAAGGTAGAGAAGCTGAATCGGCATATCCTGAGGAACTGTGCTCGCTGGACGGATAATGAGAAGCCTGTGTTCAATAGAGCTGTTGCCCGGGAGCGACAACCCAAGCGAATTCGTGTCAGCATCCATTCATCTGCGTCGCGCAGTGACGATGGAGAGAGTAGCAGCCACATCAGCCGTAATTCCTCCAATGAGTTGACCCAAGAGGAGGTTAACGAGTCCATCTCCAAGTTCATTTACGGCTCTGGGTGTCCATTTCGCCTTGTGGAACAACCAAGCTTTGAGGAACTGATGGTCAAGGCATTTCCTGGGCACACTGTGCCGCCCCGCACCCTCACCTCTGGGCGTCTGCTAAATGAAGCTAATGACGGGGAAATGAAGAAGTTGATCGATGTGCTGAAAGACCTGCCATTTGTCACGTTGGCAGTCGATGGCTGCACGTTTGTCAATCACGAAAAAGAAAATAAACTTATTCTGGTGGGACCGAATATGAAGCCAATGCCGTGGGAGATTGTTTCGACTGGCTGGGAGTCGCAGACTGGAGAATTGATTGCGAAGCTGATTAAAGAGGTGGCGGACGAGGTGGATGCTGCAGTTGGAAGGGTCGGTTTTGTGGCTGGTGTGTTCACTGAAATGCCAAGGCGATGAAAGCGGCATGGGCCATCTTGGAGGTAGACAGAGGGCTATTTGCACCGGCTGTGGGGCACACACCATGAACCTACTACTCCAAGATATTGGCAAATTGGAACCAGTGAAGGATGCGATAAGTAAAGCCATGCATATGGCATCCTTCTTTCTCTCGCGCTCTTTATTTTCGCAAGATTTGAACAAGAACGAGGTACAGTCGCCAAGCGTCGGACAAACAACGGCTTCAGCCAGACGCTTTCGCTTCCTGTCGAGACACGCTGGCGGTCGACAGCGGCGCAACGCACCACATCTGCAACAACAAGGCCAAGTTCGCAAATTTGATCGAGCAAAATGAAGGCGAACTTTCGGTGGCCGACGGTAACAAGGCAGCCATCAAGGGTGCGGGAACCATCGTGGAACGGGTGATTCTGCCCAACGGCGACGAGCGCGAGATCGAGATCAAAAACGCGCTGTACGTGCCGAGCATGAGCAAGAATCTGCTCTCGGTGCCGCAGATCAACAAGAGTGGCAAGTTCCAAGTCGTGTTTGACGGCACCGAAATGCACGTTTCACGCAAGGACTCCAACCAAGTGGTGGCAACGGCGGATCTCGTGGATGGACTTTACTGGCTTCGCACGCCTCAGCGATCGGCGAATGCGGCGACAGGAGGATAGACTGTCGACCTGCACGCGCGCATGGGTCACACTCTGGTCGAGGTGCTTCGCAAGATGGTCAACAACAACATGGTCAAGGACGCGAAGGCACCCTCCAAGTCGAGTGGACCAAGCATGTGTCGGGGTTGCCAGCAAGGGAAGATGGTCCAAAAATCGTTCCCAAGCAACCGTACTCTGTGTACGATTGCCTCGTCAGCGTAATAAAGAACAGAGATGCGATCGCGGGCGTGTTCGAGGACAGTGAATTCATGGCCCAATACATACCCAAGTCGAAGTTCAATACGAATGGAGCTACTCGAAGCGAAATCGGGGCACGGATTCGAGAAGTCGCCGCTCGACTTAACGACAGCGAAGAAGAACAGCAGATTGCTTTCCGCGAAGCGAGTGCTTTGCGAGCACAAAATGGGATCGGAAACAGGATGGGAGACAACAAGAAGGCCGCGGGATGCCACCTTTAGAATGGTGGGGAATCCAGCGTAAGAAATACCCCACTTTGTTCCAGATTGCCCGCAGAATTTTTACGATGCCCACCTCATTGGCCGCTGTGGAACGAAGTTGGAGCATGTACAAGTATATCCACTCCAACCTGCGAAATTGTCTTTTGTTGGAGACAGTGGAAAGGTTGCTGTTCGTCTACTCCAACCAGAAGAGGGGTAGCGACGAAATGACTGCTGTGGTGTACGACCCATTAGCGTAAGCTGATTGGGCGGGGGCGAGGAAAGCGGCGATGAATACTACATGCATTCGGCCAGTGAGGACGACAGCAGCGATAACGAAGACGAAGGCACCACACGCTCACGCAACGTCGACAACAGCTTCGACTACGGTACGGAAGTTCTCAGGATTAAACCCGATTTTTCGGTCTACCTTAGTAGCACAACGTTTAATTTTTAGCCAACATCGTTCGTTTTGATGCGTGTCATCCGTGTGATGTATTTTGCTTGCTATCAACGCGCTGCCCTCGCATGCTGTGGTTTTCGTGCAGGCCACTGGCTTTTCGCCGTGGATTAATCCGGATCGATCCAATAAATCTGCAGTTTAAACGGATTTGTGCCGCGGCAAAACCAGACCTATACAGAAGTCCCACTTTGAAACAAATTGATGCTGAAATTCTGACACGATCCGTCCTCCGTGTCGTTTCACTGGTCTCGGCGCTGAAGAAGTCGATCGGCAGCTACGGCAAAAGCGCTACGCGAGAAAATCTTCATGTGGCCGACGTTAAGCTTTGTTTTCTTCAAAGTACAGATCGTTTTTATACGAATTTGTAATGGACTACCGGTAAATACCGGTATTCGTTGTAACGGGCTTTTGTTCGGGAGGGGCTTTATTCGGGTGCATCCGTTAGGTACATGTCGTACACGTTTGCATCCGGTCATCTATTTCTTCTTGTCTGCAGCAGACGAAGTGTTGCCGTAGTGGTCTGGCTGCACTTGCTTCTTGATGTCTTCAACACCGAAGAACTTGTCCAACTGCTTGTCAGTGTACTTCTGATCTGTAAACATACATACGTAAGTAAATTACGGTAAGTAATTACGGTAAACCAGGAGTCAAGTCTACAGCCTCATACCCCTGTGAAGACGTGTTCATGCTCGCCGCGGCCTCTCCGCGAGTTGAAGTCGGTGAAGAGCACCAGCTTGGCCGTCATGGCGGCGCAGGCCACCCACGAAAACACCTGCAAGGAGCGATGGTAGCGGCGGTCGATCATCACCTCAGCTTTGATTCATTTACTGACCAGCGTCACAATACCGGTAAGTACGTATTCTAATTTGTGTGCTCACATTTAAAAACCAAAGCAGAAAATGCTCGCGGCGCTCGAGGTCTGCGGCGAGTTCTTGAGCCACATCGGTGCGCTGGAAGAGGCCAACGGTAGGTGTATCTTCTTCTCCATTCTCTTGTGGTCCTCCCCATGTGACTCTCACCCTCCAACGCCCTGTAGCCATCGTTGAAATCCTGCACTCGTTTGGCGAGGAGCTGTCTGAGACGAGTTCCTTCCGCTGGAGAGCGCTACTGGCCGCTATCCGCCAGGAACTCAGAGCTGAGCCCATGGACGTCGTGTTTCTGTACGAGAGGCTGCTCCAGCTGGACGCTATGATGCCCTCGGCTCTGAGTAGCGACCTTTTCGGGTCTCCACTGTTTCTCCACGTGAGACGCTGCAATTTGAGGCTGTCAACAGGAAGAAGATAGGCTCATGAGGGTTTATTGCTGTGCAATTATGCAGTTACTGGTGGGGAGATTCGCGGTGGCCTTGGAAGGCCTGGATGCAGAGCTGTTCAAGCTCGAGAGCGACGAGTTGTGCCACGTAGACGGCATCTTGGAGACTTGTGTGCTGATTCGAGACAAAATTGAAGCGTATGTCGTTGAGATGAGGTTTGTGGTATGTAGTGTGCTAACAGGAGCTGGTTGCTTGCAGGGACAAGCCAGACTCGGGGCTGAAGACGTTTCTTGCGGCGTTTGAACGGATTTTTCAGCAGGATGAACCAAAGGTACGCAGTTTTTAGTTTATCGGCCTCTTACATGATTTACGCGCTGATTAATTTTGTGTATTTGTCTGTGGTAGGACTGCTGGGATGCGTTTTACGAGCTGTACCATCTTAACGACATCAGCTTCCGACGTGATATGAAGCGAGCATTGAGTGTGATCGAGTCGGTCACGCTTGGCCCTACAAAACTGGAGCAAGCCTTCCCCACCGAGAAGCCTAGTGACCCACAGTACGTCGAAGCAAACGTAGCCTGTTTAATCGATGCGTTTGGGGCATGATGCAAAGCTCTCGCTTAATTTTGCAGGAAGGTGCCGCGCGCTGTATTGGCGAAAATATTTGGAACTACTCGGCGAGAATGGAGAGATCTGTCGCAGCTCAACTCGATTACCGTTGCTGAAACGGAGCAAGGAGCCAATGAAGAGCAAAATCAAGAGACAGAAGAGTATCCCGAAGGTAATGGTAATACCGCGGTCGACGCGCAGCAATCTGCCGGATTATATGAAGCATTGGATTGGGTCTGGTCCACGCGTGTTCCATTCTCTTGTAACGCTGCATGCTTCAGATTTTCCAGCCTTACAGTTTGAGCCGACGACTTGCTAACTTTGATGGTCTCTGAATTGCGCAGTAAACGGAGATGCGACGGAGTCAGAACCCTCTGAAATTTCAGACGAGCCGGGGATAGAGCGGGTTGTTTCGTCGAGGCCACCTCGTGCTGCAGAGGTTGCTAGAGCTTCTCGTCAAGAGGAAGAAATTTCAGACGAACTGGTCACAAGGGTGGAGAGGACAGTTTCGCCGAGACCACCTCGTGCTGCAGAGGTTGCTAGAGCTGTTCGACAAGAAGAGCGCCGCTCGACTCAGATTGCAGTGGTAAGTTGTGATTGTCACTTTTGCTAACCATGGTTAGCAAAAGGAATCTAATTTTTTAATGTGTGTGGTTAGTTGACAAACGATGAGACCGAAACTTACAATTCCGACGCAACAGCTTTCCTGCGTGCCAGGCCCAAGCGTAGACGCTGGTCGAGGGAAGAGGAGGAAGCACTTCTCGAGGGCTACCAAACCTACCACAAGTATTCGAATGTGTGGATGCTCATCAAGGCTAAGTACCCGGATGTGCTCGATGGCCGATCGAATATCAACCTGAAGGACAAATATCGCAACCTTATCAAGTACGGCAGAATCCCGCGACCCAGCACCGCTGGCGAAGGCAATCTTGGTGAAGATGATGCAAATAGCATGATTGTGTTGTAAGTCGTGTTCGACCCATTCAGCAAAGTATTCATGCAGACGAACTGCAATCGCGTCAAGCGTATGGAATGAGGTTGATCTTCAAATTTGAGTCATTTGTTTACAACTAAAAACAATCAGACGGGAGAACGGGGGCGCTGCTCGTTTGGCTTGCTCTCTCACGTCTCCCACTGAAAATCCAACAAACGCACTCGTGACTTCCCGCTAGCTCGCCAGCTTTGCATCGCGCTCCCTTTCTTGTATGTGCATGAAACTCTTTCTTCCGAGTTTGTCGCGCTGATGTGCGTGCTGACTTGCATCACGTCCTGTGCTTCCGTCCCTACATGTAGTGTCCTCGCTCCTTCCTCTCTTTCCCCAAGGCGATCGGTGACTTCCTCCATCCAGCAATCACATCGCAGCCACTTCGGCGTTTTAAAGGACGCGCAAGTGGGGCCAGCTAGAGAACTGGGATCTTTGAACATGGATATGGCCTTAACCACGGCCAACAGAGCCGCTCATGGACAGGTCGTTAGGCGTATTGTATGTGAAACCCTGGAACGTCATGGACGGGCGAGACGCGTCGGACACGCGAAGGCCGCCCAGCGCCGAGTTCTCCACACTGTTAATCTGCATCTTGGTGAATTCGGCCTCGAAGTTCTTGGTCTCCTCAGCGTTGCCACCAGTGGCACACGGGTTGAACGGAGGCGGATTTTACGGTCGTACAGGTCCTGCCAGCTCATGCCACTGAAGTACGGGTGGTTCTTCACCTCGTCTGCGCTCTTGCTACCCAGGCGCGTGTTCGGGTCGCGACGGAGAAGTCCACCGATGAAGTCGCGAGCAACAGGGTCCACATCGTCCGGGAAAGTAAGCGGGGCGTTGCGCACACGGTCGAACAGTTTCTGACGGTTACGAGTGTACCAGGGCGGCAGGCCCGTCAGCATCTCGTACAACACCATTCCCATAGCCCACCAGTCAACAGCAGTGCCGTGTCCGACGCGGTCCAGAATCTCAGGTGGCAGGTACTCGGGCGTGCCACACATAGAGTTGGTGCCTTCGGCACCGTCAGTGATGCCCTCCTTAGCCAGTCCGAAGTCGGCTGTAACAATGCAACAACTGGCGTTAATAAATGTGGAAGAAGTAGCGCATAACTAACCAATCCATGCATACCAAGCAGGACGTGACCGACAGAGTCGAAGAGGATGTTCTCGGGCTTGAGGTCCCTGAAATTGTACACAGTAGCGCAGCTGTTAGTTTGAGGACTAAAACCGCAGCACGATTTTCTCTCTTCATACGCACCGGTAGACAACACCCAGGTCGTGCAGGTGTTCCAGGGCCAGCGTGATCTCGGCGCAGTAGAAGCGGGCCATGCTCGCCTCGAACTTCTCCATGCGCGACAGGTGGAAGAAAAGCTCGCCGCCGGGGCAGTAATCTAGCACGAAGTAGAGCTTCTGCGATGTCTGGAAGGCGTAGTGCAGGTGCACTGCATAATGGCAATAAACAAATTGAGTCAGCCACAATTTGTCACCGATCACGTCACCTCTCCTGACGCACCAATGAACGGGTGCTTGGCACGCCCCAGCACACGTCGCTCCGTGCGCGTGTGCTCCACCTGGTTGCGGCGCTTGACGTTGGACTTGTTGAGCGACTTCATGGCGAACAGGCGCTTGCCCTCCTTCTTGCGCACGAGCGTCACCTTGCCGTACGAGCCCTTGCCAATGACCTTGAGCAGCTCAAAGTCGTCCAGCGTCGTCTTGGGCGTGTTGTACATGGCCGTCTCGTCACTCTCGGAGGACTGGGACGCAGGCGGCGTGGCGTCGTACGAGATGGTCTTGGCTCCCTGGTACTTGTCAACAGCCTCCTTCTGCTCGATGTCACATACAAACACCACAAACATCACCGTCAGTAGCCATAGAGAGCTAAAAGTGGTAAAATAAATAAAATACGTACGTTGGTCAGCATAAACTCCTTGAAAAGTTCGGACGTGCGCGGGTCAGCTTTCCCGACGCCGGGTCGAACTGACACAGCAGATGCAGCCAGTTGGCCAGTTCCTGTTGACGTTTCTCGATGAACTCCTTGTTGAACGAGCCCAGGAACTTCTTGGCGGCAGCGCCGGACAGCGGTACCCTTCACTTGACAGCTACAGTAATTAAAATAAAATACCGTTAGTTAACCGATGCAAGAGATCTGCTAAAGTGTATGCTGTAGAGAGCTCCCAGCCTCCACGAGGGGGTGAAAATGACGCTAGTGAGCACGCGCACCTTGTCGTAGAAGTCCTTGAACTCGTGGTAGCGGTGCTTGACCACGAACATGCCCTCGGGCACCTGCACCTGCACGAAGTAGACGGTCGTCTTGCTGCCGTTGTGGCTCACGTTGTCGTGGCCCATGATGCCCACGAACTTGGGGCCGCGGTACTCGTCGCTCATTGCGTCCACCCGCTTGTGTGCAATTTAGTTTACGAGATCGAGAGACCTTCTTGTCTGCAGAATACTTTACGACTGAGGGCTGAAACGCTTTGGCTCGGGTGGTTCGATTGTGGCTTTGACTGGATGTTTGTATGCCAGCAGCCTCTTCCGTTGCGCGCAGCTGATTGGGCGACCACCGGGTTAGACGACGGGGCGGGCGGCAGCTCAGTTAGGAGAAGGGTATGCTGGACGATAGGAGAGAAGTTGATGGGTTGACGTGGGGAAGAGTATGCTGGAGCAGAGAGGTATGCCGGGAGACGGGATATGTTGTATCGTGGGATTATCGGGTGGCGCTGTGTTCAGTCGCCGAGATAAGAAAATGGCGATGCGGCGGTTCACGACACTACGCTGCCATCTCGACACGTGCACTTGTAGGCTGCGCTCGACGATCACAGACCTGTCGTTCGAGAGTGTGGGGTGCTGGCTTGTGTACAGCGAAGTGGTGGGGCTAAGCGTCAAGTCTCCGTTGCGTACGATGAGTTTTAGGAAACGGTACAGTACCGGTAAAGCAGCTAAAGCAGCTAAACATTAGGCTAAACCACGTTGAAGAGCGGTTGACGGATCTGTTTTCGGGTCTGCTGACTGCATTTCTACCTTTGGTGGGGCTTGCCTGCCTGGCGGACCATTAGCACCGCCCGCATGTGGAGATGGTCCTACCTCTGGGTGCCGCGTGGACTCCAGGCGGAGATGGAGAGCCGCACGTGTGTGTGCCCCGTTGGGCTGGCGCTGTACTGTCCAAGAGCGTACGAGAGCACGGGCGAGCAGCGCCGAACGACGAAGCTGTCGGTCGCTCGCTGCAAGTCGAACAATGAACGATCGCTGTGTCAGTCTCTGATGAACCAGTGGATTTAAGCTGCCGATGACGGATATTTACCCGAACCAGGAACAAGTCGGTCACCGTTTATCAGAACCTGGAACAAACATTCGGCTTCATCTCTCTCGCTCTTGAATCCATGTAAGTTAACCACTGTACAACTTCGTTGCATCCCTGCAGCTGCATTGACCGTGACCAGGTTCAGATAAAAATCCTCAAGTTGAGGCTCAATGACAACCTGTCACCTCCCTCTACGCGACACTTGGATACATGCATGGTTCTACATGTATTATACTGTACTGTACAGTGATCTGATTCCTCAGCGAACACCCAAAACTAAATAACCTTTCAAATTGTATGTGGAGACAGAAAGGTGGACGATACAGGGAAGGCTTTCACATCAAATATACTTGCATTCATTATATATATCAGGTGTTCGCTGAGGAAGCAGATTACTGTACCGTAATTGCGCCACATTCATTGCAACGCTTCTTGATGGCGTGTCGAGCTTGTCGCCCCAAACTACAGTACAAGTCAGCTTATCACCAGTTCAAAGATCACCGCCACGCTGACAACGTCTCTGATTATGCTTGCGTGGGCTTCTATCGATTGTGATTCGCTCAAAATAGCCTCCCCTGCCTCTCATTGGTCCAGATCCAGCCGTTTCAAACCACGTCGCAGATAAATCAATTCGAGCAATCGGGCGCACAACGGCTCGGGACCTCTGGAGCTCATGGCCGTCGCTCCGTCCTTCGACCCACTGCCGTCCCCGCCCGCTTCCATGCTGCCCACCACCAACGTGGACGCGGTGGGCATCCGCAACGGCCATTTCGTGGACGCGCAGGGTCGCGTGCGTCTCTACGTGGCGTAAACCTCGGAGGGACGTCAAAGCTGCCTACGGGATACCAACACACAGACCGCCACTGCCAGAACAGCTTCTTCGACGGAGCAAGGAGCGTCTCGTTCGTCAACCGACCGTTTCCACTGAGTGAAGCTCCCGCACACTTTGCACGACTGCAACGCTGGGGACTCACGTTTCTACGGTTTATTGTGACGTGGGAAGCCATTGAACACCAAGGACCTGGAGTCTATGATACAGAGTATCTGAGCTATCTACGAGAGGTTATTGCAATTGCAGCAGACTACGGACTGGGGATCTATGTAGATCCACATCAGGATGTCTGGTCCAGGTGGACAGGGGGAGATGGAGCTCCTATGTGGACGCTCGAGTGCATTGGCTTGGAGCCGCGCCACTTTGAAGCCACCAAGGCTGCACTGTGTATTGAGACGTGCGGACTGGAAGTGTCCAAGTTCCCCAAGATGATCTGGCCGACGAATTACTTCAAGATGGCGTGTGCTACCATGTTCTCGCTCTTTTGGGGCGGAGCCAAGTGTGCTCCGTCGTGTCGGGTGGATGGCGTTCCTGTGCAGGAGTACCTGCAGTCGCACTATTTGGACGCTATGGCGCAGTTGGCGGAGGCTTTGAAGGGCTTGTCTAATGTCGTGGGGTTCGGAACGATGAATGAACCCTCGTCCGGGTACTTAGGACTGGAGGATCTGAGCAAACACTTCCACCACGGAGAACTCAAGTACGACTTGGCGCCCACGCCGTTTGAAGGAATGGCGTTGGCTGACGGCTATCAGCAGGTCGTTCAACGCTGGTCCAATGGTGCAAACCAGCACGTGCTCGGACGCCCTGACGAGATCGTGACTGTGGATCCCAACGGAACACGCGCGTGGCAGCAAGGACGACGCTGTATTTGGAGGGATGAAGGCATTTGGGACGTGGATAGCATGACGGGGCAGCCGGTGCTGCTGCGCCCAGATCACTTTGCGGGCATAATGTTCGGACGGGATTGCTACGTGCCTTTCGCTGCAGTAAGTCATTTAAACTGCAAAGTGTTTGGTGGCCAGAATCTGACAATGTGGTATTGTGCTTTTGTGTTTGAATATTAGCGCTTTGCTGAGCGCATCCGCAGCATTCTGCCGCACACTCTACTGTTTGTGGAGCTGCCACCGCTCGAGTTCAGTATCGATGAATTTCCCGAAATTGACGACACGCTCATTCCCCGCGCAGTTAACGCGACGCATTGGTACGATGGTGTCACTCTGTTTCTGCGTGCGTGGCGACCATACTTCACGGTGGATCCGAGAACCAAGCGACCCGCATTCGGAGCTTCGTCTGTGCGAAAACGCACCTGAAGCAGTTGTCTGGTATCAAAGAGTACGGCAATGAGCAGATGAACAACGCTCCGACACTCATCGGTGAGACGGGCATCCCGTTCAACATGCACGGCGGTAAAGCATTCCGAACCGGCAACTTCAGCGCTCAGATTGGTGCTTTGGACAACACTATTTCGTGTCTAGAAGCTTCCTTGGTTTCATTCACACTATGGTGTTATACGTCCGACAACTGCAATGAGTACGGTGATCAGTGGAATCTGGAGGACTTGAGTTTGATCAGTGCAGACAAGCCTGTGATCTCTGGAGTGCTGGCTTCGAGCGCGATGCGTGCGCCCGAGCGATTCATGCTTTTGCTCGCCCGTACGCTGTGCGTATCGCTGGCACTCCCTCCAAGTCAGAGTTCCTGCTCGATCGAGTGCGCTACGAACTGGAATACGTGTCTGATCCTGGAAAGTCTCACGAAACGTCCATGCACCCGACGGAAATCTTCGTGCCGCAGTTGCAGTACCCCAAGGGCTACTACGTCGAGATGTCTGATGGCCACTTCACTGTTCAGTCGCACGATGGTTGGGACGTCGTGAGTTATCTGCATGATGCGTCGAAAGTCGACCACTGGCTCGTGATCACCTCCAAGGACGCAAATATCGAGAAGCGTCGTCGGGCACGCATCGTTCGACGGAGGGTGTTGACTCCTCCACTCTTGGCACTCTGTGCCTACATACTGTATTTGATTTTCGGGTAGATATTATACAGCATGGCATCTCATGTAGCAGCTAAAGAATTCAAAATGAAGCGGGGCCATTGTTAACGTTATGACTTGCTAAAATAGTACTTCGAAGTGTCTTGCCGTTATTTAGCGTCTGGCCTCATTGTCGGCTTGGTTTCGTCCGTTGACAGGAGTTGCACTAGTCAGACCAAGTTCAGTTCGCTCTCGGCCAATCAGCACACAGGTAGCCATCTGCAGTTGCGGATTTTTCCGGTGACGTACGTCAATGCTGCTTGGACGTCCTGCAGATGGCACCAGTGTCTACATAGAGGAAAATCCGCGCTGAATCCTGCCGAGTCAAAGCAGAACTTGGGGCAGCCATGGCCTCCGCTGCGTACCTCGAGGCTTCGAGCTCCACAATCGCCAGCTCGACCGACAGCATGGACGCTCCGACGCGTCCTCGCTGGAAGAAGGCGCTGTCCTTGGGCTCCACGACGTCTTCGAACGACACCGAGCGTTGTACCGACCTGGACGAACTCGACATGGAGGCGCTGGCAGCTGACGCAGTGCTCACGCGACATCCCAAGACAGGCAGCTACTCTGGCTGGGTGCACGTTGGGGCGACGTTCGCCAAGAGGTTCTGCAGACTCGAGGAGCTCGTGTGCAAGTTCTACACGTCGAAAGAGGACGTCGAGCAGCGTATTCGACCGGTTGGACGGCACGTCATCATCTCCGTCCGACGAGTGCATTCGCGCAACAAAACGTTCGCGTTCACGGACTACGAGGACCACACCGTGATGCTGCACACGTGCATGGGCGCGGACTTTGAGCACTGGTACGGCACCTTTGCAGCGATTGTGGAGGCTACGCAAGTGGCCAAGACAAGAGCAACGAGCAACGCACCGAGACACCAAACGGCAGTGGAAGAAGCCCAACGACTGCGAGCGTTGACGGTGCCGATGCCGATCAGTTCGTTGAGTTTGAACATGTCGAGCAGATCTCTAGTAGACCTGGCTCCTGTTGTGGTGGATGAGGACGACCCGGAACGAACGCACACAGTGTGGCTGTACACGCAGGCCCCTCTGTGGCGGAAATTGCTGCTGAGACGACAACGTATGCGGCGATACTTTGTCTTTTCAGGGACCAACGTGAGCTGCTTCAGTGTCAACAAGGAAGGCAAACGTGCAACGTTCACGCACACGATCACTTCGTGCGTGTACCATAGTGAACTGGACCCTGCGTTGATTGAAGTGGAGTGTGGCCGAAAGCTGCGACTTAGCAGCAACTCCAAGGCAGCCGTGGCAGACACGGCAAAGTACATCCAGAGAGCACTCGACAGGAACTAAACCGACATCAAACAACCTCCGCTATTTATTTCAATGGTTTGCTCGAGACTCCATCAGCCAAAACTCCATCAGTTTAGTCTTCTGTGGTCTCGTCAGACTTGCTGTCCGTAGATTTGTCTTCGTCGATGCGTACATCCACCACACGGAAGCCATCGAAGAACTCCTTGTAGCTGATGACGCCGTCGTTGTCGCTGTCAAGATATGCCAGCAGCTCTTCGATCTGGTCGTCTGAGAGCGGAGAGTTGAGCACGACGTTGAAAGCCTGGATGCCAGTTCGGAAGTTGTCGCGACTAATGGCTCCGCTGTTTGTTGCGTCGAACATTCGGAAGGCGTTGCGAATGTGGATGCGGTGCTGGTAGAATACGTTGGAGACCTGCTGCAGCACCGAGTTTTGCCACGTGAGATCTCCAGACTCCAGTGTCTGCTGCTCCTTCACGTCTTGCACGCTGAACGCCGTCACAAACTCCTTGTAGTCGATCGAGTGACCACCGTCGCTGTCCACGGCCGCCATAACACGCTCCATCAGATCGGGTTCGAAGTTAAAGCCCAACTGCTCAAGCGCGTGCTCGAACTCACTTCGTGACAGCACACCATCCTGGTTCTTGTCGAAATGAAAGAAGTGATACTGCAACGAGCCGGGACGGGAAAATAGCGCCTTACCAACCTGCAACAGCGCCTCCATGGTCTCCACGTCGATGTTGGTTGCCGGCTGCGGCGTGAAGGTCGACTGCTCGTCCGCTAAAGACACCCGTCGCGCAAAAATGTGCTCTGTTTCCGACTTTCCGCCCTCGACAGGAGCCTCCGTATCCAATACCATCGGTGTCGGAGGTGGCTCCACTGCTGAAGCCATTCCAGACGAATTCGTCGCCGAATCTCCCTCGCGGTTCTTACCCTGGTCCGTGAAAATGACCTCGAAGCGTTGAGCGAACTCGTTGAAATCAATTCTTCCATCATCGTTCGTATCGGCCGTACGCATAAGCGCGAAGACCTGCTGGTCTGAGAGACCAGTGTCCATCTTTTTAAGCGTGCTGAGGAACTCCTCGTACTCAATGAACCCACTCGAGTCGGCATCAAAGACCTTGAAAGCTTCCTGCATATCTCCAGCACCCATAGCACGGTAGAGTTTCTTGCAGATAAGAGCAATAATACTTTCTTGCCAACCACTGTTGTCCATAGCGTCATTTTCAATGCGGTAGCGTGACAAAAACTGGGAGTAGTTGATGCGTCCCGAAGTTTCATCCACCAACGCAGCGAGCTTCGGCTGATACGTCAGGAAGGGCAAATCCAACTGCAGCACGGAGCGCAATGCTTCAGCCCAGATCAACCTAGACACTGTACCATTGTGCTCATCATCATGCTGCGTGAAGTACCAGAACAATGACGCCTTGTGATCGCAGATACGTTCCGCGATCATTCGGAGAGTATCTTCCTCCAGCACACCCTGCATCTGAGCCTTCTCGGGCGCCTTGAACGTGCTCTCATTAATGGAGTGAGCGTAGAATTGCTGAATTTCCGGCTGCAGATCCGGTCCCAACGTCAGGAAGGCCCCTTGTTCATTTGAGTACCGCAGTACCTGGAGGCTGAGAACAGAGTAATCAATCGGCCGCCATGGAGGATCTCGAAACCTTCCATCACACACTCGTGCGACCGAATGATCAGCGCGATCTTGTTCACCAAGCAAAAGTTGTTGGTGACATTAACCCCAAATTCCACCCCGGCACCACGTTCCGAAGGCTGACGGGTTTGAATGGGGCGAGGGTCACTCCACAGCATGTCTTCAAAGATTTTGTCCTCAAAGTTTGCTTGGTGAAGAGGAGGTTCGCGCTTACGGGCAATTCCACGCAAATGCGCCAAGGTGACATTGTCGCGAGAGAAGAGACCGCCGTGAACCACGAAGATTTTCTGCTGGAGTACAGCGCAGAGCGGAATGGACTCGAACAGCGTCTGGAAGCACTCGAAAACCCGCGCAGGGCGCTCCATGTCATCTTCATCAGCGCCCGAATACTTGGCCCACACTTCATCCTCAAAGCCCATCCACGAGTTTTGGTTCCTGGACTCGTGATTTCCCGGTTCATGAACACACTGGTCGGGTACAGCAGACGGAAGAGCAGGATGGTCATAACCACCTCCGTGCCGTACAAGCCGCGGTCCACAAAATCTCCGTTGAACAAGTACTTGTTGGTGCGTGTCGGGAGGCCGTTGATCGAGAAGATGGAGAACAAATCTTGCAGCTGTCCATGGAGGTCTCCAATCACCGTGATCTTCTCTCCTTCCACGAGCGCGATCTCCTGCAGCGTCGACAGCGGCGCCAGCGACTTGACGCCTTCCTTCAGGATCTCCAGCACGTACTTGTAGTGCATGATCTGCGTCGTCTTGAACGAGTCCAGGATCTCCAGCACGTTGGCCAGCTCCAGGGGCCACACCAGATGTGGTCCTGCATACTCTGGGTCCACCTCAATCTCGGCCACTGCAGCCTCCGACACGGTGCGATTCAGCGGCTGCAGACACCAAACTCAATCAATAAAAGCACCAAACCCTCCTCTATCTCCTCCACCAACCTGTTTCTTAGTCAACTGAGCCAGTGTGTGCTCCGCCGACTTGAACTGCTCCGAGCGCTTGAGGTTCAGCTGCTCCTGCGTGTTGTCCAGCAGGTTCCACGCGTGCGAGAACACGAGGTGGCGGAACTGCAAATTGCCATTAAAACATGCCAAAAGTGCCGTAAAACAGGCCAAACGTGAGCTTTTGCACTGCTTCCACCGCCAATTAGCACCCATTCCACCTTCTGCGACGCACTGTACCGCCGCCAGACGCTCTGCAAGACGCACACGGCCCCATCCTCCTCCGAGAAAGCCTGGCAACAGAAGTTAGTCCTCCTAGCTGCAATTACAGCCAATCAACGCACGCTGAGCTGCTCCTCGCGCACGAACAGGCCGTGCAGAGGGCGGCACTGGAACAGGCGACGGCCGTCCGCCGCGCAGCCGTCGCCGTCGCCACGCGCGCGTCAGCTCCACGCCCACGAGGGACGAGCGACGCTGCGACACATAGCGGACGACGCCCGCGTACTTGCCGCGCACCAGCACGCGCGCGCCTTCCTCCACGCTGAAGTCGCTCTCGTCCATGGTGAATGAGCTATTGCCAATTTCAGGATAGCTGCAGAAATTTCTAACGACAAGGTACATGAAGCGATTTCACAGGGAATCAAGTGCTGGGAGAAGGTGATTCTACTGGGTTAGGTTGACTGTGACCAGATATGACGGGGTATGTGTATACATAGGTGTGTATGAATTGAGACATGCCCTATTTTCTATCATTTTGACCATAAACAATGGACACCATGTCGGATGTGGCTGTAGGTGTCTTGTACAGCTCTACATGCGCGTCTCCCAGCCTCTAACTCTCTGTATACCTTGTATAACATGTTGCAGTTGCGACGGCAGTACGACGCGCTGTTAATGGGCGGTGCGCGGCCTTCTAACTCGCTCTGTAGCCTCTGAAACCTAATGCCAAGTCTCTGCAGACCCCATTACGGCCGACTACGAGCGCTGGCGGGAGCTCAAGCGCCTCGTGGTCGTCCACGGCCTCCCCAAGGACGAGGGAATCGCTGACGCTTCGTTGCGGGGCCGTGTGTGGAAGGCCTTTCTGGGCGTGGACAGCGACGTCGACATGACCAAGTACGCGGCGCTCGTGGGTCGCGGCGCGTCGCACTACGACGGAGACATCAGGAACGACACGTTCCGCACGTTCCGAGGAGACGTGGAGTTCGCACAACGCGTGCCGGAGGAGAAGCTCGTACGGCTGCTGAATGTGTTTATCAACGAACTGGTACGAGTGCTACAGTGGTGTTTTTTAAGAAGCTGATGATGAGTGCAGGGATCGAATCCTGGAGACGAGAAACGAGAGGGAGAACACGCGCGAGGAGGAAATTTACCCTCTATTCGGTAGGAAGGGGTTGTAGAGTTTTTGGGGGCTAACATGGTTGTAGTTATGTTCAGGGCATGAATGTGTTGTGTGCGCCGCTGCTGTATGTGCTGCCGGAGGCGGATGCGTACCACACGTTTTGCCAGTTGATTGTGCGCCACTGTCCGCACTACATGGCTCCACAGCTCAAGGGTGTCGAGAAAGGGTGTGCGCTGGTGGACAAATGCCTGGAAACGGTATGGAAGTGATGAATTGTTCAGAAGTCGTATGGGCTAGAGCTGACGTTGATTTGAGCAGTTGGATCCCGAGTTGTACCGCCATTTGTCTTCACGAGGCATCACAGCGCAGATATACGCGCTCCCGTTGATTTTGAGTTTGTTTGCGTGTGTGCCACCACTGCATGAACTCCTTCGAGTCTGGGATGTGGTACGGAATCACTGTCATGGGAGCTCAACTCGGTGTTCTGTGTCTAAACTATGTTTTTATTCACAGCTTTTGCAGTGGGCGTGCATTTCGTGGTGGTCTTAGCAGTGGCTCACACGGTGCTACTGAGAGCAACTACTGAAGTTGTAAGTTTTGACTGCGTTGAATATCCCGAGACTAACATTGATGTTGCCACTGATGTACACAGGGATATGGACTTGATGAAAGTCCTTAGCCTTCGTTGTGTGCCCCCTCTACAGTCAGATCTGCTCATCTCTGTGGCACTACAGGTAAGCTGATGTGAAGTGCTTGTCGTAGGCCCAACACTAATTTGTCGTATTTGCTAGTTGCTGCACCGATTGCCAGAAGATCTTCTGTACGAGATCGCTCGGCATCCATTTGCCAACCCGGATGCGCCAACGAGTCTACCGTTCCACCCTAAGACCATATCTGCCATCGCAACACAGATCCAGAAGCAGCAAGAACAAGGCCAAGCGACCGGGACCCCTAGTGCCTCGACGAAGGAAAAATCGGCTGCCGCTAGGCCCATTCACACTTCGGCCACTCCGCGTCAGACTTTCTGTTCATCGTCTTCGCATGCCGAGACGACGCCGTCAGGACGGACCCGCCCGCCGTGGAAATTATGAAGCTTTGTGAGGAAGTTCTTCTGTTTCGGCCACCAGTAGCCGCCACGATCCGCCAAAGCTGCGTCAGGAGGTTCTTCCTCACGTCACGTCGGCATTTTTCAGTCCTGTGCCAAGCAGTACAAGCAATCGAAAGAATCAAGCACGCAGACATCATGTCTGAGGATCCTGAGCAGCCTCGAGTATTATCAAGCCACATCTGAACCTGCTACCATGGAAAACGATGACCAAGAACTGTACACATCTGTAGATTGGATCCCAAACGTGGTAAACCTGACCCTGTCCTTCTTGATGTTTCACCTCTTCGACAGGTTGTCCTCCAAAAGTGTCCATCTATCGACGACCTTGCCGGAATTTGGGACGTGCGGCCTTACGTTCCGCCTTGTCCTTCTTCTTGAGGGCTGCAGGGTCGTCCTCGTCCGTCTGGTCCGGCGTGAAGACGTAATTGAGCAGCATGCGGCCGCCGTGGTAGAGCAGGAAGCCTGGAATCACGAGGTAAACAAGCCAGAAGTAGCTCGAGACCATGAGTCCAGCCTGCACGAACAGCGTGACGAGCAGAATGTCCATGGCGTATCTAAAGTGGACACAAGACGACAACAAGTGTCCACCTGTAAGTCTCTCATATCAGATATTATCAGCTATCAGAGGGTGACGAGCCACTGGTGTCCCCAGACTCGGTACGTACTCGCTGCTGCCTCCCTCCTCAGCTGCACCCACAACCCATGAGTAACTGAGATAGGTGGACAAAGACAGGAAGACGTAACCCACGAGTGTCCACATGGACACTGAGTTGTAGTGCCACACGATGCAGTACAGGAAGTACAGGACGTTGATGGGCACGATCCACTGCTGCAGTCGCGTACTGAGTGACGCACTGACCCTCTGGGCCTTCTTGGCTGCCTGGTTGGCCTGAGGACATTATTAGAAGCACAGGGGGTTAGTGGGGGACACTGATGGACATCATGGACGTCCTCCTGCTAGCTTACTGTACCATTTTGATAGTGAGAGTGGAATGCGGTTTGGGAGGTAAAGGTATTAATGGTGGAAAACTAGAAACAGAGGGTATTGGATAAGACAGGTGAACATCAAGTTGAAGTTGCCTTTATTGAGACCATATTATAATACATGGAGACACCATTGGAGTATATCTGACGTATAGATCACAGTTTGTTGCTTTGCTGGCTTGAGTTTGTTTCTGCTGATGTATGCAAGCTGTCGGGTACATACAGCTCAAGGTTTTGATGGTTGAAAACTGGTTCTTGGAGAGCTGCATTATCTTGCACGATTTACACAGGTGTGTGGTTCTAAGGCTAGGAACCTCTAGCACTCGGGTTGTTAAACACACACCTTGCAGTGACTCGATAAGAAGCCGGACTGTTCTTCCCAACCCGTTCACTGTCGACAGGGTTGGCCCCTTTCATCAATTGCGATTTGCAACCACTCCTCAATGTCTTTGTGGACGAGTGACCAACCCCGTTGAGTATTGTTCCGAAGTAGAATTCCACAGCCCGTTATGCTGACACTATCAGGTTGACTCACCGCGTTTGAGCGTAAAAATACTTGGTTGTGGTGCGGACGGAGCCATGGTGAGTGGTAACGGCAGCGTCGACTATATATTTTTAAGCCCCCGCTTGACCTTCGTTTGCTCCAATTCGCGGCCCGAAACTCCTAGCAAGACCAAGTCTCCGGTCTCTCTGCATGGCACTTGGCTCGACCTTGTCGAAGGAATAAATACCTAGACTATAGGAACCGATACGCCAAGCACGCTGGGGGTGGAAACAGTTTCTCGGGAGGGCGAGGTGGGTGGAGGTGGTGACGAGATTGCGACTCCGGACGAGGGTCGTGGGTCTGGCGCTCACGGCCCGAGGAAGCTCACAATTGCAGTCAAACCATTGTCCTGGTCCACCCAACGGTCTGTGCGAGATATGGAGCGACGAGGTATTGCACTGGGCCAACCGTACCGACTCGTGGACCCTTTCCAGATTGAACGAGACGAGAAAACCCACCAGAAACCCACCTACATCTCGAACGCCATTCACACGTTCAAGTACACATTACTCAACTTCCTGCCATTGTGTTTACTGCAGGAATTCCGGCGGGTAACACTTGAGATTTTCGACTTTTTTCTTGATCTGGTACCTTGCTAACGAAGCGGTTTGAATATCTTTCGACAGTCGGCGAACTTGTATTTCCTGGTGATCGCCATCCTGCAGTCCATCAAACAAATTTCTCCACTTACTCCAGTAACGGCAATCGTACCACTGGTAATGGTGGTCAGTGTTAGTTTGCTTCGAGAAGCGATTGAAGATAGAGTGAGTAGCCGCTCCAAACCGATTTGTTTAATGCGATGGTGCTTCCTTCACTCACGTGCGAACGCTGATTTTTACCTGTAGAAAAAGCGCTCGTCCGATGGTATCATTAATGCAAAGCCAGTGGTGGTTTTGAGGAATCTTGAAGAGCTGCACGTTGTGTGGGAATCAATCCAGGTGAGCACTTAGTCATAAAGGATCACGTGGTGGACTAGAAATCTTACTTTTCGTTTTGAACTTAGGTTGCCGACCTTGTTCGAATACACGAGCGCGAAGCGATCCCCGCAGACGGAATCATTCTCGCCAGTAGTGAAGAGAACGGTGAGATCTTGAACGATATAGTTCCGTATTATTTCGTGCTGACCAATTCACGTATTTATACAGGTTCGTGCTTCCTCGACACCAGCAACTTGGATGGGGAAGCCAATTTAAAATCACGAGAATCACTTCGTGCAACGACACGTTTTGTTTTCGACAAAACTGCTCGTGACAAAGCGAAATACTTCATCAAATGTGAGCAACCCGATCAAGATTTGTACCGTTTCGCGGGGAATCTGTCGATCGATTCGAAGATGTACAGCCTCAGTGAGAAGCAATTTCTTCCACGAGGATCTACACTTATGAACACAAAATGGGTCATGATGCTCGTTGTGTACACAGGTAATGGTTCCAGCTCCGTGCTTTAGTTACTTACTACGAAGTAGTTGTCTAACTATTTCGCTTGCAGGCCACGATACAAAAATCATGAAGAACGCTCGCGCAGCACACCACAAACTCAGTCACCTCGAGATTAGGATGAGTCGGACGGTAGTGTTTGTCTTCTTCATTCAGGTTCTACTTTGTGCGATCGCTGCGTGCGTACATCACTTCCGATTCAGCTCCAGGATACTAAAGCATGTGGGCGATGTAGATCACGCGGCGGCATTCGAATCAGTTTTGCTCTTCCTCTCGTTCATTGTGCTTATGAACACATTGATTCCGATCTCGCTGGTGGTCACAGTCGAGATCATCAAGACTGTACATGCAAAATTCATCACGTGGGATAACAAAATGCGCAACAGTAATGGTGAGGGAGCGATAGCAAATACATCATCTCTTACGGACGAACTTGGTCAAGTCAAGTACATTTTCACCGACAAGACGGGCACACTGACTCAGAACCAAATGGTGTTTCGGAAATGCAGCGTGGGCGGAGATATATACATTGCCGGGCAAAAGCGGCCACTTGTCAGTGGAATCTCGATCTCTTCACTGGATGCTCTCAACACGAGTGCCACGCCAACCACTTTTCACAGTGATGACACTCAATCAAATGAGCTGCCGACTGTCTCGTATTTCCGGCGTTTATTGAAAAATCTCGAGTCTCGCGAAAGCCACCTTGCGCTGGCAATGTCTCTGTGCCACACTGTCGTATGTGAATATGATCGAGGCACGGGAGTATTGTCGTACAATTCGGATTCTCCTGATGAATGTGCCCTCGTGCGAGGTGCCGAAGCTATGGGTGTAAAATTATTCGAGAGATGTGGCCATAAGCTTTACGTTGCAATTACGGAAGAAGACCGAAATGGTTCACACGTCAAAACCGTCACATATACGCTAACATTTCAGATCTTGCGCGTGATACACTTTTCGAGCGATCGAAAGCGAATGTCAATCATTGTTCGTGATGAAAACGGAGGCATCAAACTATTTTGTAAGGGTGCAGATAGCGTGATTTTGGAACGGTGCAAACAGTTTTTGTCCGACAAAGCGGAAACAATGAGTCACGTCACACAGTTTGCAGAAGAAGGCTTTCGGATTTTATTGTTTGCTGAGCGAGACCTGGTTCGTAAACCATTTTACTGTAAACAAATGATGGATCCCCTTGTTTGCTGACAACTGTCTATGGTTCAGGACGAAAACTACTACAAGAGCTGGGAAACCCGGTATGGCGAAGCTGAACTCGATATTCACTCAAAAGAAGCCAAGACACAAGCTCTCTGCGACGAGATAGAACAGAATTTCACGTTGATTGGAGCAAGCGGTACGTAGAAAAACGGACTAGCTAAGAAGCCGTGTGTTTGGATATCTAATCGTTTTTATTTGTGCGGCCATGTAGCTGTAGAAGACAAATTACAAGTTGGTGTTCCAGAGACCATCTCGCTATTCCAGAAAGCAGGGATAAAGGTACGTTCTCCTAATCGACTGATCTTGCGAACTGCACCACTCTGATGAGCTGTGTAGATATGGGTCTTGACAGGCGATAAACTTGAGACTTCTCTTGAAATGGGCAAACTCTGTCGAGTCGTCACTCCGAAGATGCAGGAGGTGATAATACAGGGAGAAACGCGAAACGAAATGACCCAGCACCTCGACAAAGCGCTTCAAAACTCCCAGGTGCGTGATTCATCGACGATAATTTAGTTCTGCAGCACAAAACTGATTCGACTTTATTGTTAATCGACGGGAGTAGGAAAGCCAAGCAGTGCTGATTGACGGAAGTGCTCTAACACTTGCACTCGTACCAATTAACCGCGACATGTTTTTGAAGTTGGCTTTACAGTCCGCCACTGTCATAGTGTGTCGAGCATCACCACTTCAAAAAGCATTGGTGGTCGAGCTGGTTAAAGCTGGAGTTCCAGATGTGACCCTCGCCGTGTAAGATTCTGTTTAGCGCTACGTCTGCCCAATTTCTCTCGAGCATCCCAATTCACCATATCCTGTGTATTTTTCTACAGGGGCGATGGAGCAAATGATGTGAGTATGATTCGAGCAGCTCACGTCGGTGTTGGTGTAATGGGGCAAGAAGGAATGCAAGCCGTTCGAAGCGCTGATTATTCCGTCCAACAGTTCAGCCATTTAGGACGTCTGCTACTTTACCACGGTAAGCAAGCAGATTCTCATAAATATCCTACGACGGCCATTTCTAACTGAACCAATACCTGAATGATCAGGTCGGCTGTCATACCTCCGTACAACTCAGTGCATCGACTATTTTTTCTACAAGAACATTGTGTTCACGCTGCCACAGTTCATCTACGGGATAGCATCAGCCTTCACAGGACAGGTATGTTTCCTTCAGCCATTATTCCTGTACACAAAACTCATCAGGAATGTGTATGCATTTTAGACGTTCTTCTGCGACTTATACATCACGGCGTACAACGTTGTCTTCACAGCTCTGCCAGTGACTGTACGAGCCGTGATGGAGACAGATCTGCTAGAGGCTATTGCTGTCAAGTTTCCGGAGCTCTATCGATTTGGAGCTGCTGACATGTTCTTCTCTCCTCGCACTATGGCGAAAGCCTCCACGTTGGCTATTTGTCATGCTTTGGTAACCACATCAGTACCTCTCCTCCTGGCCCAACACAACAACCTCAGCGAAGGGGACAATTTCTGGGCTGCCAGCGTCGCCTCCTTCTTCTACATCGTGCCTATCGTCCATTTCCAAATATTTTGCGAGACGTGGAATTGGACGTGGCTTGTTGGTCTCACGTACGCAGTTTCGCTGGTTGGGTTTCTCTTATGTATTGCCGTTTACGACCACTTCGCTGGAGACGTCGAAGGTGTATGGCGCACAGTGATCGTCCTCCCTGGGTTCTGGATCGGCTTCTTCTTGGCGGCCGTCGCGTGCATTTTACCTGTTGTGGCCTACAAATGGTACGCCCCGATCGATACTTCTCGTGCTTTCTGAAAGAACTAGAACTGATATTTGTTTTGCTGGTTTAGCTGCGAAGAAAACTTCGAGACGGCAAACCCGGTACATATTCTAAGACGGACACGGCTACACAACAAGGTTCTGGACTCGTCTCGAGTCGATGCATTAGGGTCCAGGGATCTGTCGACGTCCGTCGTTCCGCGTCCACATTCTCCTAGCAACAAATGATAGAACTAAACAGTATAATGCGATCACTCAAACGTATCAGCTACATGTACCTTGGTTTTGGTGCTTGGGGTTCAGTACCACTTCAACTTGACCGCCTCGTCACATTTCGTTTAGTTTGGTGTCGGTTCGCGAGCAGACTCATTCAGACGCCCTACCATGGCATTCCTGAGACGCAAGAAGCCCAACATCCGCGTGCCCACCGGCAAAGATGCCGTCAACTTCCGAAAACTCTTGTTTTTACCCATCAAGGACACCGAAGACCTGCTCACGAATTCAGCCTGGGAACGGGTGAGCGCAGAAGTGTAACCTGAGTGAATGAATCTCTCTAACTGTTGCGTAGTTAGATGTTCGATGTCTAACGATCATGAAGACCAAGATGCTGCGAGCGTCGTGCATCGCCCGGGGTATACCGAAGAAAGGAGGAAAACGGACATTGGTAGAGCGTCTGACGGCTTCGTTGACTGAACAAAGGGCAACAGGTAGAATACTACTATCGTCTTTGAGGAAGATTTTTAGTGTATTGATGTCCTGGTGCTGCTGCTAGAGATTCGGCGTCGACAAGAGGAAGAAGACGAGTATCAGCGTCAACTAGACATGCTAGGCGGTGTATGGTCCTTCGGGTCGGGTTTTGCAGGACAACTTGGCCATGGAGACCTCGAGTCGTCCAGTACACCAAGAATGATCAAGAAACTTCGAGGACGCAGCATCGCTCATGTATACGCGGTAAAGTGTCTTGCTTTGTTGCTGTCGATGAAGGGTACTCATCATGAATACTGGAATTTCTCTGTGAAATAGGGATTTGACTCCGACGTAGCCTTCGCTGTGAGTCGAACGGGAGACGTGTATGTGTGGGGTAAAAGGATGGGGCCTACAGGACTACCGCCAGGATCATCTCTAGCAGCGCTCACAAAGCTAACTTACGGTCAAGATAGCGACTTGGGCTCTGACGAAGAAAACGGAGAAATGGATACTAGCAAACCTGACAACCTTCAAGCAAAACAGGAAAACAGCGACGTGTTAAAACGAGAAAGTGCGGCAACTTCGGAGAAGATTGAGGAAGAGCGAGACGAAATGGACGAACCGAATGAGAGCGACGATGACGACGAAGAGGGCGGCGAGGAAGATTTTGTGCACCCCGTAAAGCTGGCCACTCTTTGTGGAGAAGGCGTGAGTCATATTGCAGTGGGACGTGTACATTGTTGCGCTGTCACCAAAGACGGAGACGTATTCACATGGGGACAGAATGACCACTGCCAACTAGGCACCGAACCAGTCCACAATCTGTCGGAAGCGCTATCCAAGAAAGCTCGAGTGCGATACGGAGTCGATTCTATTGAACCTCGACTATGGGAGCGAACGGTGTCGGAGGTCTGTGTAATATCCGCCGTCGATGTTGGTACGAACCACACGTTTGTTGTCACCGACAAGGGCGAGATGATAGCTTTCGGCGCCACGTACAACACAAGTGACCACTCCAGTCTAGCGCGAAGCATTGCAAAACTGCGAGTGAGCCAGGTATTTTGCAAACCAGGTACCAAGTCGGTCTCATGAGAATTTATTGACACTGTCCGCTATCTGAAATCTAGATCTCCTGTGGGGCTATGCACGCTGGTCTCGTTACAATTGAGGGTCAAGCATACACGTGGGGAAGCGGGGATGGTGGGTAAGACGAGTGCTTCAAACTTTTTATTGACTCGGCAGAATATCTGACGTAATGATTTCCTCTGCGGCTTTAGTCGTCTAGGCCACGGAGACAACACGTCCTACGTTAATCCAAAGATTGTCGAAGCGCTCAAGATGGATATTATTGTGGAGCTGGCATGTGCTTGTTGGCATACGGTTGCAATTGTCCTAATCCCGCCGCTATTGAAGGGAGGCGTGGTGCGTAGCCAACAACTGGGTATGTGAGTTCCACAACTAATGGCATAACTTCTATTGCAGGTTTACACATGGGGAAGTGGCCGTCTTGGCCAGGTAACTCATTTTACTGCATGGTCTTGCAATATGTTTATTTTTTGACCCACTTGTGTTGATGATTCAGCTCGCTCAAGGCGAGAAGCAGATTTCCACGACACCAGGTCTCGCGACTGATTTTCTGACAACCCACGCACTGATAAAGAAAGTTTGTGCTGGCATGTACCACAATGCAGCTCTCTCTGTGGACGATGAGGTCATATTTACTGCACTGAATACAAAGTTCGCGCTACTTTACTGACTCAATGCAACAGGTTTTCACGTGGGGTAGCAACACCAATGGGTGTCTGGGAAGACCGGAAGAACTTGGGGATTTAGAGGAGAATTTCTGTGCTGTGCCTGGGAGAGTAGAAGGCATGGAGAACTTTGTCGGACGTCCCTGCTCAAGTGCGTTCCATCAAATTGTTTTCACTGTCTGCTCGAGTTTGTACTAACTACTAAATCGCTTCGAATTAGTTGCTTGCGGTCGCGAGTTCACGTTGATTGCGACAAAACCATACATCGGTGCTAGCCGAGACGAAGTTGAGCGTCAGAAGCAGGAGCAATTGCAGCAAACCGAAAGCATAATTCGCCAGACGAGCAAGGCCAAGGACGGAAAATGCGATCAGCTCGAGCAGATTCGACACGTGAAACGCGCAACCATTATCGCCCACCTGAACGCAAAGTTTCCGAAGTGCACAATCTGCACGAGTGGCCTCGTTTGCCCAGGATTCCAGCCGAACAATGAAAATCCGACATTGTGCAAGCACTGCATGCACGAAAACAGAAAGCACCAAGATCAGCACAAAGCAAACGACCGGAAGGTGACGCTAACGTACCTTACCCAGGCTGTGGAAAAGTTAGGTATCACTGTTGATTTCAGTGACGTCCCAGACATTGAGCTCGAAGAAGAACTTGAATTCGAGATTGAGGAGGAGGATTAAAGTCACTAAACTGTTAGTCTTCACTTTGCTACGAATCTCTGCTTGAGCATCCAGATTGCTTGTTGCAACGAGGAAAGCGTCGGCCAAAAACGTTTGTGTCCCGTGTCACCTTCACAGAACAGCCCCACCATGTACAGAACAAGCGAAGCCGAGCCAAGCAGTCGAACAGACGACGACTTGATCACTTTTCGTTGCTTTGGCACGATGATATCCCGAAGCAGACAGCAGAAAGCCAGCCACAGGAACACCTTGGTGAAGTTGAACTCGCGCGTAACCATGCGTATGCCATTTTGGAGTGTTGACCAGCTCAAGAGGTTGCTGGAGTCGTGCTTGTTGTGGTTGGCCTTCATAACGGCTACCCACGAGAGAACGTCTGCAAAGTCCACCACGCCATTCCGATCATAATCCAGAGCATCCAGATATCGATCGGCATCTGCAGTGCTAATCTTTTCACCTGCACGAGAAGTTACGTTAGAAAAGCGTGACAATTTAATGCAAAGAATCGTATCTACAGTACGAACCTAAAATGTTGAGGATGAACTGTGACACCTTGGTAGAGCTCAACTCCAGACTGCCGTCGGTGTCCATCAACGAAAACATTAATTTTACCGTGTCGAGCTCTTGATGAGTAAGTAGCTGTAGTATAATAACCAAACAGTGTGAAACTTTTCACAACCCTTTTAAACGCGGCTACTTACATTGGGACGATCATCAGGGGTCTGCGTCTCCTCCACATTGCTCAGAGATGGTCTCCGATGGATTCGAGGAGGATTCTTGGCCTGAAACGTGCGCTGTTTTATCTTCGACTAACTCCCACTTATTGACTTCATCATCCAGCACCTTTCTGATAGCCTGTGGATGCATTTCGCTCGTCATGCGTCGACGACGTTCTACATTATCAGAAAATCATATGCACAGAGTTAAAACAATTTATAGGTCAATACAAACCAAACACCATACCCACCTGCAGGAGTTTCGTTTTCTGCTCCAGTAGTGTCAACACCAACACGATCAACAGGAGAACTTGGCGCACTAAACATCTTTTCTGAGCTCGCTGGCTATCTGCCAACCACAGAACTTCCTCGAAAAACTCTTTGCTGGCAGGAAGAAACGGGAGTGTCTGGTTGAACAAGCGCCACATATCCGAGCCTCGTTCAGCACTTGCAATCGGCGGAGCTGGATGACCCACAGTCTCAACTTGCTGCACTTCCCAGGAAAAAGGGTCATCCTGGAACAACAAATACGCAGCCTACAGTAGACATACATTTGAATATAACATTATTGACTCATAGTTAATCAACAAACGTACCGTGTTTGCGTAGCTGTCGCAGTAATTTGGTGCTGAAAAAACCGTGATGAGAGGCGGCATGGATTTATCTCCTCTTTTATCCAATTTTTCGTATTCCTTCGAGCTGAAGTGGAACATATACCCTTCATCTTCAAATTCATGAGCTCTGAGTAGTGATATCAGCTGGTTATCCGCCAAAAACTCAAAAATGGCGGCCGCGTTGAAGTAGTACGAACATCCACGAGCCTACAACCGTACATATTATGGTAAAATACACAACATTGTGGACACTTTTAGGTTGATAAAAATTACCTGATTCGGCTCCCAGGACGCTTGAGTGTCCACTTGTGTGTCCACTTGGACTCCATTTGGTGTCTTCGGGTCCGACCACAATAAATCGCACAATATCCCAGTAGTTGGAATTTCCCGTCGCCGATCGATAACTTGAATATCTTGGATAGTTTTCAATTCGGGGATAATCCTCCGTGTACACACATGATTTTCCCTCTCGAAGTGGATAAAATGGCAGCTACTGGCATGGCCTGGAAACAGGATAAAAAGTGGTAGTAGGCTGAAATCCCATACTTGCCACGACCTGGATAATAGATGATTCCATTGTTAGGATAAAACTGAAAACTGACAAAAGTTGTACGTACACTCGCTCCGAAATCCGTAGAAGGATGAGATGGATTCACACTCGTGGTTCCCGCGAAGTAACACAACTTTGTCGGAAAACTGCAAAAATTATCCTTTTAGCGCGAATTAAATCTGGGTTTTAGGTTGGGATAAACGTACCCGGATCTTCAGCAGCAGCAGATACAGCATAACCTCGCACGAGAAGGCTCCGCGGTCTACGTAATCTCCCAGAAACACCAGCTGCATGTCTCGTCCTGAATGCAACGCAAAGGAAACTTCAGACGAAGAGCAGAAGTCACTAGCCAGTCGCACGCACCTGCCAGCTCGGCAACTCCCGCGGCGTCCACTAATTGCATGAGGTCGAAGAACTGGCCGTGAATATCCCCAAACACTGCAAAAGAACACGTAATCCGGTCGCCAGATCCGGTTTAGCACGAGTGTACCCCTGCAAAAAGGCAACTTGCGGTTAAATACCATAAGTTGCAGATCTTTGCGGCACAGACACCACATTGGGCTCCTGGTTCATGAGAAATTGCGCCTCATGGATGACGCCCAGCGCATCTTTAACCGCCAATGGCGTCTGCTGCTCGAAAGCTTCGCGCACATTTGCGAGCGATAATTGCACCTTGGTCTCTCTACGTCGCGCCATTGTCCTCAAAGGCTCACCCGAAATATCTGATATCGGAAAGGATACCGTGTACTGTATTGACTTGACTAGGTACGAGCCGCGAAACGACGCGAGCACTTCAACTTGTCAAACCGGCTTCTGTACCTGTAGTAGTGGTTGTGGTGAGGCTACTGCTAACGAGATGGAATAAGGCGAAAGGAAACGTGTCGCACCTTGGTGCAAGTCGAAAATGACGTTCGTTGACTGACTAAAGCTAGGCGGAAACCACCACGAAAACGACTGGACCACAAGACGCCACTGGATCTCAACCTTGTAGCTGAGTGGAGAGAGAAGCGCTCAACACAGAACGCAAAAGCAACCTTCCATTTGCAAGTTTTAGAGCGAATTCAGCAATATGTCACTATGCGAACCCTGCAATTGTGCAAAAGATGGGTTTTCATTGGTTGTCAAGTGGATCTTCCGTTGCAGTGGTCGTAACCGTTACGTTCGTTGACGCGCAATTCCGCACTTCGAATCGACACTCGAGCACGAATTCAGCGTCTCCATACAAATTCTACTGCAAAACCTTCTCAGCTACAAATTGCGCCACTAGCAGTCTCCACTCGCAGCCCCACAAAATCCGCCACCGAACCGTCTATCTGGGCCAGCACAAAGCGACAGGGGCCACCGCAAAACCTTTGCGCACTTGCACCACTCCGCAATTTGCAGCTTGGCGCAAATGAGCAAAGAGCGCCGCAAAAGTTCGCGCAAATCGGGCGCCAAGCGGTCGCTCAGCCCGCTCTTCGCCAGCCCCGACGCGCGCAACAGCTTCCTGGCGCCAGTGAGCCACCTGTCCCCGCCCACGAGGCGCCTACTGACCGTGGCTTGACTTTCCTGCAGAGCGCGCGCGACCGCAACGTGCCCGTTCGCTTCGGCAAGTGGAGCGGAGCCGAAGATGCTTATTTGCGCAAATTGGTGCAACTTTTTCGTGATGGGCTGCTGGCGAACATCGACTGCAAAACTTCGTTGCGCTCGTGGCTCGCGCAAATGTTGAATTGTTGCCCCATGCGCATCTCCAAAAAACAGATGCACGGCCGCGGTTTCAAGGGCAAGAGCAAGTACAAGCCCGCCAAAGGTGCAAAACTTTCGGTGCAACAGTTCGAGCAGCTCAGTGCCGACATTTGCACTTTGCGCAACGACTTTTGCGCAACTGGGCGGACGACGAGGCCGACAAACTCAGCAACAGCTCCCAACAGTGGTACGACAGGGTGCAAGAGCTCGCCCCGACACCGCAAATCATCAAACCAGACAAGTGCAAAACCCCGGAAGGGTTTGCAGAGAGTGCAACTGTTGCACTGGAGCCCATTCCGGTGTTGGAGCCCATTCCGGTGGCAAATGTCACGACAGTTGCACCTCTGCCGCTGGCGTTTTGCAGCGACACCGTCAACACTGCAAATTGGAGCGAATTTGCGCAAACCGGCAACAGTGCCAATTTGCGCGAATTCGCGCAAACTGCAACCGAACCGCGCTACACCATTTGCGAAGACCAAGTGCAACTTTCCTTCCACGTGGACGCGCAACAGAACTTGGTCTCCATGACGCGCAAATCTTCGCGCGTCTACATCGACTTTGGCGCCCCCAGCGGCTGGCACGAAGAGCCGAAATGTTCGCCCTTCATGGACTATTCGCACTGGACGGACAGCGACCTGACGGAGGAGCTGGCGGCGCTCGTGGAGCCTCCCGCCGGCTGGGACGACCTCCTGTGAGGCTGTTGCGCAAACCTGAGCGAAATATCCGTGTTTTGCGTCCGTCTCCAGTTTATCCGTTTAATCTCGTGAAATATCCGCTTTTCGTTTTATATTTGCACACTTTGCGCCTTGACGGCTTCGAGTTGTTGCATGAGGCGCGCGATTTCTTTGCGCAAATGTTGCAGTTTCTTCTGTTCGGCCGAAATGGTGGCGCTCGTGTGGTCGGCCGACCGGATTTGCGCCAATTCGGCGGCCATGGCGCCCACTTTTGCGATCGTGCTCCAGTTGCTCGCCAGGATTTGCGTCAATCGCTGCTCGTTTGCGCGATCTTCGTCGACATCTGCGGCTTTTTCACCTGCAAATTTGCGCGTTGCACCCATGCGCAAACGAGCGGATGGGTCCGCGCGGTCTACCGCAGTGGTGACGACCGTCGCGTCATGCAACTCGCTCCAGTCTGGGCGCGGAGTGGATACACGCTGCAAATCGGCAGCCTGCTGCTCGAGGGTTTGCAGCTCGTTTTGCACGGAGATGCGCTCGTCGTTGAGTTCGCGCAGTGCAATTCGCACGTCGAAAATCGCTTCGGTGCGGTTTCGCACAAACGTTTTGCGCTCCGTGCGCGCTTCCTGCAAAACGTGGTTTTTCGCGAGTGCAAAAGTGAGTCGCGCAAGCTGTTGCTGCGTTGAGGTTTTGCACCCCCGCGACCTGTTGGCAGCAGTGACGCAGCCGTCGTAAGTGTTCGCAAATCGTCCAGTCGTTTTGCGCGCAACTTGTTGGCTTGCTCCTCCTTTTCACGTCCGAAATGGCAGCCGAAACGAGCTGCTTCAACTCGCTGCGACGTGTGAGAAGCTCGTTGAGACCCGCGCGGAGTTCGTTGCATGCAAAAGTGCGCAAATCTTTGCGCCGTCGCATCTTGGTGAGCTCTTCGCGAATCGTTGCAGTTGTTGCACTGACGTCGGTCGGTTTTTGTTGCAGTTGCGAATCGCCCCGAACGGCAGATTCCATGGCGCGTGCAACTGCAGTTTGGCAGTCCTGGATCATCTGCGGCAGATTATTGTTGCGCTCTTCTAGCTGCTGGATTTTATCCCGTAACTGCTGACATTCCACCTGCTCTTCGCGCAAAATATCCTCTGTCCCGCGAAGTAGCTGCGAATATAAAATCTGAGGTTTTTCATCCGTTTTTGGTCCATTTTGCGGGATAAAGACTGCCAACAAGCAGATTCCAGTCCGTTTAGCATGTTTTGAGCTGCAACAGCGTCAAAACATGGATTTTTGCCACTGGTTGCAGCTAAAACAGCGTGTCGAAGCTGGATAATTGCTTGTTCGGGTGTCAATCGTGGTCTCTGATGAAGTAATACACTCGAATGACTCTTTTCCACTTGATCCACGTCTTCTAGCACTCGAGGAGACCGAAACGTATCCGTTGACAAATTTGCACAAGGATAAAGTGTCTGCTTCTCTGTTGGCATTGCGACCAAATTTACAGGACGTCGATTTGCACGAGCGCGAGCATGAGCTCGAGCTGACTGTTTGTATGCCACGCGGACTGAGTTTGGTGGAGAAACCGGGAAGTACATGTGAGAGGTGTCCATGCTTGCAAAGACGAAGTCTTCTGCGACTTTGAGCTAATTCGCGAACCTTTGACAATAGTGTTGGAGCATAAATAGCAGACTTGAGGTTAGAGACGACGATCAATACCAGTTTAGTCCGCAATGCGAACACTCGTCTGGCTTGGTGCAGCTCTTTGTGTGTCCTGGGTGGGTCATAAGGTACAAGCTGCTGGAGGCGTCGGAGGAACGACGGTGCGTGAAAAATCTCTGATTTCGGACGTCAGGTAACGTAGTTGCGTCTTGGTGTAGCTCTCGGACGTGTGTTCGCAGACGTTCGAGGAGCTGCAAATCCTGCAGATCAACCAAAAACAGGAGGAAAATGGCGTCGAAGGGGGAGCGCTCGTCACCAACGACTGCAAGAGCCTGGTACAAGCCGACGTGATGGACGTCCGCGACGACGAAGACCAGAAATCTCTCTGCAGCAACTCGTGCTACGCTGTCATCACCGCCAAGTACAAAACTCTGCTGGACAACGACTGCTTTGCCAGCGACGACGCGGACGAAGAGGCCAGCGCCAAACTGCAAGCGGCGTCGTACCAACTCGCGTGTCAAACCAACACCGCCGGCGAATACTGCAGTACGTCCTGTACAGTACTCCATCCTGAAACATCCAGACTCTTGACTTCACTTGTGACGTAGTTCCACTGCTAGGAACACTCGTAAAGGACGCAGGGACGTCTTTCTCACTCTGCGACGACATCGTCTCGAAACTGGGCTGTTGTTTCCAGAGTTACCGACAATATATGCTGCTAGGTACAGCTGCAAGCATCGTCACCATGGACGCGGCCCAGAAAGAATGCACCGATAAAGGCATCTCAGGACTGGAGCCCATGTGTCCCTGCTCCTTCAACCAGCACGCCTTGTCCAACACAACCTTCTGCTCTTGTACGTCAAAAGATCCAAAAATCTCCATCCTATCCACGTCCTCATCTCTTGCTGCCATACAGACGCAGTACGATACGCAGGTATCCATTCAACTGTCCTGATCTTCACAGTACTCCTCTCAGTCCTGTAACGGAGACCATAAAAGCAGATAATATCCAACTATCTGCCTCGGTATCTTGAAGTTTGTATCCTTTCGAGCAGACGTTCTCCACCCCACATTTCGACCCCCTCAAGTATGACGACACCTACCCTGGAGAAGGATGTTCTGTCCATCAAAGACGGACACTTTGTGGACCAACATGGACGCGTCGCACTACTACGTGGTGTGAATCTCGGCGGATCCTCCAAGCTGCCGGTCGGATACGGACACACGGACGACCAAGACACGTCCGACTTTTTCGACGGAGCGTCCTCCGTGTCCTTCGTTGGTCGTCCGTTCCCCTTGGAGGAGGCGGATCTGCACTTGTCACGTCTACAACGTTGGGGTCTGACGTTCCTGCGCTTCATCGTGACGTGGGAGGCCATTGAGCATGCAGGACCTGGTCAACTGGACCACGAGTACCTCACGTACATTCGAGCGGTGGTGGAGAAGGCTGCAGAGTACAACATGCAGGTCTACATTGACCCTCATCAGGACGTCTGGTCCAGGTGGACAGGAGGTGATGGAGCTCCCATGTGGACGCTGGAGTGCATTGGCTTGGAACCGCGTAACTTTGAAGTTACCAAGGCGGCTTTGTGTCTCGAGACGTGCGGACTGCCAGCGTCCAAGTTCCCAAAGATGATCTGGCCCACCAACTACGGCAAATTGGCTTGTGCCACCATGTTCACCTTGTTCTGGGCTGGCAAGAAGTACGCACCTAATTGTTATGTGGATGGGGTGCAGATCCAGGACTTCCTGCAGAAACATTATTTGGACGCCATGGTAGCTTTAGCTGAAGCTTTGAAAGGACTGTCGAATGTTGCGGGGTTTGGAACCATGAACGAACCCTCAGCTGGGTTTGTAGGTGTGAAAGACCTTACCAAGTCGGTGGGGATGTTCCAGAACGGATTCGCACCCACTGCTCTTCAGGGAATGGCACTGGGTGAAGGAGTCGCTCAGGAAGTGGATGTTTGGAACTCAGGTCTCATGACTTTTGTGCGGGGTAAACCGGCCCGTGTGGAGACTGTGGACCCGAAGGGGTTGCGGGCGTGGAAAGAAGGCTTTGGGTGTGTGTGGAAGGAAGCTGGAGTGTGGGGGTTTGATGCTGAGGGCAAGCCGCAGTTGCTCAAGCCTGACTACTTCGAGGGAGTTGACTTTGGAAAGGAGTTTTACGTACCTTTTGCCAAGACGTTCACGAGGAGACTGCAGAGTGTGATCCCCAACGCCATGATCTTTGTCGAGATGCCGCCCGTGGACTTTGGAGACATGGAGTTCCCAGAAATCACGAGCGAGGATATCCCGAATGCCGTGAATGCCATGCACTGGTACGACGCCATTACGCTGGTCACGACGACTTGGCGCTCGTACTTCACGGTGGACTTCACCACGGGCAAACCAGCCTTTGGTAACAAGGCACTTCGCAAGACGCACCAGAAGCAGCTTGCCCATGTCGCCAGCTTCGGACGCAAAGATGGGCAACGCACCAACGCTGATCGGTGAGACTGGGATCCCGTACAACTTGAACGGTGCGCGGGCCTACATCAGTGGAGACTTCTCGGCGCAGATCGAAGCCATGGACAACACCATCTCCAACCTCGAGTCTCAGCTGTTGTCCTTCACCTTGTGGAACTACACGGCCGACAATTCGCATGAATTCGGCGACTTGTGGAACCTGGAGGACTTGAGCATTAGCAGCCCCGACTCTGAGGCGCTGGCCGTCCGCCTTGCTGGTGGTCACACGCGTCGTCGTGATGACTCGGCTCGTGGCCTGAAGGGTTTCGCGCGTACACACGCGCGAAAGATTGCGGGTGTGCCGTTGAAGTCGGAGTTCTTGATGACGACTGCAGAGTACACGCTGGAGTTCTTGTCGGTGAACACGGAGTCAACGGCGCCTACCGAGATCTACGTGCCGTATGTGCACTACCCTGGTGGATACCGCGTGACATCGTCGGACGGTCACTGCACGATCCAAAAGCACGAGAACTACGACATTGTAAAGTACGCCCACGACACCAAGGCGCACAAGCACCGCGTGATCGTCTCGCCCAGGACGCCGATTGGAGGTGACCCGAGACGTGCCAACGCACCATTGTACCTTGCTCTGGCTGTCACCGCGGTCGCTGTCCCTCTGCTTACTCTTTACAAGCGTAGATAATCTAGGCTTATCGAGGAAGTTCGCCGAGTACTCGGATGTGCGGTAGTCGAGATAGACATGCTGCTAACTGTTGGAAAAAATAAAGATGAGCCGTGAGCCGATGTGTAAAATTGTGTAGATAATCTTCGAAACGTGGAACAGCAGATACCAAGGCTATATCGCTGAACTTGGCCAAAGGCGTCAGGTTTGGCTATTCGTCCACCATCATGCTTTCTGCGTCGTCGGTCTTGTCACTTTCAGCAGACATGGCATCTTCTTCACGCTGTACAGCAGCTAGACCATTCGTGGAGATAAGTTCCAGCATGTGTGCTGCAAAATCATCCAGCAAAACGGGCCATGCTCCGTTCTCGTCGTAGTTGCTCAGGTTTGGTTTCATTTGGTGGCCGAAGTCCAGCACCTGAAGCCACAGATCCTTCGATACGACGCTACGCGAGTTCTCGCTAACATACTTGAGCCAATGGCGGCGCCAGTGGAAATATCCGGGAAGGAGGATATCCCAAAGGCCCACAGCCAGCTCCAGCGCCAAGCTCTTTTGCGTCGGATCCTTCGAGAACCCAAACGTAAACTGCACAACCAAAGACCTCAACCATCAGAACCATTCAACAAAATCATCACAACAGCCACGTACGGAATAAATAGTATCGAACTGGGCTCGGTCGCGCATTTGGCTACGCAGAGTCGGAATACAGTTTCGCAGGTCCTCAATCGAGTGGCAATGCAGTTTGTGCATCCCACGTCGGAACTCAGTACGTGTATAGACACCGATGGTCTCCGCTTCCATGGCACAGCTCAGCACCAATGTCACTGGGTCTTCGGATTCGACCCCCAGAGCGTCACACAGCCCCAGAACTCCGTCTTCCGTGATGGATGCTTCCTCCGCCTTCGGGTCTGCAGATAACAAATAATAAAAAACAGGTCAGCACCTAAAAATCAATTTCACACAATAATTCAGCACCTTGGAACCGTGCAAACACGGCGTCAATAGCGACGTTGTCGTCCGTGTCGTTCTTCTGCTTCTTGTTGTTCCCATCGAACTGCAACAATATAAAAACAATTAGCAATCAAAAACCTCTACCTCTCAAATATAATAATTACATTATGGCCAGGGCCTCTTTTGGTGCCGCTGTTGCCCGTGTGCCTCCCAGAACTGATACCCAGCTTGGCCAGCGCCGCCACGTCCGCCTGGTACGTTTCGTTGGCCTTTATCCTGTCCACCAGCTCCGCCTTCCGTCCGCTGGTGCGAATACCTGCAATAATTTATTTGTTTTTTAATTATCTATGAAAATAAATATAACAATGCAAATATTACAATACAACGCACCGAATTTGCGGCAGATCTCCGTGAGCTCCTTCACGCGCAGCTTCGAGAGGTCCATGGCGACGGGTTCCTGAAGAGTTGCAGCTGCAGAGACGTGAAATGAGGAACTAGAGTTAGAGAGGAAGGCGGAGGGCAACTGGAGGCGAAGAGAGCTGCGTCACATCCATCACCTTGCCACAATTCGGATTTGAGCTCAAGTGGAAATATTGCTGTTGGGTGGTGTAGGAAAAAGTTGTGTTAGAAGTAACGTTACCTATAATCGTGAGGGATTGGTGTGGTGTACACATGTCTTATTTAGGCTCATTTATTATAGTTTTTACGGAAGTATTAGTTCTTCAAATGGGTTTAGGTTTACGTTTTGGAAACGTCAGACCAAAAATGTAAAAACCCTCTGTCTACGAACAGTCGAAGAGTCGGACATCCATTCATTCTAGATTTCGTGCCCCTCGAAGAGGCGCACCCAAGAACCTCCAGTCATTAAACCGAGGACCGCTTTTATTTTAATGCAATAACGCCGTTCAAGCGCGGAGCCACTTTTATCTGGCTTGTAGCTTCAGCCAGGGGCCCTTAAGCCCCTTATTGGGGTCTTCATGCTATGCAAAACCTCCTATCCTTTTTGAATTCTCTGAAATTTATTTCAGAGCCAAGGAGATGGTGCGATTTTGGGAAAGCAAACATTAATAAACCTTGGAAACTCAATAGCTACACAGAATAAGAAAATTCACATTTATATCCAGTATTATTTGCATAATTAAATAGTCCTGTAAACCTAATAAATTACCTGCGTGTTGCCTGTGTCGTCCACCTCAGCTAAGTGCGAGAATCTATTAGCCAATTAGATCAGATGTATCTTGCGAGATGGTACACCGTCTGCTTGGCTACTGAAACCGGTTCAAAGAGCACGACAGGGTTGATGCAGGCAACAAAACCACTGGCAACGAGACAGGTACGTTTATTTCCAAGTTCATCTGCTCGCGGTTTCGCGGTACATGCAGATGCTGCGTCTGCGGAGCAGGCGCAGGATATGCGCCGAGAACGTACTCATAAAGCGTACTCTGTGTACATTAAATGAAAAACTACACACAAACGCCAGAATTTCAGTGCTTCTTCGTGCAACGCGTGACTTTGTCTGGTAAAAAGTCGCCAGTGGTAATTACCCCGTCGCCTGCAGAACCTCCCCATGTTGAGTCACTGTCATGGTCACTGATAGCTTGGGAAGTAGAACGCTTGATGGCGGAGCAAAGTCTCCGGGATCTGAGGCGATGGTGCTTGGTGAGACGATGGAGATTCCAGAATTGAAGAAGTCTCTCCTCGCTGTCAAACTCGTCGCCCTCATTGATCCTAAATACATTGTACAAATAGCCAGCCTACTTCAAGTTCTTATCCTAATGGGATCCTGTACTTGAGACGTGAGCATAAGACTACGGAGGTGTACTGCGACACTCCCCTTGCTCGAGTCGTTATCGAGACCATTAACTCTGCAGATTCACTCGATCATTCAGCTTACGAACCTCCTAGCACGTTGGTGACGGACATAACCATCATACCGGATGTGGACGCGACCATCGCGTCAGAACCACCATACGAGTGCTCCGATGACTTCACGATATGGTAACTCACTTGATTCCTTATTTGTCAATTCGAGGCCAATTTCCGCAGATGTCGCTTCTTGTGTGGCAATCCTATGACATTCATGCATGTGTGGAATCTACGCAGCACTTACTCGACGTAGATTGTTTGGCTGAAATATACCCGGTCCTTCTGTCTGTCGATACAAACTTCGATTCCCAGCAGGTAGTCGACAGGGCGCAGCTCCACAAGTTCGAAACTTGTCGCTAATCTTTGAGCAATACCCTGGCAGCGATCGTTTTCACCCATGAGTAGCAAGTCACCTACATAAACTTTCAGAATCATGACTGTCTACCCTTCTCGAGGGGGAGTAAAGGCCATGATCACTCTCAAGCCTCACAAATCCGAGAGCAACAATATGCCGATGCTGTGTCTTGTTCCAGACGTGCGGTGCCTGTTTTTAACCGTACAGAGTCTTGACCAACCTGCAAATCTGCCTGTTTCCTGGCGAACCACACCCTTGAGGCAACTCCATAAACACTGTTTCAGAAATCTTGCCATGCAAGAATGCCGATTTTACGTCGTACTGTAGAATGGACCACCGACGTTGAACAGCAAAATAGATAGCCACTCGTATCGTATCAAATCTCATCACCGGGGCGAAAGTCTCGTCATAATCGACACCAAATTTCTGTTTGAATCCGTGAATCACAAGGCGCGCCTTAAAACACTTCACGAATCCGTTCTGGTCCTACTTCACCGCAAAGACCCACCTATTCGTAATTAACACGCGATCATTAGCCGTGGATCGATCGACAACTTGCCACACACCCTGCTTTCGCATCGACTCGAGCTCTTCGTCGATTGCTACTTGCCAATGAGCGGTTAATGTCGACCGTACAGCCTGCTTATAGGTTGAAGGCACTGGTACAGCTCGAGAATGCAACTGCCTCTGTGTTGGGGACTTTAACTCGAACTGCAATACTTTGAACCACTTTTGCGCTGCCTAGTGAACTTCTAAATCATCCAGCCGAGAACTTCGTTTGCGTTTTCGCCCTAAACGTGAGACCCGATGCCTACCCACAGTATCACTTTCAGCAACATCTCGTTTTTTAGAATCCTCCACTGGAACAAGTCCACGAGGACCGGCGGGTTGAGCCACAACGGATGCGAGGTCAACTGGATTAGATGAAACAGGATCATCAAGGAGTTGTGGTACCTGCTCCGATTCACCCGCTTGCACTAAAACGCTCTCTTTTCCGCGTCCTGACGAACGATGTCTTCGATCTGCATCAGCACCAGTGATGATCGAGACGGCAGGACGTGATCTACGCGTTTGCCAGCAACTGCTCTATGCACTCGCGCCCACCGTGTAATCTTCTGCAAAAATTAAATTTCCTCCGCGATGAGTTGACGCTCCCCACTTGCGAGATTCAAAACCTTGTAGCCCGGGTTGTTGGAGAGTAACCAACGAGAATTGCCGTTCCCATTCTTGATGACAATTTCTTCTTTGTTGAACGCGCACCACTAGCAATGTGAAAATAATATAGACTACCCCACATTCTCAAGCATGACACATCAGGAGATGCACCAGACAACGTTTCATGAAGTGTCAGGCCATTCAGAACTCTAGTCGACGTCACATTCAGCGTGTACGCCACATGTGGTGCAGCTTCCCCACACTAAATCTGGCAAATTTGTATGTGCAGCAGAGCTCAAACTTTGGGCAGAACACCCCCGTTTGCTCGCTCAACAATTCCATTTTCTTGAGAGTATAGGCGTTTGTCATCGTCAGTTCGACGCCCTCCTTGCCGCAAAACTCCCGAATACTGTTGATCAAATTCTCCCCTTGATCCGAATGAAGTTCTTCAACTCTGAGCTTTCTATCTCTGTACTGGAGATGGAGCCGATTGATGAGAGAGATGACGTGCTGTTTTGCTTCATTCTTTTGCTTTAGAAGAATATCCACTTGTAACGGATGTATTCATTGGCCACCAGCAGAAATGAGATGCAACCATCAATTGTGAACTCGTTCACTATGCCGATATCCACTTGGAGTCTCTGAAGTGGTTTGTCGGCGTGGCTGGTCTTCTCACTGTAAGTCATCCACACTTTCTTGCCGTGAACATACGGCAGACAGGAATTTCCAGTCGCCTTTCTCATTATTGGCGATCTTCAGACCACGAACCACTTGTTGCTTCACCATCTCCACTATTGCTGTCTCACTCGCGTGGACAAAATGTTTGTGGCACACCACCATTGGTACACTCTGGTTGGACTTCCCAAGAGCACTACATACAACAGCTCGCCGTGTTGCGTGTCCACACAGGGACCACAAGCGACACAGACGATTGACCTTCACGAATTTAATCCGCACCGCCTTCTTGCTCAGGAAGCAGGCCAACTGATCATTTGACACGAAATATTTCAGCTGTGACTGTATGTAGTCTTGCGAAAGCAAATGGACTAGGGCCCCTGGTACGTAAGTTACATCTTCGAGTACGCGTCTCTCGTGACGACCATCGAACTCATTAACGATTGAGAGCCCAACGCACCCAGCTTGGTTATGTTCAATGTTCACCGTGCTTCCATCGCTATCAGGGCCGTCACTAATTGTCGATATCTGTGTGAACAGGGAGAGATCGTTGCAAATATTCACTGTCGCCGCGCTGTCAAGACACCATTCAACGACGTCGGATGCACTTTTCGTGTGTGAGACAGGAAATGATGCCATCAACGCCATCGGACCTGAATTATTTTGGTGACCACCGCCTTTGCCTCTAGCCCGATTAGACTTTTATCGACGGCCACCACGACGGCGCGGGCGGTTGATCGTATCTTGGCTGCTGCCGTTCCTGCATTCACGATACCAGTGACCCAATTGTCCACATTTCAAGCACGGTCGACGTTGCATGTCCTCCTGTAAGGAGTGGCGACGGTTGATATTTCTCGAGTTTCGGTTCTGGTGATGACCCTCCATGGCGATTGAACTGGTTGCCGCCTTGATTCTGCTCACCCGAAAACTGAAACATTATGCTTGTGTTATGTTGGCCAGTGCTGGAAGAAGGATCACTCGGAAGCTTGCGAGCTGATATTGCCACTGACAGTCCGCGCATCCTTTCTTCTTGTTCACTTGCTAATAGTCGACCGCAGACTTGGCCAACCTCCAGGTCTCTAGATTTCATCCTCGCGCCAACCAGCTCAGTACTGAGGTCGGGAAATACTTCGAGTGCGTTAGTGAGAAGAAGGTGAACCTGCTTCTTCAAGCGAGTAGCCAAGCGTCACCATGTCCTCTTGGAGCTTTATGATTTCATCGATGTATGTATCAACGCGCTCATTTTTCTCCAGTTTGCGCACGAACGTGGAAGCTTTGATTCGAATATCATTCTTCGCGGCACCCAGCGTTGTACTCTTTCTCAATCTCCTGAAATAGCTGCACAGGGTCACAACTAACCAGCAATCTTCGGTAACGGCCGGCCAAACGAGGTCCCAGTGAATCATCAATGACAGCCTAAGCCTTGAGCCAGCGACCATTTCAGCGGTGCTTCTTCACAGAGCCCCAGGTGTCATCATGTGACACTTCTTGGATCCCTAACGACCACCGATTCTGGACTTTGAGCTTTAACGCAATCATTGTGCGCCATAACCCATCGTCATCAGCGCCCGTTAGCATTGGAACCTCCAATCTCAGAGAGTCCCCCAGTCCGGACCGTCTTCTTTTCTGCGTGTGCGACCGCTTCTTCTTGCTTGAACGCTTGCGCTTCGAGCTCTTCCGCATTTTCGAGCACCCCGCATTTGAGCTGGACGCGCTGCTCTCCGACGAGGCATCCGATTGGACCGATTCGGAGAGTGCACTGTCAGAGCTAGAGTGAGAGCTTTCGGCCGTCGACCATAGAGAGCGAGACGGCGTAGAGGATGAAGTTGAGCTCGATTCGTCTTCATTCGACTCTTCGTTATGGTTATTGGCACCATCTTGGCTCGCCGTCCTCATCGAACCTTGGCGCCGGAGAGCTGCTCTGTTTGGACTCAAAACCTGACATGGTCACTAATAGTTTAGGAAGTAGAACGCTTGATGGCAGAGCAAAGTCTCCGGGATGTGAGGCGATGGTGCTTGGTGAGGAGATGGAGATTCCAGAACCGAAGAAGTCTCTCCTCGCCGTCAAGCTCGCCGCCCTCATTGATCCTAAATACATTGCATAAATAACCAGCTTACTTCAAGTTCTTATCCTAATGGGATCCTCAACTTGAGACGTGAGCATAAGACTACGGAGGTGTACTCCGATACCCGACACTAGCAGTCTCCAGCACGATCCAGTATCGATACTGCGACCGCGCCTCAACGTCCAGTCCCGGTTCGCGTTTATAGCTGGGTTGCTGCATCTAGCAGCTCCACCTTCTTCGCCACCAGCACCACCAGCTCACATCTGAGTTCGCGCCACATCATTTGATGATGATGACGCGTGGGTACAGTTCCATGGAAAGATATAATGGAACCGACCCTTCACCGAGTCCGACCTTCATCCAGGATGTCTCCGTCGATCCTGGCTCGTTCATGTTATCTTCATGATTCTTGGTCGTTCAATATATAGTACATCATCATCTTGGGGTGTGTTGGTTCTGGATTGGGAATCTCATCGAGAGTATTCTCCATCCAGTGGAACCTCATCCAGTGAGATATGACCCTCGAAGCTTGTACTTGAATGCTGGAGTTTGTATCACTCACGGCGGTCATGTGTGTGTTGGTGTTGGCATAATGCCATGGGGTTGTTGATGGATCTTGTTTGGTGCTTCGAACCAAGTCCAGGCAGGCTGCTACTCGGGATACGTTCGCCGAGAGCACTTTTATACCTTAGGTTGTCCTGCTGTCAGTGAATCGGCTGTCCGGACATGGTGTATTCTAATTTCACCGAATGAGGCCTCATCTGATGGACACCTCCCGACCTGTGGGCCCATACTTGGCTTGCATATTTAGTCCACTTCACTCCCAACGGTCACTTGTCACATTTTACACACTGACGCCATACTGTATCTTTCTCCACTCATCCAGTCCAAATATTGTATCAGACAGTCGAGCTCAGCGGCAGGGGAAATCCACAGCGTGTCATGCTGATGCTGCCATTGCCGACTCAGTACTGTTGCTGCTGGCGTACATGATGCCAGCGGTGCGAACTTGGCGCTGGTAGTACCGGCGCCGACTGAGTGCACGGTCCGCTGGCGTACTCGATGCAAGTGTGGCCCTGTACCCAGATGCGCACCGTCATCAATGATGTGTGAGCGCACAAGAAGTTCGCCATCATCCATTCACATAGTGAAATCAAGTCAAAGTCAGTGAAGTCAGCGGGAGCGGACGGAAGATAGGAAGACGAAACAGACCAAAGATAGCAAAGATAGATAACAACAAACAGAGTTCAATTTGCCGAGAGCAAGACACACGCTCTCGCGGAAGTGCGGAATCGTCGGAGTCTAGTGCCGCGTGGAGGTCAAGCTGCCCGGACCAATTCCCGGGGCCCGAAGCTACGGACGCTCAACGCCGCGCCGGAACACGAGTCTGGCTGCGTGGCTCCCGAAAAGATCAAGTTCGAATACGGCGGGGACTGACTGCTCGTGCGGTTGGACTGATCCGTCTGTTCACAAACCTAGTTGGGCGTTGCTCATTGAGTGGCATTCATTTCATATTACCCTGCGGTGTTAGGTGGTTGTAGTAGTCACCCCTAAGACTTGATTGATCGACTATTGTGTGAAGAAGTGCATTTGTGTGTGAAGAAGAAGATTGTCCCTTTTTAATCACCCGCTCAGTGGATCGACCGGTATAGACTTTCAAAGTTGGTGTATCAGTTCATCTGGCAGTAGAATAGTATAGCGCCAATCCAGGATTATCGACATGTTTGGGCGCAAGGTGAAACCTGGATTCATCAAGCTGTTTCAGTAGCGACTGGCGCTCTGGTTTATTGGATTTACCGGATTTTGTACGAACGGTTACTGGAGGTAGCATTTGGAATTGAAGGTCCTACTCAGGTCAACTGTACACCATGGTGCTGGATCGAACCTACGTCAAATCGTTGAAGTTGATGAATTAAAGTCTTCGTGATAAGGTGGCTATAACACTCCGAGATGTTGCTCTTAATTAGGATTGTTGACAATGGTAGCATTCGTAACATACCGTGTCTTTAGCGCTAGGTAAACCCCTCGATTTTTAGAGTTCCTTCTGCAACGACTTTACGTGGTCGTGCTTCGAGTGGCCTAGACGGACGGGACTTACATCCTCCTTAAAGTAAACAATGCCACATATCTCTAAGTCGTCTCAATCAAATACTATATTTAACAAATGGGCAACTAAAGGGTTAAGCGAAAATGATGCAACCTGAAATGGGCCAAATCAATCGGGGTTTTGTGGACTCCTGCTGGTTTTCGTTGGTTCTCCGTGTTAAAAGACTTAGCCGGCCAAATAGGATACAGACGGATGACTGAATAACCTGTCATATTGGATACTACAGAGCAGTCTCGTATTCTTCGAACTCAGTGCATATGTTGGTGTAGTCGCTCTTGTCCGCGTCTCGGCTGGTAGCATCGCCCATGGTCTCGCTGGCCAAGTCTTGTAGTTCTTGTAAATGAAATGGGGACGCTCAAGTACAAGACTGCGATGGACCCAACAGACGGAGCTGGCGTCAACTTCGTGTGGAGATTCTGCTCCAGGTAGACCGCCTCCTGCTTTCTGTCTTTCTCGTAGGCACCAAGTCACTGACGCTTCGTTATTGAGTGGGCGTGCAGTGATCTTCAGACCCAATTCGGTCACAGATGTTGCCGGGTCAATCGCAATCTTGTCCTGAGCTCCCCATATCATCTCGATGGGTAGTAACTATGGATGATAGGGGGTATACAGAGCTTCATGTCCATCTGCCTGGCTTTCGACACGGCCTAGTTTGTCGTCGGAGGTTGCGCCTACAATATTGACATTTGTTTACCAAATCAGTAAAATGACATGAAACCATCCATGTAGAGCTGTTCCAACTGCTTTTTCTTGTAAGATTTGTCGGTAACCGCTTCGCCGTAATTGTGCAGCCATTGAACCATCACCTCTTTGGATTTTGAACTCGAATGTGCGGGATCCTTACACACATACACACACGACACCTTCACAGCCACGATAACTTTGTGGTACACCGCGCCGTTCATGTGGATTCGGCATGGACCGATCGTCATTTGTAGTCGCCAGCAGAGGTCTTCGAACGACGTCTCAAACAGCTCTTCCATAAAATTTCGGTGGTAGTCTGTGTCGACCCAAGCTTTCAGATACGAGGCCCAGCTTTTGACGGACCCTGACACCCATTCAGCGTGCATTCGCCCGTTCTTCACCAGCATGTCTTCTGCGCCGATGATGCAGTACCTCTCTCCCACCCCACTGACTGCATAACGACGTGGGTTCTTAACAACCCAAGTAGCTCTTGCAACGAGCTTCACGTTGCAGTAATCCGTTTCTTCGGATACAAACGTGCAGTGGGAGTTAGAAGCTTCTTTTCAAGATATGCATATTTCTAAATGCTACGTTTACCTCAGAGTCAGCCCTCGGATCTCTTCTGCAGCCGCAAATGTAGGTAAGGTTCATCTTATTCAGTTCGTCCCACATGGGCCGATCAGGAATGGCTACACCTGTCATTTGTTTTAGCTCAGAGCAGATAACCTTAGAGTATGTTGCTTTTTGCAATAAATTACGATCTTTTACCATTTCCGTAATATACTCTTGGAACGGCTAGCCTCTGGCCGTGGTGGACGACCATGCTTCGTCAGAGGAACCGCAATTGCGTCATCACCGTGAGCGTTCCAGGCGGCCACTGCATGTGCACCCGTGCTCTCTGATACCGCAAGACACTTAGCTACACGCTCGCGCACTGCTCATCAGCTAAATAAATACCTGTGCGTCTGCACAATGAGCATCTTCTCCTGGAGTGTTAGGTAGACCATAGCATGTTGGTAAATGAAAGAGTACAGCCCGTGATTGGAAATGTATGATGAAGGGGGCATACCATTCTGTTGCTGGTCTTCGTTTTTACGTGGGTTCATTTGCGGTGAAGTTACTGCTATTTATGTAAAGTTGGTGTGTCAGTTCATCTCGTCAGTACAATAGTACACTTCTTGATCAGACGCTGCATCATACGTATGCATATCAGTGTTAGTGACAGAGCCATATTGATTAAGTGATAAATCGTAATATTATATGAAGTATGAAGGTCACACGCGATGGGGTTGCTCATTGACGAATTTGGTGCAAGCCGAAGAAGGACAAGTTCTTTTCAGCCATGCACTTGTCGGTTTGGCTGTAGACCGGTGCATTGTCCTAAACAATTTCTCCCGGCTTCGCCATGTAGCTTGGCTTACTCCGTATGGCCGCAAAACGTTCGGTTTGACGTATGCTCCCATGTTTATTTTCCCTTTTCAGCTCATCGGAGCTAGAGCAGGGTTTTACTGATGATTTGTTTTATTGAGCACCCTGTTGATGTAAATAGAGCAGTTGCAATGCGGAACCAAAAACGTTAATATCTCAATTGACTTTATGGTCAGTGTTCTACCACCGGCGACGGGGCCGCAGAGGAGAACCTACTGACAACATTACCTTTTTCGTATGACGCGCTGGTTTATGTACGGTGTCGGGAGGCCATGACTGGTGTGGTGCCTTCCAATACGGTCGCTCAATTCGCCAAGATGTATCGCGCTAACCCTTCTGTTCGGCAACACCAATCGACCGGCCGCTCGCTGAGGTTTCACTCGATTGAACTTCCAAGCGGAGTGGGTGATTGAGTTCCAGGAGGAAGGCTGGTTAGCATCTTGTTGGGTGGTCCAAAGAAGTTGTCGAGGTGGGGCGTAAATCCCCGAAGACATTACACCAACATTGTAAGTCATGCAAGGGACAATTGCCTTTAAATTAACCAAAATGAAGCCAGAAACTACGGAAATGCTACTAGTTATTCGAATTGAATCCAACAAAATGATTTTGACCTCTCGTAAGCGAATATGTAGGTTTGCGTTGGCATGATGCTATAAAGAAGTACATTCCAACTGACACACACAGGGCGACAATTTCTATCAAAATGATACAAAATAAGTTTGATGCTATTTCTGTTTTGACCAGGCAATCGCCTCGTACAGAGAACTCACTACCTACTGGAATCAATCGATGGAAAATCAGGTGTTGACAATGTGCTTACTTCTCGCCGCTTCAAGCTACTATGGACAAGCATTTGCGCTTAATCCATACAGATGTTGAAATCCGAGCAGTCATGTAATGCATGGTGCAATCCATATATGGGGTGTGCCTACAAAAGTATTTTGGAGTTTTGGTAACTATGAGTGGTTAAAAATTGATACAGAGCTCAGCTTAAGTGAAACCCGTAAGTCGCATGATCAGTGAATATTCCCAGAGCCATACACATGTTGCGAGAACAGATCAACGCCCCGGCTTACCGTTCCTTTTTGTTTGAGGTAGCATGCACTTATAGCGGAGCATTGCGCGAAGCACATAATGGAGGACCCGTCCTGGCAAAGAAAAAATCTACAATCATCACTAGCACTAAACAATTTCGGTTGTTACTTCCATTTCACCGCTAATGTCATGGGTTCACGGGTTCTCCACAACGCTGAGATCGCCCAAAGAGCTTCCAAGACCAACACGATATTTTCAAGTCTTCACTCACCAATTCGCTCTACAGTTCAACCATACGTGGATAGTGTTTGTGATGTGCTTGAAGTTGCACTTGCAGTTACTAGTAAGGGTACAGGGTAGACGCCTTTCAACTTCTCGTTAACTCTTAATTCAATCTCTTTTTCAGCTACAGCTCAAGTCAAGACCCTTCGACTATAATTCAATCGAAAGCCTTGAGTTTCCACAACTTCGTGACAGCTAATCACCACCAATTTATAACCAACACTGCAAAACGACTCAGCGGTGCCTTTATATTTACGACCCACACTGTATTGAATTTGGACCAATGAAAAATGAGTATTTTACAAAGATACCGTAAATTCGGTCATTATCGCTCTCACCTCACATCAACACTACCCCCTTTTCACTTGTTGGCTATTTTTATAGTCTCGTCTCAATCGCAACCTCTGTTCACGGAGGTGCTGTCGATGCTTCGTCGAGTCTTCACGGCAGTAACCGGAAAACCACTGCGTGTCAGGGCCTGGACAAAATAATATAATATCAATAGCGTTGATATTATATTTACGAAAATTTTTATTATTGCAGTGTATGATTTCCAGTATAATACAAAATGTTTTAAAATATAATTGTATTTTTCCCGGTCCAACCGTTTACAGGCCAGCGACACACCAACCATTTCAAGTGCGAGCCGCAATCAGCTCGTACCAGCTTCATCTTTCATTTCCAAACTCTCCCAAGCAAGAAACAACCCTCCCCTCATTCCCCTCCAATGTCGTCGCGCCAGCTCAGTGCGTTCTTCTTCCTGACCTCAGTGAGGGTCGCTTGAGTGAAAGAAGTGCGGCTGTAACCTCAAGCCATCGCCCGGCGCGGGCTACAGCAACATTATGAGCCACCTTGGCTCCAAGCACGCGGGATACTCAGAGGAATATGCCCAGCTCCAGGCCGGGGCGGCATCGACGCTGGACGCGTTCGGATTCGTGGACGACATCACGCTCAATATCTACATGTGGCTGCGCAGGATCATCCAGCGCAATCTCCCGTGCGCCGAGGTCGAGAACAAGCTCACGCGCGAAGTGGTAATGCTGAAGCCAATAGTTGTGCAGAAGCTGAAGGACTACACGTGCTTTGTTGCCGGGAAGGTCGGTGAGGCGATCGCCACAGAAATGGAAGACTCCTTCTGTTTGTCTGATGTTCGACGTGTGGACGTGCAATTACCCGCATTTTCAGGCCATTTTCGCGGTTTACATGGTGGACGGAGTTCGATGTCAGCGGCTGCTCGCCCTGTCACCAATGGAGCCAAACGGCCGGTGCTCACTGTGAACACATCGAGATTGTGCTCAGTGTGTACGACGAAGGTCTGGACGATATCTTCTTTTCGATTGGAGACAACTGCGTGGCCAATCAACGCCTCGCAACCGACCTCAAAGTTCCGCTGATTGACTGTTCCAGCCACCGATTTAATCTCGCGGTTAATCAATTTCTGGGGATTTTCAAGATCAGATCGCTGTGAGCCAAACCGTGATGATTCTGCTTCGTCAACCCAACAACGCAGCCGTACTTGGTCGATCGACTTCGCTGAAGCTCATCAAGGCCGATGCAACTGGTTGGTTGTTCACCTACGCCATCATCGTGCGCTACGTCAAGATTCGGGACGCTATTCTCACCGTCAGCGCTGTGGAGGAGCTCGTTCCTCGCGTTAACGCTCATCGACGCGCCGTCGCTGTTGTCGATAAGCTTAAAGAGTTTGACAGCGTCTGTGTCAAGTTGCAAACCAAGAAGTGCACAATAGCGGACGTCCGCCTTCTCTTCGATGCATGCACAAAAATATCCTGTGATGGCAACACACTTGAGCCCAAGCGCAGATACTATCCACTCGCCGGATTATGAAGCAATCGTTGTCAAGATTCAGAACGATATTTCGTAAACTACCAGCGAGCAGCGCGCAGTCGAGGGATTAGCGGTGAAGCCACGCGAGCCAAGTCTAGTTTCGCGCGCTCGTGTCGCTTTGCATCGACCATTTTGCGTCAGGTGAAGAAGCAGCGCCTCTCCGAGTGTGTCGCGGCGCAGTACGACGACCTGCTGCACTTCGTGCCACCAACGAGCAGTGCCTGCGAACGCCTTATCTCGGGTTGCAAATTGGTACTCAACTCGTTGCGTTCGTCGACGCTGCCGGTGAACTTCGAGAGGATGATGTTTTTGCGCGCCAATAGCGACCTGTGGAGTAGTGCGACGCTGCTTGGCTGCGTTGAATGAGATGCGTGAGTGAGCGAGTGAGCGCTGTAGCCTTGTAGATGTGGCTGAGCAATTTATTAAAATGACTGCAATACCTATTATTGTAAGGCGTCCTATTGCCGTGACTAAGAAGGATCCTCATAACCCAGAAATTACATTGGGGATTGTATTTATCATGCCCTGCTGCGTGTGGCTCTGGCGATAGGAGATGCCGACAGTACACAATAAAGTGCACTAGAACAAGTTTTTGGCGGCGTGGATACAACTTACCGTTTTCTGATGTGTTATTCCCACGTCGCTAAGAAATTTTACGAAAAGACACGGTCGTTAGACTCACGCGTTGCCACCATGGTTATGCGGCATGTGCATGAGCTGCACTTCTCTCGCAATGATGATGAATTCCAGCGACGCCTAGCTGAGGTGCAAGAGGAGTGGTGCAAATGGAATTAGCTGACTCAATTCGCTGCCTACTTCAACAAGGTGTGGAGGAACAGCCTAATCTGGTGTTGGCAGTGCTACCACACCCCGAGCTGGTTTGCTACAACTAATAACACTTGTGAGACGTACAACGCGGGGCTGAAGCGCGATGTAACTTTGCGTCACAAACTCAAGGTGGGATTTTTAAACCAGCTACTGCTGCTGTGTAGGGCGGAAAGCCTCCGCGCGCAACAGGTCCTCAAGAAGACTTGCTTCGACGACAAGCTGGTGCGACGCGCCAAAGCGTCGGGTCGATCTGGGCTGTTTCGGGAGTGTCGCCTTTGAAACAACACCATTCACTTCCTGTTAGGTAACATGGACGCAGAGGAGAATAATGAGACCGTGAACGTGTTCACTGTTCCAGCAACATGGATTTTCGATGTCGTACATCGACGGTCGCGGGAGAACTTACCTGTTTCCGCTCAGCCGGCCGTGGAGACCGCTCGGATGGAACACCTCGGTATGTTTTCTACAGGATGGAAGGTTGATGTCGAAACGCAGACATGGCTGTGCCGAGTTTGCAGGAAGCAGGGCTGTTGCGTATACATGTTATACGCAGTGGTCAGCGTAGATATGTCGGGCCGGGAAACGCTGGTTTATCGCGGCACCAACAAGCGTAAACGCGCGCAGCAGAACCAAGCGTCCGGACGTCCGCGTAGGAATGGCTCTGCACCTTCATTTGAGTATTGAGTGTGCCAACGTTAGAGCAATCAACAATCAAAAGTTAAACAGAAATGCTTCACTTACATAATGGTTATGTTGACCTGTATAATACTGGTTGTTTTCAGCACCAGCGGCGTAACATCGAGCGTAAGCAGCACATCCGACAGTGAAGCATCATTGCGTCAGCTGTTTTACCACCAGCGGCGTCAAACAGGGACGTGCTCATCGCAACCAACCTCAACGTTTCAACCAGCGGCACAGCGTCCTGCAACAGCGGCGCGCCCAGCACCAATAGCGCGTGCGTGCAGCACTAGCGGTGAGGCAACCAATAGCAGCGCGTCGAACAGCGGCGCGGCAACCAACAGTGGCTGAACGAACAGCGACGCTTCCAGCACCAGCGGCGCGGCGACCGAAACCAGCGCGGCTCAGTGTCGACTGCTAGCTAGCCGGAGCACCGGCGACTTTCGGGAATGAGAGGTCGCCCCTCCCCACAAAAAATGCATACTGTAAATATTTAGAGAGGTCTACCTTTCGATGATTATGTGATTGGAAAATCGTGTCGCCTTTCTTTGGCAAGGTGCTGCCGTATTATTTGTGGTGTCATACGCTAAAATCTATGGTGTTTATAGCATTTCCTCCACATAATAGTAAATGTCTCGTTTGATGCCGATGATAGAACCGGTGCATCCGGTTGTATATCGTTATTGGGAGATCCACCAGGAACTTGTTGGCGCGCGTAAGTACTTTATCGAGCGAGTATTCTTATCACTAAAGAGGACGTCATTATGCTGTCCACGTATCAGTGCAACTAGAACGGAGACGCCGGTCTGAGTTGGAACGTCACCCTGAGCGGCTCCTTGACCGATAGGATCGTCTACGTTTCGGGTACATTATTGACTAAGAACGTTGCATAACCCAGTGAATGTGAAGACAGACGGTAACTACCTATTCGCGTATACTGAAAGAAACCATCAGGAAGCACCAACAGCAAGAAAATCAAAGCAGATTACTGGTCGTACGGTGGCAGCTGTATGAAACGGAGATCTTGCTCCTAGTTCTCGCTGCTAGTTTTCTAGTTCATATTCTTTATCTTAAATCGCTTATTACGTCGAAGTATGTCATTGCATCGTTTGAGTCTGTTGGTCGGATGTTCGTCCTGACATGGTACTTTGGTCAGGAAAACATCTGAGCACAATGTCCGGTCAGTGCGGGTTGCGAATTTTAAAAAGACTTCGCGTATAAATGTTAAGCCTATTTCACTGTTTACAGTAATAGGTGATCCCGTGGCTATTCTGGTTTTTGTTTAGCTAGAAAATAATCCCGCAATATGCTTGTTTTTCTTTTAAAAATTATCGAATTTAAATGATTGGATTTGACTTTTGTCTTGCTATAACATCTGTAGTAAACAACAAAATGTTTTTTGTACCAAAATTGCAATCAATATTGATAAAATACTCAACATAATGATGTTGCGGAGTGCAGGCTTGGTTGGACTAAGAATATACTCTTAGTCAACGGTAGTTAATAATTTTAAAGACAATAGACACGGGGAGTATCCCAATTAACCGTTTCGCGAGCCACCTAGGTAAACTATAGTAGACACATCTAAGTCTGTTAATTTTTAATCTCTATCCCCACACTAGTCGACCACGCAGCTGTTCCACGCGCGGTACAATCGGAACTATAAGAAAAACATACAAAAACAAGAAATTGTGTGGTCAACTTGATTCTATACAAACATTAAGCTTAATTTCTTTGCAGGATGCAAGATGAACACGGTGAGCATAGCAGTTCCGCTTCGTCCCGAAGCCACACAAAGGATAAAACGAATCTTGAATCGGCTGTGAGCAGCACCCGCAATAGTAAGAGCACCGTCGTTTGCACATTCTGCAATGTTGTGCTCGATTTCCAGTATTTTGCACCTTTTCGAACTGTGGCAGATAGATCTACAAACGCCAACAACCTATAGCTGCTTCCATCGTCGACGACTTCACCAGCTTCATTGCACACGAGGTCTCGTGTCGACCTCTCCTTCAGGAAGTCATTAAAGATGAGTTCATACGCCAGTCGACGTTTGAAAGTACCAAAATCTCAGACAGCGGATAATCCGCCATGAAGCTCAAGGTAGGCTAGGTAAGCATCGGTGATAAGGTTGCAAACAATTGATGGCACCAAGTTCGTGTAGTCCACTCACGCTCCAGGCGAAGTGAGACTTGGCGATAATGGTCATGCTCGTCAATCGCCGAAAAGCGCGAGAAAAATAGTTCGATCATCTGCGGACGAAGAATGTACAGCTCCAATTTTTCAGTAGTCTCTTGACCATTGGCTACAATCTTGCGGTGTCGGATGCGAACGCTGTCGTTACCAGGAAGTGTTGTTCCTCTGCTCGTGATAATCATCTTGGGCTTTTTATCGGCCCAGCAAAGAGCATACATGTTTGTTTGCTTCGGTGTCCTGCTCACATACGCTGGAAAGCTGCCTCGTTTCGGTTCTCCTGGATACCATTCATTGGCTTATTTCGGACACTCTTTACTTGTCGTCTTGACCATTTCCATGAAGTGCATCCCTAGATGCGATTCTAATTGAGCAAGAGTATTTAATGAAGCAAAGGCGTTGTCAGCAATGATAGTGCGACCAGTACCCTTGTAGTGATCTGCAAGTCGTAGTGCGATTGCTGTGCCTTCTCCAAACTGTGTCTGATAACGCTTCTGTCTTTGTCGTTGTACACCCTCCGTTGACCTCAACCCCAGTAGAATCCCCATGGCACCATCCGGAATTATCTTCAGCTATGCACCCTTACTAACAGGCTTCCGCGGTATTTTGGTTTTGTGCGGAATTCCATTATGGTGGTGCTTGAGCTACAAGGTCATCCCACCCCGCCATGCACACTTCTACCACAAGTAACTCACCAGGAGAGATGACTTGTTGTCTTCGTTTATTAAAGGCATCAATAAACCTCTAATCGGTCGCCACGGGTCGTCCGAGATGATAGTTTCGTCAACTAGAGTAAAAACTAAGGACATGCCCTCAAAGGTATGGCGCGACATGCCCTACCATAAAATATCGGACCCGAGGACCTCATCGGACTTATGTACGGCACACAGATTTTCTAAGGATAAGCAACGTGCCAAAACGTTTAGCTGGTACTAACTTTTGCCGCGCTTAGGGGATACAAAATATGATGTGAAAGTTTAAAAGAGTCCCTTTCCACCCAGTTTATAGGCGGTAGGAAATGGCCTGAAATGCCCTCTGGACTGGGAAAATTGATCCTTTCTATTTGTATGCAATTTTAGCTCTCGAGCCATGTGCTCTCGAGCCGGTAACTTCAATAATGACACACGATTTCCGGAATCGTTCGGATAATTAGGCATCAATCCGGATATCAAAAGACAGATCGTCATTATTATGCGTGCCTCTTGGTTGCTTATTTGTCAGTAAGAACTAGGTACTTGGGCTTGGATAGGCATGCAGCGAGCCAGTGGCTATCAGCTTCCCACTTTCTACCAAGCTGTCGCCGACGGCGGGTCCCCGTCCTCACTCTCTCTTTTTCATCGCTACTGCGAAGACGTCCTCCACAGTCTCCAAGTCCAACACAGAGACCACATTACCACTGCCCCCAACAATGTAGCTCAACTGGAAGAGCGCAAGGCTTCGGACCTGAGGTGCCTGTTCAAATCGGGCCATCGTTATTTATCACAATGGGTTGGAGGCCACGACAAGGTCAAGCTTCAAGACCTCGCTTTGGTAGGCCATAATGCGACGGGTTGCGTGTATGTTGACGGTGGTATCTGCGTGCTACAATGAATAGAGTGTATGAATTTGTGTCTCACTTGATCTGGTTACTTGCTAACAACCTCGAGTACGTCTTGCATGTAGCCAGGAGACGGGTCTTGAATTGCAACTGTGTTTAGCAGCTGACAGTGGCGCTGGATGGCGGCGTTGAGAGCACCGGCGCTATGCAGTCGCTGGAGATGCTTGAGAACGGCGCAGGACCCACATGAGGTAATGCTGTGCGTTGGCTTCAGGTACGTCAGAACGGCACTCTCAGCGCGTTTACCAACCTCCAGCACTCGATCACGGTAGTCTGCAGCGGCTTGGTTGATGACGAAGCCGTCGGTGAGGAAAAGCTTCATGAATGCAACGGGAAGCTTTGCCTTGGACCTCTGCTGTTTTGGAGCCCCCAGATTCCAGCGTTGCTCGAGCGCGTACCAGGTAAATCAAATAGCGTACAGGTGCGTTACAGATCCTCTGCGCTGTTTCTTCTTGGGTGTACTCACGTTCGATGTGTCTTCCGCTAGCTGGCTCCTTTTGTTCGTAGCTGGCGCAGGATCGCCGTTCAGCTTTGCCTCAAGCATGTCCGTGCGCGCGTCTTGTCGCTTGGAATTGTCGATAAGGTGTTTAATGACAGCGGCTTGGTGATCGATGATCTTCTGCTCATGGCTTGGACTACTTGGTTTAATTTCGTGGTCGCGTGGTGGTGGAGCAAACTGAGATTTGATTGAACAGGAAGCTTCCAATTCGACAACGTGAGTCGGCCACGCGAGGAGGTCTGCCAACGAGCAGCCAGCAAGTACGATGCAAGATTTGAGGCGCTTCACAGCCGGACTCTCCGGGCTCATACGGGGTAATGACGGACTACGCACGCAGTAAGGACGTCAATGACCTTCTCGTTGACGTTGAAGATCTCTGTCCCAAGCTGTGAGCACGTGGCGAACAGAGCACGCCGGAGCTTACCGATGGTCTCAAGCGTATCGGAGTCGAAGCTGGAGAGGCCGTGGAGCTGGACATCACTGGTGGGTTATATACGGAAATGCATAGAGGCAGACGAGAGCGGAAGAAGTTTTTTTCGGACTTGATACGTCCGATCGACTGGTGTAGAGTACTCACCGAGCCCTACCATATCTGATTGGTTGAAAGTAAGCGTTATCTATCATTTCATTGGCTGATATACATTTCTGGTATTTCATTGGCAGAATCCCACCTATACAAAATTTAAGTATGGTCCGAAAAGTGGTGATATTCATTCATACAATTTCTATTTGAAAATACGAATACTTTAATCAATATAAAATTACAAAACGATGCATTATGCCTCCTTTTGGTATTACTTTCCGGAGGCTGGACTATTTTTACCTTGATTATTGTAAGGAGATCTTCGGGCTGAAATTGTACACAACCCTGATTTCGAGGCTGGATGCGTGCAAGTGCTTCGAGGCTAAGCCAAACGACTGATACGCAAATTCATCTGAATGACTGGTGGCAGTTGCCTGTGAATTTTTAAACATGGCACCACCCCGTGACGTCACATCCCCTGTTAACGTGGATACCGTATTTAAGCGAATAGTGGGTATTTTTGCAAAACAGAAACAGGCGCAATACCCATGTGTCATCTACAATGTGCCGCACATCTCCGTTGAAGGGGTGAAAACAAGTTTATTACACTAAGTAAGAAACGGCATGAACAATTGATAGGAACATGTTTATATTTTACTGCTCTTCATAGTTACTACGCATTGCTACACGAAGCCCCCTGATAAAATGCAAAACTAGTAAGGGGAGATGTTGTTTTTCCCTTCCAGGCTACGTCGACCATCCCATCATAATGTTGTAGCACTCATCAGATCACTGTCTTCAGATAAACGGCTCTCTGACGTGGAAATAACAACAGGCGAACGTGGTGTCGTCTGTGTCCTAATACCACTTCGTGGCCGGGTATGTATCTTCTTTGGTGAGTACTCCGCTTCAGCTGTATAAGGAGTTTGGCTTGACTCTTCAGCCATCTCTCCGACGACTTGGCATATTTTTAAATGGCGTCTCGCCAGACGCACGAAATCTCGTCTGGAGGTATCGTAAAATGGATAGACGCGTTCGGTGGTAGTCTGAGTCTGATAGATGACATCGTGCTGTTGGTGTTGACACCGACGGCCGCGATGCGTTTAGTAGCCTGTTGATGTACACCTGCTTGTCGTGGTTAGATGCTTTTTATGCGTGGATGACCAGACACAAGAAATCTGGATGCGAGCGGAGGCTGTTGGACTGTTCTGCCTTAACCCTTTTGTTGCCGACAGGGCCAAAACGTGGCCTAATGCATCGTTCTACTAAATATAGTCCAGTCAAATAATATGATTTTAATATTGATCAATTATAGGTCTACTGGAAAATTGAACAAAACGATGCATTATGTCACGTTTTACGAAATGTCACCTAAAACATTTTCTGGTCATGTCCGAAACCGTAGAATATAGTCAATATACAAAGTGCAATTACTGTAGCGTCATAAGAGCGTTTCGGCGCGATGAGGCCGTCGATACATACGTGGACGTCTAGCCAGTGAGTAGCTTTGTACCCGATTAGGGGGGCACGTATCAAATGGAGTTGATGGAACGATTGATCCCAACGAGGAAAAGACACTGCACCCGCCGCTTGTCGCAGTTGTGACTCAGCATCCTTCTCAAGAAGAACTGATGACTGGTTGCTGAAAGGTCACCCGTCTCGTAATTGTCGAGTGGATACATTCACAGTAGAGGGTATCACACTGCCTTGTCCGCCGCATACCACGCGAAGACTACAGGGTAGTGTCCCGAGTCCTGCGTTCATCCGTCGATGATGGGATCCAACCGCTCTGATATTTCTACCACGATTGAGCGCTCTACCGAGAGCATCGCCGCTTCCAAGATGCGCCTAAGTGTCTCAACACAGACAGGCTTCAAATTGGTGTACCTTACGGAATGAGAACATGTAAATGCAATTTACATATTCTCATTCCGTCAGTCAAACATGTATGCACAATAATGAGCGTACCATCGCGCTAGCTTGCTCTCGCAAAACGAGAATTGCATAATGCACTTAACGGGCCACTCCAACCAGCCGAACATATTTTGGACAGACTGGTGCGCAAGGGAACCCGTCTCGCCGTATGCAACCACCACCACCTTTATTGAAGCTGGTCTGCTCGCTAGTGGTGTGCTATATCAAGCTGGCAACACGCTTTCAGCCGCATCGCACCGGCAACGGAAGCACTCGAGTATCAACTCGTCGTATTGGTGGCGACACGCCCGGACGTAAAAGCAGGTTGGTGAAGGCGGTAGTGAGGGGCTGAGCATATTTTGGAGGTTGGACAGTGGGGGTTCCTGACAGAGTGAAAGTGCAAAGAATGGAGTTCAAACAGCAGCGACGCAGACGCTGTTTGGTGAAAGCATTTCAGTCACCAACCAACCCAATGGTATGGTTTGCTGCCAAGTGCCCTAATATATGATTGCAGTCACTACAGTCTTGCTGATTAATAACCGATTCTTCACTGATAGCTTACCGTAATAGATTACTACCTCCGGCCCGAAACATAATGTGCATTCAGGTAATGATATTTATACATTTACTCACAGAACGATTGATATATCGCGTAGGACCTCTTTGAGGCGATAGCTGTCTTGGGCGGCTGCTCTATTTTTTACATTTACACTGGTTGCATCCTCGGATCACTACATACACTTTTGCAAACACACCTATCAAGTCGGGCGACTAAACATTTCTCAGCGCTCTCAATATTTATCAGATCCAGTTGCGGATTCAACCTACCCAATCGTTGTGTCCACAGCTGTTGGGTTAGCATGCGTTAAGATAGTTTAACGCCCAATCAATTCGCACAGATTAGAAAACAATCCTGCAATTAGACACTGATTACTGGTATGGATAAACTTACGACCACATATTGACCGATCATATGGCGTACATAGTTAGATTTGATCCAATTTTACCCAATAATTTTCCTTTAAAAACATGGCGTGCCTCACATAATATTAAAATGCACATTATGATTCGGGACGGAGGTAGTATTGGTTAACGTTTATTGCAGTACTCGCAACACCAATTGAGCCCTGGATGGAGTGTCAACATTGTGGTCACCCCCAGGAGGAGGCAATCAGATTCCGAGTGAGACACTCGTCAAGTTCACACTGTGACAGATAGATTGCGCACACGATGGCGGATTGAAAATGAATTGATTTACCTCGTACGTGAACTTGTACGTGCACATGTACTTGTAGTTGCATATGTAGTTGCCTTTTCAACTACAATTGCAACCTACCGATCTAATGATAAACTAGTCGATGCCGGAGATCCGTCACACGACCCTGATTCGAATGGAGGCTATGGCCCCAAGGTGGGGTAGTTGGGTGTGATATGCCCCAACATTTTGCATCGGTGACAGACCGCCTTCGTCTTCCAACTAGATGAGTCGGGCTTGCGGTCGGAATTATCGAAGCGTAGCGCGATCTCCATCGCTTCGTCCAGGTTTTGGGGTGATGTTCTCAGAGATGGGCACAAGGGTAAATAACCTCTGCATCTGTATACAGGTCCGGATAGAAACAAACCCCGATGTTTTGTTAGGTATAGAACTATGCAGCCATCACCTACAGATGGTACATGCGTCGCATCACCTACAGTTAGAACTTGCGTCTGATACCAATTACAAGCCCATGGGATAACTCGCTCATCTTCGCCTTCTTGCCTTGGGCGAAGAACCACGAGCGCCACTGGCACTCGTCCAAGTAGCTGGGAACCTTGTTTTTCTTCATTCTGCGCTCGCTTTTCATGCGCGGCTTCACCTTGACTTACCAGATACCTTCAATGCGGTTGGTACACGCACCAGTGACTAGACCCACGAAGTTCTTGGAGTGGTTCACCCACGGGTGCGTGTACCGCATGCCGGACAGCAGCCTGACTGCTACAGGTCGGAGGTGAAGGTCACATAGTGGAGATCGATGACACTGGCATGAAGAAAAAGTCCAAATACAACCGTGGCATGGAACATGCTGACTACTGAGTCTTCGGAGGTGTGGACCGCACCACCAAGAAATGGTTTGCGAAAGTTGTTTACGACGTCCGCACAAAGCCGACCCTGTCAAAATGTCAAGAAGTACATCAAAGATGGGTACGTCAAGTGTGAGTGCTTATGTAGTATTAGACTTACTGACGTTATTATGAAAAGCTCGTTGGTCGAGTCCGACCAATTCAAGTCGTACGGGACTGAGGTGCTCCGAGGACGTCGCAAGGGTACGGTGCATACCCTACATGATGATCGTCAGCACGAAATCCTACACGTAGTGCTTCATTAAGAAACGCACGGTTACCTTCATATCACAGCGCAGCCTTTCTACCGTGCAGATATCGCGCGCGAAGGTGTACCACTGCCCAGAGGTGTTAAGGGTGAGATCCGTGTGCTGCGCGGCGTGCGTGCCACTAACCCAGAAGAATAGAATCTTGACCAGGGAGCCGTGGACCGAGCGAAGAAGAAGTTCATGCGCACAGTCCTCTGCACGCGGCAACCGGACCTGTTGCACCGCCAACGAATATCCGCCCGACTCAAGGAGCCCGCACACTTTGGCCAGTTTGCCGACTTGGCGATGAGACCAACTCGCATGAACCACGCAAGAGCTCCCTCTTCCGTGGCGCATGCGAGCATGAACCACGCAAGAGCTCCTCTTCCGTGGCGCATGCGAGCATGACACTGTTGAAGGTGTAGTCCCCGCATCGGTGGCGACGTTGTACTCGTACGTCGTCATCCAGGCGGAGTGTTGTCGGGTGAGGGTTGCGTTTTTTTTAATGAGAGGAGTGAGTCACAGGCGTCCAGCAACATTTGGCGGGAAAGGGATTGTATGTAAAGTTTGTGTGTGGATACGCTAGGTATACGGACTATATACGTATTATACGCCTGTATACAGATGCGGGGTTATTTACCCTTTTACCCGAAGATGAGCGGCGGTCGAAGGCTTTTGGCCTTCTTGGAAGTAAAACCTCGGTTCCAGCAGTGAAACCGGTATCGTGCACTGTATCAACAGGTTTTGGAACTAAGAGATGTAGTCGTGTAACGTTCCCGTCTGGGTTTAACGCATAAGTTCGTTCACGAAGTCCGTATTCGTGGCCCGGTGGTAGAAAGCGGTGATGCATTGCCGACTTGAAGGCTTCCCACGATTTTGTGGTCGCACTCAAGCGAGAACTGACGGTACCCGGCAGGTCCGGCTTGGGAGCGTTCTGCTGCCTTTGTACGTAGAGAACCATGGGTCACTCCCAGGTGGCACGATATCATCGTCATGAACTGGGAGGACTCTTCTAACATCTGCGGATGAAAGTCCGCGTAGAACTGCTCAATGGCGAAAACCCATAGCTCCTAATCTTCGGTGAGCTTGCCTTGGGGGTTGGTGGTTGGGCGGTTGGGCCTTCCTGTTCATTGCTGGTGCCGTTTTCAACGCGTCCATACGCACATTGTTGAGGGTTATTGAGGGTTACCGGTTTGGTATCGGTTATTGACCGTGAACCGGTTAGCCCGAACCGGTCCTATCCGAACCCACGATGATTACGGTGATTACGGTAAGTCGATTACGCCACCAATGATTGGACGAGTAGAATGATTGGACGCAAGCTGCGTGTCTATGTGGTAGGCTAGCTAAAGTAACTCCGATCAATCAATTACTTCCGAATCTTCCTTCTTCCCTTCAAGTGGTCAAGTGTCCTCGCTCCGGTCTCGTCCAGAGTGCTGTCCTTCCTCCGCTTCGTCAAGCTTCGTTCAAGATCCATACCTTCCATCAGGTTATGAGCCCAAGCACCATGTCCTCTGCCCACGACGCCAGCACCAAGGTCTCCATCGACAAGTTCAACGGAGACAACTACGCGACGTGGAACCGCTACATGCGTGGCGTGTTCCTGACCAAGTCGGTGTGGCAAGTCGTGAACCGGGAGACGACGCCAAGCTTCACGGACTCGCGGGCCAAGGAAGACTATATCAAGTCGAGCAACATCGCGTTCGGACTGGTGCTGCTCCACATGGACGCGGACAACCACCATGTGGTCGACGACTGCGAGGAAGCGTGGGTTGCGTGGTCGCGCCTGAAAACGCTGTACGGTGGATCGCAGAAGGCTGGTCGCATCTACTTGAAGCGGCAGCTCTTCCGCATGGAGATGTCGGAAGGCGGGAATGTCTTGCATCACTGCAATGAGGTCCTCAACATCAGCGCCAAGCTCAGCAGCATCGGCGCCAAGATGGAGGATGAAGACGTGGCCATCTGCTTGTTGCGCAGTCTCCCCAAGAGCTACGAGAACGTCGTACTGAACCTGGAGATGAGCATAGCAAAGCTACGCACGCAAGACGTTGTGAAGGTGCTCACGAACGAGCACATCAAGCGGCAAGGCGAGAAGACGGCGACGGCGACGGTGAAACGGAGGACGCCCCAAAGCGTTCACGACCGACCGAGAGTCTCGCCAGGGCACGTACTGCGGGAAATTGGGGCATACGGCTGACAAGTGCTGGACCAAGCAGAAGGATGAAAACCGAGGGCCAAGACGCGGCGGCAATGACAATGGCCGTGAACGCAGGGCCAACAAGATCCAGTGGAGAAACGACAGCGACGACTACGACTACGATCGAGTGGCGTTCGCGGTTTCCCTGGAGTGTGGAGTTTCGACGGGTAAGAATGTGTCCGGGATGTGGGCGGTCGACAGCGGCGCAACGCACCACATCTGCAATGACAAGTCCAAGTTCGCTCACTTGATCGAGCGAGATGAAGGTGGAGTTTCGGTGGCCGACGGCAACAAAGCGGCCATCAAGGGTGTGGGAACCATCGTGGAACGAGTGGTTCTGCCCAACGGCGACGAGCGCGAGATCGAGATCAAGAACGCGCTGTACGTGCCGGACATGAGCAAGAATCTGCTCTCGGTGCCGCAGATCAACAGGCACGGCAAGTTTCAAGTGGTGTTCGACGGCACCAACATGCACGTTTCGCGCAAGGGTTCGAACCAAGTGGTGGCGACGGCGGACCTCGTGGATGGCCTCTACTGGCTTCGGACGCCTCAGCGATCGGCGAATGCGGCGACAAGTGGAAGAACAGTCGACCTGCACGCGCGTATGGATCATGCTCCGGTGGAGGTGCTTCGCAAGATGGTCGACAACAACATGATCAAGGACGCGAAGGCACTCTCCAAGTCGAGTGGACCAAGCATGTGCAGCAAGGGAAGATGGTCCAAAAACCGTTTCCAAGCAACCGTGACAAGCGTCGCTACGACACGTTTGAGCTGCTCCACTTCGACATCTGCGGACCCATGGAGAAAATCTCGCTTGGCGGCAGCAAGTATCTACTGCTGATCGTGGACGAAGCCAGCGGATGCATGAAGGGTTTCTGTCTGCGTGCCAAGTCGGAGAGCGACGATTGCATCAAGAAGTACATCACCAAGGTGCAGACGCAATTCGGCAAGAAGGTCAAGTTTGTGCGACACGACGCAGCTCGTGAGTTTGCGACCAACTCGCTCAAGGCCTTCTACGAAGATGAAGGCATCGAGCAGCAAACCACGGTCCCGTACGCGCACCAGACCAACGGCACGGCAGAGCGCGCCATCCGGACCATCGTCACGATCGGCCGCAGTATGTTGCACCATGCCAAGCTGGACAAGTGTTTCTGGGCTGAGGCGGCGATGACGGCCATCTACGTGAAAAATCAGCTGCCGTCCCCCAAGATCGAGCACAAGACTCCGTTCGAGATCGCGCACAAGTCCAAGCCAAGTGTCAAGCACATGCGTGTATTTGGCTGCCGGACGTACGTTTTGACTCCGAAGGAAAAACGACTCAAGTGGGACCCCAAGGCTCGCGCCGGACTGTTCCTCGGCTACGAAGAAGTGTCCAAGGCGTATCGACTTTATGACATCGAGGCGGGGCAGGTGGTTATCAGTCGCGATGTCAACTTCGACGAATCAACCTTTGGATTATCGCCGCGGATCTCCGATGAAGATGTCGACGACCTGAACCTCGACTCGCTCGACATTGAAGATAATGGTCCTCCGCAGACGGACTACAAGCAGGCGGGAAAGCGCAAGAATCGCTCAAGTGAAGACGATGAACCTGTGAGAAGACCGCGCGCTGTACGTCACCGAGTTGGACTGGAAGAAGCAAGCGCGCCGGACAACTCCTCGCCACATGAAGATGAAGAAGAAAAGTCTGGGGACCAAGATGAAGACTCGACGCCTCACGTGTTTTGGCGTGCAAGTGCCAACACTGTTGAAGCTGCAGTGGATCTCTCGGAGCCAAAGACATTCCAAGAAGCAGTGAACGGTCCGGACCAAGTGCACTGGCGCAAAGCGATTCGTGCGGAGCTCAAATCGATGCAACTCCGTGGTGTGTTTCGTGCTGCCAAGCTGCCCAACGGACAACGCGCCATTGGAACCAAGTGGGTGTTCAAGATCAAGCGCAAAGCGGACGGATCCATCGAGAAGTACAAAGCGCGCCTCGTGGCCAAGGGTTTCAAGCAGAAGTACGGCATCGACTACACGGAGACTTTCTCGCCGGTGGTCAAGTACATGACGCTGCGCATGGTCATCGCCATTGCCAAATACTTTGGATGGCCCCTCGACCAACTCGACGTGGTGACCGCATTCCTGTATGGGATAATGAAGGAGCTAGTGTTCTGCGTGGTCCCTGAAGGTGTTGAGCTGGATGGCGACTTCGACTGCCTGGAATTAGTGAAGGCGATCTATGGTCTCAAGCAAGCTTCGCGCGTGTGGAACGAGACCTTCGACGAGTTTGTGTGCTCGATTGGGTTTCAAGTGTCGGCCTTGGATCCGTGCCTCTACATCAAGGTCGTGGACGGTCACTGCGTGCTCGTGCTAGTGTACGTCGATGACGTGCTGATTACCGGGAGTTCGCTCGAGCTGATCTCGCGCACGAAGACGGACCTGAAGACGCGCTTCGAGATGACCGACAGCAGCAAGTGTGCGTTTGTTCTTGGGATCGAGCTGGTGGACGGCCCGGACGGCAGCGTGACCATGTGTCAGCGGCGATATGTGGACGACATCCTCAAGCGCTTCGCCATGGACGAGTGCAAGGCCGTGGTGAGTCCGGTGGACATGAGCACTCGACTGGTTCCAAGCGACGCGGCGACCAAGGTCAACGCCCCATTTCGCGAAGCTGTTGGTGCCCTGATGCACCTGATGACCGCCACGCGCCCGGACATCGCGTACGCCGTTGGCTATGTGTCGCGCTTCATGGAGAACCCCAAGAGGAACACTGGGTTGCGGTCAAGCGCATCTTTCGCTACCTGCAAGGCACCAAGACGCATGGCATCTGCTTCAAGTCGGGCGACAAGATCGACTTTCGTGGCTACTCGGACGCGGACTGGGCCGGCGACCTGGCGGACCGCAAGTCGACTTCGGGCTACACATTCATGCTACTCGGTGCGCCTTTGAGCTGGGGCAGCAAGAAGCAGTCAAGTGTTTCGCTATCTACGAGCGAGGCGGAATACATCGCGCTGAGTCTGGCGATCCAAGAAGGAAAATGGATTCATCGCCTGCTGTGCGAGATCCTTGCTGCTGCCAACGAGACTGGCCCCGAACTCAAGATCCGCGAAGATAACCAGTCGTGCATCAAGATGACGAAGAACCCGGTGAACCACGGCCGCGCCAAGCACATCGACATCAAGGACCACCACATCCGCGACGAAGTGAAGAGCGGTGAAGTGAAGCTCGAGTATTGCGAAACTTCTGTGATGCTGGCGGACATCATGACGAAGGCGCTTGCGGGACCTCGCCACATGGATCTGACGACGGCTCTCGGCATTCGTGGGACTTCGCATTGAGGGGGCGTATTGAGGGTTACCGGTTTGGTATCGGCTACTGACCGTGAACCGGTTAGCCCGAACCGGTCCTATCCGAACCCACGATGATTACGGTAAGTCGATTACGCCACCAATGATTGGACGAGTAGAATGATTGGACGCAAGCTGCGTGTCTATGTGGTAGGCTAGCTAAAGTAACTCCGATCAATCAATCACTTTCGAATCTTCCTTCTTCCCTTCAAGTGGTCAAGTGTCCTCGCTCCGGTCTCGTCCAGAGTGCTGTCCTTCCTCCGCTCCGTCAAGCTTCGTTCAAGATCCATACCTTCCATCAAGGGCGTAATTGTTGTTGCATGACAGTTTGGAATTTTGCTTGGTGTCGGTTGAGTGCTTCCATGAGCTCTCCAACGTGGCTGGTGCAGGGTTTGTTTCATCGCGACTTGATGTACTAACGTGATGGTGTAGTACCGTAGGGGAAGCTGGTCTTGGTAAGACGATGCTTGATTGACTCGTCAAGTGCTACTATGTAACAGATAGCTTGCACACACGATGGTGGATTTAAAAATGAATTGATTTACCTTAGACGCTGGCTAGGTGCTAGTTGTACATGCAAGTGAACTTGTAGGTGTACGTGCACATGTACTTGTACGTGCACCTGTACTTGTACGTGCACATGTACTTGTAGTTGCAGATGTAGTTGTCTTTCTACTACACCTGCAACCTCTCGATCTAATGATAAATTAGTCGATGACGGAGATCCATCACAACACAGCTATGGCTATATTTCACGATTGGTCAGCATAGGGTATGATCTCCGATATGAATCCAATTTCCGATATTTAGATGCCGTGCATTGTCCGGGAAGCTCTGAATATTTACAACTTCGTATTATATACACATTTTTCCATCACGGCTAACGTAGTTAGCGCCCTCGCACTCAAAAACAGCTCACATAAACTGGTGTCGGTGACACTAATAGCGGAAACTATCGATCCGTGAGATTCGACAACATTCATCATTTTGAGAATAGATTTCACAGTTCATCGAATATTTCGTCGTTTTAGCGTTGTATGCATCACCTTTTACCGATATTACAAAACTACCCAAATAATTTGGTACCGTACAGGATTCTGCGATGCAAAAATAGCGAAACAATTATGAAAAGTGACGTTATGGCAGAAACCATTCCTCAAACTTCACATTTCACCCTACTCGCATCTCGAATCTGACAATTTGACAGCATTCCTCAAAACGGATCACGAAGTCAGCCTCTCGTCCTCTTCCTCGACTCCACGCCCCATGGACGCCAACATGTTCGTGCGGATGCCCCGCGCATGGCATCCGACGCCGACGCGAAGACTCTTCGGCCGTGGAGATCGAGGAGTTGGACTCGTGCACCATGCGCCAGAACTCGTACAATTACTTCCAGCAGCAAGCGCCGTCCACGTTCCGCTCGTCGTTGGGACGCAGTCCGTCGTCCCGCAAGCGACAACGGACGCTGGCTGAACAGCTGGACGAGTTGTGTCTGCAAGGCGCCAAGAGCAGGAGCAGAAGTGCGCGGAGACTGGCGAGGGACAAGGCCAGACAAGGGACCAGGATCGTGGAGCTGGACGAGTTGGGGCGGGAGAAGGTTCCGTCCATGGATGGCAGTGGCAGTGACAGTGATGGGATGATGGACTCGACCAGTGAACAGGGAGCACTAAAGGTCTACGGAGATGTGGGTGGACTACGCAGCTTCTTCGCGGCAGGAGCAGGAGACCAGCACAGACCCATGGACAGAATGTATCGTCACTATGTGGCGGTGGCAGCTCAGGCCGTGACGCCGTCCACGACTCCGCAGGGCAATGAGCTGGTGGTGTTTCAACCGCGTGCGCCAATTGCTACGACCTTTGGAGAAGATCTGCCGGCGTATTTGTCGTTGACCCCGCATGAATTTGAGAACCTCACGATGGCGGAGAAACGCCAATGGTATCAGGCCCATCGGCGCTATATGAGAGAGCTGGATCAGGCTGCGGCGGAGCAGAAGAATGAGAACGAAAGGAAGACGCAGCTTGAAGCGAAGCCAACGGATTCGTCAGGGTTTGAAGCGAGCAGACGCCGCAGCTCCAGTGCGAACTCTAGCTCGTATCAAGTGCTTGGCGTGCCCAGCAAGGATGAAGACGAGGAAGTTTTTGACGACTCTGGGGAGGATGCGGAGATGATGGACATCGACGACGACGCAGCGCCCAAGCGGCCACACGCGGCAGGCGCTCTTACGCACACGGAATGGTTTATTGATGACGAGTTGTGAAGTGGATTGGTGGAAGAAATGGAAAACTAACGTGGTGAATGACAGCAAAATTATATTCTGACAGCTACACTTGTGGCTTTGTTGTTTTGCCACATGTGTCTGTTTAGCTACGCGTGTAGGTTTCGATGAACGGGCTGACAACTGCGACAGCGAGAGCAAGGTACACAGGCCAGTTGGAGTGACCAGAGTGCAGGGGCTTCGTGGGCAACACCACCACGCGGTGTTTGTGCGCGTGCCTGTCGTGCTTGTGCTTCACCACGTCATAACCTTCATGCTTGTCAATGGTGAATTGACCGTCCGACGCAGTCACACGGTAGCCTTCCGGGTAGTGCGCATACGGCACGTAAATTTCCGTGATCGCGCTCAACTCAGACTTCTCCGACGTGTACTCCAGCACATACTCAGCAGATTTGAGGTCAAACTGCGACTTGCTCGGAATTCCGGCAATCCTGCGTCCGTGTGGGCGCGCAAAAGCAGGCAGAGCGCGTGCAGAATCATCGCGACGACGGACACCAGAAAGACGATGCGCCAGTGCCTCCGAGTCCGGGCTACTGATACTCAAGTCCTCGAGGTTCCACAGGTCACCAAACTTGTGCGAATTGTCGGCGGTGTAGTTCCACAGCGTGAAGGACAGCAACTGCGACTCAAGATTGAAGATGGTGTTGTCCAGAGCTTCCACTTGAGCAGAGAAGTCACCTGTCTCGAACGCCTGCGCGTGGTTCATGTTATACGGAATGCCTGTCTCGCCGATAAGCGTCGGGGCATTGGCCATCTTTTCACGCCCAAAGCTAGCAGTGTGCGCAAGTTGGTGTTGGTGGAGCTTACGAAGCGCAGCATTGCCAAAGGCAGGCTTGCCCGTGACGAAGTCCAGCGTGAAGTACGAGCGCCACGTAGTGGTAAACAGCGTGATTAGATCATACCAGTGCATGGCATTGACTGAGAGCGGGATATCCTCGCTGGAGATCTGTGGGAACTCCAGGTCGCTTCCTTCGACAGGAGGCATCTCCGTGAAGATCATGGCCTTGGGCGAAATGCTTTGAATACGTTTGGTGAACTTCCTCGCGAAAGGCAGGAAGCATTCGATGCCGAAGTTGATTCCGTCAAAGTAGTTGGGTTTGAGCAACTGAGGATTACCCTGCGCATCAAAACCCCACACGCCAGCCTCCTTCCAAACGCAGCTAGCACCATCCTTCCAGGCACGGACTCCCTTGGGGTCAACACGCTCAATGCGCGCTGGCTTGCCGCGTATCATCGCCATGATACCGGCATCCCAGACCTCAACGTCTTGAGCAATTCCTTCACCAAGGAGCATCGCCGAGAACGGAGATGGCGCGTAACCATTGCGGAAGCCACCTGGGTTCATCAGGTCCTTCGTACCAATCCACCCGTTGGATGGCTCGTTCATGGTGCCGTAGCCAGTAACATTGGGCAGTCCCTTGAGAGCTTCAGCCAATGCCGCCAACGCGTCCAAGTAGTGCGACTGCAGGTACTCCTGGATCTGCACACCGTCCACATAACAATTGGGTGCGTACTTCTTGCCAGCCCAGAACAAGGTGAACATGGTGGCACAGGCCAATTTGCCGTAGTTGGTGGGCCAGATCATCTTTGGGAACTTGGACGCTGGCAGTCCGCACGTCTCTAGACACAGAGCCGCCTTGGTAACTTCAAAGTTGCGCGGTTCCAAGCCAATGCACTCCAGCGTCCACATGGGAGCTCCATCACCTCCTGTCCACCTGGACCAGACGTCCTGATGAGGGTCAATGTAGACCTGCATGTTGTACTCTGCAGCCTTCTCCACCACCGCTCGAATGTACGTGAGGTACTCGTGGTCCAATTGACCAGGTCCTGCATGCTCAATGGCCTCCCACGTCACGATGAAGCGCAGGAACGTCAGACCCCAACGTTGTAGACGGGACAAGTGCAGATCCGCCTCCTCCAAGGGGAACGGACGACCAACGAAGGACACGGAGGACGCTCCGTCGAAAAAGTCGGACGTGTCTTGGTCGTCCGTGTGTCCGTAGCCGAACGGCATCTTGGAGGAGCCTCCGAGGTTCACACCACGTAGTAGAGCCACACGTCCATGTTGATCCACGAAGTGTCCGTCCTTCATGCTCAGATGCGTGACCACGCGCGCCTCAGGCTCGGATGCAGGCTTCGGTTGCGACATGGTCGACAGTGAGTCTTTGCTTAGGGGCTTGGGGGCTTGGACGCAGATTGAAGAGTGATGAGACCTTGGGCCATGACGGATACGCAAAGTTGAAGGGCGAAGCGCATCCACGCGGATTTGATGACGTTGGTCTCCACCTCAACTTTGATGACGGCGTAGAGACCAGCTTTGATGCGGATCAAATTCAGTGACGAGTCGCTGATCAAGTCGTCAATCCATCGGCTGTTCGTCTGCAACTTCAGTTTGCCTCGTCACCCGCCATAAGATCTATTTGAGTACAAATGTCCTCACTGGAGAAACCCAAGAACCTCATGAGAAGACACATTGTGGTTTGTATTGATCTGACCCCAAGTCTATTGCGTATGGTATGTACAGGCTCAAAGGACCGAGTTCTGTTCATCTACCACGCCAAGTAAGGCGTCACAATGGCGAGGCCCAGTGCCACGTACACGGGGACGTTGCTGTGTCCCTCCCACGTGAAGCGCGAGGTTTTAGCCACAACCTTCTTGGTCTTCTCCACCACCACTCGGTGCTTGTGCGCGTGGCTGTCGTGCTCGTGCTTGATGATGTCGTAGCCCTCGTGCTTCTCGATGGCGCAGTGGCCGTCGGACGCCGTGACGCGGTAGCCACCCGGGAAGTGGATGTACGGCACGAAGATCTCGGTGGGCTCGAGGCTCCTGCGCCTTCCGACGAGTACTCGAACACGAAGGTGGACGAGCTCTGCGTGAACTCGGAGGCGACAACGGACCCGTGGACTTTGCGCGCGTGGGGACGTGTGGTGGCTGCGTCCTTGAGGTCCAGAACGACCTCCTCACCCGTCTCGGACGTGAACAGGTACGACTTGGTGGTGGTCGTCGTCTTGGTCGCTTCGCCAGGCTCGCCAGAGTGCACGAGCGTCTTCTTGACGGTCGTCTGCGTGTGGGTCGTCTTCACGGGGGACGAGGACATTGGAGAGGTGGGGGCTTGAGAGTGAGGGAGAAAATGGCGAGTGGTTGGCTTCCTCTGGTCCGCAGTGACTGAGTTGTTTGGTTTTGTGGCAGTAGCTTGGATACCAAGAGGAACATAACATACAGGTGTTGAAGAGGCCCCTCTTCTGTTGTCTATCATGCCTCGCTTCATTGTTTTGATTCTGGTTGTCAGATCTTGAAGTGTCGATCAGGTAGCAGCAGGGTACCGGTAGTGTACAACGCGACCAATTTACCTACATGCAGTCGGTATTTTTCAGCGACTTTCTCCATTCTAAGTGGAGATCCTATAAGGGCTCAGCCGCAGACGACGTCGCTCTTCGCAAAATAACTCGCAATGGACACCCTCTCTGTCAGCACTATCTGAGTTTAGAAAGCTGTCTGCGTGTCCGCGAATTCTGAGTCAGAATTTCTGACGGTGGTAAATGAAGCATAGATCAAGGAAATGTACTACATGGGACCATTAAATTCTTTCAGGTTAACAGATTTGCAAACGGATTTGTATCGGACTGAGAAAGGCTTTGCGATAAATGCACTAATTTTGCAAGTATACAACTTATTACGGTTCTCCTTTTGCTGTACACGAAGTATCATTTGGTGGTGCAGAAAGTGCGTTAATGACACCGAATTGAATTAGTGCCACCGAATGTACTCGGTTGCCGACTGCACCACCGCAAACCTGCACCTACGGATGCTATAATATCCTATTGCAGTTTGCAACCTCCCCTTGTTGTTCGATGCATCTCATTTGGCCATTTTCATTGGGAAGGACTCGCTCTATGTCTAGCAACGCTTCGCTTCCTGCTGGGTGGCATCATTAAAAGCAAGACTCATGTGCGGGGCAAACATCAATTGGTTACAACTGCTACACACGACACTATCTCTACGAAGACACAATCATCGGTGCGAGTCTAGTTCTCCGATCGCAGGTTGGCGGTCATCCGGCGGCGACGGGTCTTGCAGCTCGCTCTGGAGGTTGTAGCGGGGCTTACCGTGCCCGGGGTAGTCTCAGCAGTCGTCGATGCCGGGGCCGAAGTGTATTCGCTGTCACTAGCGACGGCATCCGTCGTCGGAGTCTCGGTATTCGCAGGCGTGTCAGTTTCGATTGCAGCTGAATCTTGGGTGGCAGCAGAAGTATCCGTCGATGTAGTAGAAGCTTGGGTGGCAGCGGAGGCATCCGTCGAAGCAGCAGAAGCATCCGTCGCAGTGGCTGCTGGGGCGTCGGTGGTCGCCTTTGCGCTCCGCCGTTTCCATTGACGATCGGTGCGCACTGCTTGTACACCTGCCAGCTGGCCTCGTGCATGGCCATCCAGTAGAACGTGAAGGTGCAGTCTCCGCTGCAAGATGAGTAGTCGATGGGGATCTCGGCCGGGTAGTCGACGAAGTCGGCGCGGCAGTCGTCCGACTGGAACACGCGAGTGTCGTCGATCCAGGCCTCGCAAGGTCCGTGGTGCGACTCGATGAAGCCCTTCTTCTCCTGGTCGTTCTGCCACTTCATGGAGCTCAGCGAGCTCACGTCGACGGGCGAGCCGGTGAGGGCGGTGTTGCCGCAGTCGGGTGCCGCCGTGTCCATGAGAGCACGGAGCGTCTTGAACTGCGAGTTGGGGAAGGATTTCGTGAACATGGCGGTGTTGGCCTCCGGGCTGTCGTTCCACTTGAGACCCGCAAAGGCCGGGTCGGAAGATTCGGTCAGAAGACCATTGTACTTGGTGTCGATGCCGTTGGGGAAGTACGCAGCAGGTTGCGAGAGGTACCCGTGGGCGCTGACCTGGTGGGCCAGGAGAGCGACGGCGGAGGAGGCGACAATGAACTTCATGGTTGAGAGGTACTCGGCTTGTTGCTGAAGAGGCAAATGTCGGAATGAGGAGGTGGCGATGTCGGCCACCGCTTTGGTGCCGATGGTCTAGCAACAATGCTGATCGACGATCGACAGCAACACGATGGCGCTGACGTCTACGGCCATCTGGGTCTGATTAAGACGAGGTGGTTGCATTCTTGGACATGCAACTTTGGTGCGTGGAAACAGATGCCCGGCGACGACTGAAACGTGACCGACTTTGCCTTGACCGTTTGAACAGCGAAAGCTCACGCGATGGTTTCAAATCTCGCAGATATTCAAGTCCACCCACCGTGCGGTGCTGCGGAGGCACGTGCTGCTCTCCAGACAAGTGATACCCGCCTGCTGCTCGAAGCTGCTTGCTTGATAGATTTTCCCAGCAAAACAAACCAGTTTCGTGCTGTCCCAATTCCAATAATCTATTCTTTTTCGTGCCAACCATCGCCAGTGTCGCTCTGAACTGTAGAGCGAACAACTTGAGGGGCACTGCGTTAATCCGCACGAACAGCAAGAATGGCGCTTTTACCAGGCAATAACGTTGGAATGCGTGGATGTGAACGGAGGTGCTCTATGCGGATACCACCTCGCAATCAAAACAGAAGGGCGATGATATCAAGCATGCCTTCGAAGTGTTGGCGCCTCCTCGAAGCGAGGTGGCACTCGTCGTCGAGTCGAGATCGAGTTTCGATGGAGACGCAACGCTGACTAGTGAAATTGAAGTAGGGAGTCATAGAGACTGCGAGTCGCATTTAAGTAAGTCCCAGCGCTGAATGGCGGCCCATGCAGAACGTCATGCTTGGCATACTTTCCCATGAAGCGCTGGCCACCACTTGAAACGTTCCGGATTCTCCAAAAATCCCGTCCAGCATTTTCCTGCATCACGAGCATTGCCAAGCAACATCCCGTTATAAACACAGGTCTGCATTGAAAAATCCTTAGGCGTGATCGGTCCCAAGGCTTTCGCTGGCAAGTTTGCGGTGTCCTCTCGAATGGCATCATTCCTCTATTTTTCACTGCTGTCACGAAGTCATGAAGTTTCGAGATGTTGCTACGGGCCGCATTCGGAGCAGGCATAATCACCACAAACTACAGCAGAGATCTCGGATCCAGTCTCCGCAGCACTCACCTTCATGCGAACTCAAAGTACAAGACGCTGAGAGACCTACTTGGCACCGCAGCTCCAACTGGCAGAACGATTGCGAGGCTTGGATTGGTAGCAACACTCGAACCAAGACTTGCGTATTTCATTCTGACGACTACCCAGGATCCAGCGGAAATCCGATCATCTATAGGATAATATATGCGCTGGAGAGTGCACGTTTTTACTGGATGGCAATGCACGAATCGAGCTGGCAAGTGTGCAAGCCCATCGTGAGCGGCACCGCCACATAGAGCACTTCGAAGTACAACATGAATCCTGGGGCTCAAAGTGAGCGCAAGACGCCCCTAAATCGCGATTCGTACTTTGGTTGACTAGTATCATTTGGTTTGACGCCGTCTCAATTAATATTATTAGTAGCCGCCGTTGTGAAAGTGCTACGGGTCTATTGTACTACCGGTTGCACATAATATGTGCATTACTAGTACCGGTAGCATGTAAATTAAAATTCATTAGTACTTCTAAGTAGTACTACTGTAGTAATAGAAAGATAAATCACTGTTTACGGCACTTTACAGCATGGAAATGCAGACGAGTGCCACTTTGACTTTGACAAGTATTCTGCAGGTGTTCCTCAACTTGAGGCTCAAGAGCTGTTGCTGACTCGTGCTCACATTCAGCGACGCGAACAACAGACGAAAACTTTGAACGAACGACATATATTACGAGCTCGATGCACATTGTTTAGCAGTCTCGACAACTACACTTGCTTGGCTAGGCTGGTAGCTAGGAAGCAGACAAAACTTATCCTCGGATACGGCGCTTGCACCCACCAGTTCCAGACTCAAGAGAAGTGACGGCGGCTGGCGCAGATGCTGGAGCAGGAGTTGCGTCGGTCTGGGTAAAATCGGTCGTCAGTGGCGCAGTGGTTGCTTCGGGGGTGTCCACACTGGTAGAAGCTTCCCCAGCCACCTCACCCGAGCCTCCGTTTGAGATAGGCACACATTGTTCTGAGGTAGCACAACATTATTAGTTTCCAGGTTGCACAATTCACAACATAACACTTCCAACGTACTGTAGATCTGCCATTCGGGCGAGTGGACAGCCAGCCAGTAGAAGACGAACAAGCACTTGTCGCCCTTGCAAGCAGAGTAGTCCGTGGGGATCTTGGCCGGGTAGCTCGGGAACTCGGCGACGCAGTCGTCGTAGTGGAAGACCATGATGTCGTCGATCCAGCCTTCGCACGGACCCTATGAGCAAAGTGTCAGAATGGAAACCAAATCCATCAAACAGAGAAGTTTAACGTACGTGGTGCGATCCAAGGAACCCCTCCTTGTACTCGTCGTTCTGCCACCACATCTCGGTCATGCTGCTCACATCAATGGGATCTGCGGTCTCGAGCGAGTGTCCGTACCCTGGAGAAATGGGGTCCACCATATCGCGAAGTGACTTGTAGCCGGTAGCCGGCCAATGCTCCGTGAACTGCTTCGCGTTGTTCACGGGTTCGTGGTTGTAGACGCCACCGTCGAAGCCTTTGTTAACGCTGGGACCGGTGAGGATGTTGTAGGTCGTGTAGATCGTGTTGGGCGCGTACGACGCCTTCGGCTTGGAAATATATCCATGGGCGTGGACGCAGCTCACAATTGCCGCCACTGTGATGACACGCGAAGAAGCGAAGGTCTTCATCTCGAGGTCCTCTTGAAGAAACGCGCGATTACAAAGTGAGCGCTTTTACTTTGCATGAAAGTCCTGAATCCCCACAATCGTGGCAATATTCTCCCTAGAGATGCCAATTCGCGATGGGCTCTTGCAGGACACCATCCCAGGCAAAAATTATAGAAACTCGGTTGGTCGAATGGTAAATGGTAAAGTACCGGTACCGGTAGAGAAGAGGACAGTTTCAACACCTCGCGAGGTTTGTCCATGCCTTCCTTGAAGGAAAGAGTGACTCTTTCAAGAATCTTTACGTTATCGCAGATAACTTATTGCCAATAAGCGTGCCACGCTCCAATAAAGCGAGCTTCTTGCGAGCACTTTACACCTGAAGCCACTACACTGTAGACTTCGATGATAAACCATTAAGTTTACACGGAGCAACAGGCTGCAAACGGCAAACGACCTTCTTCTCAAAAGTACATATCGCGAAACAGCTTTTGGACATCGTCTTCAGTTCATTGCTCACCGGGGTTTATAAAGGAACTACACTACGCTTAACTAACATTTACACGCAAACATCGATTGAGACTTCTTGCTTACAGCCCAGAAGAATGTACGAGCCTTCAGCCGAAACCAATTAGTTGCGACGACGCACGCACTTACTGGAGCTAGAGACCGCTTCGGTCGCAGTTGGAGTCGCTGGTGTAGACACCGGGGCCTCGGTTGCAGTCTCAGGGGCGGTAGTGGTGGCTTCCGGGGCGGGGGGTGGTCTGCTCTCCACTCGAAGCTTCATCCGCCAACGATGCATCGGTCTGAGTCACACTCGAGGATCCGTCATCCGTGTAGGTTTCTGTAGTGGCGGTGGTAGCTGTAGGAGCTGCTGTTGTAGCAACCGGAGCAGTGGTCGCAGTTTGCTCAGCTTCCGAAGCTCCAGTGTCCGTGGACGCAGCGGTCTCACCCGAGTCCGAAGACTGGGTTGTGGGTGAGGAAGAGCCGCCGTTCGTGATCGGCACACACTGTTTGTAGATCTGCCAGTCCGGCTCGTGCAGCGCCAGCCAGTAGAACACAAACAGACATTCACCCTTGCACGACGAGAAGTCCGTAGGCACCTTGGCAGGGTACGTCTTGAACTGTGCGGCGCAGTTATCGTGATGGAAGATTTGGACGTCGTCGATCCAGGCCTCACACGGACCTTCATGGGAAGCGATGAAGCCCTCCTTGTACTCGTCGTTCTGCCACCACATTTCTTTGTAGCTGCTCACGTCAACGGGGTCAGCCGTCTCAAGTGAGTGTCCGTAGCCAGGTGCGATGGGGTCCAGCATATCGCGGAGCGACTTGTAGCCCGTAGCCTTCCAGTGATCGATGAATGCCTGGGCGTTCTGCGTCGGACTCCAGTTGTAATGTCCTCCGTCGAAACCTGAGCTGATGTTTGAACTCGTCAGCTTGTTGTAGGTCGTGTAGATCGTGTTAGGTTCGTACGTCGCCTTGGGCTGAGAGATGTATCCGTGACCGTGCACACATGCGGCCAGCGACGCAACCGCCAAAATACTCGAGGGTGACGAGACTTTCATCTTTGATTCGACTTGAGTCCGAGGAGCACGATTAAAAACTACCAACAGTCAAAGCAGCACCGCAGAAAACATGCATCAGATGACGGCATTGACCTGGTTCCGTTGCTCCAGCTGCAGGGTCCGCCAGCAGACCAGCTTGCGTCTCGTAATCGACTGGTTCATACGAAATGTAAAGTGTCTGCGGTATCGGCATCCGGCAACGAGGAACACTTGCCGCGGTCTCTGACTAAAAACAGTCAACATCTAGAGAGATTCGTCTCGTCGCTGATGCTGATCGTGGATCACTAAGTCCCAGCTGGCAATCCCTTCACTGTTCGTGCGCTTCAAAGTGCTCGTAAGATTTGAGACCCAACTTTACTTGCAACGTGCAACGCATACGAGTTGGCAAGTTCCGGTGCCAGAAGTGTATCCCGTTCGGAAGCAAATAAGACCATGGCCAACTAAGAAAACGGGTAATAGACTTTGAACCTTCTCGAAAGTCAAAAACGATGGTTACGTTGCTCAAGCTGCTTTTGCAGGGCTCTTGGGCCTTCGTGGCGATAAAAGAAATTGGCGGTGGAGCCGTCTTGTCATTCCCAGCAGAGTCTACCGATTCAAGTGGTGGGCTATCGCTGCCGGTTTGGCCAACCATTGTCAGGCCGTGCGTGAATGCCGCCTTCACAGATCTGAACTGGTCACGCGATGCTTGTTACAATGTTGACACGTTCGCGGAAGCGTTTCCGACTACAGGGTTTGATTCCCTACGCCAACTGATCGACGAGGTTGCTTCCCCTTCCAGTAGCGGTAGCGACCAAAGTTCGGTTGCAGAACCCGTTGTTGTGGACATCGGGCTGCAGGAGCTTTACTGGAACGACGACGACGCAACTGAAGGAGGTTTTGAGCATGTAAGCCAATTTCTTGGTTCATGATGTAGCTCGTTCATCGATCACTAACACAGTATGATGGTAGGGTCCGTGCGAGGTGTGGCTAGATGAAGCCGTCGTATTCCAGGCCAACAACTGTGCAGTGGCGTTCCCAACAACCCCGGCAACATGTGCAATGGACTATTCAAACTGTAGTGGCTGCTGCGTCCTGCGCTTTTACGCCTTGGCGCTCACCGGAGTTGAGTGGAAAGCATTCAGTACGTCGTGCCTTCAAATAGGACTCATGACTCAAGTCTGACGTGTGGCTGATTCAAACTGTAGACCGCGTTGTAGAGATCAAGCACTCGCCATCGGGTGCAGCCAGCGATTCAAGTGTTTCAGAAAGCAATGAATCCATCAGCTCTGGTGCTTCGTCCGCTCTTGACGATGAGAACACACCACACAACCATCCAGATTGCGTAAACGATAGCGCAGTTGACAAACCCATTGTGATCACCGGAGATGTCACCACGGTTGTACAGTTTTTCTCGAACGAGCACCTCGTTCAGCGTTTCCGCTCAAGCATGGCCTGGAGCTGGTCTTTGTCGACTATGGATGAAGTGGAGATGTCTGCTTCAGTTCGTCTGCGTGGTTCCGCGCAGATAGTGGCAGTTCAAGAACAGCAGTCTGATGCAAGCTATCACAAACGAAAAACTACCCCAGCGCCAACCAACTTCAAAAACTTCGAGCGTGCGACCTAATGCCCCACGAAAAACTCCATATATCCATGGAAGACGTGGCCCAAGATCCAAGTTCAGTGGCTATCAACCACATAACATTTACCGCCATCACAAGCAGACACTCATCTTGGTCGCGTATAACCCACGAAAATACACAACATATCCGTGAACTTACCAGCTTGTATCTGCAGCCTTTCATAAATTGCTGCTGCACGACACAACTTCAGGTTTATTCTTCTCTCGCATAGGGAGCCATTGCGCTTAAACCACCATCAACTGTATGTGCATTCCCTCACAAAACATAAGTTAGCGTCCACCTTGGTTATCAAAAAGCATACATAACCCACCGTAAATGGTTTGTCCCGTGACGGCAGCAGCAAGATCGCTCGACAGAAAAGCTGCCACGGATCCAACATCGCCGCTTGAGCTGTTCCGACGCAGAGGAGCGTGGTTCTCAGCGTACTTTCTCATTTTCTATCACATCACAAAACCCCTTTAGATCCAACAAACACCCCCACACTAAAAAAGCAATATACTCACCGAGATACCAGGAATTCCACGCGCAGACACCGTGTTCATCGGTCCAGGGCTCAGACAGTTGACACGGATCCCATCGGGTCCAAGTTCATGCGCGAGCTGCCTCGCCGTCGCTTCCAGCGCAGCCTTCGCCGGACCCATGACATTGTAGTTCGGCACCACCTTCAAAAATACACAGCATCACTAACTTGTTGATAACAGACCCATTTCAGCAGTACTAACCTTGGTGGACCCAGCGTACGTCAGTGCCAAGATACTGCGATCGCGTCGCTCTTCGTCCCCACTGTCCATCAATGGTTTGGCAGCTCTTGCTAGTGCCACTAAACTGTAGGCACTCACATCCATTGCCTGAGCCCACGCAGCTCTGGGGGTAGCCAGCAATCCGTTCGTGAAAGCCTCGCGAGGGGCAAGCGCCACGGAATGCACCAGAATGTCCAGCTCCCCATTATAAATTTCTCCACAGCGTTGCAGCAATTGCTCGATGCTCGCGTCACTTTCCACGTCGCACGGTTCGAAATGCAACGATGGACTCGAAATGTCCGAAGTTTTGGGGATTTCAAAGCACAACTCCTGATGTGGCTCTCGCTCAAGGGGCTTCTGGACGACACCACGACGCTAGCACCACCGGAGATCAGAGCCTGAGTGACCCCCGCAGCCAGCGAGTGCTTGTTCATGAGCCCCACCACCAGCGCGCGCTTGCCTCGGAGCAGCATGGTAGAATGGTTGAGATCGTAAAATACGGGATACGTAATAAAAATGATGTTTGAAAAATTAAAAACGGATGGTCAAAAATAATTTATTACCGGTATTTTTGTCCATTATTTTTACAAACGTCACTTTAGGCCAAAGCATTCAAGGTAAAACGGATTGACTTCGATTCATTCACAGTTGGTGGCTCCTGTTCTTGATAACTACAAGTAGTAGAACCAGCTACCACGCACATACATCTAATACCAAGGTTCGTGTCTTGCTTTCGACACTATCTGAAGACTTAGTACATGTGGCAGTTGTCCGGGGCGGTGGAAGCAGAAGCTCCCTTCGTGGCCTCCGGGGTGGCAATCGTGACGGTAGGTGTCGTAGCCTCCGGGGTGGTGAACGTGGCGCTAGGAGTCGCCGTAGTTTCCGGAGCTTCCGTCGTGGAAGGCGTCGTCGTAGTTTCCGGAGCCTCCGTTACAACAACATCAGGGGAACTGGTTGTGGCTGCGGGGTAACCTCCGGGACGCTCGGTCCCTTCGTAGCCACCGGCGTGGCAGTGGTAGCGGCCGGGGCCGACGTCGTAGCAACCGGAGCGTCGGTAATCGTCTGATCGGTGCCAGAAGCCGAAGATTGCGTCGTGGTCGACGATCCGCTGTTGGTAATCGGCACACACTGCTTGTAGATCTGCCAGTTCGGCTCGTGCAGCGCCAACCAGTAGAACGAGAAGAGGCAGTCGCCCTTGCACGACGAGTAGTCCGCAGGCACCTTGGCAGGGTACGACGTGAACTCCGCAGCGCAGTTGTCGTGGTGGAAGATTCGCACGTCGTCGATCCAAGCTTCACACGGACCCGAGTGAGACGCGATGAAGCCCTCCTTGTATTCATCGTTCTGCCACCACATCTCCGTGTAGCCCGTCACATCGATCGGGTCCGCTGTTTGAATCGACTTGCCGTAGTCCGGAGCGACGGGGTCGACCATCTCACGCAGCGACTTGTAGCCCGTAGCATTCCAGTGGTCGGTGAACACCTTAGCGTTGTCCGCCGGACTTCCGTCGTACTTGCCACCGTTGAAACCCGCGTTGATGCTAGCCGTCGTCAGCGCGTTGTAGTTCGTGTAGATCGTGTTAGGCTCGTACGACGCTTTGGGCTTGGAAATGTATCCGTGGCCTTGTACGCATACCGAGAGCGATGCGATAGCGATAACGTTGGCCGAGGACAGGACCTTCATCTTCGGTTTGTGGGGAGGCGAGTTTCGACTTGAGATCGAGAAGTGTAATTGAAAACTGAAATGAAGCCGCGCTCTAGCGGGCGCAGTACCGTCCGAAGTTCGGACCGAACAGCACAAGACAGGTATCGGTCGACGTGTCGACGAGTAGCTCACAGACATTGACGGTCAATCTTTCCATTTACACAGCTGCCTGGGAATCACCTCGTCCAGGTCACGGTTGATAATACATGTGCGAGCTATAAAGTGACTGGCAGACGGCAACGAGGACAACAGCTGCGGTCTCAAACTAGAGCAACAGTCCTCAGCCACTTGTTGTCGCATTCGTGCGGTTGCCAATGTTGTTCGAGCGATCCCAGCTGGTGAAAACCTCACCATTTCAGCACTTGAAATGCCCACAAGATTTGAGACCCTTACATGTATTATAACTAAAATCGAAAGCTTAATTAAACGGAGCACACGCAGTTCAAAAATACATCACCGGCAATGCTACAGCTTTAATAGCATCTACCGTACTCACCGGTACACCATTGCGTTGTAGCCATGCCGCTTTACTGCACCGATTTTTCATCGCAAGAAGCTTATTGATGGGTTACAGAACTTCGAAGAACTGAAGTACATGTGTACCGGTATGTATTTGCAAATCGAATCATGACACATTCGGGCATTCGAGTGTGCACCCACGGGATTTGTCGTACAATGTACGGTATACATGTATGTCATATACCGGTATCGTACGGGTCGTATGCGATACGGCCCGTACGAAATTGCTACAACGGATCAACGGCCAATTCAGCAAAGGCACCAGTGGAAGAGTTGCTTCAGGGGCATATAATAAAAGCTGAAGGTTGTGGAAGTTCCACCGTGGAACGGAAGCTCACCGTCGGCTATCGTACTACGCTATGAAGCTATGACAGCCTATTACATAACCCTATCGGTACCAAAACTTGTCGATTTCAAACTTTCGTAGCTTTGAAGGCGCACGCGAGTTGTGAGCCACGACACGGTTGGATGAACGGCTACGCAGTCGACAGGTTGTCCTTGTAGGGTTGGTATTTGCTTTTGTTGTGCGCTCCGGGTTGTTTTTATTATTTGGTTGCCACGAAAGCAAATAGTGTGCTACATCCTAAAAAACAGAAATTAGCGGGTGATATATTGTTAGGTTGAAAAAACGAAGATTGCAACATCAATTATTGCATTATTGCAGTTTTGGTGGATGATTTCATTGGCCAAAAATCATTTTTGCACAGTCAGCTATTGTAGGTACACCGTTCACCTTAATTAGTCGTGTGACCTAAATAGTCATGCACCTTTGGTAATCATTCCACAGGTTTTGAAAAATATTTTCATTTTTACCTTTAATCATGAAAAGAGCCCGGATTCTGATAGATCTCAACAAGGCGGTTACGTTGTGTATTTTACCCTGAGCGTTGGCAAGTAGTTTTGAGAAGGACGGGTTTCAAAACAAGGTTGGGAGGGCTTCAAACCGTACACGGTAAATAGTCGTGGCACGACTAATTAGGGTGAACGGTGTACTTATCACTTTGATAAGAAAAACACATTATGCATACAGATTCCGCTGAGAAACTGAAAACTGCATTCAGCGTATACCCCTCCAAAGTCGTTAGAATCAGAGGTCAGTTCTGCAATGAACGTTAATATTTAATATTTTCGGTTAGGTACGAAATCAACTTTAAACGCGATTATCTCGAAATTTCCAAATGGTTCGTAAGCATCAGTTCGTTTGACGCCGTCTCACATTATGCATATATTAGATCTCAAATGTAGTTACTGTGCAGACCGAATGTTACGGAGTGGACAATAAACAGATCAAAGCACACGATTACATGCTTTGACACAAGATAGACATGCAACATTCGGATGTGCAAAGTCACTTAGTAAAATCCTCAACCTATTCTACTGAGCTGCGACTCTCGCGAACTACGCTACAGCTGCGTTTGATCGACATCGTCATCTGATCCATCACTATCACAGCGGTCGTCTAGCGACATTCGCTGGCGAAGACGCCGGCGCTCTCGGTAGCGCTCTATCGCGTTCCTGGAGCTCCAACAGCACGGGCTGCAAGTGCTGACGACGGGAGGCTTGGGGCATCTTGTAAACGATTTGTTCGGAGCGGAGGCGGGTTAATTGGCGCGATCTTCGCCTTTCTGGAATTGAGAACCCGGATAGGCACAATAGACTAGCTGCTTCTCCTCGGCTAGTTCGATTCTAAAAGATGAACAGCGGTACGAATGATCTCGAAAAGTCGAGAAGACAATCGAAGTCGGCAGCTTGAACATCGCCGACATGCGTCTCGGATTTGTACAATTCCATATGTGTTTTCTAAGTGTGCACAAAAACACTCACAAACTGCACTAAAGGTCTATTATACAGATTCCGCTGAGAAACTGAAAGGGGTGAACCTTCCAACCTCTCAAAGGTTATCATATGTATGCCGGGAATCAATTATCGCAATGAAGACCTCTCAGACGGTAGCAAATCAGCAAATCTCCGATTATTTTTCACTCGAACCAAAACGAAAACATTCCTATCCGAGTGGGTTTTTCAAATTTTATATTTATCGAAAAATTGAGTCAATATTGCCTTCATACCAGTCCAAATGTGCCCCCATTTTGAGGACCTGAAAAAGGAGATATTTTTCAGATGGCCCTCGTGCAACGGGTATTTCATAATTCAATGCAACCAAGGGCTCAATAGATGCACAAGACACACGTCTTTCCAATGGTGTGCGTAAATCGCGATTCGTACTTAGGTTCGTAAGCAGCTTTTTGTTTGACGCCGTCTCATATTGTGAGCACCACGTACTGCAATTTCGATGATAAAATGAAACCTGGTTGCGCGCTTCGCTGGGATGGGTATCCTAGTGCCGGACAAAAATGTCTCCACGAAGTAGCCTCGGCATTCATTGTCCATTCCGAAGTATCATGTACATCGTCTCAACGCTCTGCCTCAGTGGCAAGAAGCAAGGGAAAGCTATAAGCTACTGTATTTCAATGGACGTGGTGTACTGGCACGACGCTACACGTAACTTGCTCATGTACGCTTCGAGAGCGAGGTTAGGCTCACGGGTAACTTGCACAGGCTCTTATACACAATTGCGTCTTGCTGGCAGAGTTAAGATTGATGCCTGTTTGAACAAGAGGGCTACCCGGATCCCGGAGACACAAGACGCATTGGGTGTCCAAGACGTGGAGATTGGACAGATCCCAGTGGTTTGGCGGTGTTTACAGCAGGTAGAATCAGAGCCTCCTCCTTCATAGGGCTCATACCGGTAGTAACTTGCTGCATTTTTCCTGAAGGCTGATCATTTACTTCAGTTGACTGCTGAGTGATCGGGACGTCGGCGGATTGACAAGCCCGTCAATGAAGAGAAGGTATGCGCTTCCTGGACTGGCTGCACTACGGTCTCACCAGCTTGTTTAGCAGACTTTGCAAGCAAAATATCAAGAGTATCGGTACGCCCCCGCTTGGGAATCCGGAATGGTGCATTGTCAGACTATGCAGGTGTGCTAGATATCAGATCAGAGGAAGACGTAGGATCGTCACGGTGGAGTCTCAGTAGGTTTATAGGTATTAATACATGTGGTAAACGACTGCGAAGCTTAGACAGCGGGCCAACGATATGCTTCGTCAGTCGCGAGGAAGTTCTATCATCAGGATTGTCCACTGGTTCAAAGATGTAGGCTTCCTTGGAGCCTATATCTTTCCGTGAATCACAACTTTAACAAGCCTTGCGCCTTGCGCCTTGCGCCTTGCGCCAAGCAGGAAACCTCGAAGAGCCCCAGACGTTCATTGTGAAGCTGTAGATGTAAATGCGTTTTGAAGCACAGAGCCGCACCTCCAGAAAATTTCCGTCGCGGTCACGGGTACTCAATGTGAGTGAGTGACCTCCAGAAGCCAATCAAACTTGTTTGGGTCAATTCCCCAAAGTGCCAGGAGGTGCGAAAGTGAAACCGCCAAGGAAGTCCGAGGAGGGAATCAAGGCGGCGGCATCCTCGGCCGCCCGCGTATATCGCGGGTGTCGTGCAATCTGGTTCAACACACGCAAAGCAAACGAACTAGACACGAGACAACAAGTACCAATGAGGTCCACCCGAGCAATAAACCGCTGGAAGGCCAAGGGGGAAGAGGAGAGATTAGAGGCCAAAGATCGGTCGCCTACCAAGAGTCGCCCATAGGAGAAAGGTCAAGCACGTGCGTAAAGGGACAATAAGGACGCTGAAGAAACAACGGAAGCGAGCAGGGATCAAGGACTAAGAACCAAGGAAGGTGGAAAGAAGGATGTGCTAAGGCGCTGCCGTTGCGGTGGCATACAAGCAGCACACAGAAACGGCATATGGGACCCGATCGCAGGGTCCGACCCGACCAATAACAGAGGACAACCCCTAGCGTACGACACCTACCCGGCGTGTGGAGGAGCAACAAGACAACTGAACGAGCACAGGAGGTTCGAGTGGATCTGTTTGAACCAGATCTACACGTGCATATCTAGATAGCCAACCTGGGACCTACTGCATTGTAAAATAGGTAGCCAAGAAGTCAACGTACAGGTAACCAGGAGCCACCGTGCGCCTTTTGGGCCCGGTAAGCGGGGTTTGATGCAGTGCTCGTCCTGAGTGCAACCGGCTTTAACCGCAAAAATAAAAGTAAAATTTGTTTGGGTCAATGTGAGGGCAAAACGGCCAAAGAAGAAACCTTTGATGGAAGGCATTCGTCGTCTGTACTAGCTTCATTTTTTCTGCTTGTGTCTGCACGAAGAATGCGAGCCATCGTTGGCATACAGTAGCACCGTCATCTCTGAAAGTGATTTGGTACTCTGGAAACTTGACTCAGAACTTCCGAGTCGGGAGAAAGTGAGTTCAAATCGTGAGACCACTTTTAAAAAAGTATTATTAGCGCCTTTTTTAGGTTTTTCAATAAAGCCTCATGAAAATAAGGCTGGATTTGCGACTGATTGTTGATAAGCCGAGTAAACGCCGATTTAAAATAATCCCCTCCAGACGATAAGTTCTACAGAATATTTTTAAATATTATTTATATTATGTCGAGCGACGGGCTTAGAGTGGAGTCAGTTGCTATCGGTGAAGAGGGAGCGAATGTGAACCCCAATAAAACGTCGAGCGAGCTAAATTATGCATGTTTCGTTGACTGGGAGACTATTGTATGTTAACATTACACCTATAACCATTTATCTATGTTTTCTAAAAAGATCGTGGCTTAAGCTATGCGCGTCCGTGCCCCACAGCGATGTCTCATGTTCTCGATACATCATTGTATTCCATGTCGCTCATTTAGAGTCTCAGATTGGTGCCCACTGAGCCAGTGACAACAAACTACCACTTTGTTATACTTTTGTGATACTTTTGTTTGGATGAGATTTTTCTAAGATCTCTTGATTTAGACTACTTTTAGCATTTGTATTTGATTACAAATGGAAGTTGCTAGTGGTACAAAACAGGAATGATGGTCACATGTATTTTACGCTGGTCATTTATGAAAATTACCCAACCTCTTTTTCAAAAATCATGCGCGCGGCTGCTACCCAACTCATTATCGATTCTCCAGCTTCGCCGCACAGTCGCCCCCTCCATCCGAGCTGCACGCGTGAGGCTGACGATACACTCCTCGCACCGACGCTGCTTCTGCTGCTCGTACGTCTACCGCTTAATGCTCGTATTACCTAGGTGATGAATGCTTACTCGTGCCTATGCAGGGGATGAGGTATGCAAACGAAGCAAAGCGGAGGTCTGCAATGGTCGGCACGTGGTTGCCCTCATGATAACGCTTTGTTACTTATTTTCCTAGAAACCGCGCGTGGCCGAATCCGAGAACTTCGCGTAAGGCGCAAAGGGGTGGGGCAGGACGCGATGCGGCACGCCACGCAGCGCCGTCGTTAAGTCCGCTGGCGAGAATCAACGCGTGAGTGTCCGCCCCCGTCGCCCGCCTCGCCCCTCCCGTCTCGTTAGATGCGTCTTTGATTGTACAAATATATGCCCGCGTACGTTTTACAAGACTGTTACCATGACATGTTCGTATACACTAGAGATGGCGTAGATTGAAGGCACTGTGGCGCGCGAGCACTAGCCACGAAGTCTTTTCGTGCGTTCCCTCAACGGCTCTCAGTATCAGTTAACCAATGGACGGACGCCACGGAGAGCCATTTGCGCAACCTTGAACTTGATATTTCCAAATATATCTCCAGATGGGGTAAGTTTTGAAAACTATAAAACGTACTTAGAGAGATGGTTTGTTTACGTACAAACTGTTTTGTACAAATACAAACAGTTTGTACGTGATTTGGCACGGCTATGTCTGACCGTTTTGTACCACTAGCACGAGCCATTACAAATAGGCGCATCGGAAAGAGCGCCATTCATTGTTTCAGATCGACTCTAAAACGAAAAATCGATTTTTTAATTATATTTTCGGGACCTGCTGGGAGGTCGATTTATTAGTGTGCTTTGTGTTTTCAATGCAGGGAACAAAGAGAACATAATATTATATGTAAAGAGAACAATATGTTATCTTTTGCCCGTGCATTGAAACCCCAAAGCGACTAAATCAACCTCCCAGTCTAACCATCGGAATCTATTAATAGTAAATGAACGGCTGCAATGACTGCCCAGAAAAAGTTATCAAAAACTACAAGAGTCCAAGAACAAAAGTCCAAGAATTAAAGCATGCTGCCGAACAACGAAAGTTCGTTTATTTGGTCCTTCTTATCAACCCGGCGATGTATTTCAGCTGCACGTTCTTGTAGATTCAATGCTCCACACCAAACAGACGAATATCGTTGCTTCCTTCCATTAATTAGGCTGCTGAATCTAAGGCCTCTGTGTTGGAAAGATTTGAGCTTCGTTGTCGTGGTGGATACGTGTAGCAAGCTACCGTTGGAAATGTATGCTGCAGGTTTAGGGACACGACAACGCAGATACCACAAGAGTTGCGACGAGGTGCGACGAGGAGCTGAGTTTTCTTTCTGTTTGTAGCTCAGTCTCGAATTTGCCAAGAGCCTAACGAAGTAACAAGACGCTACTCGTGTTGGGTTTGACTCTGAGAGCTCTGCTGATCTCGATTTACAACACTCTCGCGAATTGATCTGTTGCTATAATAGTCGACTTCGTGAGTCATCCACAAATGCAAAGGATAAGGACATCCAAAACAACAACATGCTGCAAAAAGCTATCGTTGCTAGCAATGAATCTTCGTGAATACATGAATGATCTGCACTGTGTAGATACCGGTATATGTCCGATTATTTCAGTACTTGTGCCTACTGTTGAGTCTCTGTCTCGGTTTGAGTCTGAGTCTGTGTGGTACCATCGCCCGACAGTTTGGTGAAGATTGCGCCAATAGCATCGATATTATCGCCAGCGCTCCCGTGCAAGCCGCTCAATTGGAAACCCTTCGGTGCACGCACCGTGGCCTTGTCCTTGGTGGGCGTTCCGTTTGCAACCGACCGGCCTTTGCTCGTGCCAAACTTGAGATAGAAGACACGCGTGTGCTCTTCCTTCTTGCCCCAGTGTACCTCCATGGATGTGATGTACTCACCGGACTTGAGAGCCAACTTTTTCGGAGTGCCGCCAGTTCCGCCGTGAGCGAGTGTGCTTTCGGTAGGGTCTGAGATCTCTAACGCTACAGCATCGACGCGAGCAGCCCCTCGAATCGTAATGGAGCTCACAGTCTGCCCAGGTTCAGCCAGCCCAATATCCGAGAAAGGGGTTCCGTGGGGCCCGCCAAACGCATTGCTGAGGTTCAGGTCGGGATTGAGTGACCAAGAGAAGGTTGACGAAATAGGTGGGTGGTCTGAGAGCGCGGTGCCATTTTTGTCGAGGAATGCCTCATTCTCATTACTCCACTTATCCAGCGTCAGAGTGATGAGCTTGTTGCCGCGGAACATGATCTTGTCCACCACCTCGCACTCGTTCGTCATGTTGGCCGTCTCACACTTGATCGCTTCAGCGCCCTTCTCAGGAGGAACGCCCTTGCGAATATACTCCACCCAACCATCCGTGAGATTTTGTCCAGCCACAAACTCTGCAATAGTGTCAAGCTCACGCGTGTACCGCGTGTTCGTGTCGCCCATGACAATGACAGCGTTGTCACCCGAATTGGCGGTGATGTAGTCACTTAACTGTTGCAAGTTAGAGGCACGGGCCTTTGGTCTGCTGCCGAGACTCCAGCATCAGCGTGAAGGTTGTAGACGTCAATAATGGCACCATCCGCGAGTTGAATTCCCTGCAAGGTGAAGCCCTTAGGCGTCATGCAGTCGGCGCTCTCGTCGTTGCTGCATTCCTCCCATTTCGTACGTTGCAGTCCTGTGGCGCTGAAAGGATAATGCGACAGCGTGTTCAGGCCACTGCCGAACGGCACACCGCCACTTGTAGCCGAACGATACGCTTGCGTGTTCTCCTTGTAGAGGTAGGCGTGATAATTGAAATCTTCTTGCACGTTGACAATGTCCCAGTCGTTGATGCGCTTGCCCATTTCCAGACTGTATGTAGCTGGGTTTCCACTTGAAATGATCGCCGGGAGTCCCGCCACATTGTAGCACAAGACAGTGAACGTGCTTTCGGCCAGTTGACGCAGCACCATGATTCGCAAATGTGCTCTACTGTGAAGACGGCAACTTGAGGAGTGAAGTGGGAGACCGAATCGACTCAACTGAGCGTTGTGCCTCTCTCACTGAAAACTCATCCCAACAATTGACTTTTACGGCCAAAGCAGATCACATTTTGTAGCCTAGGAAAGGAACGCAGATCTGCTTTGAGGATGGGGCCAATACAGTAGCACATATTAATGTATTGCAGGCTGCAGCTGCAAATTGCAGCTCGACCTCTAGCATACATGTGCTTTTGCTAACGATTCTACAGTCGAGATCTGTTGAACTGAACTTGGAGGGGTGCTCCGGACAAGTTATCCTTGGGATACGATTCGAATTACTGTATCACTTTGAAGTGCAAGCCGTGTTAAAGTCAAAATTTATGGTGTAAAATGCGCTGTAAACTGCAACAAATTCTTCACTGTTGTCCGAGCATGTGCTACAGTACTGTACATGTGTGACGAGCATGTGCTACAGTACTGTACATGTGTGACAAGCAGGCTGTCGATACCGTACTCAACTACCGTACTGTAGTTACTACGAGCCTGCAAATTCTTGGTTCGCTTACCGCATACTTACCGTACTGCGGCAACGAGACCAGCGCGTGATCAAAAATTAAAATACATGGTACTGACAGTTCCGTACAGTACCGCACTGACACTGATAGTCAGTCAAGTTCAATTTGAACTGCCGCAATATATTATCGCTTCAATTTAATTCTGACTTATTAACCTCGACGACTCGACTCCGTTTGACCCTGCAGTTGCTGTTGCTGGGTATGAGCAGCCACCCTTGTGAAAATTGCGCCCAACGCATCAATGTTATCACCCGAGCGGCCGTGGAAGCCGCTCAGCTGGAAACCATCCGGGGCGTACTCGGTAGCACTATCCCCAGTGGTGGTTCCGCCCTCCACAGATCGTCCGTTGCTCGTGCCAAACTTCAGGTAGAAGATACGCGTCCTACCGTCCTTCTTTCCCCAGTGCGCCTCCATGGACGTGATGTACTCACCCGACTCAAGTGCGAGCTTGTTCGGGTTGCCACCAGTGCCACCATGAGCTAGAGTACTAGCGGTGGGGTCAGACACCTCCAGGGTTAGGCCATCAACACGGTCGCCAGCTTGGATCGTGATCGAGCTGACCGTCTGCCCAGCCACAGCCAGCCCGATATCTGTAAAGTGACTTCCATGAGGGCCTCCTACAGCATTGCTCAGGTGCAGGTCGGGGTTTAGTGTCCAAGAGAAGGTAGACGAAATTGGAGGATGATCTGATAGCGGCGATCCATCGGCTCCCAAGAACGCCCCATTCTCATTGTTCCACTTGTCCAGCGTAAGCGTGATGTAGTTATTACCACGGAACATGATCTTGTCAACAACCTCGCAGTCATTTGTCATGGTGGCCGTCTCACACTTGAGCGCTTCAGACCCCTTTTCAGGAGGCACACCATTCCGAATGGATTGTACCCAACCGTCAGTCAGCTTCTGTCCCTCGATGAACTCACGGATGGTATCAAGCTCACGTGTATCGAGTGTTCGTATCACCCATAACAATAACGGCGTTGTCGGCCGAGTTCGCCGAAATGAAGTCGCTCACTTGAGCTAGATTCGACGCGCGTGCCTTTGATCGGCATCCGTCACGCCGGCGTCGGTGTGCAGGTTGTACACGTCAATGGTGATTCCGTCGGCTAGTTGAATCTCGACCATGGTGAAACCCTTGGGTGTCATACAATCCGCGCTGTCGTAGTTACTGCATTCGTTCCACTTGACGCGCTCAAGGTTTCCGATATTCGTGAACGGAAAGTGTGACAAGGTGTTAAGACCACTGCCGAACGGGACTCCGCCACTGGTGGAAGTCCGGTGCTCGTGATTGTTCTCCGAATAAAGCTCGGCGTGATAGTTGAAGTCTTCCTGCACGTTGACGATATCCCAGTCGCCGATACGCTTGCCCATGTCCACACTGTACGTAGTAGGGTCGCCGCTGGAGATTATAGCTGGTAGCCCAGCGACGTTGTAGCACATAACGCTAAAAGTATTTGCGGCCATGACCAACGTGAGTTGTAGTGTCCGCAGCCTTAAAAGGTGAATGAGGTGTGCTAGCGAATGACAGTTGCAGAGTGAGCAGGGTGATTGGTGAGATCCATTTAATTTGAGCGTCCGAATTAATGAAAAATCGATCTGTTTTTGCTTTGGGATAGGGAAGCGGGTACTTCTTTGAAAGCGGAGCGAAATACAGGATGTGCCGTGTTACGGGCTGACACCTTTTTTAAATACATGTACCTAGTATCATAACGTTATTTTTTTTTAAAATAGTTTTATGTTTAAAAACACTTTTATAAAAGTTTATAAAAACTAAATTTGCCGCCGTCGGCAAGTGAACAAAGGAAGGGGTAAACGATATATTTAATATAATAAGGTATTATAATTGCTAGTGGTATGTACAAACCGCCATCCCCTTTGGAGTAGGAGGGGCGAATGCTGTCTCGCGCGGCAAATCCGAAACAACCCAGGACCAAGCATCGTGGTTTCGCTTGACTTAGGGTTCTGTTACCACACCCAGGATTTTCAGGGGTGAGGCTTGGATGAAGAATTCACGTCGGCTCCAACAATTTTCATGGTTTGTAGCAAGATACATGTACACGTCCCCGCCTCGATTCCTAATTTTCGGCATTTTTGTATCAGTAACACGTGCCCTGCGGGGTACAGTAGACTAGCAAGTCGGTCTGCCAATATTCGGCATTGTCCGTAGACTGCTTGAGAGTATCTGGCATGTGGCAGTTTTCGATTCCATAATTGCGTGATGATATTTTTGCTGTCACTGACCACGTGAATTCCAGTGTGGTGGCTTGCAGCATACCATAGCCCACTGTGAGGTCCGTGATATTCGGCGATGTTGTCGGTCGTTCTGGATACGTAAGACACGTTAGTCATAACCTCCGGTGTCAATGTCAATACAGTTCCTGCCCTCCTGGACTTGGGTCATTCAATACATACAGTATCCTTTTTTGCTGTCCCCGAAGGTGGTGGTTTGCAGCGTACCGCAGCCTATTGTGAAGTCCGTGCTATTCGGCGATGCTTCTGTCGGTCGTTCTGGATACGTAAGAAACGTTAGTCATCATTGTCGATACAGTCCCTGCCCCTCCTGGACCTGGATCATTCAATACATACATCTGTTGCTACATGTTATCTGTTCATGCTATTGGCAGTGTTTGCAAAGGGACTTTTTAAGCGTTTTGTGGCTGCTCTGTGTCGTGAAAGTGGGTATCCTTGCGTAGATGTGTCGCTGACAACATCTTACCTGTCAATGACAGTAGGTATACTGTGTCGTGAAAGTGGGTATCCAGCGTACCTGTGTCGCTGACAGCACATTGCCTGTCAATGACAATAGGTGTACGGCACACCAACTGGCAGGTGCTGTACTAACGTTAATATATTATAATACATACTGTAGATATTAAAATAGGGAAAATTCCAAAGGGGGACTCAAATCGAAAACATTTTCAAAGGGGACTCGATAATTAAAAAGCTAACGTTAGGATAGCTTTTACTCACTGAGAAATCGTTGCTGGACGGCACGCGATGTACGAGAAGAACGTTTTTAATTACTTCGATGTAGGACAGAGTTGATAGTACCGGATATTCCACGGCACCAGCAGCGTCATGCTTATCCCCCTCTCCATCAGGCGCATGCCTCATCGTACTTCGTCTAACAGGCCGGGAAAGGACCCGCCCGCACCGCATAATTCTCATCATCCCTTACATAGGTATCTCACGCCGTTGAGCGCGTGTCGTCCAGCGACGATTTCTCAGGCTGAGTAAAAGCTACATGTATCCTAGCTTTTTAATTATCGAGTCCCCCTTTGAAAATGTTTTTCGATTTGAGTCCCCTTTGGAATTTTCCCATTAAAATACGACTTCACCAATAAAAGAAGATCTTGCAAAGTTTATATTAATACATTGTCTAAATCAATATGCCGGCAATAACCAAATAAAACACCGTATTCAAATATTTTGACCTTAGATTATTTGTCAATCGCTAAACAACCGCCGTAATGTTGGACCAGCATTTCATAGCGATGATGAGGTATCCGATATCGATATCCTAACGTGACACTTCACGGTATAATAATAGACACAAAGCTTGCGTTGGATCGCGAAACACATCCGAAACCCTATCTTGAAAACGTGCACGTACCGGTATGTTATGTTGCCAATGGACAACTTGGGAAGTCGATACAGTATACCGGTAGGTCAGTGTATTAAACTGTTCTGTAGTATTTTGCATATAATAACGTTACAAGTATTTTTAAATATTAAAATCCTTTACTACCAGACGAAAATATAATAATGGGACCGCATAAAAATACAAGTGCATCAAGCACAGACGACAATTGAAGCAGTTAGAAACTACGGTAACGTAATACATGTATGCTACTATTACTATTGGAATAGTAATCCCCAACTTCGGTTAAGCCGAAACCTTCGTCCAAATCGCACCCAGCGCGTCAATTTCGTCGCCATCACGGCCGTGGAAGGCACTGAGCTGGTAGCCGTCAGGAGCATACATGGGGGCTCCGTCGTCGGTAGTGGTTCCTCCGGACAGCGTGTTGCCAAGACTGGTCGTAAATTTGAGGTAGAAAATGCGCGTGTGGCTGTTGTACTTGCCCCAGTGAGCTTCAACCAATGTGATGTACTCCCCAGAAGATAGAGTCAATGTCTTGGCCGTGCCTCCCGTGCCACCATGCGAGAAGGTCGTTGAAGTTGTCGATGACACTGCGATGCTCACTGCATCCACGCGCGATCCCGATCGCATCGTGATCGAGTTCACGATCTGTCCACCCGCAGCCGATGCAACATCTGTGAATTGGTCTCCGTGTGGGCCACCCACAGCACTGCTTAAACGAATCTCTTCGTTTAGTGCCCACGAGAAGGTCGACGAAATTGGAGGGTGGTCCGAGAGCATGGCACCATCGTCGTCCAGAAATGCAGCATTCTCGTTGTTCCACTTCTCCAGCGTCAGAGTGATGTAGTTGTTGCCTCGGAACATGATCTTGTCCACGACTTCGCACGTATTGGTCATGTTGCTGTCATCGCACACAATGGCGTCGGCCCCTTTTGTAGGATACACACCATTGCGAACGTATTCCACCCAGCCGTCCGTAAGCCCGAGTCCCTCCACGAACTCGAGGATCGTGTCGTCCGAGCGAGTGTAGCGAGTGTTGGTGTCGCCCATAATAATGACGGCGTTGTCAGCCGAATTGGCAGTGATGTACTCGCTGAGTTGCGCGAGGTTCGACGCCCGTGCGACCTCATCGGCACCCGTGACGCCTGCATCCGCGTGCAGGTTGTAGAGATCGAAGGTGACGCCGTCGGCCACTTGGATCTCCAAGAACGTGAAGCCCTTGGGGGTAAGGCAGTCGGCACCGTCGAACGTGCTGCAGTCCTCCCACTTGGTGCGTGTCAAGTCAGTTATGTTGCTGAATGAGTAGTTCGACAGCGTGTTGAGGCCGTCTCCGAGCGGAACACCTCCGCTAGTGGCGGTTCGGTAAACATTCGTGTTCTCGGAGTAGATGTAGGCGTGGTAGTTGAAGTCTTCTTGCACGTTCACAACGTCCCAGTTGCTGATGCGCTTCCCGATCTCGACGCTGTTCTCGGACGGGTTGCCGCTCGAAATGACCTCCGGCAGCCCCGCCACGTTGTAGCACAGAACGCTGAACGAGTTTTCCGCCAGAGACCGCAGCATCGTTTGTACTTCTTGACGACTTGTGAACTCTCGACTGCAAATTGGTGAATAAGCTTCAGCTGAAAGCAGCACCGGACAAGGAAGACTTCATGCCCTCACATCGAGTTAGCTGCAACGTTGCACGCGGCTCACGTGACACCGTCCAGGAGCAGTATCGTGGCCCATGACATCTCGACAGTAACCATAAGTCTCATCTCTGTCAGCTCCGAGCGTCAAGACCAGTCGAAAGGATCTAGAACAGATTCAATCCCCAGACTAATGACCGATTAAACTTAGCTGAACGAGAATCTACTTCAACTTGCAGCAAAATACATAACGTTACCAAATGTGAATTTGGTCGCAACCTTTTCCTCAAACAACTGACCAAATTAATTGTCAATGAAGTGTTTTGGTCACTAATCTACATCAAGCATGGGGTGCAGAATCTGTGGGTGTTGCTGGCGCCTGTGGGGCGGCAGATTGAGATCGAGTCCCTCGAAGGGCAGGTGCTGGCCGTGGACGCCAGTATCTGGCTCACGCAGTTCGTCAAAGCCATGCGGGACGACGAGGGCAAGATGATCCGCAACGCGCACCTGCTGGGCACTCTGCATCGCGTGGCCAAGCTGCTCTACTATGGAGTGAAACCCGTCTTCGTGTTCGACGGCCAGACGCCAGAGATCAAGAAACGCACGACGGCCAGAAGAAGGAAGCGACAGGAGCTACAGGCGACCAATCTACGACACACTGCGCAACGCATTCTACTTAATAGACTCAAGCAGGTAGGGCAGAGGTAGAACGAGGGTAGAGGGGTTAATATTGACTGTGGATCTGTATGCAGATGAAGAAGAGTGGAGGAGCAGCTGCACCTGCTGTGGCTCCGGGGTTCACACTGCCACAGGCTTCGAGTAAGAAGGACGAAGAGGTAGAACAAGAGGTAGAACGGGAGGTAGAACGGGAGGTTACAGAAGAGGTTGCAGAAGAGAAAAGGGAGGAAAATGGTGTGCAGATGGTCTGGGAGGCTGCAGCAGTGTCCGAGGAGGAAGGAGAAGGACTGACGCTGGACGACATTGACCTGGACACCTCACGACTGTCGAAGATCGACCTGCACGCGGTGTTTTCACTACCACCGCACTTACAGAAAGACATGATCCAGAAGATCCTGCGGGACAGGCGGCAGGAGGTGAGAGACCAGTTCATTCCGCTGGCTGGCAACCCCGAGAAATACTCGCACACGCAGATTTCAGCGTTTTTGGAGACTAGTGCCCTGAACCGACGGATTGACGCTGCCAAGAGGCAGAAGAAACAGGAGGAGTTGCAGGTGCAGGGCGGTGCTGGGTTGGGGCCGGGCCATCGGATTGACTCGAATAGTAATCGATTCTACGTCTATCAGAAAGACGAGGAGCAAAAAGAAGGAGACGAAAAAGCGGATGATGTGGTGGCCGAGGTTGAACGGAACGATATGGCCGAACGAAGCGCTGTGGTCGAGTCGAAAAGCAAACAAGATACTTCTGCTGATGCCTTTAAAGCGGTGGTGAAGCGACCCCTGTCCGAGTTTAGTTCTGGTGAGGCGGGATTTGTTCCTGATGTTTCTGCGACGGAGGTGACTGCAGCTTGGGTTGCGCGTCACCAGGTTCGTGTCAAACAGGAACCCATGCTTGCGATCGAGAAACTCCGGCTGGCAAAACTTAAGGCGGAGGCTCCACCATCCCCATTGAAAGCTGCTTCCAAGGTTGACGTGACGCAACAGCCTGTGAGTGATGTTAGCGTTTCGTTGAAGCTTGAAGATCTTGATCCGGAAGAGATGACACGATTTCAGAAGCTGTTTCAAGGATCCTTAACAGAATGTGTTCCTACTCCTATTGTGGTTTCTTCCGAGAATCATGAAACTGGGAAAGAGGACGACGTGGACGATGCTGTAGACTGGGAGGAGGTGCCTGCCGCTGCAGCAAATCAGTCCGACAAGACTTCTTCACTCACAGAAAATGTTGAGCGAGGACCAGGCAAAATTGTGGAAACAATAGAGCCTCCGGCTACAACTATTGTGCTCGATGAAAACGGAGTGGGGACGGGAAAGTTGAAAGCGATGAGGAAATGGAATGGCAGGACGTTCCTGCTGAAGTGGTGCCGTCTAATCCATCACATTCTCAGATACCTGATGATGAAACATCTCCTGGGGCTGGCTTTCTGGAAGATGAAGAAGAAAAAGACGACCAGCAACAAGACGAGGAAGGCACGGATGAATTGTTCTTGACACTTAAAAACGAGCTGGAGGATGCAAAGGCCCACGAAGATCTTGATTTGCTGAAAGATGAGGCGCTACAATCTGCAATGACAACTGCCTCCAATCTTACTCAATGGGCAGCTGGTGCTGTTCGAAGAGCGCTACAAGCGCACTCGCAACAACATGGAGGAAGACTAGGAGCTTATGGAAGTCCTGGTGGAACTCTGGGGGAAGAATAGGAGTTCATACTACCCCCACAAAGGGTTCGGCTAAGGCCCCACTCGATCTTTCTGACGAAGAAGTCAAGGCCGAACCCTCTCTACCTGGCCATAAGAATACTGACGTGATTGTTATCGATGAAGAAGAGGAGGAAAAGCAAATTGTTGTTGCAGCAAATACCGAAGCTGAAGGCAGCGATGAGCAGCTGCAGGCTGCATTGGTAGCTTCAATATCTAGCGAACAAGAAGAGTCATCCCAGAAAACTGGCAGCACTCGGGTTCGCTATCTTCGCTACTCTGAACCGAGTGAGTCTCCCCAACCAAGTGCAACAGTGGATAGCGCACAACAGGAGATGGATGCAGTCGCGCTGCGAAAGGAACAACTCGAACTGAAGAAGCTTCGCAATCGACAGCTACGTGATACGGAAGGTATTACAGATAATATGGTGGCTGAAGTGATGGCACTGCTGCGTCTGTTTGGGGTGCCATTTCTTGTGAGCCCAATGGAAGCTGAGGCACAATGTGCGGCACTGGAGCAACTTGGTCTTGTGGACGGTGTCATCACAGATGATAGCGATATTTTCCCGTTCGGTGGCGAGCGTGTCTACAAAACATTTTCCACCACCAAAAATTCGTTGAGGCCTTTTCAGCTAGTGACATCGAGAGAGAGCTGAACTTTTCCCGAGAGCAGATTATTGCGCTGGCGCTGCTTCTGGGAAGTGATTACACGGATGGTGTCCGAGGTATTGGTATTGTAAATGCAACTGAAATTGCGGCTGCATACCCGGGCATTGAGGGCCTACATGAGTTCAAAGAATGGGTCCGCGAATTTAACGTCGCTAAGGAGGCCCAACGCGTAGCTTCCGGTCGGTCAAAGAAGAAAAAGAAGAAGGCGAAGGGCAAAGACGCTGATGAATCGGAAGATGACAGCGAAGAAAGTGATGATGAAACAGCTCGCGAAAAGTTCCAGCGATCCCACGCAACTGCACGACGGAAGTGGGAATTAGGGATGAATTCCTAGTAAGCAGGTGGTACAGGCGTATATGGCTCCTCAAGTTGATCGGTCCGATGCTAGATTCTCGTGGAGTGCTCCGGATTTGGCTGCGTTGCGCAATTACTGTGCTAATGCGTTCGGGTGGGACCAACAGAAAAGTGATGGCGTGCTGCAACCACTTGAAGAAAAGGCAAAAACAGCAGCGACTTCCACTGGAAGACACAAGCAAACTCGATTGGATCGATTCTTTACGAGCTATGACGATAAAGTGCAATACGCGCAGATCAAAAGTAAGCGTTTGCGCTCTGCTGTCAACCAGAGCACTAGCAGCAAGAGTGGCAAGAACAAGAAGCAGCGAAAGTGAGAAGTACACTGTGAAGATGGTGATTTTTATTCAAATGGTAAGTTTTTGTGAGACCGTGAATATCTTCTCGTGTTTGTGATTATCTGGTTCCATAAATGGTGGCAGTCGAGCCGCCTCCAATTGAGGAGGCAACGGTATGACTTCCATCCCCAGTTCCTGCTGTGAAGGTCACCGTTCCCGTTGCTTGTGAGGCAGCTGCTGCTGCTGCCGCCGCTTTCTTTGGGCTCTTTGTGCATCGATACGTCCCTGTACAATCGCAGTAAAGTCCGTCATGTAGGCGGCGACGACATCTAGGTCGATCATTGCGCGTTGGCCGTGGTGGATCACGTCTGCCTCCGAAATTCCACTGCTGCTTTTTCCGCTGGAAGTGTTCGCTGGTGCAGTTGAAGCGGAGTTTCCAACAACTGCTCCACCAGCACCATCATGACTATCGCTGCCAGACTGGTTCCCTCCTTGAGCGTGGAAGCTGCCTTCGACGTGCTTGAGGATCTGGCCGTGGATGCCACTGGTACACCGCTGCAAAAGATTGCCAATGGCCATGATGATTTGGCCTAGCGCCAGTGTTTTCTGCGTGGTGGCTCGTTGACTTGCATCAGTTTCGTGTTGCATCCGCACAGCCTGCAATTCCTCGCGCTCGAGAGCTCTCTGTAGCGCAGCGATGCGGTTGTTAAAGGTGAGAATTTCATTCGCACGTTCCTTCTGGAAGGCTGAGAACTCAAGCCGCTTGGACTCGCTTTCCTCTTCGTGCGTGATTTGGTTGCGGCTGAGGTCGCGATTGGTCTCGCGCAAGGTGTGATAGCGGTTCACAAGGTCACTCACCTCGGGGTAGTCCTCGGGCACAGCTTCCTGCACGAGCTCCAAGTAGCGAGTGTACTTCAGGTGGTGCCGAACCTGTGCCCCGAGCGCATCGCTCTCGCGCTGAAGAACTGTGAGCTGTGCCTGCAGCTTCGCCACCTCCTGCTCTTTGCTCATCCGCTGTTTGACTTCATCGCTGGCTCGCTTGACCGCCCGATTGCGCTTGGACTCGTTCTCCTGCAGGAACTTGTTGAACTTGATGAGCGATTCCTGCAGCTCCAGGTCCTTCTTGCGCAGTCCTTCCTCTCGTCGGTGGAAGGCGTCTTCACGGCGCGCAAACTCCTCCTTCTGGGCGTCCAGCGCCTCCTGCACCTCGAACATCTGTCGACGCTTTTCAAGCAGTCTAGTAGCTGGCGAGACGTGATCAAGCGTCAAAGTCTGCGGCATCTTGGATCTATAAGGGCCGAGCAACAAATGAGTTCAAGAAAGCACCAAGCAGTAGTATTCACTACATTCACGTACCGGTTCATGATCATGGAGGCGCCGGCGCTAGTCAGCGCGCTGCTACGAGGCTCCATTTTACGCAGCAAAGCAGGTAAATCGTTGATCAAGTCGCTGTGAAGTCCAACTGCTGCCTTCTATTCTGAGCAGGGCTTTACATGGCTACATTCCACTTCAACTTGAAGTGGCATGTAGCCATCCTATCGTGCAGCATTCGTGTAAGTGATATATGCCACATCATAGTATTCGATCTTGAAGCGTCGCCAACCATTGGATCCCGCAGTTGAAGTAAACGAACAGATCCCACGTGGCACAAGTACTATTGACCCATTGTCCAGTATGACGGAAGAGGAGAGGGCTGCGTCCCATCAAGTCGTCAAGGAGGACGGCGAGTGGACGAGCTCCAGACGCACGGGGCGAACGGCTGCGAACCGACACCGAAACGAAGCGTCGGTTGGTGAAGAGCTGCGAGTCGATACGCGGTCTCAGGTGGAGATGAACGTCACTACAGAGAGAGGATGTCACAGCAAGGAGGAGGAACCACGCGACGCTGGACGTGGACTGGGCAGCACAGGGAGTGAGCACTCGGACCAACTGGAGGAGCCTGTGATCCCTGTGACGGTTCTGGCGTCGATGGAGGCGGAGACCAAGACGGCAAGTGGCAGAGGCAACGGCTTTGTGCCGGCGGAGCATGTACCTGGGAAGGAGGAAGAGGATACTGAAGACGACATTGCACTATTGGAGTACTTGTCTGGAGCTGAGAGTGACTACTACGAACTGGACCGAGCGAGTCGCAAGGGAGAAGATGGAGACGACCCAACACCAGTAATGTCCTTGTCTCCTAGATCGTTTGATGAGAGTTTAGGGACGCCAGGAAGTCCTGGAGGACTGCTGTCTGTGGACGAGCATGGCGGGTTCGGACAGTCGCCTATCCGCTATACGACGGTAACCCGACACATGATGGTACATGCACAGGAAGCTCCACGACAGGCATCGACTCAGGTGGTGCAGTCTCCACCAAGATCAGCTTCTGTTGAGAGAGGTGGATATGAGGGGAGGGAACTGAAGCGAAGCAGGCAGTGGTGACAATAATGCCGCGACAGGCCGAGAGAGCAAGACCAGCAGCCTCGGAAGCTGACAACGAGTGGGTAGCCTGTGAAACCGAGGATGGTCTTACTTACTACTACAATGAGCGCACGCAAGAGTCTCAGTGGACACTTCCGACTCCTCCGGGCGTTCGGGCGTACACAAGTGAAGAACTGTTTGCAGCCGTCTCCGCCGAAGAACTATCGGAGACTGATTCCAGAAAGCTGAGCATTATGCTGCACGCTGGAATGGATCTCCAAGCTGTGAATTCAGATGGTCTTACCCCGCTGCACGTTGCTTGTAACATGGGTAACGAGCAAGCCGCCGCCCTGTTGATTTACTACGGTGCTAAGCTTGATGCTAGAGCTATTCGTGACGACTCTACTCCCCTCATTTTGGCTTGTCAATCCGAAAGCGAAGGTATCGCCAAGCTATTAGTCGAATCGAATGCGTCACTTTCAGCACACGATAGCAACGGCAACACAGCACTTCACGTCGCTGTTCATACTGGAAACGAAGGTGTCGTTATGTTTGTTTTACGCGGCTGTGATCACACATTGCTCAGTCAGAAAAACGCTGAAGGCGAAACTGCCCTACACATTGCAGCAAAGCTTGGTTACTTTGGAGTCGTACGGAGTTTGCTGGCGTATGGTGCAAGCCCGAAGGATGAGGATTCTCAAGGGCGCACACCGTTGATATTGAGCATATTGGAAAATCACGTCGAATGTGTCCAACTTCTGCAGAGTGTCGAAAGCAATGCGAGTCCAGCGAAACCAGCGGCAGCTCCTACCAGAGCTCGGCATACGCAAGCGAGCGCAGACAGGGAAGTGGTGTGGAGAGAGATGCATTGACTGTCCTCCACTCTTATCTTTATCAAATTCTCCCGAATCACTCGGCCTCGGAATCTCAAACGGTGTATCAGCTCGTCGAAGAAGTGCGGGGACAAATTGGTGCCCTTAATGCGAGTCTGCAGGTAATGATTGTGGGCTGACTAGCCTGGCTGAAAATGTGAACTGACAACTTCGTTTTGAGCAATCAGGCATCGAATGGTCGAGAAGCCCACTACCGTGCTCAGTTAGAAGAAATGTCATCGAATCTGGCCGGAAGAGTCGAGGAACTGAAAAAGGTTAGAGTCTCGCTATGTATCTAAAACAATGAGCGGGAACTGATCGCTGTGAAATCACTTACTGTAGGAGCAAGACCAATCTGCTAATTTTCAAAATCAGCTAGCAGTACGTGAACTAGAGCTGGAAGCTAGTCGTGTATCACACCGCGCATTGTCGTCTCGCTGTGAACTGTTGGAATCGATTGCTCGGACAGCACAAGAAAAATTGGGGAGAGAGCGCTTAGAGCACGCACGCTACGAAGAAAGCATGCAGGAAAAACTTCACCTCAGTTTACAACAAAATGCTAGCGTCATTGAGTCGTGCAGAGAACTTCAAGCTAGCTGGAGTGATCACCACCAGCCGCATCAGTATGACCACCGTCTGGGTCGCCGTGATAGCCAAGGGTTCTATGATATTTCTGAAGATCTAGCGCATGTGGAGAGAGTACAAGAATCAATCGGGGAGAACTACCACCTACTTGAAACTGAAGGATCTGCCAGTGTTACATCTGGCAATCAATTCCGGGAACGAGCGCCTAGCGACCAGCAGCAACAGTATGCCGGGTATCGACACTCGTTTGAGCAACATCAATATGAGGGTACACCAGAAATCTTGGATACTCTTCCGCCACTTCTTGACTATCCGGACGAATTTCCGACGAACAAGGACAACGTCACTCCACCAATCTCTCCAACGAGAGTTGGTGCTGTCTGGAATCGATTCTTTGAGAATGTTGGGCAGTCAAGCGAGGCACGTGATCAGAAGTCCTACGAAACATCGTCTTTTGTAGCAAACCAACCTCAGCTAGCGTACCCCTCAAACTCGCTTGCCTTCGATGCTGTCCGGAGAAATGAGTTACAGAAACTTCAGGATGTTTTGCTGAGAGGAGTCTCTCCTAACCAACGAGACGTTGCTGAGAAGGGCACGCCCCTTCATTTGGCGTAGGAATACCCATATTGTGTCGCCTTTTGTGTGCTCCTTGCTAAGAAGCTCACTATTTTGCTGTGGTTGTACACACGCAGATGCGAACTGGGTGATATCGACTCCGTCATGTTACTGAGCGAGTTTGCCGCAGATTTAGAAGCTCGAGACGAAGCGGGGAATACACCTCTGCTTGCTGCATGTTTCCAAGGCAATTTTGAATGCGTCAAGTTTCTCCTTCAAAGCGCTGTTAGTCTCCGTGCAGTAAACGACAACGGCGACTCTGCTCTACATCTATCTGCGTGGGATGGCAGTATTTCGTGTGTCATGATTCTGCTTGAGTACGGAGTGGACCCGATGGCAACCAACCGTTACGGACTGACAGCATTGGGGAACATGAAGACTCGATCTCCGATGCGCCATAAATTTGACGACCTACCAGAGGATCATCCGATGCGCAGAACTCTGGTTGTATTAGAGGAAGCAGAGCGACAAAGTTTACAGGTAAGCGGATTTGTGGACGACAGTCACGAGTGGCACTTACTAATCTGATTGTCTTAGCAGGTGATTGAGGATCAATCTACGAGTACTGAGGATGCCACTGAGCACCAACATAAAAAGGAAAATAGTGGAAACACAGCAAAAGACCATCGTGGGCGGTAAGTTGTATTGGCTGTTGAGCTCTGCACGTTGGGGTCTAATTTATGCTTGTGTGTATGCCTAGCAATGGCTTCTTGGTTTCAGAGGACCCCACTCTACAGAAGCAACTCCTCACTATGTCCAGGAGAAGAGCGAAATGGGTGATGCACACACCTCTACTACAGCAACTGAAGACAACGACGCAGATAGCGAGGACGCCGACGACTTGTCGTCATACGAAGAATCCCGTCTGATGATGAGCGAGACGCAATACGAAGCACTAACCCCGCCACCAGAGATCGAGGAAGCTCTTCGACGCGCGAAGGCAGTCCAAAATATGTTCGAGCCACAAAGTCCTGCAGCGTCGACGCCCACGTTTCCGATCACGAGAAAGGATTTGTCCAAGCAAATGCCTCTGTCTCCCAGCATCCGCAACCCAACAAAACCTCATCCTCCAGCAGCACCGACCAAAGTTCGAGCTCGATACGTTGATACATTTAATTCGCCGTAGCAATAGTAATTGAAGTGACTTCAAACTGTATTAATACAATAGTACTTCAAAGTACTATAATACCGACAGCATCGTTGTTTCGACCGAATTACTAACAGTTGCGTCAACGGCTCCATCCTTGGCGCACCATAACTCTCCTTAAGTTGTTCCGGCTCCATCGTTGCCGCAACATAACTACCTCTTAAGTTGCACCTAGATTCCCCGGAAGAATTCTCCCGGGGCTTCTTCCGCGGCTGCTGGGCATTAATCTCTCCGCCATGCTGGCGTCTCCGTCCAGCCCCATCCTGCGCCGTAAGAGCCGCGCGTCTACACCCGACGCCTCCGTGAACACCTCTCCAAGCTGCGCCGCAACTCGCTAGTGAGCGACCACGAAGACATGGCTCTACTGCGCGAGAAGCTCACGCGCATCGCCGTCGGTCGTGAAGAGGAGGCGCAGGCCGAGCGACTGCGTCGACGCGAAGCCCACGAGCCCTTTAAGTTGCTGCAACTGCTGCCACCCGAACGTCCGAGCACTCCGCCGTCGTCTCCGCAGCCCCGCGACGTGTTGAGGAAGCAGCTGAGACGCAAGCAGGCGGCAGTGAGTACTACTGAGAATACTATTCGAAGACAAAGAGCCAGTTCCAAGCAGGACGACGGAGGACTGCAAGATATGGTGAGTGTGGACGAGGTGGACATCTCCCCATGGAGGAGGACAATGCCGTCCACTCGCCCCGGGAGGACACAAGGCGAGACGGTGTCATTTACGTGTCGTGTCGCCTTTCAGTGTCCTCACCAAGTACCCGGAAGGACTGAGGAAACGGAAATCTGTCCATGTGGACACTACAGAGGACGATGGGGAGCAACGCGTGAGTCTCAAGAAGACGTCGAGTCAGATCAACATGTTGGCGTCTTCGTCTTCGGGTAAATTGTCTCGAAGTAGTAGCAACAATGGAGACCTGTTCCAGACCTTCGCAGCTAGACAGAGACGTGAACAGGACCAGGACATGGAGGACCCCTGTCCGCAGAACGCACTGTTTGGCAACAAGCACGGCCAACTGTCGGCGTGTTCGTGAAGGAGCAGAGGAACTCCTTTTGACTACCGGGTAGTACTAGTCCAGCTGGCGATGTAGCTAAGGACGCTGAGCGAGCTGGACGACGTACAGTTTGGCTGGAATGCGGCGCTTCCTCCTGGTCTGGACGGTTGTTGCTGGAGGAACAGCGACGAGATTGTACCGCTGATGAAAGCGGTCGCAGAGTTCGACAAAGGTGCAATCGAGTGTGGCATCTTGTTGAGGAAGACATGAGGAGGAAGCTGTTAGTGTTAGTGCAAGTGTGCATACATGTCTCCTCCATTACCACTTCTCACCGCTGCATCGTGTCATCAGTCACTGCAGAGGTGAGAAGGCTTTCAATTGAGGCGTTTTGGATACCACTCAAAGCGCCGATGATCATGGGTATGTCTGCTTGTTTCTTGCGGCAGGAAACAGGTCTAGCTGGTGTACCCTTCAGCATACGAAAAAGTGGCAAAATGCTCTTTTGGTGCTGCAGCTCTCGTGCATGTATATCATCCATTCTGCAGAAGCAACTACGGCTTCTTCTTAGCAGTTGAAGTCTCTTCGTCTAGTTGTTTGGAAGGTAGGCATTACCCTTGTTTACCATGTATTATCGGCATGCTGGACACCTGCTCGTCTTCTTGCATCGAAGCTGTAGCTCAACCAGTTCTCTCATGTCCCTCTTCAGCTAAAGTTGCCAAATGAGCCGAACGCCTGCTGCTGCTGTCGCTGCTGCTGCTGTTGTTGTTGCTGCTGCTGCTGCTGCATCGGATTCATTCCGCCAAAACCACCTTGGTTCATCATGCCGCCCATTCCAGGCTGCTGCATCATCATGCCTGGCTGTTGCATGCCCATACCCCCATCATGGGGCGGGCTTGCATGCTGCCCATCTGCATTTGTCCGTACGCCATGCCTCCGGGCTGTTGCATGCCTCCTGGGCCATGCCGCCACCGTAGTTCATTCCACCCATGCCCATAGGGTTCATGCCACCAGAAACACCCATCGCGGGCTTGTTGGGCATGCCAGCAAGAGTATCCAGGCCACTGAAACTGTTGCGTCCTGCATTGACTGCTGCGGCGGCGGCGGCTGCTGTTGTTGCTGGCCAGGACGGCCTGCCTTACTTGCGTTGCTTCCAGTAGAAGTTGACAGGTTGTTGAGATCAAATAGCGACGAGCCGGCGCCCCACGCATCGTTGCTCTTCTTTCCTCCGGCTTCGGACCCGAGTTCGTTCGAGACTGGTTGGCACCAGGATTGGAAGATGTCCGACTTTGAGCGCCCTGCATGCCCATACCCTGCATACCGCCCTGCATACCACCCTGCATAGGCTGCTGCATACCTCCTTGCATTCCGCCGAACTGGCCAAACTGCTGTTGCTGGTTAAAAGCAGGGGCCGGGGAGCAGCGGCATTACCTTGCTGGCTGAAGGCGTTGAAGCCTTGCTGAGCTGGCGCAGCGGAGAATGCACCGAACTGTTGAGCGTTGCCTTGGACAGGTGCAGCTCCGAACGCATCAAACGAAGCTTGCTGTTGCTGCGGTTGCCCCGTACCGAAAGCATTAAACGTCTGCTGAGGTGGAGCCGCAGCGTTTCCAAAAGCAGCGAATGCTGTTTGAGGTGCAGTCGCAGGTGCAGAGGGTGCTGGTGCGAAAGGGTCGAATGTATTCGCTGCAGGAGCTATAGCAAGGAATTGTAAACCGTATCAGGGTCAGGCCAGCATCATCAATACAAAGCAAAGCAAGAGCAATCCATACCTGCCGCGGGGCAGCACTGAAGAAGGCACTGTCGAGGAGGGACGGCTGTGCAGAAGGTGCCTTCGCAGCTGGCTTGGCCTCGGTTTCCTGTAAATACAAAGTCGACCCAGCAGTTTAGATTTAGTATCTTCAACCCTAATTTACACAAAATGCACTCGCAGGTACCTCTTTCTTCTTCGCCGCAGCCTTACGCTTCGACGATGCCGTTCGTCGCTTGGAGCGCACTTCCTCCTCCGATTCAGATTCTTCACTTCCGTCATCTGTTAACACACAAATTCAGGAAATCCCATGTTAATGGTAAGCTCATTCGACAAGGTCATTTTGGTGACTACTCACCCCGGTCGTCATCAGCGTAGCGGCTCGAGTAGCCCTTCTCCTTCTCCTGATAGCCCTTCGAGTCATTGTCGCCGTATCCTCTGCTACCACCGCCACTGTAGCCGCCGCCACCTCCTCCGCTGTAGCTCGTGCTGCCACCACCACTGTAGCTGCTACCACCACCGCCACTGTAGCTGTTGCTAGCACCGCCACCACTGTAGCTGTTGCTACCACCAGCACCACCACCGCTGTAGCCACCGCCTCCACTGTAGCCGCCACCGCCTCCTCCGCTGTAGCTGTTACCGCCGCCGCCGCTATAGCCACCGCCCATTCCGCCACCAACACCGCTTCCAATGCCCACATACTTGTTGCGGAGACGGCCGGCCTTCTCACGCTCCGTGCGGATCATTTCATTGTCGTTCAGCATATCCACCAACTGCTTGGCTTTGTCCCGGACTGCAATAAACCATTAAAAAGGTCAGCAACTCGAGCTCTTGCAGCTTAAACCCTCCAGATTCCCACCTCCATTGCCCCTGTCCACAGCTCCATCATGGTACGAGAAGCCCGAGAGGTGGCGCAGCTTGAACATGTGGTCGCGTGCGTTCTCGATCACGCGTTCCGTGCCGTTCTTGATCAGATGCTCCAGCAGACTCAGCGCCTTGTACACGGCGCGCCACTGGCGACCCTCGGCGTCCAGCGCCTCCCAGATCTTGCGCATGACGACGCCGTACGCCTCACTACAGTTGAAGAGCAGCAACATAACATGAATAAACCAGTATAGTAGCAGCTTCTAGCCATCTAGACGCACTAGTCGTAGGTGAGCTGCGAGATCTCGTTGAGCAGCGTGCTGGACGCGCCCCAGTTCTTGTTGGACAGCGCCTCCTCCATCTTGCGCTCCACGTCGGTGCCCATCTTGGCCTTCACGGCGCTCTTCCTACAGATAGAGAGCAGATAGAGAGCACAACGTTAGAACTGTGTCAATAGCCTGTAGGAAGGGGGATAGGGGGCGTACGCTTCGTCCATGACATTCTTGAGCTTGTCGATCGCTAAGCGGTCCATGGTGAAGCGGTCTCTGGGCGGGAGCTCTTCGCTTCGAGCAAGTGTCCCCACGTGTGTCTTCCGAAATGATTTCGCGCAAGCGAGGGGCGTCGAATACCTTGGCGTTTGTATGCAGTATCTTTTTCGATTGTTAGCGGTATTTTACGCAGATAAATGACCATTTGCAATGCATGGCCGTAATATTTCGGCTTGCTCGGACTACTGATAAGTTATAGGTTAGTCCTCTGCAGTGAACTTTTCCCACTGTTTAGTGTGCAGCCCCGTCGGAGCAGTCTTCCACACGACGAAGCTGTCTAGAATAGCCTGGTTTGCACTGCTCACGAACTTCCACGATAGCATCGATCGGTTTGCCTCCAGTGTTGATACCGTATTCCATAATCAACGTGGTTTGAGACTACATTCCAAGTCATGCTGCTTTGTTTCGTGTCCTTCCACGCCCCCACCAACGCCGCTCAAGATGTAAACGAGTGCTTGGGGAATATTAAACGTCTTGCGGTCACTTGATACTCCGTCCAACACTGGCTGATTGTTACGAATGGGTGTATGGCGCTGGTAGAAGTGCTCATGAGCAGTGAGCACTATATCGACCTTGTATTTCAGGAAAAGCGCTTCAAATGCAGCCTGTGTTCCACTGGAGCTCCGTTCTTGACATTTGACAAGTCGTAAAAATTGACGGCGCATGCCGACAATGATCCAGGGAACATATGGCACGGTTCGCCGCCGCCTTCTTCAGATCTGCCTCGACCCAACCCAACTGATTCCCGAAATTCCCGTTGTGACTGAAGGCTGTATGTTTGTTTTTGGCGCGCGTTGGGGTAGTCCGTCACAGCCCAGATCGACGTGAAGTGAATTGGGCCGTGTTCAAACGAGTACCATATGTTGAGGGTCCTTGGACAGCATCTTGAAACGAGCGTTGTAACTTTGGTAGGCGAAGTTTGGCAAGCAGGAGAATGACATTCCGCTTCGTGGTTGCCGACGAGAACCATGTACGGAACCGAGCTCATGACAGGAGTCACTGAATTCATCCATTGGTTATATACCTTCTCGTAGAAAAACCGAGGGCGTGGCCGGGCATGAGCCAGGCATCGTCAGCGTAGCCAGCATCGCCAATGTGGTAGATCAAATCAACCTTGTCTGACGTCAACGTATTCACGTAAGCAAGTGTCGGCTTCGATTGATCTCCCGGGCCAAAGTCTCCATAGACCACCATCTTGAATGTGCTGTTGTCCGATGCCGCACGAGCACTCACAAAGGAGTACACAGCGCTCGTGTAAGCGGTGCTGCTCTTGCTTCCCACCTTGTAAAAGAACTTGGTGTGTTGAGTGAGACCAGACACCGTCGCGTGATGATGGAACATGCTGTACGTAATAACTGACTTGACTAACAGGCGTGTTAACCAAATTAAGGGCGCTTGGTAAACTCCCGATCCAGATTGAACTCTCTTGCACCTACGCGTAAGTAGACCACGACACGGTCATTCCCGTGCCCGCTGTGGTACCCGCGTAGGCGAAGTGGAGTTGCTGTGGGGTGAATTCGGCGCCTTGCTTGACTTGACAGGGTTTGGCAGTGTTGTCAGTGGGCCCGCATAGCGAGGAAGGCAGGCAGGTTTGAGAATTCCAGGAGCAGGCGGTGTTTCCTGCAATGTCGTAGCTTCGATGCAGCTAGTGGTGAAGGCTGCGAGCCCCAATACGACTGCCTTTAGCATCGTTGGCGTTGACAAACTTGAAACTTGCGCTTGTCGCCTTAATAATCGTTGGTTTTGGATGTACCAAGCTTTCAACACCGTGTTTGCCAATCAATCGGACAGCAACAACGATGATAAAAGCTTAATGGATCACTTATAATTACTTTTTGCGTGCGCAAATACTAAAATCAAATGCTTACATGTACTATGGTGTTCGCAACGCAGGTGATTGTATACACACGAAAGCAACGCGATCTGTACAGGCGAGGTTTTGACGGAAAATCTGTCGGAAAAATGCTAAGCTTACGGGAATCGGTCCAGTGTTTACAAGGATATGGGCACAGTGGGGTAGTGCTGCACTACTTTTGCATGCCTACCTACTGTCGCTTGAGGCATCTTCATATACACCGATGTTAATTCCTACCTTGGTCGACTGTCGGGTACAATGTGCATACCTTCTCAATACTTTGATAATAGTGTGAATCGCTGTGACACAGTAATTACCGACCTTGTGAAAACAGGTCAACGCAACGATGTGTTATCGATAACGCTGTGTACGTTGAGACGAGTTTAAGCAGCAGGGATCCACATTGGGATTGTACCTGTACGTTTATTCCTTTGGGCGTAAACGTATACCGGTACCCTAACTAACCGCGCTGTCGTTGATCGACTCGATCCATTTATGCCAGAAGCGTCGTAAAAGTTCTTTTAATGTTAATGAATTGAATAGTTGATCTACTACATGTAGTACTTGAGCGATACAATACGGCCAGCCCGTGATCACTTCAGTTGCCTAAGAGGATGACTCACCTCAGGTGAGTCAGCTAACGCGACATGTAGCAGATCTCATGCGAATCGTTGTTCAAAGCATTTACACTTTTGTCCGAGCTGCCAGACCGCCTTCTCTGCCAGTGAATCGGTGTTGCTCGCGGACTTGTCTGCAATGCAACCTAGCATACGGACAATATACGACAGAGCGATAAGTCCTTGACTCCGCACCGCTGGTCAATCGTTTGCAGCGAGCTTATTATCTCACTTTATCATTTGAAGCTAACTAGGCGAAAACTCACGATGTTTAAAATGCTCGTTTCGGGGCTCACAGCCCTCGCAGTCGCCACTACACATGCTTCTGTCGCTATCAACAACACCGACTGTTCCTGGGTTGAATCTACCTGCCAGCCATCCGCGCTTTGCGAATCGACCGATGATCTCACCCAACTATGTCAAGTCAAGGACAATGTGGACAACTACCCCCAGCAAATTCATTTTGCTTACGCTGGAGTGACTGCGGGTACGGCTATGACTCTGTCCTGGGCCACCTACGCGGAGGTGGAAGACAGTTCCGTTTGGATTGAAGCTCCGAAGACAAATTGAAGCTGAGTAACACCCCGGTCACTCAGACCAGCTATTACCACGACGAGACGTACACGATGTTCCACCACCACGCAATGGTCTCCAGTCTGACGCCGTACACCAAGTACTTCTATAAGGTGGGGAGCAAGTTCAATGCCACGTACACAAGTGAGGTATATTCGTTCACGACAGCTCGTGCTGCCTCGGAAAACAGCACGTTCATCATGGTGATTTACGGCGACTTTGGCGCTGGCAACGAGTCGAAGGATACGCTGGCGCATATGAGAACTCTTAGTCCGGACGACGTGGACCTCATTTACCACATCGGAGATATTGGCTACGCGGACGATGCGTGGCTTATGCCGGGTCAGCTCGATGGTTTCTTCTACGAGAAGGTGTACAATGACTGGATGAACTCGATGGCACCTGTCATGAGCTCAATCCCGTACATGGTTTTGGTTGGTAACCACGAGACGGAGTGTCACTCGCCTGCATGTGGGGCGTCGCCAGAGAAAATGAACATGCTGCGCAACTTCACCGCGTACAATTCGCGTTTCAAGATGCCGTCTCAGGAGGTTGGTGGCACTCTCAATATGTGGTATTCGTTCGAACACGGCCCGATCCATTTCACGTCCCTCTCTACTGAGACGGACTACAACGGTGAGCCTAGCAACGAGTTCGCAGACCCTCCTCGTAATGGCAACTTCGGAGACCAGTTGACTTGGGTGGAGGCTGATTTGAAGAAGGCTGCGGCGAACCGTGCCAACGTGCCATGGATTATCGTTGGCATGCACCGTCCTCTCTATGATGTGTCGGGCTGCCCGAATGGTATCCCAGCAAACCAGAACGCCTATATTCAAGCTGCGTTCGAGGACTTGTTCATCAAGTACGAGGTCGACGTCGTACTGACTGGTCATCAGCACTACTACGAGCGCCAGTTGCCTATTCGCAACAGTACTGCTGTACTCGACGGTGTGTCAAGCGACTTCAAGACTTACGATAACCCTCAGGCCCCTGTTTATCTTGTGACAGGGGCTTGTGGAACAGTTGAGGGACTAGACCCCATTCCTGGCACTAACCACGCGACGTGGAATGCTGCTTCAAACTATATCGACTATGGCTTCTCGACCCTGGAGGCCAACCGATCGATGCTGTCGTGGAAGTTCCTGAACAGTTCGAACCAAGAAATTCTGGACGACTTCGTGATGTGGAAGAGCACCCCAGCAGCTCAAGATTGCAACGGCGGTACCCAGAACTACTGCTAAGCTTAGGGTGGGAACTTTCCTTCTATATGCCTCTGGCTGTAGCATTCGAGGGTCACTCCATCACAACAATGTTGTGAGAGCTTTCGTTAAAGCAGGTTTTAAAGTAACTTTTTAGCCGTACCTGACGATTGTTTTATTTACAAAAACTTCTTTTCTCACAGTTCTGTCTTCACGCCGGCCATGTAGTTCACCTCCGTTGCCTTGAGGTTGGGAGATTGCAGAGCCACAGGCACCGCTTCAATCACCGAAGGGGACTGCGAGGGTCCGTTCGTCGCCAATAATTGTCCTGGTCCACGTGCCCTCCCAGCTCCACGTCGCGCTCGTGTCGTCGTAGCAAAGCCTCGCGCATCGCCCGGTGGTATCCTCTCCACGCCCAGTAGCCGTAGCCGACCACCATGAGCATCGCGAACACGATGAGGCAGTAGACGGCGATGAACACCCCACTTCCGCCCATGAATGTTGATGTAAAGCTTTCTTTGATGGTCTTCAAGGTCAAGAAAACGTTGCGTGACTAGGTACGAAATTAGGTTATATCACTTGTCAAAATACCAAATTGATTGACAAAAATCGACAACTTCAACATCGTTTGTGGAAAATGAAAAATATGTGACAGTTGGGATTTGGTGAGACCTCAGTAAGAATGGCTTGGTCGGAGGAAGAGCTACTGTGGCTGGCGCAGGCCTGGCAGGAATGCCTCGAGGCAAAGGGGAAGGGCGGCAAGAAGAAGAAGAAGATGACTGCAACTCAGTTCAACAGACGCGTGTTCGAGCGCTTCGAGGAGCTCTCGGAGGTTCCAACCAGCACAAACTGGCTGCAGTTGTGCTTCGGAAAAATGTTCTGCAGAGCTCCTACGTGTACATCCGCTCCTTCCGGGGCGAACCGGACATCAATGGAGGCGTGGAGTGGTTTACTCTGCCCACGACTGACCAGCGAGCGCTGATGAAGACGGCGGGTGGGCAACACGTGCAGCCCATGTCGGAAAGTGTGTTTCTGGCAGTTGACGCCTTTCTGGGAAAGGAAGTGGCTGCTCCAGAAGAGAATGGGAGTAAGAGTGAGAGCTCCCAGGCGACGGAAACCGAAGGCAACAGCAGCGACGGAGACAAGTACGAGAAGGTCGTGCACCAGAAGAAAAAGGTTGCGGTTAAGAAGACGAAGAAGGCGAAAAAGCCTCGCAACGCTACCAGATCCAGTGGTGGAAAACAAGACCATTCGACGCTGGAAGATGAGAGTGGCGAGGTTCTCAGCCCAAAGGAAGAAGAGCCTGTGAAGCTGAAGCGGCGACGCAAGACAGCTCCGTCTTCGGATCTCAATGTGAACGTGATCCTGGAACGGCAGAGTGATGTGCTGGCAGAGTTCCTGGATAAGCGCGCTGGGGAGCGCGCTCAAGAACACGAAAGGAGCCAGCAAGAACGCGATGCGGATCAGAAGTTCTGGGCAGCGGAGACTGCAAAGGATCGCGCTCTCCTACGCGAGCTCTTTATGAAGGAGTAGCTCGCAGCCTCCAGCATTATCAGTCGGCAGTATTTGTGATTTTCAAGTAGTGGGCAGTCCGATTCGTTCAGTTTGGCATCTAACAAGTCTAACCCCTTGCTCAACCTAAAGCTCATAGTAGCAGCGATCGCAAACGCGAACTGGCACATTCACACCGAATTCCGGGATGGACTTGAACTTCTCGGAGCAACCTTCGCATACGAGAGCGCCGCAGCGACGGCAATTGTGCTGGTCACGGTTCTGCTGTGCCTCGCTGGAGGACGTCGAGTTCCATGTGAACGGCGAATCGCAGCACATGCAACGCGTCTTAGTGCTGAACGGTACCCATTCTGGAAGTGAAGGTTTGGCACGGCGTGTGTCACGCACGATGCGCAGTGCACTTAAATAGTTGCGGCCCAGGTGATCACTTAACATGTTTTGCTGCACCGGAATATGCGATAGCTCATCGCACTGGCGGTCGACGTGCACAGCTTCATAGGTGCCCTTGTAGAAGAAGATATGCGTCACCTTGCCAGGAATATAGAGCTCCTTCGGATCCTCCACCAATGTCGTCTCTAGTTCCGCGACGACCTTGTCTTCTTCTTGAGCCGTCTCGGCTGAAGGCTCTAGAGACTTGTCTTCACCTCCAACCTTATCGAGTTGGTCAATGAGATTCGTCCGCGTAAGCGTCCAGGACGAAACGCCTTCATCCTTGTCAGTCTCCTTTGCCTTCTTCTCTGCCAAAGTAGGTTTGTTTTGCGGGGAGTTTGTTTTCTCTTGCGCAGTCAATTTATCTCGATTAGCAAGTTTGCCCTTCTTCTGATCTGCCGCCTCCTTGGCCCACTCGCGCTTTCTCGGAGCCCAAAGTGTCTTTGCTCGATCTTTGAAGGCTTCCAAATCTTCGGAAGCCGTATCACGCCAACATCCTTTGAAGTTCTTCAGTTCACCAACCAGCTTGAGAACATTGGATGCCTTAGCACGAGGCACAATGTCATCTCGGAGCACGATCGAGTGGACGAAGTCGTTGCAGGATTCGGCCACACTCAGATTCACGCAAGCAGGGATAGCATAAGCAAAGCACTCAAGATCTTCAAACTCCTTTTGAAGCATGACCGACAGTAATGCAGCGCAGCCGGCTCCCAGTGAGTGACCTGCAAACACAATGTGATAGCCTTCATTGTGCAAAACGCGGAGGGATTTCACGATTCGATCCTTGATCCACATCACCGCTTTCAGCATTCCATTGTGCGCGAAGGCATCCACAAATCCACCTGTTGCTTCACTTTGAGGTGCACCAGCTGAAGAAAGCCCGATTTCCTCGGGGTAAGCTTGGATATCGGTGAGCGCATCTTGGACAGATTTCGAGCCTCGAATCAGGACAAGCGCCGTTTTGTTTTCCTTATTCCCCAGCAGCGCGAAGGATGGGTGTCGGACGTCTTGATCTTGGACGTGTGCATAGATCAGAGAAAATCCTTGCAACCTGCTAATCCGCTGAATATCCAACACATCAAGCTCGTAAATACCATGCAGCGCCAACGGAGCATACTTCAGCACCTTCGTCAGAAATTCGTCCGACACTGGTTCACATCCGTTGTGGTGTTCCTTCTCCCCCTCTGGCTCTGCACCACGGTCACCACGGTTCATAGCCATGAAGTAGTAAGTGCCAATGGCAGCGTCTTGAAAACCCAGATCATCTAGGTCACCTAGCAGTCCCTTCAACGTCGAGAAGGATTGCATAAACTCGTTACGCAGGATAAAACCGAGCAGGCCAGCCCTACCATACCTGCGCAAGAAATCGGCGCTTACGACAGCCATCTTAGCCGCTGCACCAATTGGCGCGGACTTGGCAGCGACGAGTGTGCCACCAGCAGCACGCATGATTTTGTCAACCGCTGTATCTGTCGCCGTGTTAAAGTACAAGATCAGGTTGTCTCCCATGTAGTCTTTAACGCGCTCGATACGCCATTGCACGAGCTGCTGGTCTATCTTTTCCATCAAAATGTAATGACAATTCTTACACATCTTGGAGGGAGTTGTGTGGCCATACGCACGGATGATCGCGGTTTCCGGTAAATGATCTCGGCAAAATGATTCACAGCAGTAGCCGCATTGGTAGCGGAACTTTGTCATGCCAAACTCGACGTCGCATTCCTTGCAGTTCTTTGAATCGGTAAGTTCTGGGGGAGAAAGATACTTCGGAATACTACCTTCGCAGCACGCCACGAGCGATCGCTCGACTGGAGACAAATCTGGAAACCGCTTAGAGAGCATGGACAGAACCTCCGAGTCAGAGTCATTCTCATCGTCAGAGCTCTTGGTGCTGTGCTTTCGACCTTTATAGGCTGACGGAATTAGCGGCTCAGATGAAATAGCAGCCGCCGTTGCTGCTTGTGCCAGTTCCAGTCCAAACAGCGACGCCTCCTTAATGGATTGAACGGTACCATACACTGCCTGTTTCGACGACGATCCTGCCAAGTTAATCGCAGACGACGGTAACGATAATGCCGCCGAAGAGATCCTGCCAAAGAACCCCGAGGACCTCGCTGGCTCATTCTTTTTACTTTCCGACGCAGCCGACGGGAACAACACGTTGTCCTCCTTTGCCTCGTCTTTAGGCGGCGGGAAAAGCATGTTCGCCTCCCTGTCTTCAGTCTCAACGTCCACCTTCTTATCAGAAACTGCACTTTCAGTAGTTTCTTCTCCTTCACCAGTTTTTTTACTCGATGGGAAGAGCGTCTGCCAGTCAGGACTGCTGTCCCCCGTTTCGGAAGCTTTTTCACCATTAGAAGTGGGTTTTTAGCCTCCAAAGCCGAATTTTCTGCCTCTTGTTGCTCTTCGGCCTTATGACCCATCCACACTCGAGTGCGGACGACAGTGGAACGCGTCATGGGGCCTAGAGTGTCCTGGAACTTCTCCCCGTAGAGCCAGCCTTCCTCGTCGTAGTCTTCGCCCTTGTAAACCTGCCACACGAACTCCTTCTGCTCGTCTGTACTGGGACACGCCTCCTGTTGAGCTGTGCACCACGCGGGAGGGTCTTCTGCATACAGACGCGCTGTCCAGCCCTAAATAGTGGGAAATATTATGAAGAGGTGGGTTAATGAGATGAAACTTGAATTTCTCTGCTTGTAGCGCAGGTAGAGAGACGACCATTGCGGTGATGTGTAGAGGAGAGAGATACGCACCATGATGGGGTACCACCGCTGATTCTCGATCACCTCCGGCATGAGCACACGCGGCGCTGGAAACTGCTTTCTCTTTTACGACTTCTTTGAAGATAATGAGACAATACCAAAAGTAGTTTACTGGTCTGATTTGGAGAAGTAAACTACGCTTTTTTAAATACGGGAAAGCGACGAATTTCGTCGACAAAATTACGCTCAAAAATTTATTTTTATTTTCGGGAACGCTCCTCAAGTTTTACGAGTTATGAGCTACGGAATGGCTAGCTAACGCAGCGAATTTCGCGTGTGTATAAAAACTCAAAAGGCGTTAGTGATACTTTTGTTAAAATTGGTCTCATGTCTGCGTACGTACATGTAGCGATCAGCTTTTGTTTACATGTTAGGAAAATGTACCACCTTTCTACTACGGCACATGTACCGTATTACAGTATACGGTCACAAGTTGCTGCGCAGAGTTGTTGACCTCTGCGCAGCAACTTGTGACACCAGTCATTTTGATCATTTGATTGTGTACAGGCGAACACATAGGACTTTGTACACAAATTATGAAGCCCAAACAGCAATCAGATGGGCACGCGTACTCGACCAACCATAACCTTGTTTGATGCATAGACTCCGTGGCGGTGTCTTTCGAGATGAGTTGATCCATCTCAATGAGATTCTCATGTACGGTACCGGTACTGTACCGTATCTGGTGAGCATGATAAACATTTTTTTCGTCGACAAAACGCCCAATCGATCCCATTTGCGTGGCCAGAAACCACATTGACTTGCCAACCTGGCCAAAACTGAGTGGTCGATCCAACTTGCAATCCCGCGTGGTCAGTGGTGTGTCGTGATTTTTCGCGAGTCGTGTATTATTCACGACTCGCGAAAAACAACAATTTGCTGGTTGCACGCCTATTCAACACGATCAGTTGACATAGCGAGAAGGAGAAGGCACGCGCTCGCAATTCCCGAACAACAATGCAGGTGACAGCAGGTCCATCATCCTGTTCACCGTGAACTTCACGCTGTTCGAGCGTTCGTGTACACGATGAAGCGCATGTCGCAGTTTTAGGAAGTACACTTCAAACACTTCTACACGTACTTCACATGTACGAAGTACATGCATAAGGTACTTCATGCCAATCAATTTCGTCCGATGTGGAGTCTGTCGATACGATGCAGTCGCGAAACCCTGCAAGCTTCCCATGGCAAGGTCGAAACTAATGGATGAGTGTGCTATCAATTGGTCGATCTTCTTAAAGCACATGCTCACGTCACCCGCCATTAACACCTGCCAGACTCAGGCCCTGAGCACGTGCCACTCACAGCGGAAAGCCGAGATGGACGCAGTTTACAAATCTCATTCAAGCAATAGACCACGATGCCCGGTCTCATCGCTGCACCACCGGCATCTCATTCGTCTGTGGCACGTTGACAGCAAACGATTCACTTACACGGCATCAAACGAGTCTTTCCGATGCCCCTGCTCAATCTGCACGGTATCACCACCCCCGTCGTGATCCACCTGAGCTGGATGAGGTCGTTGCAAGTGCGCGAAACTCCTCGGTGGTGGCTTCGATAGCCGTTCATTCCATTGATCATTCATCAAACATCCACATCATGGTCTTCCAAGCACCAACGCCAATGAGGGCGTCCGTTGAACAGTCCAAGTCGCCCAGCAACTACTATGATCTCAAGACGCCCGAACACACCACTGGAGACATCGAAAGCGGGGCTCTGCGGGCCGGCGGCGCGCCTTCCATCTGGTCGCTGCAGAACATTGGTGTGCTCGTGAGTTTTGCTGTGTCACTATCGTGTACGGCATGAGTCTCAGCATCCTGTATGCCGTCATGAACAACTACCTGTACATGTCTGGTCTGCTCGTTGCCACCGCCAAAGCTCTGGTGAAGATTCCTCGTGTGCTGCGTGTGTTCCTGTCGGCCCTTTCAGACATCTACCCGATCTTCGGGTACCGTCGTCGGCCATACATGATCATCGGTTGGACAGTTGCCTTCATCGCGTGCTTCATCATGGCTGCAATCCCTATTGGTGACCCGTACTACGAGGACTCGTCGCTAGAAGACATTGACCTGGCTGACATGAGTCCCGCGCAGCTGGCGCTCGTGCACACCGACGCACCTCACCGCGGAATCAAGTTCATCTTCCTCTTCATGCTCGCAAATTTCGGCGCTGTGATTGCGTACGGGCCAACGTACGGTATCTTCATCGAGCTCTCTCAACGTGAACCCGTGGTCGCCTCCAGACCAATGTGTTCATGGTGCGTAACGCTTTGGTAATTGTCACGGCTTTCTTGACCGGTCTGTGTCTCAACAGCAGTGAGTACGGAGGCACCTTCTCCTGGACCATCGGCTTTAACGGCATCATGTGGATCTGCACAGCAGCGTGTTTGGTCACCATTCCGTTCTGCTGGTTCTGCGTGACCGAGGAGTGGGTAGAACAGACCAAGTCCATCGGCACCTTCTACAAGGAAATCTACGAGGTGATCCAGAAGGAGCCGTTCTACCGCCTCTTTATCTTCCGCTACTTCACTAAGATCTTCGCTGCAGTGTCGGTCACAGCGTCCAGCAACATTCAGTCCATTTACGCGGGGTGACACCTCTCAACGACGGTCTTGCGGCGTGCATCAGCCAAATCTTGATCGTGGCGGGTCTCTTTTCCATCAAGAAGTGGGGTTTACAGTGGAACTGGCAGTACTTGGCCATTTTCTCACAGCTTTTTGCAGTCTTTGTCGACGCCTTCCCGACGTACTTCACCATCTGGAACGTCTTCCGCAGTCAATGGTTTTGGCTTGGTGTCCCGCTTCTGGAAGAGTTTGTAGGCGAGTTCGTCGACTACGCTACCACCATCACAATGGTGGAGATTGCTGAGCCCGGTCGTGAAGCCACATCGATGGGCTTCCTCGGCTCTATCACTGCAGCAGCTCAGCCATTCGGTACGGTCATCACCAAGTCCGTCGATAGCTACTTTGAGATCGGCCAAAAGGCTCTCAAAAGGACGACCACGCGGTGCACATGGACCTCACGTACGCCTACCTTATCGCGTACTTGTTCAACATCTCTGCGGTAGTGTTTGCCTTTCTCCTGCCTCGCCAGAAGCACGAGACCCAAGCGATGAAGCTGAACGGTAAAAAGAGCAAGCTGATTGGCACCATCTCGGTCGTCATTTTCCTCTTCTCCGTGGTGTGGGCCATCATGACCCACCTCTTGTCTCTGTGGGACTCGACGTCGTGTCTGCGCATCGCTGGTGGTAGCGGTTGCTAAGCTGGAGATGATGTGGGACCGGTTATTCTAAATGAAAAGAATAACTTTCGTGTGTTGGTCAGTCAATTTTCTCCCTATTGCCTTAGTACCTCACTTCTCTTTCTGGAAAACAGCACACAGCCAAAACAGCACAGGCGTCAAAAATCACTATTCAACCTAAACGATACAGTGGACTGCATGTTGTGCATTAACGAACAAATACTTGTGCATTTAGAGATCACTGTCGATATCGTCGAAGGCCTCATCGATCTTGTCCCACAACGCGTTTGCAGCAGTGAAATGGTCCGTTGCAGGGTCCAACTCGAATCGAACGATTTGCTGATTGGCAGGCACATGAATCTCTACATTCAGCGTGTTAGAGCTGTCTTTTTCATTTCCACAGCGGCACTCACCTCCAACAATGTTCGGCCCGCTAAAGTCCCATCGAATGCCCGTGACGGACGCGTAGAGCGCCATCTTATTCCTAAAAACACGCAGACAGCCAGATCACAATACCATCAGCATCTTGCTCCCTTCCACGTCACTCTGCAGTCGACGTACTTTGCCATAGGAATATCATTCTGATGCGCAGCATTGTACTGTATGAGCTCCTGTCTCGCCTCCTCGTATTTGTCCAGCAACAGGTTGAGCGACTCTTTGGACGTCGTGAATCCCCGCAAGCGACGAAGCATCAAAGCGTCAAAACCAGATTAAGGAAAACCACTGAAGTCTTACAGTAATTCCACAATAAAAACATAAAATAAATGAAAAAATATAGGTGGAGGAGGATATTTTTCGTTGAGTCGGAAGCGGTCCAGCTGCACGGTCATGTCTCGCTTGATGGCGTCCAGCTCCTGCAGTCGCTTGTGAAGTTGCTCGTTGCGGTGTTTGGCCGCCAGTTCCTTCTCCTCCCACTCGCTGAGGTTCGCGCGCAGATCTGATAATCATAGCAAACTCTTTAAATTAATTACCAATAAGAAAATATGTTTGTGTTTTTTGCTTACGCGCGAGCTGCTTCTGCGCCGCGCTCTGGCGACTCTGGAGCATACTGGCGATGTCCTTGCGCTTCTGCACGAGCACACGCAGTCGCTGTGCGTCCTTGGGGGCGTCAGCGTGGAACATGCCTTCGACATGGCCGCAGATCTCCTGCACCTCGGGCCACGACAGCTCATCACCAACACTCCGATTTACATCCATCGCTCACGAACTTTAATCTCCCTCAATAAAAACGACTTGCATTCTGTAATTATTTAACGTGAATGCAATTTTGCGGTATACCGTAAATTGAATTTCACAGCATGTATTCATAAAGGTTATTAAGTATGACTTGATCTTGAAAATTGAATTTTACGTTGGACTGAAAACGCTCTGCCCCAGTCAGTACCATGTCGTTCCGGTCGCTGCTGGAGGCGGCCATGGGGACGCGCAGGGCGTCCCACAAGACGAACTGGGGCGTATCGACGCGGAAGTGGACAGACTGGACGATGACGCTGCATCCGATGGTACGTCCCTGTTACCACCTCTTAATACTCGATTGTTTTACCAACGAAAGGTCTTGTTGACTGGTTTACAGGTCCCATAGAAGAGAGCGACGACGCGTACGAGCCGCCGTCCGACGAGGAGGACGAGGACGTCGGCAACGAGGAGGAAGACGAGGACTCGGACATTGAACGCCAGCTGTGGGGCAAGTCTCGCAAGCGCAGAAGACGCGGCGGCCAGGGCAGACGACGACGGCGCAGACACACGGGCAAGCGCAGCGTGCGGCCACCAAAGTGCCACCGGAGCTGGCCAATGTGCTGGGAGAAGCCAACATGCTCTACGCCTCCCACCAGTACGACGAGGCCATTACGCTGCTCAAGGACTTTATCAAGAAGGCGCCGACGATCCCGGACCCGTACCACACGCTGGGGATGATCTACGAAGACCGACAGGACCGGATCAAGGCGCTGCAGTTCTTCTTGATCGCGTGCACGCTGACGCCGCAGGACGCAGAGCTCTGGAAGCGCGTGGGGCGCATTGCCAAGGACGAGAAAAACTTCGATCAGGCGCTGTTTTGCTTTAAAAGGCAAGCAGCGCAGACCCGAAGGACAAGGAGGCACTGTTTAGCTACGCAGAACTATGTCGAGAACAGGGTGACAACCGGCGAGCAGCAGAGGTCTTTAGGAAGCTCACGGTGCTCATCCCGAACGATTTATCACTCTGGATCCAAATTGCCGAGGCGTACCATTGCAACGAGCAGGAAGACGAGGCAGTGGATGCGCTCAAAATGTGTATTGAAAAGGCGGCGACACTGGACCCGACGCGGAATTTGCATTCTTCAAAGTATGAGCTAAACGCTGTGAATATGCTCGCGGACCTGTACATTACACTCAAGAAGTATCGAGACGCCATCAATGTGATTCATCACTTGCACGCACGATATGCTGCTTCTCAAGATCCTGATCAGGTTGAAGGTGACCCCGGTGGCTTACCACTTGACATTGCTGTGAAGTACGGCATCTGTCACTTATTTGAACGTGATTTTACCACGGCCGAGTCTATGTTTACGCATTTGTTTGCTCAGGAGGTGGAAGTTTTTGGTGATCTGTACCTTGATGTGGCCGACGCGTACATCGCGCTGGGAGACCAAGACCGTGAGGCAGCAGCAATATTGCAGCAGTTGCTTGGTCGGGAAGAATTCCCCGTTGAGCAGATCTGGATTAAGTTCGCTGAGTGCCACGACCGTCTTGGTATATATGATGTGGCTGTGGAGTACTACGAGAAGGCCTTAGCCCACCAGCGCTTGTCGCCAGAATTGGCAGTGGGCCCGGAGCTAATGCTTAAGACTATGCAAGCCACACGAAAGAAAAACAGTCCACTGGAAGGAATCGCGCTGCTGAAGGAGTATTTACCGGAGACAATGCGGCCTCCAATTCGACCGTATTGGATAAACACCTCGGGGAAAAATAGGAACCAAGACACATTATCTGCTCAAGGAGGTGAAAACGGAAGAGGTCATGATTTAATAGATGACAGTGATGTTGAAGAGCTGGAAGAAGAAGTCGAAGATGATGAAGATGCTGAGGACCAAACTCGAATGGAAATGACACATGACCCGTCACTATCAGTGGATGCAATGGAGAACGGAATACGTCTGAAATTGCTGATCGAGTGGGGCCACTTGAAAAAGCTATCAGGCGAAGCTGAGGTGCTCTGCCAGGTGGGAATTCCAATTATCCTTACGTCTTTGAGCCAGACGTCGTTCCGATTATCGGGTCGGGTAAAGAACCCGCTGACGGATCGGCACGACGTTATCTCTGAAAGTGATGCACAGTCGATGGGCTTTCAAGTTTTGAAGTCTGAGTACCTGGTAGATATCACTGACTCACGACAACGCGAGTCGTTCATGGGTATCATCATGCGCGTGGCACAACAAATTGTGATTTCACGTGCGCTTGGCGAGCAGCAATACTACAATTTGGTGATCGACGTCGCGCAAACGCTTACTGAACTGGGCAAATATGTTGCAGCGATCGAACTTCTTACGGATGTGAACACGTCAGACAAGATCTCAAAGCCCACCCTGCGCTTCGAGTTGCGGTTCTTAGCACTCGTAATTGCCCTTGAATTCAAGGAGAATCGCATGGCGTACGAGTGCGCGCGCTTGAACATCATGGAGGACCCGCACAATCTGGGTTACTGGAACCTGTTCTCGCGCGTGATTGCTATCACTGGTGTATTTTCGTGGCACCAGAAGTTCCTTGCTAAGTTGCTGCGTGACGACCCGGAGAGTTACCCGGCCATCCTACTTGCTGGCCATCAGTCTTCTGCCTGGGATATCGCATCACTTACGGTGGGCGAGCTAACACTTGCTCATCAAAAACACCCGAACGATCCGCTTACGCTGTTTTGTATCGGCTTGGCCTTCCTGTCGGCGTCAATGCAGCGCACCATTAACGATCGACAACTCACCGTTGCGAAAGCTTTCGCGTTCCTGCAGCAATACGAGCGCAGCCGTTTAACTTCTCCCAGTGATATCACGTCGGACATCCGTCAGATTGAAGCCTGGTACAACATTGGCCGCGCTCACCAGCAATTGGTACGTTCCTGATCTTGATGATTCAGCTAGGTAGACTTGCGTCAAGGTCGTCGGTATCACATTGGGCCATATTTGCTAACATCCGGCAATCTTTTGCAGGGTCTGTTTCACTTGGCAATCCCGATGTATGAGCGAGTGCTCCGATTTTGTGAGAAGGGCAACGACCAGCAACGTGAAGTACCGCCAGAGTATTTGCTCTGTCGAGAAACAGCCTACAACCTGTCCCTCATATACAAGCAAAGGTGCGTTCCTAACCGCAAAGTGAGATGAAAGGCAAGTGTCTGACAGTTTTGTGGTGTACTCGTGGAGCTCAGTGGGGCTAACGATCTAGCCAGGTATCTGATAGCAAAGTATTTAACGATTGGGTAAGCTAGGCACCCCTGAAGGTATCACCACCGGGCTTGCACATCCATTCGGCTGTAGCGCTCGACACGGGTTGGCGATGAGCTGGTGAACCTGCACGGGTGCTACCCATGCTTGCCGCCTTCAACCAGATAATGGCCTCGTACGAGCTGTCCATTTCAATTTCAACGCCGTGGAGTGAAAGTGAACGAAGAGCCCAGATGGAGGCTTGGTAAGTCTCAATTTTGTTGTATCGACCTCGGCAAGGCGACCTGGTAACCCCCTGATCAACGTACCGGTAGTGCAGTTGTCCGGCACGTTGAACTCGACCACCGGAATATTTGAAGTATGCCACATAAACCCTAATGCCAACGCGATCCATACACATAACCATCACTCTGCAAAAGAACCCGCACTGAGTATGACGTCGGGGAGGATCTGTGGCAGCAGATGCTGCGCGACTGCTCCGTGCGCTCCAGCTGCCGGCCGCCAACCTGCTGCTGGTGGGCGACGCGGAGAGCGGCAAGTCTGCGCTACTGGCCCGGCTGGACGAGGCCAAACTGGAGGTTGCAGAAGAGGCCCACGCCGTGGACACGTTGCTGGCCTTCAAGACGCTGGACGTGCTGGACCCACGGGCTAAGGAGAGCGGCGGGGATGCTTCTGGTGGGTAGAATAAGATTTTATAATTGTTGAAATGATGAAACCTTGTGTTTTAACTATTTAAAATTGTGGTTTTAACAGAGGACGTGATGGCACACATCGGCACGTGGAGTTTGAACGATTTAAGCCTAAAAGACCTCATCAAGATCGCAGTCAAGCCCCAGACGCTGCAGAAGGTGGAGATTGGAGAGAAGGAGATACTATTTGGGAGTATTAATTGTTTGTTTTTAATGTAGACGGTGGTGGGAATTGTACTGGATCTGTCGCGGCCCTGGACGATCAAGAGCTCGTTGGAGCAGTGGGTGTCTGCCTTGGAAGGACAGCTGCTGGAACAGATTAATCACTTGACGCCGGAGGCTCGGAATGAGCTGTACGCGGCGATGAAGCGGCATATTCTGACCTATCAAGACCCGGTATGTGAGCCGAGTTTATGATGTTGAGGGTGATGCTGACGGGAATCTGTTGAGTTTTTAGAGCGTGGACCACTCGGCGCCGACGCCAATGGACACGTCCACGAACGAATTCGTACGAAATTGTTATGCGTACGTGAAGCTTATGAGGTTTACTGCGTGCTGACGGGTTTTGTCTGGTTTGATCGTAGATGGAGGAAGGCGTGCTATCGAAGAACCTGGGTGTACCCTTGGTACTCATTGTGGCCAAAGCTGATGTACGTGGTCGTGAAATCCAAGTCGTATTGCTTGTGCTGAATCTCGTTGCTTTAGTTGCGCCCGGAAAACTCGGTGAAGATGGACTACATCGAGTATACCCTTCGCCAGTTTGCGATTCGATGTAAGGATATGGTGCGCATTTGTCGTTTACCAGCTACGCTCTCTAACGTATCGTTTGCGTTAATGGCAGATGGCGCGTCGGTGGTGTTTACATCCGCGAAGACGGGTTCCAACGTGGACACACTCCGCAAGTACATCCTGCACCGTGCCTATCCGTCACAGTTCAAATTTACGGAACCACCACAACTCGTCGACCACAACCGTATCTTCATTCCGTCAGGTTACGACTCGTTCGAACTTGTAAACCAGAGTCTTGTGGGCTCGCAGACCCGTTGGCCAGCTGACAAACCATTTGAGAAAATTGTCCCCGCTCCGACCGAAGACACGGATGAATCTGCCACGTTACTTGCTGCAGATATTCGTCACGACAGTCATGAGCAGTGGCTGGAAAACTGGAGAAGGCTGCAGGCGCAGGCCTAGAAGAGCTGCAGAAGCAAAGTATTGAAGCTAGCAAGAAGGCAGAGCAGGCATCAGTTGCTCGCCGTGCGGCCTCTGATCGCCGAAAGCGTGAAGAGAAGGATGTGAGCTCGAAGCACTTGCAGAACTTCTTCAACAATCTGCTTAGCCGGCCGGAGAAGACTAGATCTTCTCGATCACTGAGTGACAAAAGGTAAAGGTCGACATTGCTACGCATGAATGCCGAGTAGTAGGGACTGACGTGGATTTTTGTATGAAGCTGCAGAAGGAAAAGAGTGACAAATCGCTGGGTGAGTCCAAGGGTTCGGACGCATAGGGCTTTAATTACTTTACCTCGCCCGCACACGTTGCTATGTAGTGCTTGTAGTGACCAGCAGTCTACAACCGTTGGATATTCTCAAAGGCCCTTGGATAGTGTCAGTAGTAATACTTAGAACATTACGCCGGCAATTTTTTCCTTACCGTAATTTACCACCGAGAACATTCCTGAAACCTTCTTTCGGGACAGCAGCGATTTCAACGACGCAACCTCTCGACCACCTTAGAGCGAGAGCCACGACTTTTCAATATTAGGATAGTTTTAGAACCGCTCGGCTGTTGGAATACAAAGCAAGATTTTTAATATAGAAAGTCAAATGATCCTGTACAAGAATCTTAATTATATAAAGCCTATATCATATATACGAACAACCGATCCAAACAATGACCATAACCACGTGCAATTACATTATGAAAAATGGAAGACAATGTCCGAAGTCCAAAACTTTAGATCGATGCTACGTTCATCCTATCTCTAAATATCCAGAACCAGAAATGAATGTTGATACAGCAGAGGAAATGATCATGACTATATTCGACAGCGACAATGATGAAGAGATTTTGTGTCCTTGTGGAAAAGCTACTAAGCGTTGGAATTATGCTCATCACTGTTCATTTCCTAAGCATAAAACATGGGTAAAGATGATGCCTGAACCAAAGACAATTAGATCGTGGATTGCTACTGGTAAAGGGCTTGGTGGTTTTAACTAATTCTAACTTTCACAGGATTTCTCATGATTTCCAAATTTATTTATTTTTCTCAAAAATTAAGTAGGCTATGTATATAGATACCCCAACTGATAACATGTCGTTCGAACTTACTTTTGGAAAATACAAATTGAGGAAGTATATTCTTCCGATCCCGGCTATTGTCGATGGATGCATAATCAACCCAATCTTAACATTAGCTAGGACATCAAGATATTCCTTCACTCCAAGTTTCTTAGTAATGATAACTCGTATATGATGCCATGGGGTAAATACAAGGGTAAGACTCTCAAGCAGATCAGTCGAATGGATCCAAATTACATCGACTGGCTTCGCAAAAGTGAATTCGTAATTGAGAAATGTCCTAAGCTACTCAAGGAACTTAACTAAGAGACAAAAAGAAGTTTTTTGTCTCTTAAAATGGTATCGACAACCTACGCGGTTGAGAATTCGATCACTTCACCCGTTAGTCTATCGAACGTTAGCTTTTGCTCACTGATCACAAGAACCAATAGATTTACACCTTGACAGCCAGCGTTGGTACCCTGAATCTGAATCGACTGAGGTACATCGCGCTCTGTCAGGCGACTGACATCAGCGATAAGCATGCGGTTAGATAGCGACCAAGTCTGGTAGTCAACTAGTCCATTAACAAGCTCAGGAGTCAGATCACCGTTAATGGCTCCAATCTTAGCAACCTCATTAGTGAAATGGTGGAAATCATAGTCATGACTGATATCGAATACCTGCGTCGAACCGATTCGGACGTTGAAGTTGCGAATCGACGAGCCTGGCTGTAGCGTCCAAGGAGCCGAATCGAAGGGGCTTTGGAATTCCTGTACCGCTGCGGCTGCGAAACTACTTGTCTGCTCAGCGAAAGGAAGTACTACAACGTATTTAGCATTCTTAACACTCGCGGATAGTTGTAGGTCGAAAGAAGCATTGAACTGAGTCGATTGCTTACCGATACCGGCTCTCTGATAGAACCACTGAGCATAACAGTCATTGTAGCAAACCTTTTGATAGGCTTGGAAATAATAGCCTGGGGATTTTCGAGATGTACAAAAGGTACATACAATCGAGCAGTCGTGAAAGGCATGTAGGTTCCATCAATAGTTGGCTCAAGAGAATTAACAACCGCCCCCAAGAAACGCTGAAACCAGCGGAAGTAGCAAGAACACTCGCCATAGGATTACCTGTAGCAGCGCTGGCGATCATAATTGGGCAACTATTACCAGAAGCAAGGGTAGTAGAAGCTAGCGACATATTCTTAGAAGCATCCACAGCGACAACAGCAGTACCCTGATTCACACGGAAACGTAGTCGGATCTGAGTGTTAGCCATGAGATCAAGCTCACGGAAGATAGGGTGCAAGTCCGTTAGTTTGACCTTGAGCATGTAGTTCCAAGTACCCATGATTGCATTAGCCGTAGAAGCACCAGCTACGAAGGCACCACGAGCAGTTTGATTCGAAATGGTAGTAGAAGCAGAAGCACCACCAACCGAAGGCCAACTGGTAGAGAAATCGGCACCTGAAGCAGGAGGGTTTGATAGTAATCGCTTAACAAAGCCATCGTTAGGGATAGTTGCTCCACCTTGAGCCTGTACTCCGAGCGAGCTGGTGAATGCGGTGTTGTTGGAGTACGCATCACCAGCTGTAGCAGCAGCTGCGCTGAAAAGTACTGATTGACCGGCATCAGGGAATAGGAAAGACTCAGCTCCATGCTTTTCAACATACTGAGGACTATATCCAGTTTGAGCACGAACATTGTTCCAGAACAGTTTGTAGTCAGCCATAGATACAATGGTCTTACCATTTAGCTCGAGCGACAACGAATCAATGACATTCCAATTGCCGCACTTTAGTGTAGTACATAGACGATTAGCAGCAGTAGTTTGGGCCGTAGCACCATTCTTCATCGAGACCTTGTATGGAAGCATAATGTAAGCATCACGGAGCGAAGCAAATCCTTCGGAGCCGTTAAGCTGAGCCGTAGCATCAATTGTGATAACACCATTCTGATAGAACCCTGATTTAGGTCAATAACAAAAGGCGTACGCTTGCTGGAAGATACCTTGATCTCCGGGTCGCTCTTTAGCGAGCTCTGGTACAAATACTGGTCGGATAGTTGAGTTTCACTCATCGTTGATTCTATATGGATCCTAATATACTTTGCGCAAATTAATTATTATGTCTCAACTTATCAAGCCCATTACCAGCGATCATGATCTCATTGAACTCGCGGAGAGGTTGAATGTACATGTACATCTGGATGATATATTCGAGTCAAGTGAGATAACAAAGCCACTCCCGAAGAAAGGAACATATCTGATTTTGTTGCGACAACCTGATTTGGATGTAGGACACTGGCAGGCTGTTCATGATGGTGAATTCTTCGATTCAATGGGCGAAGCAGCTCCAACAAAGTACGGAATCGGTAAATACAATCCAAAGCAATTCCAAGGAACGTATGGTGATTATTGCGGTGTATGGTGTATGCTCTGGTTATATTGCAAACAAAAAATAAGATGAATCTACTAAATCGATTTAAGGATCTGAATTTGACTATTCTTTAATAAAATGTTTCAAGCTATATAGCAATAATGTATCGCGAACTAACTATTTCAAGCGACGTACCAGCTCCAAAGCTGACCAAAGCTTTCAAGACTGGTAAGCTAAGCCTGACAGCTGATCAACTCAAGGGTAGCGGCTCCGTTATCCATCTCCATCCAGCTTCTTATGAGAAAGCTATCAAGGCACGCAAGACAGGTCGTGGTGTTCGTCTTGATATCACACGACACGAGGTCAAAAAGGGATACAAGAGGGCCCAAGGAGGCTCTGTATGGAGTAAAATTTGGGGAGGTATCAAATCCGCATTTAAGTTCGCTAAGAATTCAGGTTTGCTTACCCAAGCAGCCAATGCAGCTGTTCCAGCAATAGCAACGGCCTTAGGTGCTCCTCAAGCAGCTATCCCAGCGCGAGCAGCTATCCGTTCCATGACAGGCATCGGTGTTTATGACAGTGATAGTGATGTAGATAAGGAAGGTGGTCGTGTCTCAGTAGCTGACGTTGAAGGCAGCTAAATCCGCGCTTGGTTATGCTAAGCGAAAAGGGGTTTTAACCGATGTGGTCGATGCTGGAGAACGATACCTACTTTCCAAGGCAACCAAACCAGAACATGAACATCTCGTCAAGTCTCTCCGTAGCGAAGTCCGTCGTCGCTATGGTGTCGGTGTAGCTAAGAAGGGTAGGAAATTTGCGAAGGGCTCGCAAGAGGCAAAGGATCATATGGCAAAGCTCCGAGCTATGAGAAAAAGGATAAGTCCGGAGGAAGTTTCAGATTGTAAGAAAAAACTAAAGCGATCAGCTTATTTTTTTGGTCTCAACAGTAGCATGATCGATACTGAAGTATCACGGAAGATTACCTTTTGTCGTTCTGGTTAAATATACTGACTGTGATCGTTGATCGCGAACCATTATGACAATTCATCCAAGCATACTGACTGGGTTTGTACGAAATCAATTTTCCAATTTCAGCATCACCTCTATCAAATGCACTAACAATATCACCTGATGCAACATACTCATTTTAATTAAATCACAACGAACGATGTATGAACTGGTGGGGTGAATCTGTGGAATGATGTTCGATAGCTGAACACTGGCTGCGGTAGCAGAAGCTGATGGGTAAGTACCCGCAGTCAGGCCTAATACCTTTCCAAACTCAGCATTATCGATGATTAGACGCGGAACTCGTGTAGTAGTCGGCAATCCAGTACCACCAGATGAGTATAGACCTGTAGCAGGTCTTGTCCAAGTACCACCGGTCGTCGGTAAAGTTGTTGGGGTTGGAGAGAAATCAATCTGACACGCGTAATAAACACTGTTTTCACTTACTTTCAGGTAGAAAACGTTTTCCCTGATGGATTGATCAAGTACGCTCCAGCATTGACGAGAGCAGTCTGATTGATCGATTGATATCATCATACGAGTAAATACCGTCTTGAAGACTGATACTTATGGTAGAAGTAGTAGCAGCAGTAGGTACTTCAACTTTGAATGTTGTGTTCTGGAACTGAAACGAATCAATGTTGTACTCACTATTGTACATCGTGATCGATTGATAGCGCAGACTACATCACGGAAGTCAGCAGCTGAACCAGGAAACGAATACTTCCAAGTTGAATTCGTTCCATCTTGAACAAGGTTAGTACTGTCAAGTTTCAGAAAGCTTGCCATTGTAATAGTATATGATTCTAACCATAATTCTGATCAATAAATTTGATTTAGTTATCGATAACGATTGGTCTGTCGAAGTTGTAGCGGATTTGGCCTTTAACAGAATCTATGAACAACATCTGTCCTTTGCGCTCCGTGGCTTTATTGTAGTAATAGACGATTGATCGTTCATCAACACCCTTGATATTGAAGTCTTTCACAACCAACTGTAAATCACGCTTCGAATTGGCCTTTAGGATCGCTACATACTCTGAATTCAAGCGAATCATCTTATCGGTTGCAAAGTAGCTGTGGCTTAGGAATATGGTACTCAATTTGAAGTGTCGGCTAGTGTGAGAAGATGTTCTTCTGGAGCAGACGGTCATTACTAAAATCATCTATGATGACAAGCTCAGGTTTGTTAGAACTGATAGGGGTATGACGTACTTGATTTACACTTGAGGCATATCTGGATCAGCAAACGTAATGAATCCATCCAGTTTGTCGCGAAGATACTCATACAGTTCCTGGTGAGGATTTCGAGCTATAATCGTTAAATGAGCAAATGCGTGAGGAGAATGCTTGAGAATGAACATACATAGGTTGTTTTTCCCACTGAACGATGGTCCAAGGACCACCATTCTAAACAACTTTTAATGTCAAGCGCTGGGATATCACCCATAGCGGCTGACTTGTATTTTTCGGTAGAGAACCACCGAAGTCAGGAATAGCGCTCATGATCGTGTCTTTAATCACTCGATCTATATAGCTCGAGACAAAAACATCAACGATGAGCTCAGGTTTTTCATATCCGCAACCAATTTTCCAATCACCGATATATAACCCCGCATTCTATCTGACGTTGGATGCCAGTGGTTATCTCACTTATGATTACGCTCAAACACTATATTTAGGTAACAATGACTATCGTTTAACTTATCTTACAGGAATTACTCAAGGGATTGCAACTCCTGGAGTAGCTCTCGTACCAGGTGAAAATGGTGATATTAGTGGAATTGGTGCGTTAAGCTGTAATAGTTTGACCGTGAATGGGTCATCTATAACTTCAGCCCCAGCGTATGTGCTATCCATCACTCCCGGCTCAGCAGCCGCGAACAAAGCACTTGTTCTTGATGGTAGCAAACAGATCACAGGGGTCAACAAAATTTCGCTTCTTGGTACATCTACCACAGCAGGAACCTTCGAAACACTTCTAAGACTGACTAATGCAGATGCATCGCCCGCTACAGCCGAGATTCAATTAAAGGTTGGAACAGCCGCAACAAGCGAATGTTTCATTGGAACGACCTCAGCAACCAAAACCGTTCTTATGGTAGGTGGTGCTCGAATTATTACATGCGAAAGCACAGGAAATGTTTCAATAGGCGGAACCACAAGCACTTACAAGCTCGACGTGTCTGGAACGATTAACTGCAACAATCTCTACCGAAGCGGTGTCATCGCAGATCTGACACTGATCAGTGGCATCACTACCATTGGTACTGGACAAGCATCAAAAGTACTAACACTTGATAGTTTTCGCAATGTAGTTAATGTCGCTTCGCTCGCTGTCGATACCCTTGTAGCGAATACAGCTACGAATATTCTTAACATCAATCCAACGACTCTTCAGATTAAAGGAACCACATTGACCGCGACTGCTACTCAGTTGAATGTTCTGAATGGTTTCACGGGTACTACTTCTAACCTCAACGTGCTCTCAGGCACAAGTGCAACCTCCGCTGATCTAACAAAGCTCAATGCGATTACTGCTTCAGCTACTGAGCTCAATACTCTCGCAGGCGTTGTAGCTGGAACAGCTGGAAACGGCAAGGCAGTTGTACTTAGCGGATCTGGTAGCATATCAAATATCAACACTCTATCTACGACAGGTGCTATTACAGCTGGAGGCCCCCTCAATGGATTTTTAGCTTATGGCAACCAATCAGCAATTACAAGCGTTGGATCATTGACAGAGCTTGGTATCCATTCTACACCTACGGATGAATATTTCTCGATAACAGGCTCGGGTTTTGACTATCTGGATGGTAGTTATACGAGAATGCTTACGTTTTCGGGATCTAATCTGACGCCCGTCCAGTTTCAAATAGAAGTCCATAATGGAACAAGTGCAACAGCAGCGAATGCGTCATGGATAGGAAATATCACAAACAACGATCTTCGTTTTGGAGTAAATAACTCGACTTCGATGATCCTAACTACGACAGGGCGCCTCGGGATAGGTACAACAAGCCCTTCAGCGCCTCTGCATGTCCCGGGCAGCAACAATTTTGTATTTGGAGCAGGAGGTACGACAGTGTATCGCCTCAGAACAGATAGCGGAGCTACAGAATCAGCACTGGGACCGATAACGTACAGTGTTGCTGCTATATTCGGTGGATACATTGGATGTACAGCAATGGCGATGACATCGGATCGGAGATTGAAACGAAACATCCAACGATGCCCCATTGATCGAGTCAAGCGGCTCTATGATCAATGCGAGGTCAAGCTGTACGATTGGATAGAGAGCGAGAATCGACCTGGTCAGGAGGTGGGCCTCATCGCCAAGATCTCGTCTCAGCCCATCTAACCGATTTAATCAGTGTCTTCTATCGCGATGATATCGAAGAAGGAGAAGACCCATCGCTTGAACCTGGCAAAACGCAACTTAACGTTGATTACAGCCGCATTAGTGCTTATAACATGAAAATGATTCAACATCTGTTGGTGGAGATAGATAGATTAAAAGATCGCTTAGCTAATATAGAATCATGAGGATCGAACGAGGCCCAGACGTAGGCAGGGTCTTGCGACCCTACCAGAGTATTGAGCGCTGGGAGGTAAGTCCATTGAGTTCCAAGAAATATCGAGTATGGATACGCCTTGATACAGGAAAGCTAAAAAGGTTGATTTTGGTGCTAAGGGGTATGCTCATTATCGCGATCAAACCCTTTGAAAGCATACTCACACCTTGACCATAACGACCCCGAACGCCGTAAGAGATACTATTTACGACACAAAGTTGATTATCCTAGTGCATTCTAACGATTCTATCGAAAATATCTAATGGGTTAATACAATGGCTTGCAAACCAGTTAACTAACGATGAACCAACTCAACGTTGGAACCAAGTCAGATCGTTGGATTGTCGTTTTTGATTCTGATTCCTGTCGTTCTCGGTGATTCTGTCTGCCATACTTGAAGCCCTCTATGCGGAGTCTGTCCATAGGCTATGCTATCAGCGAGGAATGGTCTACTTAGATGGCATGCAAATTAACAGTATTGGAATGGCGCGGATGGCAAAGTTAAAGGAGATTTTCTTGGTAAGCCCATACGCCCAAGGTCTCTTGTCGATGCATCTACCTTTCGGATTGACTTATCGAGGTCAGTGTCCATACAGCTGCCTGAGTCTTCTGGGGGCGATCATGGATGATGAGATTCTTCATGATGGCTTTAAGCTCAGCAACGTTGAGATCGGCGTTATCGCCATAGCTACCACCTGAACTGGAAATAATGCGTGGGTTGAAGAAGAACATGTTTCAATAGTAATCGAGTTATAATTTGCTTAAACTCTTTATCACCAATTAGTCGGATGCTGTACATAATCCACAGTGAAGAATAAGCTGCTTGATGATGCTTGGATTGTCATTTCCTAACTCCATCTCTCTTTCAGCTTATCATACTCAGCTCGAAGTGTCTCTAATGGATCCGTGAGCTTATCATGAAAATTGTACTGAAGATGACTGATCGCAAGGATCTCCTTGAAGAGCTTTTTATCATCAATACTGAGCTTATCGTATGAAGCCTGGTCAATATGGTTCTTATATACAAGCGTTCTGATCATGGCTTGGAGACTATCGCTAATTTGACACTTAGGACCACATTTACGCCGATTTGGTTGAACGATTACAAGGGTCTTAGCATCCAAGTCAGGGATACGTATATACTTGCTTCCAAGCTGCTTGTAGGTATATGCTGACGGTGTTGCTAATCCTTGAATCTCATTGAGATTGTACGTACGACCACGACGAACTACACCTTCCAATGGGACAACACCCGCGCCTCTAAGTCCACGCCCCTTCAACCCACTACCGGAAACTTGACTCGCGTCAGAATATCTCTTAGCCTTCGCTTGGAATACAGCCTTTGTAGCTCGCATCGCTGCGGTAGCTGCCTTCAGTGCTGATCTCGCTGATTTTGAGTTAGATCCCCTCACAGCTTCCTTAGCTTTTTCATAGCGCTTCTGAGCTTCACCATACGCTTGAGCAGCTGCCTCCGAGTCATCATGAAGCCTTTGCAAATTATCGTCATGGTCGTATTCCTCGATAGTTTGACGTCTGATATCATGAACAGACTTCAGTATCGCATCATTTAATGCTTCGAGGTTATCATCAAGGTTTTTACGTCTTTGTTCGTCCAATTTCTTCTCTTCAACCAATTTAGCTGCTTCTTCATCATTTGATGGGGATGGATATTCATCATCATCATTAAGGTATTTATCCAAATCCTCAAACCAATCAAGTAGTAATGTAAAGGTATCCATCCACCTGATAGTTCTCATCAATCCCTTCCAAGCTGCACCAGATACTTGCTTATGTTTTTATATTTATCTTCCGTCATGATATTTAAAGATCTGGATTCAGTTGGCTGACCAAAATAGTATGTTGGATGAGGTTTTACTCCATTTTTTGATCAACCACTGGAATTAGCCTGAACGGTATTTCAATATCATTCGAATAAAGCTGTGTATAATAATCAGCCAATATCATTTTAGCATCATTGTCCGCGTTGCTCAGATTTTGATCCATATCTTCATCGATGCCACTCATTGTTCCATGCTTTCCCCATCGACTGGCGTGAATTCCTTGACGTCAATTTCCTCGTCATTCTTACCTATCATTTCTAACTGAAGTCCTCTGTCTCTGACCATATTTATAAATGAACGCAGCGTAAGTTGCCAATTCACCATTTTTGTGATAGCTGACTTAGACCTATCGCTTTCTTTTCCATAGACGCTAATTGAATTTCCATCAACCCAAACGTATCCATCATTATCAATTGGAGATGATTTGCTTGGTCCATTAAGAATAGGGACAATCTTCTTTCTCAAACCATTGGATTCAAGCAAACCCTTATTTTTACTTATGATCCAAAACAGTTTGATTTTGCCATCAGTTTGATCAGAAGTTGTGGAAGTAGAATTATCGAAGAGAAAACTGTCCTCAAGTCTTTGTTTGGTACGATCAGCAATATCCCCGTCTGATGCATTGACTCTTTTCCTCTTTGATCCAATATACTGCCATATCTGTTCGGGAGTATTTATATCCTCTTTTCCCATTTCGTTGCGTTCCCTCTTTTCATTGATGTAATTTAGAAACGAACGTCATTAGTTATAACCACGCGAATATGGTCATATGTCTCTGACCAATTAATGCTTGGGACTAAAACAAGCTTGTTCAATCTAATACTGTATGTCTTGGCATCTTTACCGATGTAGTACTTTGTTAGCTGACGAGCATTAGACGCAAGAGGATGAATGTGCAAGTCTGCAAGAATTGGATAAACCTCATATATTTCAGCAACCGCTTGTTTTGATCGCTTCTGTTCTTCGATTTCAGCGTTATCATCATCATCACTAAATACATTTTTTCTATATTATCAGGAGCATCTTCCCCAACCATAGCATCATTCATGATATTGTGTTGTTGATACCAACATCAATTACTAAAGGCTTTGCTGATACACCTACATCAATTACTGAAGGCTTTGCTTCGACGCCAGTATCGACCATCATCGGTTTAACATTTACTTCGGGAGTAGTTGATACCTCAGGGTTTGTCTGGGAGTATTCATCAATCAGCGTTTTTTTAAGGCCTCAGATGGCTCGGATGTTGAGTCTGTCTGAGTTGATTCAGTTGCTTTCTTGGCAACAGTTGTAATTCCATTCGAGATATCAGTAGCCCACGAAGCGCCTTCATACATCTCACGCTTCGCTTTAGCTTGACGAACTCGACGCTGAGCTCTTTCAATAAGCTCCTGTCGTTTTTGCTCTCTCTGAGCGAGGGATGTGAAATTTGGAAACATCGTATCTATATTTTGTGAGCTATAAAAAATGAGTACTCAAATTACCAATAGCTCGGCATAACTGAGTCATGGCGGAAAGGTAAGTAAGAATGACAGATACGGTTTCGCTCATTGAGAAGATTCAAATAACGGTCTTTAATACAATGGAACGGGACGCCAAAGATTGCTTCCAATTCATGCTTGTACTTTTGATTGGCTACCGTTTTGCGAAAATTTGAAGCTGCATCAAGATTAAGCAACTCATTCTTGATTCGACTAACCTCTTGAATGATCCATAGCTTTCGCCGAAGCTTTGCAAGCTCACGATCCTTTTCTATACAGTGAGGACACATCTTTATCTATATTTATATCTATATATCAAGTCATATATTTCTCAAATCTTAGAAAAAATAGAAAAATAAATATACATGAGCCGGTGCTTAAGAGTATGCCTCTATTTTATTTATTATCAAGCTAGCTGGAGCTCTTTTTTCTTCCAGTACTCCTTCTCAAGAGTTGACATCCGATTCTTATTGATCAGGCGCAAATTATCTTGGGGCTCCCATGAGTCAGGCTCATTACCAACCCACCTAACTAAATATTTGAACTTACCCGATCGCATCTTCATGTGTTCTAAGATCTTCTCCGCCTCAAGAATATCAGCCTCGACTAATAGTAGCATCTGTGGTCTCTGTTTTAACAAATTTAAGATCATTTGGTGCCTTGTAGAGGGTATGACCATTTTTTGAACGGATTTGGACTCGGTAGCCATCAATTCCAACTATTTTATAGACTGCTTTGCTCCATCGAGCAGCTTCTTTATCAAATGTCTGCTTCTTGAGACGGTATAATACGCTTGATCCGATCTCAAACTCCTTCTCAATTCTATCGGCTTCCACCTGATTATGACTCAGATCCGCATCCATTACTTTGCCTTTTGCATCATTCGGGGTCATACCAATCGAGCGATGAAATGTGCAATTGTAATTTTCGATAACATCGGCAATAAGCTGTTGCGTAATCCTTTGGGAGGCATTTTGGTTAGTCTCTGCTTTAACGTTCTGTTGAACCGCTCGATTTTTCCCATAGTACCGTGATCACCGGGCTCGTTGTTGTAGTGCTCAATTTTCTTGGATTTAAAGAATTCTTGAGCCTGTTGGTTCATGAATTCGCTACCATTATCACTTGTCAGGATATCAACTTTGTGGAGGCGAACAAACGCTTTAAGTGCTGCTAATACAGTTGGCGCAGTCTTGTTTGACATGAGCTTTGCGTAGCCCAACCTTGAATTGATATTGATAGCTGTCAAAATTGGTCGCTTCTCCCAAAACGCAAGATCCATTTGCCAAGAGTTAGGTTATGCGAAGCTATTTTGAAGCCATTGAATCGCTTTTTCTGCTCCTGAAATCGTTGAATGTCCGTCTGTGATGAATACCAATCCTTTACGATTTTGAAAGTTATCTTAGGATTTAACTCCTTTGCCTTATGATACAGAGCTTGAGCTCCGATAAAGCCGGTTTTGGGGTCATAGTATAACTTTGACAGTAGCTGATCCATAGCTCTATATGGTTATGAAACAAAAATCCCCTGCCAGGTATATCAAGCGGTTCGGTAGTGATACCATCTGCAAGTACTCGACGCTTGTCGTAGTAGTAATTGAGAGCCGTTTTAGTTTGGCTGTAGGTAATGATTGATTTGGTCTCCTTGCTTAATCTGAAACCCTTGTTTGTACCTTGTAGCGTGATGCGATCCCGTACAACAGTCTCAAACCCATCAGGATTAAGAACACCATTGTTTCGACCACCTCCCTGCTGAATACCCTTCGCTGAAACTTTTACCTTGTAAGATTCATCAGGTAGATAGCAAATATAGTTCTTACTCGATAGTGATACCATAGCATCACCTGACCATTCATCTTTGAACAAACCAGGAGTACGGCGATCAAACTTAGCTACCTCAATGTTGTAGTCGCGTGGGAACCAATCGTATTTATGCTCCTTGAAGTGGGCACGTAGCTCAGGCTTGATACAGTCTTGAAACGGATTCTCACAGCTGAAAGCGATATAAGCTGAATCAGTGTCCATCTCCTGATACTGGAAGTCAGAGCGGTCGAAGTAGAAGTCTATGCAGTCATAGTAGAACTGAAGCATACGTAGCTTAGCAAGCTGATAGATAGCAATCGACAAATGGATTGGGTTCTTGTTATTTAGGCGGCGTTTCTTCATGGTGATTTCACACGCATCATTAAGCTCTTCCAACCCATGGAAAGTAAAGTGTTCGATCTTGCTCTTAATAGCTTTGTCGCTCGACTCATACTTGACCTCTTTGTGCTTGCTCATGTCCATTCCAGATCGACCAAAAGCACTGTTGCCTACAAGTTTCATCATCTCAGCAATCATAGCCTTAGACTTATCAACATCACCCTCTCGTCGCGCATTTGATACAGCCTCCATAAAGGAGCAAAAGCCTTGTGAGAGCTGGCCTTGACAAAGCAGTAAGTCTTGGTGATCTCCATACCATGAGAAAGGTACCACTTGAGCAAAGGAGTGTAGATGAGAATCTTTTCACCAAAGTAGCTACCAATCAACTTGCGAGCTGGCTTTGCTCGGCTTTGCTTGCGCGCCTCATTGTGATCGAACATGTGCTTACCAATGACGCTCTCATTTGTACAGTCGATCAGTACATTCTTGAAAATTGGAGTCATCTCACCAAAGTACTGTTTCAGGTTCTCTGGTGTGTGAATATCACACTCGAGAAAGCCAAAGATTTTATCGGCCTTGATATCCTCGATGATACCTTCATACGCTTCCACTGTTGTCAATCGACCGCATGGCATCTCATTACCAAGTGCCCACAGGTATAGAGCGTTAGCATCGTATCCGATAATTTTCTTACAGACCTTGCCACCACGAATTGTCGTCTCATTACGTTTAGCGTAGCGATTGAAGATAATAGATGGACCTCCGGCGATGTTGGCCTTCATCTTAGCGTAGATATCCTTTTCCTCCCGATCAATAGAATATACCAGTCTCTCCGAGTTGAACTCAAGCAAGTTCTTGTATCTAAATCCCCGAGGGACATATCTTTACGAGCGGAGTTGCACTTCACACAGCTGATCAAGATGTTGCCGTCGATGTGGCCAAGATTATTGTTGATACGGTCAGCTGAAGCGATCTCAGCGGTCAGCTGACAGTAGCATAGACCACATAGATACTTTTGCTTTTGCAGCAATGTATTCAAGTGCTCAAGTGTCATACCGAATTTTCGCTTTGCCTTAGCATCCTGATTCTTGTATCCACTCATTCGCTTAGCTGGGAATTGGAATGCGTTAGCTGGCTTCTTATCTGGATATTGGAGATTATTGAAGCAGGTCTGATACATCACCTTCTCCGAAAGACCAGGTAGCGACACTCCATCCGCAAACATATCCAGATCGAAACGCTTAAAGAGTTCTTGTTGAGCCTTGATAGCCTTGGTGAATGGGACTACGTCAAGATTGTTGTACCAGATCAGTAGGTCCTTGATTGATTTCATCTCGTAGTACTCCCACACGAACTTCACTCGTTCGTAGTCATCATCGGTGATACTTGTTCCACGGAGCTTGCTGTCAAAAGCTGACTTAGGCGGGATTGTAGTCTGGTTTAGCACATTGAACGCGGTGATGTAATCGTATGGGAAAAGACCCTTACCAAGACCACAGACACATCTAATTTTGTCATTGCATTTGCAGCCACCAAGATATGTTGTGAGGTACTTATCGTAGCTGGTACCAGCAGGTACATAGTTGCTAATATCGAGCATTTTCATGTCCGATGTAGCTATGCACATGTAGCTGGGATTCTTGATGACAGATTTGATATTGTCGGTACCGATAACAGCAAACAAATCCTTCTTAATCAAGTTAATATCGTATCGACCAGAATTGAAACCGAATACTGGTACCTGATCAAGCTGCTGTTTTAGTTTCCCGTAATCAGACCTTTGCTTACCAAAGCCAAGACTGCTATGAAAGTCAAAGAAGCTGGCATACTTTCCTTGTTCAATCCAACCCTCGACATCAGACATCTTGTAGGTCTTACCAAGATTGACTCCTGGAATTTCCATACCTGTCAGACCGTGAGCGTTGATGATTTTCTGTAGAAGCGACTTGTACTTATTGACATTGTACTGCTGGATCTTCACGGATACATCACCGATGTATTTGAACATATCCGTAAGTAGCATCTTCGGATCATCATTTACAAAGCAACGCACCTCCTCGGTTAAGCTATCAGCTACTGATACAGACACCGGAATGTGTTCGTTCGTGAAGACAGTATTCTCCCCGTGTTGAGTCGCAGTAGGCTTAAGGATGGCCTCAAAGTCATAAACGATGAAGTGATCGATGTACTGGTCAGCATTCTTGATTGAATACTTCGTAAGCAGTGATCGTATTGCGTTCTGAGCTGGTTTGTAGATAGTTGGCTCAGCTGGGAAGCTTTCGATATTCACGAGCTCGCACTGATTCTTTTTGTGGTTTTTAACCCTTTCAGCGCTGACGAAAACCATTTCACACTTAGGACATTGATACTTAGCCTGAAGCATATCGATGTTCTTGATGTAAAGAGCATGATTTTCGAACGATAAAATATCCATAGCTTCATACCCCTTGTCCGATCTACGAATGCATCCTACATTTCCAGAAACTACATCCATCTTATATACGTTAATACCAAGTTGGAAGCAGTCTTCAACCTCATCGAGCTGTAGTAGGTCAATGGGCTTGAAACTCCTAAACATGCTCAACGAATATTTAACCCCTTGAAAGAACAGTAGCGCTTGAATGCCTCCTTCACCTGAGCCTGAATTCTACGAGGATCCTTCTTAGGGCTCTGGAATGTATGCCAGGCGATACAGTGGAAGACACACTTGTTGTTGGTCTTGGGGAAGTTGATCACATGCTTGTTTTCGCGAATAATCTTAGGGATGACAGCTTCGCTATCCCCGAGAGCATGGTCGCGATGGTAGATGAAAATCTTGAATGCAGTGATCGCCTTTAGCTTATACCCAGAGCTGGGATAGTTCAGTTTGTCAGCCAACTCCATAGAACGGATTTCGAAATCACCTTCTTTTGAATATCAGCCTTGCTATTGATATCAATAGGATTATTGAATACATGAGTATTAGCGAGATTTGGGTAGAAGTAGCGAGTGTCGTCAAGATCGGTCTTGCTTACAAGTTCATACCCGAGAGCAATATTTATCTTAGACGCACTCGTTTGAGTCGAAAGGACGTTCTCGAGCTTGTTGTAGAAATCAGAAGGCTCAACACCCTCGTACAAATGTGATTCCATGTGATTACCATTGTAAAAACGATACTTAGGATCAGCCTTGTAGTCGGGCGACAAGTGTTTCTCAAGGGTTTCAATCGAAACATTGTACTGCTTAGCTACTAATCTCTTGTTGATTAGACGCGAAACGTTGCTAACATAAACCATCTTGCCCGTTCTACCACGCACCTTAACACGGTAGCTACTACCCCATTTGATAGGTTGGATATTTAATCTCTTTAATCCTTCGAGATCGTATGCAAACATGTTGCCTATATATGCTTGGCTATATTATTCTCCGTAGATATGACTTTATAATTATTTGACCTGTATCAGGATCGACTTTATATCTTAGTCATTTACAAAATATTCTGAAATTAATTAATTCAAATATTTGGCTTATACTTTTGGAGGTTTTAAGCCATTGTCATTGACTATATTGGGATTGACTTTTTATTTGAGAAAAATAATTAATTAATTAAGTTCGGTTTCGTTGTTAGGTTCGGGTTTGTCTTCAATAAGTTCGGTTTTAGGCTTACGCTTTCGAGCTCGAATTTGGTCTCTATTCTTGTCGTCGTAGCTCTTTTGATACGACAAGCGAGCGTCGCGTGTGCGCTGGTAGTAGCGCTTCTGTGCTGCTTTGATACGTTCCTTGCTAGCTTGGTATTGCTCAGGAGAGTACGCCATGTTACTATATTACTCACTTTATATTTATCACGATCGATCAACAAATACTTGGTAATTGAGAAGTTGAAGACACCATGCTTCCATTAAATTATTCATTTCCTCTTTCCTCTTCCTCTGTTTCTCTTTGTGCTCTGTGAGGGTTGTTGTTGAGGTTGTCGCTGAGCTTCAGTAGCAGGAAGCAACGAAGTGTGCTCGGTCAATTCTTGATGCTGCGCTTCAGCAGCAAAAGTCAGGTCGGTCATTTCATGTCGCTGGGCTTGTAACGGTGTCTCGTCCTTCGCTTCCTCGATCATGTTGTCAAGCTTCGATTTCCAATGTTGCGAATATGACAGAATCGCCCCACCGCAATGTCAACACCAATCATCTGACACACGATAAGCGAGCGGCCAGGAACTGCTAAACATCCTTTTTCGTCGGTTGGATTCTCTCCGAAGGCCAAAACAATGATTGTAATGACCGCCAATATGACAGGTACGAAGCATTGAGCGTTGATGATCCACCGTCTGTATCCTGCTCTACACAAGAAAATTAGCAACAACATATTCAAACAATTAGGGGCGAGAATACGTACGCTTATATTTCAGCGCTCTGGAAGCAGTTCCACCAATGTCAACGCGAACATGACCCGGAACCACCACCAGCACGTGAATCATGTCCTCTCCGAGCGACACGTTCGGCCCAAAGAGACTTGGTTTGGACAGCTTCCACGACGCGCGCATCTTCACGTAGGAAGAAACATCTCCGCTCTGAAGCACCGCGTCCAGAGCATCGTCGTCCGTTACCCACGCGCCGCGACCCTCGTCTTTCTTCGCCAGGAAGAGCTGCAGGTCCTTGGCGTCGCACGTGATAGTCGCTGGGTTCTCCGCCTTGACCTCCTTCTTCAAGTCCCCCACCAATTGATCCGCGTCGATGTCCACAGGAAATGCGCTTCCCGCCACACCAACGATCGCACAGACAAGCTTCACCATCCTTCATCGAGCCGGCAGATTCTGGAATGAGGAAGAAGGGAGGGAGAATTTATGGCGTACTTAAGCGGACATGAAGGTGTGTGACATAGATTTTCAACCAATGATGAGACGCCACGTCGCGAACTAATCCTTGAGGTAAAAATCTGTTCTATTGCTTTTATCAATATAGTTTGAACGTTGGCGGCCGAAACGCCCTAATATCGAAAAGACGTGGCTCGTGGTCGAGAGGTTGCGTCGTTGAAATCGCTGCTGTCCCGAAAGAAGGTTTCAGGAATGTTCTCGGTGGTAAATTACGGTAAGGAAAAAATTGCCGGCGTAATGTTCTAAGTATTACTACTAGTGTCAAACAAGACATGAAAACGCTGTTAGCGTTTCGAAAGGCAGTCGACTGAACGATGTTGTGCTAAGTTAGCTCTCCTTCTCATTTGATGGTGATTGTTATTTACGCAGATAAAGCCAACATCCTTGAGATAATTTCCACAGGTATCGTATCTCATACTCGTCGCAAGATGAGGCCCTGTTGCACTTCAATCGACGTTTCTAAAGTCTAATGCAACGTGATGAACTGTTTGCTACTTATATGCCCCCAGTCCAGTTTCCGCTGCGGTCTATACTGTGAAGCGATTCTCGATTCCGTGTGCTGGTTCGAGAGTCAGGGGGACTGGTGAATTCGTGAATAACATCGAGTTGATGCTGGTGATTGGCGTTGACGAGTTTAGCGCCATGTGGATCGACTGTCGACGTTCCTGAACGCGAGACAAACGACCTTGAGTAGCCTTAAGTGTTTCGACTAGCCGCTGGATTTCTTCCAGATTGAGATTCATGTTGTCCAGCTCGCTGTTGACAGCAAGACCATCTTCAGTCTGGAACGAGTTGCCGTGCACAAGTTTTGGACGCTTACTGCCAGAACCTGACGACGACATTGACGGAGAGGGAAACGAATCCTCTGTGTCGCCATCGACAAACGACTGGTTGTTTCTCCCACCTGGACCAGGAACCTCCACAATGCTACTGACGTCCACCGCGTGAGCGTTGTCCAAGACTTTGACGTTGTAGAGTCGAGCTTTGAGTCGCGTATTCAGACGACGTTTCTCTGCTTCGGCAAAAAGGCGATCATGGATGTGAGGGTACGAATCAAAGATTTCCTCGGCGTCGCTCCTATCCAAACATTTCAACTCGCAGAAGGTGCCTGCTATGACGGTGCATGAACGCGTCATATGCCGCAGCAGGCCAATTTCTCCGAAAAACTTCCTTGCTTGAGCACTGCCAGCAGACCTTCGTTATCGGGTGAGATGACTTTGGCTTTTCCTCGACTGATGATAACCATTGAGTTGGCAGGGTCTCCTTTGTGAAAAACAACATCACCACGCATGTAGAGCTGCGTCTTTAGCCGCATCACACAAGCAGCGAGGCAAGAATCGGAGCAGTCTTGAAAAAGTGGCACGGTGGCAATGAGGTTTCGATGGATGTACAAAGCAATTTCGGCGCGCAGCGCTGGCGACAGGTCCTCGTCCTCGTAGATAGCTTTTTCATACCGATCTGACGTGTTTTTCATGCGCCAGAGTGTTTCATAGTAGTTTTTGGCAGATTTACGTAGCTCAACCGGTACATGCAGCGCTTTCAAGTCGCTCATGACCATCCGGACTTTTCCTGGTATTGTAGTGCGCGCGAGCTGGAGCCGATTACCCCTGCCGTGATGCTTGCAAGTGTCAAGCACTGAAATAAAAATCCTACAACTCCGAGGATTGCGCTCAGGAACTGCCATTTCGGTTCGACTGTGACTGCAGATATATTCAACATCAGCAGCACCGCCGCGTACAAAGCCTCATTGTATGCGAGCTGTTCATCCACAACATCCTCCAGACCGATCATAGGACCAGCCCATAGACAAGCAACCCAGTGGATAACCGAGATGTAGCAAGCAAATACTTGGACTGCATAGGCAAATTTCATGTACTTCCTACAAAATACGAAAAGTGGCATGAGAAATTGAGTACTGTCCATAATTGGGAAACAACTCGTCACTTACTGCACAAACTTGATGAGCCGCGTGATTCGGAAGAGTTTCTAAAACGACAATTCTTAGTTTTCTCTTTGCAGGAGAGGCTACAGTTTTGGCACCTACCGGAACTTTCAGATATTTTACAGACGCCTTGAAGGCCTTACGCTCAACCCCGAGAAATCAGTGGAGTTGAAGGTAATGATGGATTCAATTGGGATAGATCCGATAACATCTACAAAAAACCAGCTCTGGCAGCAGAAAGAGGGATGTGAGTTGTCATGGACTGTGGTTGCCAAACAATCTAAGTTATTGAGGTTTCACAGTTGGAAGAACTTACTTTAATATAGTGCTTGGCAACAAGACGGCTATCCATGATGACCTCGGTGTCCTCTACGTATCCCGTTCTGCGAAGCAGCAACACAACAACGTCGTCCACTAGTTTAGGCGTAGGCTCAGACCGGTAACAATTTATATGGGAATACCTGAAATTTAGAATCACGTCGAACAAGTAGATTGCATCGGTGGTCTTGTTGAAGGTGTACCAATACCAGAGCTCACTCTCACCAAAAGCAATGGTATACGGTACGCGCCAGATGAGGAGAATAGTTGTAATAGCGAGGAGAAGGTCCCAGCAATACCGAAACATTGAATCAGGCTGCAACATGTACTTGTACGAGACATTCGAACGTGCAAGACGAACTTGACGCTCCTGTTCCGCCACTTTGAGTGAGACTCGGTTTGATGCCGGCACAATCTCCGCGCGAGCACCTCCTAGTGCAGCCAACCATATACGACCAGCTTTTCCCGGGTGATGTTCGCCATTCGGACTGCTAGGCTCAGTAGCGGCGCGAGGACTAGCTGCACTCTTCACCGCGTTCCACACCTTCCCCATAATCTGCCGGACCTACAGTAACGATATCACCTTTCGTCCGCCTAATGCACAAGTAACGAGATGCCTTCCAAAATGCTCTGATTCTCATGAGCATACGCAACCATCTCGATAGCTATTTTCAATCCTCTAGCTGCAGCGTCTAAAACCGTTTGGCCAAGCTGAGTATAAACAACCAAACAATGTCGACGAGCGAGGCATGAAAGAAGGGTTTTCAGATGCTATTCGTTGAACTTACGTATACATGCAGATGCTGCGCTTTTCCTTTACAGGCAAGCGGGGGCGTACATCCTCTCGATTTCCTCGATGTACTTCTTCTCGACAACGGGGCGTTTTACTTTCATCGTCGGGGTCAGCTCGTTCCCGTCGAGAGAAAAATCGCGTGGGATGATAAAAACTTTTGCACTCGCTGTGCCCGTGAAGAAGCCTTGGCGTTGGCTCGTGTCATGCCGTCTTCGATGTACTTGCGGAATTTATCGCACACCTGAGCTTCTTGAACAGTAGTGGCATCGCTTCCAATTCCCTTTGCCACAGTCAGAGCCATTTTATCCAACTTGTCGGTGGGTGTGCCAGAAGCATCAGGCTCCACGCGTAGGGAGCAAAGGAATGTCAGGAACTTCCGCTTCTCTCCGATTACCATCACATTCGCAAGTGCCGGGATTTCGGCCTTCAGGGCATTCTCGATCACAACAGGAGGCACGTTTTCGCCGCCCGAGGTGATGATGATTTCCTTGATTCGCCCCGTGATGGATAGAAACCCGTCCTTGTCCAGTTCGCCAACGTCTCCAGAGTGCAACCAACCATCGTCGTCGAGAGTAGTCTTCGTGGCTGCTTCGTCTTTGAAATAGCCCATGAAAATGTGACGCCCGGTGTATTGGACTTCACCCGTGCCAGGATCGATCCTTGTTGTAGTTCCCTCCATTTCGGGGCCAACGGTGCCGATCTTCCACTTGTCCGGTGTGTTGATGGAGTGTGGCCCTGTGCATTCGGACTGCCCGAAGAGTTCGTACAACGGAATATTGAGAGTGCTGAAGTATCGAATGACGTCGGGGAAACGGGTGCGGCGCCTGTCATGAAGGTGGTGCACTCATCAAGTCCCAAAGCACCGCGAACCTTACCGAGAAGCAGATAATCTGCTGCCCAGAAGCTCCAGCTCGAACCTGAGGTAGCGCCATACTGCGATTGCTCCGCGTTATCAGCACCTTGTGTCATGGCCCACGCCAACAGCGACTTCTTGAGTCCTTCTGGTGCACCACCAAGCTTCTCCTTCAGTGACTCCATCATTTTCTCCCAGACACGAGGCACACCGAAGAAGAAATTCGGACGAACTTCCTGCAGTGTACCAAGAAGACCCCCACGAAGAGCATCGGGGCCGGCAAAGTAGACCTCAGAGCCAACAGCCATCGGCAGGTGGATGTCTAGCATTTGAGCTGCCGCGTGCGAAAGAGGCAAGTAGCTCACTGTACGCTTTGCGTCTCCCAAAGCCTTCAGTTCGTTCAATGATGCTGCCACCGTCCATGTCAAGTTGTCGTGCGAAATCATGACAGCCTTCGGAGGCCCCGTCGTGCCGGAGGTGTAGATGAGCGTGCAGCAGTGGCCAGGCTGCTGAGTCTCCATTCTTTTGTTGAGCAAGCTTACGTCGGTGTTCTCGCCCAGACGAAGGAACTCGTTGAACGTGTAGATGGGAACGCTGTACTTAGCCTCTTTGGGCACATCACTATCGTTCCAGACAACCAAGGCCTTCACTTTCGGCAATCGATCCAGGACCGACAGGTACTTGTCCAGCTGAACCTTGTCGGACACGATGACGACCTTGGAATCGCAATGTTCGGAAATATACTGGCAGGCTTCAGGCGTACTGGTAACGTAGACGCCGGCAATCACTGCACCAGCCATGATAGCTCCCACGTTGGTAAAGAGCCATTCCGGGCAGTTGGGCCCGAGCACATTGACAGCTTCATGTGGTTGGACGCCAACGTGAATGAGCGCTAGTGCAAACTGCTGGCTGATGTCGTAGTACTGCTGCCAGGTATGGGTGACCCACTCGCCGTCTTTCTTAATGCTGAGCGCTCTACCGTTAGGTGCTCGGGTGACAACATCCTTGAACACGTCCAGAACGGTGGTAGGCTGGCGAGCAGCAAGATTGGGGTTGTCGTTTTCTGGGGTGCTTAAGCGTACGGTTGCGAGTTGGTCCATCTTCCAGACTCCCATTGAAGCTTTGGGGCTGGTTCAGGTAAGTGTGTCGGGGTGCTTGTTGCAATACGGCCAATTGGAAAATGATGGCGTTCAACTCGAGCACACAAGGGTGATGCGAATTGATGAGCGACTTGTGTCGCCATGCCCGGCAAATCCCAGACTGATCATTTGGTGCTTCATTCTCCCGTCTTCTTCTTCCTTAACGGTCCGTCCTACCTTGATCCTTTCCCAGGTTGTGTATCTCTGTCCAAACACCAAGGCAGCCTTTGGGATGTGAAATTGACAATGGAGGCAGTCAGCTTTGTCTTGCTGTATATATTGCGCGCCATCTTCGTATTGCACATTGTTGTTGACCAGGTGTAGTTCCAGTACATGTATTAATACATGTACGAACGTAATATAGTGTCCCGTAATCTGACGAACTTGGTTTGAAGATGTTGATTGTTCGGAGCTCCTTGGTGCTTTGCCGTGTTTACGAGGCGTAAACACGAAATTCACGTTCGTTGCGATCTGCGACAAAGTACATTTCAAGTACATTTTCAAGTACATGTACCGTAAAAAATCGGCTCAAAAGTTACTTCGAGAAGTTCTTGGTGAGGTTGAAGGATTTCACCTCTCTCTTCAAGACTAACTCATTTTTTCCTTTTCACCTTTGTTGTCCCAGTATCGCCAGTGGAGATGCCGTACATGTAGTTGAGGCTGCAGCGGGCGTCATGGTAGTGTTTTTAAAGGCAGTGGGCAGTTCGGGTCTGTGCTCTTCGCAGTTCGATCGTATGTAAATAGTCCAAAGTGCTTCTCCAATGGTACGCCCATGGAGTTGTCGTCGGGTCTACGATCAAAGAAAGAAAACCAAAACTTGAACGACGCCGAGCTTGCATTTGAAGCAGTTTGGGGGCCCAGTTGGCCACTGCATGATAGAAATCGACCGACTCCGCGAGTGATGGCGTCACACCAGACACTGCAGAAGCGGGACCTGCTGTAGGAAACCCAGTCTCCGCCAGAACCATTTTGTTAGCGGGGAAATTCTGTGCCATTGCGTTCCAAGCTCCGTCTAGGATCGCTGTCGGGGAGTTGGCGCTGTACGCAGGGTCGAAAACGGGTAGATGGTCACACCCAAGATGTCCAAACCAGCGTTCAGGCTGGCTGTCTCCGTGTCGTAGGCAGAGCTCAAGTACTCTGTAATTCTCTGCACAGTCCCAAACTTGACGGTAGCTGCGACTGTGGGGCCCAAACGCGACTTGATCGTGGACACAATACAGAGGATGTCGGCTGCTTTCACTCCGTTCATGAGGTTTTCGTTCCCCACAAGAATAGTTTCCACTGTCCCCGGGTAGTTTTGCACGGCAGCTACAGCATAGTCGATTTCTGCAGACTGCCACGACTCGTTTGTCATGAATACACCGAGATGCAGCTTGACGTTGTTCTTGGCAGCGTACTGGGCCACTGGAATGCCGTAGTACTGCGAGTAGTAGGTGCGGGCGTGCGTGTACTTCGAGATCATTGCGAGGTCGGTATCAATGGACGCTGCGAGCTTGTCGGCGTTCACCACCTCGTCACCTAACGGGTAGTCCAGCGAGTGCATTGGGCTGTACGTCGTCGCCATATTGTCCTCTGCTGCTGTCCACAGGGGGTTATCCATGTTTGTCAGCATTCTTCGAGTGAACAAAATCAAAATGAGCTTTTCTCTGAGGAGAAATAGCCTTTCGTATTTAATGCAGTAAACAGTCCACAAATACATAACCTTTCATATGAAATTCTCTGCATTTCACTCAAAGTGTCATTCTAACGTTATTTTCAACGTCTCGAACCTTGGGATCTCGAGACCAAGTTGCTTCTTGCGAGCATTTTGGACGACAAAGTTTACACCACGATCTTTCCTTTGAAGAGTTCAACCACCTTGTTCCCGATCTGCTTCACCTCCTCTGCGTCGCGGCCTCGGCCGTTAGACGTGTGTTGAAACTCATGTCACGCGTGCCAGTCTTGTCCTCCGTTAGGTTCACGTAGCTGCCTAGGATCACGTTTGGGTGCTCTTTTGCAACGCCTTGAAAGGGGCAGCAATGGTGCTTTCGTATTCCAAAGTATTCACCTACATGGAACGAGTAAGCAAAAAACAACTTGTGGTTAGCACATGAGGAGAACGGTAGACCAACAACGGGTGCACGTACGGTAACGCGGTGGATGGGCACACCAACAAAGTGATCTTCATTGCACGAGAGCATGTCCTTCACCATGGATGGAATGCCTGGCAGGATGTACACGTTGTGGACGATCGCAATCGGAGTCCACCCAGACGATTGCAGCAGCTTGCAGCCAACCGGCAGAATTGCCATGCGCTCGACGCCGTCATTAAACGGAATGTCAGGATACTTTTCCTCCCCAAATTTTCTCATCGCTGCAAATGTAGGCTCATGCAGCGCAACGCCCACACCAAACGCCTTCGCCTGGTAACCAGCACCACCAAAGCAGTGAGCACTCTAAACACTCCAATAGACCTCACTATTCTTACAATGCTTTCGTAGGTGATGTCGTCGTGTGTAGGGCCGATGCCTCCTGTTGTGAACACGTAGCCGCTCGGACCCACATACTCCGACAGCTCCTTGACCGTCGAGACGATGGCGTCTTCTTCATCAGGGACCACTACAACCCGCTTGAGGTCGACACCCCGACGGAACATGAGCTTGGCGATGAAGTTGGAGTTGGTATCGAGCGTCTGCAGGGGAAGAGGGCAAAGTGAGCTCGCGTCATAGAGGCATACCGCAGTTGATCAGTGGTGCACCTTTCCGGTGAGCACTTCATTGGCGATGACGCAGACAGCTGCGCGAGGAGCGGATACGGGGGCGGTGGAGGTCATACTGCGGGTGATGTACGTGTGAGGCAACTAAGAGATGGGAGAATGTTGCCGTCAATGCATAAAGCGACGTAATCAGCGGATTTATTCATTCGTAAACAGGTTTTTGCGTGCAAAGTGGCGGCAGTGTCGACGCTTCCGAGTTCTTGACTTGACGCCTCGAGCTATGTATTGACACTTATTTTTCAACTCTAACTGCTCTGCCTATTGTGCGCAAAGCTTCTTCGTGTTTTCTCCGTTGTTGGCTCCGTCTAGTGATTCTTGCCAAGTCCAAACACTGGAGTGTGGGCACTTTCGAGCTATTCACTTCAATAAGGCATAGTGAGTCCAAGTGTTTTCCGTCCCGTAAATTACTTACCATGCCCTCTGCATAAAATGCGTTTTGATCACTTCTGCTTATGTGGCATCTGTGTCGCTACGTTCCTCGACCCCTCGCCGCACAGTCTCCCTCATCACCCGCAGTATGACCTCCACCGCCCCCGTATCCGCTCCTCGCGCAGCTGTCTGCGTCATCGCCAATGAAGTGCTCACCGGAAAGGTGCACCACTGATCAACTGCGGTATGCCTCTATGACACGAGCTCACTTTGCCCTCTTCCCTGCAGACGCTCGATACCAACTCCAACTTCATCGCCAAGCTCATGTTCCGTCGGGGTGTCGACCTCAAGCGGGTTGTAGTGGTCCCTGATGAAGAAGACGCCATCGTCTCGACGGTCAAGGAGCTGTCGGAGTATGTGGGTCCGAGCGGCTACGTGTTCACAACAGGAGGCATCGGCCCTACACACGACGACATCACCTACGAAAGCATTGTAAGAATAGTGAGGTCTATTGGAGTGTTTAGAGTGCTCACTGCTTTGGTGGTGCTGGTTACCAGGCGAAGGCGTTTGGTGTGGCGTTGCGCTGCATGAGCCTACATTTGCAGCCATGAAGAAGGAGTTGAAGGAGAAGTTTCCGACTTTTAAGATGAATGACGGCATCAAACGCATGGCGATTCTGCCTGAGGGGTGCAAGGTTCTGCCTGCATCAGGTTGGACGCCTGTTGCAGTGGTTCACAACGTGTACATTCTACCGGGCATTCCGTCCATGGTCACGGATATGCTCACTTGCAACGAGGAGCACTTCGTCGGTGTCCCCATCCACCGTGTCATCGTACGTGCTGCTCGGCTCTGTCCTATTATTTTCTACTACTGTGGTTATGTGTTCACGGCAACTGGTACTGTATCAACAGGTGAGCACGTTGGAGTACGAAGGCGTCCTCGCCCCTCGCTGAGAGCTGTACAGAAGGATCACCCGAAAGTCATCATCGGCAGCTACGTGAATCTGACCGAGGAGAAGACTGGCACGCGCGACACGAGCTTCAACACGCGCCTCACCATCGAAGGTCGCGATGTCGACGAGGTCAAAAAGTCGGCGCCAAGCTCATCGAGGTCTTCAAGGGCAACATCATCAGCTCCAACACGACAGTGTAAACAAGTGTCGACCACCGAGATAATACTATATTTGTAATATCCCATCTTCCAGGAGGGATGTCATTTCCTCCTTTCTAGTGTAACTCTATTGTCGCCCCTCCCACCATCATTCTCCCTTCCCGTCTTCCCCTTCCAAAGCGCATCTTGCCTCGAAGCCCCGACGCCTCCAGGAGATGAGCGCGCGCAGCGACAGCGGCAGCCACGGCCACAGCCGCAACAGCAGCACGGCCAGCAACGGCCTGGGGCCTCCCCAGCCCCAGGGAGCGCCCCCATGCCGCCCAACCTGAGCTCCGGTGCGTCCCAGATTGCGGGATCCTTATAAAGAGGGAATAGTGCCACTAATTCGAATTTGTGACATGATCCTTGTTAATTAAAGGCCGCTTTTCGCCGCTGGACCACGTGTCCCCGAAGTGACGCAGAGCAGCAACCCACTGCACCAATTGCTGCAGCAACAGCAGCATTTCGCCCCGGCCCTCCTCAGCCAGCCATGAACAGTCAACAGCAATTCTTGCAGCAGTTCCTGGCCTCGTCCTCCCACTCCATGCCAATGGGCAGCAACCACCACATGCGTCCAATGCCCATGGCCCCCATGAGCGCTCCTGGCTCGCTGCTGCCTCAGTTCCAGCAGAATCTGCCCAGTCACGGAGCTTTTCCGCCGCCCAGGTCGACGCCACTGCCGCCCGCGTTCTCCCAGTTCCAGCCGGTGCCCAGTCTCTCGGCTACTAGTGGAGGGATGTTCCCTGCTGCTCCTCGCAGCGCTACTGCTACTTCTATGGACGGCAGTCGCAGCAATGGAGCAGGTGGATCGGCTTCTAGCTCGCTGACAGGTTCCCCCAGACGCACAGGCACTGCAACTGGATTTGGAGCGGTGGGTGACGCCCCTACGACCCCTCCTGGAGTGAGACTTAGCGGAGAAACGGTGGACTACCAACCGCGTGGAGAGACCGGTCCTGGAGAGAGCAGGTCGCTGGAAGTCATGCCCATTACGTTGTACAGCTCGGAACGCTCGTCACAGCTGGGAAACCTCATCTCGGTGAACGAACACTTTATTTCGTACCCGATCAGGAATGGATTGATTCGCGTGATCAGTCAGAGCTCGGTGGATAGATTGTTGCTACGCAAGCACGAGCACCACACGGTTACGGAGCTTGCGTTCTTCAACAGCAAGTCGGACCTGCTGTTGAGTGCTGGTACGGACCACCACGTGGCTATTTGGGCGATTCAGAATGACCCTATGAGCCGCGAGCTGATCAAACTGGTGCCGACGCAGGCACAACGCGTAAAGTGGCACCCGTCAGACTCCAACAAAATTGCCATTGCTAATGGAAGCGTGGTGTTCATTGCTGATATGTCGGAGATTGAAGCTGACGGAACGGGCGCTGAAAACCTATATGATGTGAGTGTCGTGTGTGGCCAGACCTCTGGTCAAATTAACGACATGGCATTTTCGCCTGGAAGTGGCGAGTGCGTAATTACCGCCGGCAGTGATGGCTTTGTGCAAGTGTACCGTGTTCAGGACCGACTCCCGGCCAACCCGCCGAGTTTATTCAGCGGTTTGAGCCATTCCACGGTGAAGCTGTCAACAGTCTCCACTTTTACGGTGGAAACTTCTTGAACCAACCTGGGCTTTTCATTGGCGGTGAGGCCAACACTCGTCTGTCGTTGTGGAACTCTGCTCTGACGGAGAACACAGCACCTGTGTGCTATCAGACGGTGACACTTCGAGATGAATCGCTCGAAGACTCATCTGTGATCCACGAGACAATTTTTGACCCAACTACGCAGTTTTTGTTTGTGGCCGATCGCTCCAAACCGTTGGTGTACGCTTTCCATTTAGCTCCCAGTTCCGATGGTCGCACACCACGCCGTTTCGACAACGTAACAGAATTTACGTTGGCATATCCGGTGCTTAGCATGAGTTTGCTGAACCGTACTGGCCAGAGCCAACCCGCTCGCGATGGCAGTGATTTGGCCTCAGCACTGGGTGGACTTAACTTCTCCATGCAGCTCTACTGCCTTCAGACGCATGCTATTCAGCGATATCACGTAGCAGCCAGTGAATGCTTTGTTCCTGGTGGACACGGTTCGATCGAGGAGGATGTTGAGGCAGGCGAAAACGTTGGCCAAACGGTTGGGGCTGTGACTACTGAAGGTGAGACGTCGTACCAGACGGCTGCCGAATCCCCACGGGCTGCAGCTGCAGCCATTTCGGCCCCGAGACAGAAATTGATGTCCAGGCTCCCGAAGAAGATGACGAAGAAGAAGAGCGTGACAACTCCGACCAGCATGGTCCGCTTCGTACTGGTGCTAATGGACTTCCACCAGCTCCTTCATCGCCCGGCGCGCGCAGCACTCGGAGCACGCGGAGCACTGGTGTCCGATCTCTGCATTTAGCTACCGGCGATGATGCAGTGTCGGTGTCAGCGTCGTCTACGGCTGGTGACGATGGGTTGCTTCCCAACTTGCGGTTTTACAACCGGTCGTCTCCGTCATCTTCGGTTCGTGCATTCCAGGATGAAGCCTCTGTGCAGTACGACCCATCCGTTGATGGCACAGTGAGCGAGGCACAACAGCAGACGCTTCTTGCAGCGCTGCGCCGGATGGAGTCAGCGCAACTTCAGCGCGACGAGGAACTCCGTGAGCAGATGCGTGCAGTTATGGAAATTTAGGTGATCACCTGACGGCACAAGTATCGACTCAAGTGGAAAAGTCGATTCAGAAGCAGTTGCAGTCGGTACTCGTGCCTGCCATGGGTCGTATAGTACTGCACACCATGGAAAACAACTTTATGAAGCCTGTGCAGAACGGATTCCAGCACGTGATTACTGAGAAGTTGATCCCGCTGATGGAGCAGAAATTGGATGATTCTTTGGCTACGTCACTACCAGATCAGTTGGCCAATGGCGTTGACGACATGGTGCAGCGCGTGGTCGAAGACGTCCGTCAACCCGTGCGCGAGTCATTCCGTGAGTGTTTCCAGGACATTCTGATCCCATCCTTTCAGGCCGCTACGCAGAAGATGTTCGAACAAATTAACGACACATTCGTACAGGGCACGCGGAGTGCGTTTGAGAGCAGCGGACAGAGCACCAGCAACGCAAAGGTTGCGAGCCAATTGGAGCAGTTAACGAAGGTGGTGGAAACCTTGTCGCAGCAGGTGGAGCAACTGAGCTCGGCAGTGAATTCTGGAAACATGGATGGTGCGCTAGTACCCGTCGCTAAGTCACCGGAGGAGCTTCTACTGGAGGCACAAATGGGTACAGTGGTGGATTTCCTCGCTCGAAATGATTGGGAGGAGGCGTTCAAGTTTGCGCTCGGTGCACAGAACGTAAATCTGGTAGCATTCACCTGCCAACAGTGTGATCCCCGACTTGTTCTCAGCAGCCGTCCGCCCAAGCTTTCGCAGATGCTGATCTTGTGCTTGGTGCAGCAGTTGGGTGCTGATCTCGCCGACGATCTTGAGACAAAGTTGAGCTGGCTGCGCGAGTCGCTGCTAGTGATGGACATCCGCGATCAAACCATTGCCGGTTTTGTGACCAGTGTGCTGCAGGAGTTGCAGACAGGTCTGAACAGCGTGCCAACGGAGTTCCGTGACTCGCAGTACACCCTTCTGCACCATGTTCTCAACTCCATGCTAAACTCAGCGTAATGTTTGGCGTAGTAAAAGGTAGGCAAATGTCAAGCAAAATACAAAGCTTGTTTCCGTTCTTGCATTGATGTAAGCTCTTCGAGCGCAGAGAAGATCAGCAGCCCGTGGATCCATCCTTGCATTGGTTGCTCGTCTCAAAGTGGTTCTTGGGTTGACTCCCAACAGTATCTTCACGACTATGAGCTTGTGGCTTGGCATGAGCAGCAGTGAAAAACATACCGATCGGGCTTCTTTTTCTTTCGTCTTCTGCCAAGTTGCTATACGGGACTCAGAGACAGCGGTCACAAACCCAGCTCAGCTCAAATGCAGATCTTGACGATACGTTGGTTTCTCCGTTTTGATGTGAGCCTGATACGCCTTTGCATTTACAATGGTTGCTAAAACACGTCAAAAGTTTCTACTTTTCAGACATTGCATCGTGTTCACCATCGAAGAGCTTCGCAATTTCGTCGCTAACTTCCTTGACCTCAGTGCCGTTCCGCCCTTCAATTGTAAGACAAGTGTTGAAGCTCGTGTCACGCACGCCAGTCTCGTCCTTCGTCAGGTTCACGTAGCTTCCAATTGCAATGTTCGGGTGAGCATCTTGCACCGCTGTCAATTCTGCTGCGATGTCACCTTCTAGCATCAGCGTTTTCACCTGCACAAACAGAGGGAAATGTTCACATCAACAATTTGTAAAAGAGGTATTCAACCTGAACGGGCAGAGTTGAACTTACGATCGCGCGGAAATAGGCACTCCAATGAAGTGCTCTTCGTTGGCAGTGAGCATTGATCGAACCATCGATGGGATGCCAGGCAGAATGTACACGTTCTCAACGACAGCAATCGGCGTCCAGAACTCCGTTGTAAGCGTCTTGCAGCCAGAAGGCAGCAAAGCCATACGCTTGCGTCCCGCTGTCATCACACCTGCACGTTTCGCCATCGCCTCTTCAAGCCCTCTCAGCGTAACTTCGTGGTACTCAACTCCAAGACCAAAAGCCTTCGCCTATCAAAAACAAAATATAAAGGATTATCTTCTGTAGTGATCACAACCATCCTAAAATCTGAAAGCTCAAGAGCATACCACACTCTCGTAGGTGATGTCGTCATGAGTAGGGCCGATGCCTCCCGTAGTGAACACGTAGCCATCAGGCCCCACCATCTGCGACAGTTCCTTCACCGTTGACATGATGGCCTCCTCCTCGTCGGGGATCACCACGACGCGCTTAAGGTCGACGCCCCGACGGAACATGAGCTTAGAGATCCAGTGTGAGTTGGTGTCCAGCGTCTGTGCATACACATTTGAAGTATAGAACCAGAGAACAATATGTTTAGCCATTGATGCTTTAGATACTTTGATATGGGAGCAGAGACCTTCCCCGTTAGAACTTCATTGGCGATGACACACGGCGGCGTGGCGCAGCCTTGGACGTTGACATGGCGCGGATGGGGAGGGGTCTTCCACGGGAGGGTGGGCATATTTGATGGAACGGAAGGCGCAATGAGCACGGAAGAGATGAAGCGAACCGAATGTGCCACATCGTGGAGATTTTTGGCAAGTTGACGAAATTTCGTAGACCGTACTTAAGACGAATTGTCTGTATGTTTTGAAAGGCTGTAAGTTAAAAAATAAAATCCGACAGGAAGCATTGTATTTTAGAATCGAGCTAGCCAATCAGATTCACTGTCAATTCGTATACTTCCATTGCATTTGATTTTGTGATCTCCTACTTCAGAGATCTCCTAATTCATACCACCTGCTAGCCAATCAGGATGGTCACCTCACCACTTGAGATCTCCTAATACATAACGAAACTGTGGCATACAAAGTTTAAGATAAACATTTAGGCTCCTGGCTAGATACTACAACATTGGTGCTGGCGTACATCTCGTGCGCCAAATTCAACACTACATTTACAACTTCGACGTTAAGTCATATTGTGATTTTCGACTAAATTTGCCGTTTTTGCTGAATTTACAAAATCGACATCAAGTCAACAGCGTGCGCTGATTGGAAGAAACAGTGCTCACCCATCCGGTTGCGTGACGTAGACCAAGTGCCCCCGAGGCTACAAGGCGGTTCGTTGCCGGTTAAGCGCTGCTACACGACAATTAGACGCCAGCAATCAACACTGAGCGACTAGAAAGTACAATAAGCAGTCCCGTTGGAGCGGTGGTAGGAGCCTCACATCCAGAGCATGCTTGAAACCAGAGCCGACACACGCAGCTACTGAAGTAACTTCAATGTTGGCATTGTTCTGCAAATGGTTTTGGTTGTATGAGGTCTCACTATACATGCGCACCCTTGTATTGTGCTGTAGTACCACTCCATTCTCGCTACCAAGATGGAAGATGCCGTCATTAGACAGCATGCCCATTTTCAGTCTTGGGTTTTCGCGCAAAGAGCTTGCCTGAATCTACTCGAAGTCTGTTAAGACGATTGGGAACTGAATTAACGTGTATGAGAGCTCGGGGTCTACCAACGGGCTGACCCATGCACTATCCGAAAGTTTACAGCGGCTCACCAGCAGTGGTTATGCGACTTCTACGCAGACCACCCGCTGGCTTACTTGATGAGGCTCAAGATGCGTTCATGCGTGCCCATCACATGACGATTTCTTCTTCATCAGTCTAGAGACTCATTCATGACGCGGGACTGACAAGAAAAGTACTCGAACGGCGAGCAATGCAGGATGTTTTTTATTTGTGGACGAACTTGCTCACATCAACTGATGCCACAGTAATTTAGTTTTTCTTGACCAAGTGTCGTTTGACAACCCCGGCATGATCCGCAAACGTGGGTACTCGCTTAAAGAGCAGACGGTCGCAATTCGGGGTGATTTTCAGCGTAAGCCGAGAATTTCCGTGCTGGCGTTAATGGGGGTGACTGGCATCATAGACGCTTACAACACACAAGGCACGTTTGATAGAGTGGAGTTCTTTCGATGCTGCCGCGACTTTGCCTACTCAGCGCGAGGAAAGGTACGCCAATATCCTGGATCAATTCCGTTTGGATTTTGGATGGCGCTTCGATCCACCGAGATCCTGGTATCATTCATTTTCTGCGCAGCATCGGAGTTGTCCCGATATTTCTCCTGGGTACTGCCCATTCTTTAATTCAATCGAGTTCATGTTTGGATACATCAAGAAATGCTTCCAGCATCATTACGTGGAGTCGTCCGGCAGAGATCTGCTACCTTTCTTCGTGGAGACATTCAGTCGCTTTGATAGTTTCAGTATGTTGAAGGCCTTTCAGCATTGCGAATGGAAAGTTCAAGGGCATTTAGACCTGACTGGGTCAATGTCGAAGGAGTCGCGGCAAATATCAAGATTAGCGAGCAGCACAGAACACATTCAGGAAGAAGTTGATGAGAATTTAGGATTTTTGGCGAGTCAAATGGATGAGACTGAAAGCTAACGCTAATAAACGCTTTTGGTTGAGAAGCTATGGTTCATGCTCAGTGTCGGGCACGTTCTCCATTGTTGGTACTGGATCGGTCACATCGGACGCTGGTGGAAGAGCAATATCTTCGACGAAGCCCTCAAGCGTATCTCTGCGGGCTCTTAATGCATTCTCCTGGTTGTCTAAGCGATGTCCGAATGCCTCCTAATCGTTCTTAAGTTGGCGGTTGTCCGCAATTGCACCGTTAACGATATCAAGTGCTAATCGAGCGGATCTGGACAGATTGGCCAGATGTAGTTCGGCTTCCCCATCAGCAGCTCAAAGTAAATGCTCGATAGTGGCGGTTGGAAGATGTTGAACATCTACTTCCCAGGTTGAACGATCCAAGTTTCGCATAACATCATTCGCCCACATGCGCCAGACCATAGCGCTCCCTTGATTCGTTCCCCCAAATCTCTTGCATCCTCGCCACTACCTCTCGAATCGAGGCTTCGGCAGCAGCTCCGGAACGATCAGTGTTCTGAGGACGTATGCGAGCATCTTTAGGGCTCGGGCATTCGGAATGCCAAGGCCGTATTCGTAGATCAGCAACGTGACTGTGTCATCCCGACGCGCGACCAGCCATCCGTTCCAGGCGACCTCCGACTTTGTCGTTGGAACGAGGTGCGAGTTGCACTTGAATTGCATCGACCTGTACCACGCTGCCTCTGTGTGGTCTGCAATTGACCTAACATCGTTCTGCTTTACCGCCAATTCCCTCTTATGACAGCTAAATCGTTCCATAGCTTATGTATGATGTCGATGAACGTGGCTCCATTAGCAGCAAAGACCTCAAGCATTTCGGCCGAAGTGTCCCGACCTCCGACGGTGTCTTTCATGAGAGGCTGCACCAGGAGCTGCAGTCGGTGCTGATTCGCTTCGTCATGCTCAGTATTCGCTGGCGAAGCATCAAGCAAAACTCGAGCTTGTCGATGGGCTGCTGGTGCTGATGGTGGCAGTGGTTGAGGCGGCGTTTGTTCGCGCAGCGGATACGACGACACACGAGTCGTCGGAGACGGCGTTGACCATGGCTTCATTTGCACGACCCTGCGACGCCGGCTTGACGGCGGTGACTCGCGCGTACTTGATGCTTCGCCTCCCTGACTACTGCTGGTAGCTGCCGTAACAGCACTGATAAATTCTCCATCGCCGACAACCATATTGCCTCCTCTAACTGGCTGCTGGATGGGTGCTATCTGACCTGTGTTGTGCACAAAGATTGAACGATGTGGTGCACATATATATCTCGAAACACCTGTAATATACAATTAGACATGCCTGCGCGATAGCCTGCGCGTTGATTCAATGAACCGCGCAAGGAAATTTTGAGTATAAAGCACAATACTTCCTCCGGTCGTGAATGATTGCCTGTGAAAAAAAGAGAAAACAGATGGAAGGATCTATTTTTTCAGTTTCTTTGTTGGTCACGCGCTGATTGGTGGAATCGATGCGGCTTGCGCTAACAGTCTTGTGATTGAAAATGATGAAGCTTTGGCCAAAAGTTTGAAGAACTACAATGTCCGACCGAGGCAAAAATACCCATTTATGTACCGAATTAGCGCCGACGCCCCCACTGCCGCCGACTAAATGAAGGCAAGACGTCCTGCTGAAGCCTCTACAAACTTGAACCGGGCGAACTCCATTCTGCGTCGCCACGCTGCTCTATTCTGCGTCGCCACGCTGCTCTCCACGAGCTCGATGTTGACACATTGGTGCTTCTGCCGGTACGTTCTACCCTTCTTTCCTTGCTCCATCGGTCTTCCTAAGCTCTTCTCTCCCTCGTTCAGGTATTACCGCAGACGACATCGACTGGGAGTTGCTCGGACTCTCTCCTCCGAGCATCACTTCAAAGCGCCGTCGGAGTGCGTCGTCGGAGAGCTCGGAGGACAGTGATCAAGAGCCCATCACAGGAAACCATTCACGCTCGGAAGAAGTATGAAATACAACGTCACAGCATGAGGTACGGGCAACGTTAGACACGATAAACTACGTTAAACTGGTTTTATATGGTATATCAGTGAAGCAAATTTCACTTAGTGACAAAATATAACAGTAGAATTTGCAGTAAAATATGGGCGTTACGAATCGGACATAAGGGGGTCGGTTAAGTACGAGTGTGACACGTGTCTGAACCGTTGGTTTCCGAACGGAGAATCCTGGCCATTCGCAGTTTGTCTCGCCGAGACTCAGAGCCCAAAACCGACAAGAGCTCAGAGATCCACGAAGACGCAGCCTGGCTGCCAGAAGAAATGTTCACGATCGCGTCCAAGCCATTCCCCCCGCTAAGAACCCGCCCAAGACGGTGTCCAGCTCCGAGGCCACACCGTGCGGCTGAAGGCACGCGACGATCTCCCAGGCGAGTGGAAGGCCCAGTTTACGCGACTCTGAGCCACGACTCGAAGCTTCTGAGGCCCGACGACTCCGGTCCGTTTATTGCTGAAGATGATGGCGTCCGCAGACCTGCCTGGCAGGTCACGCTGGTCAGCATCCGTCACGACCAGCGTCGTGAGGACCTGCCGCCCGCACTGCAGGAGCACGTCGACGTCTCTCACAATCACGTTGTGGGTCTGAATGCAATGCACTCTGTCCGCCCCGGTTGACTTGTCGATGTTCACTGAACCCCAAAGCTCTGGGCATCTGTCCAGGAAGAAGAAAGCTAGGATGATCGATCCCCAGAGGAGCGTCTCCTGATGGGCCATGGCTCCTAGCAGCTCTCGCATCTTGAACAGTATCGGTGTAGTAACTGGCTGTTTCTGGTCTACACTGCTGTTCGCGCGCTTGTACCCTTGAGAGATGAGCTCAAATTCCGGAGCTTGGTAATCGAGCTTCACGTTCCGAACTGCCTTGTGCGCGAATGCCACTGCTGCCATCATTCCGTCAAAGGACTGGAACTTGTTTCCAGTCTTCGATCGGTTGTGGCCTTATGAAGCACACAGCCCCGACGAATAGTCCCACCACCCTTGCTTGTTGTGCCCTGGGCAATTCGTCGATCCACACATGAAATCCGAAGTCGTTGCAGAACGATCCCCAGAGCTTGAAGTTTCGGCTGTACCGTCCGAGAGTTCCTTCTGTGACCGAGGCTCGCTTGAGCTGTCTTGCCTTCGCTTCGATTCGCTGTCGCCGTTCGCTATCTGCTCCGCATGGCAACAGTTAGCGTCCGTGTGAATATCACCATAAGGAGTCTGCTCCATCGTTCTGCTGAACGCGTGCGTCACGAAATGCAGTCGAAACTTATCCTGGCTCAGAGCACACTGTCTCAGCGCGTCTTGTCCGTCCGAGGATCGGCAGCTCATTTTGTCGATTATTCTGGTGATCCAACGACGATCGCTGTGGATCGTGACGTGACTCCAGGCGTCTTCGATCACTAGTATCGGTCCCCAAATACGGGTAACTCTTGCTAGCGCCTTGGCGACATCAGTGCCTTGCTCAATCTGGCTGCTCTGAACAATCTGGAGACGCTCTCCGAGAGACACACTGGTGATCGGCAACGTCTGCTGGTCGCGATGCAGTAACCAAATGTCGTTGGAGGCTGGAATGCGGTCCAGCAAGCTCATGGGAATACCGGTGAACTCGTTCTGGAAGACCAGGTCTTTCCACCAGACGACGTCCTTCTGAAGGAACTCCGACATAGCAACGCCAGTCCTGTGACGCTTGCGACACCGAACCTACACAGCAACTAGGCGTTGGATGAACGGCTTGGTGACGGGGATGAAGCTGATCGCGTGTCTTAAACACCAACCAGGCTGTCCAATTGTTTCGTCGTGATGAACGTCTTGTTCATGACTTCAGCTAGTACTCTGTGCACTTTGTCAATTTTTCTCTGTGGAACTGTGATGCGCTCGTCCGAGATGTTCCAGTCAATTCCACTGCGTGGAACATGTACGACCAAGTAGTGAACTTTCCCTCATGCCAGTCGTCGGAGCCAAACGCAGATAAATCGTGGATAACACGGCCGTCGAGGTGGAGAGGTTTGTTATTTTTTGGCAAGAGGGCGAAAGCACTTGAGTGAAATTCCGGGTCCTCCGACAGGATGGCCAACGACGCGACCAGGCAACGCCATTGTGTAGTAGTCAACGAGAAGTTTGTCGGTGACAATCGAGGTACTCCGATGTAATTCGCCGGAAATAGTCGTGACCCCAGGCGCTGGCCAGGGTTGAGCCACGGTGGGATGATTCTGTTCTCCGCGATGGCACACATCAGCTCCAGCTGTGGGTACGTAGAGATATGAGCTCGGTACAATCACGGGCGAAGGGCCTTGTTGGGGCGCGGGTTCGCAGAGGTCTGACCTCGGAAGATCTCGAGTATATCAGCAATGCCCAACGTAGGTTCCGCAATCAAGGAATCCTCCAGAATGCCAGCATCCACAAAGGGTATTTGTAATGGTCCAGGACCAGCAGCACGAAAGGTGGTGTCCACAGGGAACGGAACGCATAGTCGTGTGGCCGCCTCCTGGAGGCGCCGGAAGACATCCGCAGGGACGCAACAAAGGAGTCCACGGACAACGCTGGTCCGAGTGACCGATGTGTCAAATTCGGAATGGAGCTGACCAGCAGAAGTGGCTATGCGGGGTGCCGCAGAAGGTAGCTATACTGGACGATGTCGCGGCCGGTCTTGTGACCAAGACGCAAAGCGGGCCAGAACGAGGTGAGCAACTGTGGCCAACTCCTGAAGTACGAGCGACCAGGTCTCAGCTCTGTGAGCTTGAAACCACGAGATCGTGGACGCATCGGAGTGAATCGCAACGAGATCGCTGGGCTCAGAGCCGGATGATACGGAGATGGACACGGACACACGGTGCCTTGGTCCACGTGATTCCTTCCCGGAGGAATGCTGTCCATGATTCAGTTGCAGAGTGCGTCTGACGCACCGTTGTGCCCCGACGCATGTGCCACAGGTAAAGAAGGGCATGTCCGCCCCCAAGGATCGAATAGCAGCAGTCCATGGTCGGAGACACGACGAGTTACAGGCGTATGACGTCAGTGCCTGGTCGATGATCACGATTGAGTCTGTGAGCTGGGATCCAAAGAAGAAATTCAAGGAGGCCCTGGGCCTCCATCGCGTTGTTGGTCTGAGCGACGTCGAATGTGCGAGCTTCCAACTATAGAGGACGATGGGAGGTGTGCCAGGCGCACCACGCGTAGGCACTGTGACTGTTGTAGTTAAGGTTAAGTACCAACTTTTGGTAAACAAATCTGGTTTCTAATCTTAGTTAGAAACAGATGCCAATTGGTTAGAACTTGGTATTACTATAAGTATACTGAGCTTAAGAGATGTTATTGAATGGCAACCAAGGCCAACAAAGGAAAAGAGAACCCAACCGGATGAAGAGCTGGGGACGGCACTCACTTTTGAATTAGCTGCTACGTCTGACGGTTATTCATACATACAACTTCGGCCAAGACAACAATATTTCAGATACTTCGGATCAGTGCCTTGACCAAGCAAGAGAAGACCGTGGACGTCGGCCTTGTAAAGTTCTCAGGTCGACAAATTGAGTATGCTACTTGGAAACACGCACGTGGCCCAGTTGGACCTGGACGTGGAGAATCGGCTTCTCGAAACCGGTCAACCGGAGCCGAAGGTTGGCATGCGTGACTTCCTGGAGTCACGCCGCCACGTCTGACGGATGTAGACGTGAAGGTAGCTCCTCCTGATGAGCAATTGGGATTGCGCAGGAGATCATGGTATGGCGCAAGGCGGATGCAGCAATGCGTCACGTCCTTAATTCGACCCTCCCAAACTCGTTCCTGTCGTCCTTGTCAGACGATGTGAGGAACCTGGAGGTGTGCGTCATTTGGCAGCATCTCGAGCGCAAGTTCGCGCTCGGTGACGCTGGAGGATTGGTGTCGTTGACGAACCGTTGGAATCGGATTCTCAACTCGAATTGGAAAGACACCATGACTCTGTTCTCGCTGCTGAACCAAGCGCGGAACGAAATGAATCGGAAGTCCAAGAAGCTCCTCGGTGAGGAGATGGTGACAGAGACGATGATGTGCGTGCAAGTTTTGGCGCATCTTCCTAGTGAAATCTGGGCGTCGTCAATTGAGCTTTCGGAGGAAGCGTTCAGCGCTGAAAGAGTGGAGATCGCGTTGAACAAGCTCTTCGGTGACAGGTCCAAGAAGATGATCACCGGTTCAGGTGATGTGACGTCGGTGACGCGCATCAATAACGTCAAGAGTGACCGGGCTGCGCGCGGTTACGACTCGAAGAAGCGCAAATCGGACAGAAGCACAAATGTTCAGGACCAGGGTGCTTCTATTGCTTCAAGAAAGGACATCAGAAGGTTCAGTGCGAGCGTATGAAGGCCGACCGCGACCCCAATCGTGAAGGTGGACCGCTCTTCAGCACGAATATGGATGCTCAACAATTCAAACGGGCCTCAAGCTACCCCAAGAAGATTGCTACGGTGCAGCGGGTAGCCAAGAAGCAAAGGACGCATGAACCGCCAGCGGATGTCGAAATGGAAGAAGAATTCAGCCTTTCGGCTTCGGAGAAAGCTGATTCGGAAGATGACGACGGAGGCTGTTTGAGTTTGAAGAGCTTTGGTGAAATCGACACCTCGGTACGTAAACGATATGGTACTTATTTGAGTTGGTTACGTCGACTAACAGTTACGGATGATCTGTGGATTGTTGATACAGGAGCTGGATTTGGAATAAGCCCAGACAAAGGCTGGTTCAAATCGCTACACAAAGGTTCGAGTCATCGGTTTGAGTATGGTAACGGTAGCACATCAGAAACCTCTCTAACTGGCTCAATACAAATGCATGTTGCAAGTCCTTTCAATAAGACTATCGATCTAAAGATTAAGAACATTGCGTTTGACAAGGAATGTGGGAGCAATTTGATTAGTGCTTGTCATCTCGCTAAGCAAGGGTATAATCACATTCAATCTCAGGATGGGAGTTTTTGTATTTCTTCAATATGAAAGGACAGCTTTTATTTGCTGCTGTGCAAAAGGGGGGTGTATTACCTGCCCTCTTCCAGGCAGATTAAGGTGCAAACCGTAAGCAAGAGCTTTACAGAAACACAAGATATGCCTTTCTTCTGTGCGACTTGCGAAGTTGCAAACTCGACACGTATGTCATATAGAAATAAAATAGGGACACGGTCTAAGCAGCCATTGCACACTTTGCACATGGACACTATGGGAAAGATGAAAGTAAACGGTAACTATGGTGGATATGGTTATCAGTACACGTTAGCAATTGTGGACGATGCAACGTCGTACAAGTGGCTATTGGTGATGAGGTCTACAAAAGAAGTTTACAGTCATGTGGTTAACCTCATACTGCTACTCTTACGCAATGCACGTGGCTTATCGCGGTGTTCCACACAGCTAATATCCTTTTGTATGTCTATTAACATTTCGGTTGCAGTTGACCTTTCTGCAGCCTGAGAAGACGACGCGTCACTATGACTAACATCCGACTTCTCATCCTCGTTACACTGAGTGACATCAGCTCCCACAGCTCTCACGGCCCCCACACTTGGAGTTGGCGAGTCTTTAGACGGGTTATCTTTGCCACTTATGCACGCTCTAATATCTTCCTTCTCTTTAGCTTTAGAGGTTAGCGCATGGTTCCTGTTTGGAATGACCTGGCTATCACACCCGACTGATCAACTGTATCAAACTTAACACTTCGAGCTACCAATAATACATTGTTGACAGTATCTAGCAATCTGTAGCCCTTATAATCGTTTGCAAGACCGAGGAACTTGCATTCTAAAACTCTTGAGCTCAATTTCTTAACCTTTCTCTTAGTATTTGGGATATGAGCATAACATACGCTTCCCCATATTTGAAGTATATTGACATCCGGCTTTTTACCATGTAATGCTTCGTAGGGCGAAGTGTTTCCAAGCCTAGAAGTTGGAATTCTATTCGACACTTCAACGGCGTATTTTATTGCCTCTGGCCAAAAGTGTGCTCGCATAGCCGCTGTTAGAACTTCTTACTTGTCTCATTAATATCTGATGGCAGCGCTCCGCGCTCCCATTCTCTTCTTGACATTCTACATTTGATTTCTCAAAACTGATACCTTTCGACTGCAGAAATGTCCTCATCTTTTGATTGACAAATTCTATACCACCCACACTTCTTATCCTCTTTACTTCATAGTGATGCTGTTTTTATAGGCGACGAAGCCCAAGACTAAGTGGATATGAAGTAACAATAAACCCAATTTTAGGGGTCATAGTTAGCAGGACTCGTATCCCAATTCCGAAATCACTAAAAGCGGCATTATCAGGACCATACCGTGAATCATGGCTCGGTGCATTAGAAATTGAGTATCAGGAGCTCTTAGAAAATAAGATTTGGAAGATGGTTGATCTACCCAAAGGACGCAAGGCTTTAGGCTGTCACTGGGATTTAGATATAAAATATCATGCAGATGGGTCTGTTGGGCAATTTAAAGCGCGACTACTGGTTATGGGAATACCCAGCGATTTGGAATTGACTACGGAGAGATATTCTCACCGGTAGCCCGATATGAGTCTTTGAGATTAGTGCTCGCAATTGCGGCAATAGAGGACTTTCACATCCACCAAATGGATGTGTCAACTGCGTTTTTAAATGGGGAACTTTTAGAGGAATATATATGGTTCCACTCCTTGGATTTAGGCAACGTCAGAATGGCAAAGTATGTACACTAATAAAGAGCCTATATGGACTGAAACAGGCGCCCCGAATTTGGTACAAGGTGCTGTACACCTTTTGGAGTCATTAGGTTTTTCTCGATGCAAAAGGAATACTGTTTGTACAAGAAAAAGTGGGAGGTTAATGGAGTAACCGACGTCGTCTTAAATTGTGTATATGTTGATGACTTAACCATTGCTGACTCAAGGCTATCAGCTGTAAATGAAATTAAGGCAAAGTTGTCAGAACGCTTTAAAATGAAGGACCTTGAAGAGGTCCATTATCTGTTGAAAATGGAGATCAGAAGAGATAGAGATCATAAGCAACTCATCCTATCGCAACACAAGTATATTCTAGACTTGCTAGAAAAGTTTGATATGATGGACTGCTCAATAGTAGCTACTCCTCAAGCAGCAAGTATTACATTAGAAAAAGAGACAAATCTCAGCGCTGAAGCTATTGTAGCACAGCCGTATGACTACCGTGGACTGGTAGGCTCTCTCATGTATCTGGTTAGAGGAACTAGACCTGATATTGCAAATGCTGTAAGAGAATTAAGTAAATTCCTCTCTTGTTATAATAAGTCTCATTGGAGAGCTGCACAGAGAGTACTTAAGTATCTGAAAGGAACATCGATGTATGGGAAGAAACTAACAAAGAGGTAGTTTATGAACTATACACAGATGCGAGCTTCGCAAATGCTAATGAGGATCGTAAATCAGTTACTGGTTACGTTTCAATACTCGCTGATGCATGTGTCTCTTGGAAGAGTTGTAGACAAGATATGGTCAGTTTGCACACAGCACAGGCTGAATTAGTTGCCGTAAGTGAGGGTGTAAAGGAAAGCGAATGGTTATGGCTGCTCTTAAAACTAGGATGGCAACAAAAGCAGCCAATTTATTGTTGGTGCGACAATACAGCAGCAATAAGTATAGTTAAGAATCCTGCTAGTCATTCGTCGACTAAGCAAATAGAGACGAGATACTTATATGCCCGTGAAGCATATGAAAGAGATCGTATCGACATTACGTACTGTAATATGATAGCAGATGCACTGACAAAAGCACTGCCCCAAGTACAATTCTGCAAGCTACGAGAGCTAATGGGGGAGAAATCTTGAAGCCAACAACTGCAAAGGAAATACGCAGGCAAGCTAAGTCTCACAACCCATCCTCTTCGTAGACGACGTCGATAACGTGGCACTTCAGATCGTGTTAATAAACTGACTTAACACTTTCATTTGATTTGTAAGAGTTGCCCATCATAAAATAAGTTTAGGTACAATAGGACCGTCAGACAAGAGCTACGTTTTGCAGCCTCGATGGAAGTTATGCGAATAAGTCAACAAGTTTCTAGGACTGCATTGATAAGAGATCACTACGTAAAACGTATAAGCCACTTTTTGATGAATACAGCTACAGGTAACATGAGTGTCGATTAAATGGGTCAAAGTGGGTCAAAAAAGTATGCCATTATAGTTTTTGCAGCCCCGGCTCTCCATGCATGATAATGCTGGTGTTAAGCTAACTATATGTACATAAGACGTATGCAAAGAGATCCTATAGAGTAGATTTTGCTAGTTCGAAGCAAGTATCGCTTGAGCGTATCGGTTGTGCGTCTCTTTTGTGGGAGTGTTGTAGTTAAGGTTAAGTACCAACTTTTGGAAAACAAATCTGGTTTCTACTCTTAGTTAGAAACAGAGGCCAATTGGTTAGAACTTATTATTACTATAAGTATACTGAGCTTAAGAGATGTTATTGAATGGCAACCAAGGCCAACAAAGGAAAAGAGAACCCAACCGGATGAAGTGCTGGGGAGGGCACTCACTTTTGAATTAGCCGCTCCGTCTGACGGTTATTCATACATACAACTTCGGCCATGACAACAATAGCGACCGTAATCCATGCGATGGCCTCTGTCGAAGGAAGCAACGACAATTAGCCTCATAACACGTGCATGCGAGAGCTCGTTGCGGAATGACCAGGTCGATTGGTGCCTCGCACTGGCTCAACTGCTAGACGGGCGTCAGACGCCGAAGGCACCACTGGAGGCATGTTCGAAGCCACCGGGCTTGCGCACGACACGGCCGAGGCTACGTGACCGGTGCCTGGCACTGGTTCAGATGCTGAATGAGCGTCAGACGCCGACGGCGCCACAGGACGCATGGTCGAAGCGACTGGGCCTGGCCGAGGACATCCGGTCAGTACCAGGAGCAAGTTCATCTGATGAGCCGGCGTCAGATGTATGCGTCAGCACGGGAAGATATGCAATCGCTGCGTTCGTATTATCACTGGATAACTTAGATTGAGTAGTGTGATCTCCCCGTCTTTAGTCCCGTTGCGGGTGACCGTCCGTGAGGGATCCGTGGTGGGAAGTAAGCCACTAAAGAAGGGGTCCCACCTGGGCGATGCTGTGAACAGTAGCCTCACTCTCCGTCGGACGGAACAGACTTTTGCCGGTTGGTTGATGCCCCAGGGGCGATCTACCTTTGGAACGCGACGAAACGAGTCGCGGGAGCGGGAACGTTGATGCTGGCGACGGTACGCCGGGCTGCGGTTGCGGGAACGGCGGTGTGTCAAACGGGGCTATGACTTCGTGAACGGTGGTGCGTCCGTCGCGGGCTACGGCTGCGGGAGCGGCAGCGCGTCAGACGCGGCGACTCTGGACGTGACTGCGATCGGCCATGCCGACGAGAGTCTAACCGGCGAGGCGGTGACACAAACCGGTATCGGCCTCGAAGAGGAACTTGCTCGTGTATCCCATGGGCTTCCAGGTAGCCATGCGGAGATCGAAGGGGTTTCGGAGAGCGCGATCGTCGATGGGGGTCGGCGGGCCTGGGCTGGATCCATTGGTTCACGAGCGGACTCGATACGGGTCTGGCGGTTGTCGAGAGTGGTGGGCCTGGCGCTGAGAATGAACTAGAGTGGTCAATTCGGGTATCTACCGTAGGATGGCTTGCGAGAACTGTTGTTGCTGTTGTACGATCGATGTCAGCAGGGTGGTTGTGTCCGCCTGCGGTGGCTGCAGCTCCGCAGTGAATGCCACTGTCAGGATTGGACGCCCAGCAGTACCAGGTACTGCTGACGTACTCGACGGCAGCGACGGCCCTGGACCGGCGGCTGCTAGTGGTTGGGCTGCAAGCCGACCTTCAGCAAACACATCGGACGGTGTCAATACCGTGTTGTCTCGGGTGAGCTGTGGGAGCACTGGCTCATCCTCAGGCGGAAAGTCCGGGTCGTACGCCGGCGGCACCGCTACGCTGCGCACGTAGTCAGTAGGGATGACCGATGTCTTCTCTCCCCTTTGGTTAACAATGCGAATCTCCCCAAAGGTTGCACTTCCACAACAAGCAGTGTTCAGTGGTTGTTAGTGTGATTTACAGGCAGCATGATGTATTTCATTGAGAACAGCTTGAGACGAGGCGGGGTCGGGAAATTTTTCGAGTTGACAACCAGCGACGAAAATATGTGCCATAATCACCGTCGCTCATTATATCTAGAGCATAACTCATCACGACATCGTTCAATCATGCCTCTACCGCCAGAAAGGCCACCACCTGATCAAAGTAAATCTCTTTGCTCGCGTCCTTTGTCTAGAACTTAATTTGTATGCAGCACGTCACGTATTTTGTGACCGCTTCGCTGGCTTGCTGATTTTCCACTAGAAGCCGTCTCACGCGCGAAAAACCCAACCGGTTGGCCTGTTACCTTAGTCCAATCCTGCACGAGCCAAGACAGATCGCGATGTCAGAACCCACAAGTTCTCTTAATTCTGTAAACTGGCGTCATAGTGTGCACACATTCACTAGAAGATCCATGTCACAAAGTTGCTTCGGCAACGTTATCAAGATAAATCAACAATAAGCACATTTCGATACCGTACCTTGAGAACGGGTCCAGTTTTGGTATGAACCAGACTGCCAATGTCATATCGTCCGTCGAGATCGGATAACAGGTCAGATCTACCACACCCATGCTTCCGTTGGTGGTCCTGCACACGGCATCTTGTCTGCCCCGGAAATAGTCAAGTGCTGCCTATAACGATAAATTCAGGTCTTCTGGAATAACGTAGCTGTAATAGTAGGATTCAGCCACTTGTCGTGTTATCTCTTTCACGCGCCTAAACCTGCCGCGTAAGGTTTGCTCGTTCATGATGCACGGATACTTTTCTAAGATGTATGTAACATCTTTCGTGCGTGGCGTGTTGATCGTTCACTTGCTGGTATTTGTGACGGTAGCGGTTAGGTCCCTTGGATACCCAACCGCAACGTACCGAGGTACGCCGGCGACCGCTGACCAATTCTGCCTCAACTTCTTCCGTGTATTACCTTGAGCGGGTTGTGGTATATTGAGCTGAAAGCGCCTCTTGTTTTCGTTGTGTGCATGATTTTCAAAGCTATCAGACCGTGCACTGTTGTTTTATTCAACCTGAGATGCACCCACGTCTGATTCGCTGATGATACGCTGCGAGTTTTCAGAGATATCAATATCTCCTAGCGAAATTTGGGATCTGCATAAGCTGAATAAGTGGAAGGTGCAAAAGCTGACAGCGACATATCCGCTGCTGTTACTTTGTTGTCGTTCACCTTCCATAAAGGTGTGGGAACTGAAACAAATTCAAAGTCGTCCCTGAACTGCGGAACCTCAACCATTCCATGCACGTTCGAACAAATGGTAAGTGCCGAATCGGTAAGCACGCTGGTTTGATCGATAATTTGTCAACCCTAATACCACCACGTTGTCATCTCTGGCGAAGAATAACCCACAGACCAGCATCCATATATGGTGTGTGTGTGTGAGGAAGGAGCATTATTGACAATCGACCGACCTCCAATTGCTTCGTTTCTGAGACATGTGTTTTTTGCGAAGTGTTGCATCACAAGATTGATCCACAAAAGCAACGAGCGCTTCACTCCGTTAGTCGAAATCGACTTTCCCTTTACATCCAGGGCTTTGACAGTAAATCTGCAACGAAACGAAAGCTTTCACAACGACTCCCTGGTCTTAGTCTACTGATAGCCGTCGATCTAGATGACACTACTGAAAGGGATTGCGACGAAATATTGCCTTTTTATAACGGGCCAGGTGTGTCCGTTATCTAGCTTACACTATAGATGCGAGGAAGCGTTGAAAGACTCAGAAGACTGAGTCGTAGTATGGGCTTCGGGGCAAATTAAACTCTGATTTAGGAGAGGGCCCGTCGGGCCACTCAAATGCTAACTGTCATCCGATTGGCTGAAATGGCTCTACCCTTTCAACCAATCAGAGAATGACAACGAAGCACACGCTAGCCATGTCTTCGTATCTACTTTCAATATCAACCTATATAGATCTATCTACATATGTAACTACAGACTAGCCCGTTACATCACCCTCCCTCTTAAGGTTGCACTCGCGCCTCGTGAGTGCGAGCGAAGAACACGGAATAGTCTGCTTGGAGCGATGAGCGCGGATGACGAACTCGACGGACATTGCGGACGAAGACAAGAGGATACGTAGAGCGCACGCGCTGCACGTCAACGGGGTCCTACACACCGTAGCGGCGGCGCACGGAACACGCTCGGGGTCCGATCGATCCGACACCAGCACGTCGGGCTCACCGACGTGAACACCTTGAGACAACATTCCTCGAGGTTCACCGAAGCAGCACCGTGATGAGGCCGTCACCCTTGTGAAGTGCGCGTGGGTTCGATTCCCACGCTGGTCGCCGACCGATGTTCATGCTCACCGGGCTAATATCGTCGGCGGTACACGCGGTCGAGTATCGTGCGCGTGACAGAAGGCGCAGACGGCTTGTCGTGGTGGGAGACGCCGCGACGGTGGGAGACGCCACGACGGTGGTCGCCGTTCAAGAAGGCGCGTGGGTACTGGTTCGAGAAGTCAGTGGTGCGCTCGGAATCGCTCGCGCACACCAGCGCGAGTGAGGACTCGTAGTCGTTCACCACATCTGGGACGTCTTCCATCAGCTGTGTGCGCGGCTCCCAGGTATCGTCAGCTGGGGAGTGTCCCAGCCAGCGCACCCGGTAATGCTTCACAGGTGTCGTCGAATCCGTGCGCGTGTGCGGGTTCCAGTCTCGGAAGGCAGGCGCATATCGTGGTCGACCAGACGCTTCAAGATCCAGCGCTGAGCACCCAATGCATCAACAAGGGGCGGCGGTGCTTCGCTGCTGTATGGGACTTGCTGCGGCTGTCGACGTTTCTCGTGGTTCTTGGGTGCGACGTTCTGATGTTGCCGAGCAGGCGTCGTCTATCGCGGAGCAGTGGCTCCGTGTCGGAACGGTTTCATCACTTGGGGACCTTCGACTGCGTGGTAGCACGGTTGGCGACGCACTCGCGTGTGGAGCGAGTGCTCTGACGGACTCGTCGTCGGCGTCGTCATATGAGACACTGCGATTGGCCTGAGGGTCGGCGTCCGGGATTGTCGCTGGGACGTACGGCTTCAGGCGCCCGACGCAGAACGTCGGGTGCAGGCGCATCGCTGTATGAATGTCTAGGTGTAGGCATCCCCGATAACCTTAGTAATCTTGATCGGTCCGATGAAGCGTGGCGCGAGTTTGTTCGCGCCCAAGTTGGTGATTGCAGTCGACTGGATGCCATCCGTAGACAACAGCACGCGCTCGCCTCGTCGGAAGAACGCAGTGTTTTTCCGACCACGTCGGTCCGTCTGCTTGCCCACGGCAACTTGCAGCGCGTCACGGACGAATCGCGTGACGGCCTGACGATGCAGCAGGAAATCGAATACGGCTGCCGAGTCAATCGTCGTCGACAGTTGCTTAGGAGCGAAGTTGGCTTGGCCCGCGACGGCTCCCGTCGCGCCACTCGTTGGCAATGTCTTCTTGAGAGTAAGCCCATTGATTGAGGCGTCGGGAGGTTGTACCCAGCGACCTAGCTGGGTACCCGTGGTTAGAGAGGACGTTCGCATACTATCATCCGACGTCCGGGGTTCACTTGATAACAGCGCCGGGTGGTTCGGCGCTCCTGTATTTCCCACATCACCAAAAGTGGAGCCTGGTTCGGCGTGATGGACGACAAGGAGAGCAGGAACGCGCGGGTGCCGCGCGTTGTTGACGAAGAACAGCGTCAGCTCCGTCGAAGCGTGAACTGCATTGCTCAGCGTGAATTCTGCAAGCGGCAGGAAGGAGCTCCAGGACGAGAACGACGTGGCGAATCTGCGGAGTACGTCCTCTAGTACCCGGCTAACACGCTCCGTTTGCCCATCCGTCTCTGGATGGGCCGCCGTCGACATCAGCAGACGCGTGCCGAGGAGCTCGAACATCCGCGTCCAGAAGGCGGATGTGAAGCGAGGATCTCTGTCGGAGACGATGGACTCCGGCAGCCCATGGTGGCGGAAGACCAGGTCGATGAAGAGTGCTTCCAAATCTTCGACGGTCACTTGGGCAGCAACTGGAGAAAGATGAACCATCTTGCTGAAGCGATCAACGAAGACCAGGACGCCTGTCCGACCCTGGTCATCTCGAAGATGAAGTCCATGCTGACGGATCGCCACGCACCCGATGGGTAGTGGACGAAGCGGGGCCGGATTGGACGCTGACGGTTTGACGCGTTGACATATTTCGCAAGAGCGCACCCACTTGCGAATCCACTTGTACATTCGCGGCCAGAAGAACTCGCGTGAGAGCGCCGCGAACGTCTTTTCGCGGCCCATGTGGCCCCCAGAGAGCGCCTCGTGGAACTCATGCACCAAGCGTCGTCATCGTCGGGAATGACGACGCGTGGAGCGTCGAACTTGTCGATCGTGTACATCAATAGACCATCGTCGAGCGCGTAGCGAGTGATGTGCGTACGCGTTGGACGAGTCAATTTCGCCAGCGTCTTCGCGGAGGGTTGCGCAGATGCGTCATGATCGAGGAATAAAACGAATCCTCTTCATACGCGTCAGAGATCTGCTGACGGAGTGGCATCACCGGACTCGATACCATCGAGTTGATGCCGAGCGCCTCGCACATCGCGCAATCCTCGTCGTCGTCCTCATCGCCAGGAAGGCCCTGATGACGTCCCAGGCGCCGGGGTCATAGTCCGGTCACCGTGAAAGTGCGTCGTCAAGAATGTTGTTCTTGCCAGGCTTGTAGTGCACGACGAAGTTGTACTCCGCGAAAAAGAGAGCCATCGCGCCATTCGTTGAGAGAGATGGGGGCTCTTCATCGCCGTCCGCAGCGACGCGTGATCGGTGTACGCTGCTTGGCATAGTGTAGCAGCCCCGCTCTGTGGAGTCTGCGCACTGCTGCTGCTGGTTGTTGCCTTTTCTTGGGAGCCGCTTCACGACAGCTCCTCGCCTCTCTTCGCTCTTCCTTGGGATAGTTTGCTGTAAATATTGTAGATCTTTTCATCATAATATAAAATGAAAGTTCCCTGGCTCATGTGCTTCAAAATATCTTCGCAAATGCCATTCACTTGTCAATGTTAGTAGCGTTATTACAGGTCAACGGTTCAACGCGGGCTTATTAAAATATCAAAACATTAAAGTAAACATAAACCTGCACATCTACGTACCCGACGAGAATACGATCGCTACATACCTACTTGGGCGTATACAGCTTACCTCACAGAAGCGATGTGCTAATGGTCACTTCAAACTCAAGTCAAACCAGGGCCTTCATATGTGCGAGTGTGTCCGGGAAATTCTCTTCGAGATAGCCTTGCAGCGCCTCCTCTATTTCTGGCGTACATTTCGCGTTGGACGCGAGGTCCCCTCCGCGCTACTTCGTCTCTGAGCTTCCGCGTCCCATGATGCGGTGTACAGTAGTTGAAGGTAAGTCGTAATGGTTCGCCTCCATCATCAAGTCTTCGCCTTGGCGGAACGCGTTCAGCACGCGGGTGTAAACAGCAAATATGTGCTTGGACAATTAAGAATGTCACTCGTGCTGAGTACACAAACGGCGTTCGGGACCATAAACGAGAAACGTTTACTCTCCTCGCCAGTTCATGTCCCTTTAGCTTTCTCTTTACTTCTAAGATTGGAAGCTGATTCTGCCTGGCGCACTCGCCTCTCCATGTTGATATGTGATTATCCCGCTTGTCAGATCAATCGAAAGCCGCAGAACCGAATTGGCCGATGATTGGTTAGGTTTTTATCCAATGAACCTCAACTTCAACCAAATCAATCCGGTTTTGATTCGGTTTTAACTCGTATTTACAGAACCGGTAGGATTCGGTTTTCAATTCGAGTCAATGTCAATTCGGTTTAAACCGGATTTCGAATCAGGCCTTATATTCTCTAGTAGTACGTTAAGTTGCCCCCTACCTGCGACGAACGAGTTGCGAGATAGCGTATAAAACTGGAGGCGATCGTATTACCGGTTCTCCCGTGCGAGTTTTTGCACAAAAACAGGTACGAGCGCAGGATACATGGGTCGATTGAAGCTACTGGCAGGCACTGTACTGCAAGGTTCACGAAGGATCGTTTCGGTGGCGATGATGGCGCTGAACGGCAACCTGACGTCAATGACCGAGCTGTGAGTCCTTGTGGTGTATGACGACATTTTTTCAAACTCATATGTCAGTGGAAGTATTCTCGATTTAAAAGGGGATATCGCCCGGGGCCGCTGCGGGAAGTACATCGCTACTGACCCCAAGTCTGAGCGACAAACGCGCAGGGCATTAACTCCCGGTAATTGATGTCGAAACCCGCCGACGGGTCATTCTTCGTTTATTTAACGAGGTGCTTCTCGACTGGAGTAAAGCAATAGCGTAGCACCCTGATGTTCGTAGAAACAAGAGCGCATATACCGCTACCGGGTGCCTCCATCTCGACAATCACGTAGGGGGTAGTGGTGGGGTCACATCTAGCAGAGGGGAGAACAGAATGATAAAAGATTTTGCTGCATGTCGTTCGACACCGGAACGCGTTGCCTGCGTCGAAAACGATGCTCCTATCGGCGTAGTCATTAGGCAAAAGAACGAGCAGGTCGCACACAGGTGGCCACATGCCGCAGCCGACCCAGAAGAGACCGATAATCTGATCGGATCAGAATGTCTGCCGCCGGTGTGTGGCAGTCACGAGCATTCCGCAGTTTTTATTCAGGCATAGCGACAGTTTACTCGACAGAATCCAAGTTAAGACCCAAAACCTGCGGACGCGTGCTCCACGGCGTGATTTTTCCCTCATTGATAGGATTATGACCGAGCACAGTGATCATAACTTGTCGTAGGTATTCCTCATTGTTAAAATAGGCGGTGATACCCGCGGCGAAGTTGATGTGATCGTCCCCCAATAGTAGCTAAATGATTTCATCGCTCTGTTATTGTTTGTAAAACTATCATGGAGGTACGCGATGCCTCCTCTAACAATACCCTACTGACTTTCTAAATGCAGCCGCCGTGTCAATTATCAGGGCATCATCTCGGACAAGCCGACTACTTATGTATGATCACTCGTGCTATGCGTAGATACAGACAACGGCGGATAAATCCGACCGACAAAATAATCCGACATTTAATGGGTAATAAACAGGCTCCCATATTGAACTCATCGCGGGTTTTATCCAATCAGCTTTACATAATCCTCCATTTTACACCAATTACAGAACCAAAAAAATTAATGGCTCCTGTTAAAATCTCCTCCCGTAAATCTAAAACTAGCACTATGATACGCGCCGAGCGCAGCTTCACTAGAAGCGACAGGCCTTAACCGTAGTGGAGCGGCACGGCGTGCGGAAGGCATCGGAGCAGCTCGGCATCGCCCGCGGCACCCTCTATGATTGGAAGAAACAATCCGACGACATTTTTAGCTTCAAGGGCAGCGCCATGTCGAAGACGCTCAAAGGACAGGGGCGCAAGGAACTTTTTCCTGCTGTCCCTGACCTAGTCACATACATGAAAGATGTGAGGCGGAGTGAAGCGGTGCGTATTGTACTTCGTTTTTGTAAACTAATGAAATTTTCTAACATTTTTATCTTAACATGCATTGCCTGTACCAACCCGCCCTTTTCGGCGGTCCGTCGGTCGGGCGGAAATTTTTGCTATATCCGGTTGGATCGAGCAATAGCATTCAATTTAACCACGGGGTATCGTTGAAAAGGTCTTATTGTGAACTTTTCAGCCAATGACTCTGCAATGTTGCCAAGTTGCTCAAATTTGAAAAATCGCGGGAAATCCGCAGGAGGGATGTCATGAGGGATATGTTGGGATAACACTCTAAAATAGAATAATTCAGATGACTTGATTAAATTAAGCCAGCCTCCCAAATAGACTACGGGAAAATCTGCTGCAAATCATTCAACTGTTGGCAATACGACCGACCAAGATCTTGGCATTCAGTTATCAGGCGACTTATCTGCAGTGGAAGGAATGCTGTACTGCAAATAGAGTCGTCATTAGCTGTAGAATATTCATGCGAAATTAGCGCTTCTTAACGGTTCTGGATGATAAGAATTTGGTCGACTTCGATAACTTCGGATCCTAAATGATTTGAGATATGGCTAGATTTACACTGGATAACTGTATGGAAGGGGTGAAAAGGGCGGGTTGTTACAGGCAATGCGTGTTAAATGTACAGGTGTTGTCTACTTCTGGCATGATAGAGTTCATGCACAAGCTCTATCCAGACTGGATGAAGGCATACCTCTCTGGGAAGGAAGGCGGCGAGCTCGCACTCGAACGTATGGTCCAGCGCATTGCCAATCGGTAACAAAATGTTTGAATATTTACAAAAATTGTGTATTTTGAAAATTTTACCGTTTTTATTTTAATGTTTTATTTTGAATAAAGGTACGGATTTTCCTCGCAAAAGCCGCAGGCTGCCAATAAGACGACGGAAGAGCTGGAGGAGACCCGTACACGCTTCGCTACCGAGTTTTGGGACAAGTACAAGGAGTTTGAAGGCGGTGGCATACTAAACGTTGATGAAACAGCGATCATGTTTGATATGCCACCAACCAAGTCATGGGCAGGAAAGGGGCGAAAGGATGCAGCGCGAAATCTGGGGGCGAACAAGCACGCAGGTCGCATGACTGCCGTGCTCACTATACGCGATGACGGTAAATTGATATTTTATTGATAAATTTCTCATATTTAACAATTTTTGTTTTTTCAGTGCGAAAAATGCCGATTCTTTTCATCATCCGAGGTGTTCCGGGGGAAGGATTGAACAAGATGGATTGGGGAGTATCCGGACGGACACTTCTACGCTGTGCAAGAAAAAGCTTGGATGGATGCGAGGGTTAGGAAAATTTACGATGAAAAATTGCTAAAATTTGAAATAGGTGGCCCCGCTGTTCTTCTTCTTGGCAACTTTGAGTGTCAAGTGTCAGAAGGACAGCGGATTGTGGCGGAGGAGGCAAATGCTACTGCGGTCCCATTGCCACCGAACAGTACAGCGGTTTGTCAACGGCTTGATGTCGGTGTCATGGGACCTCTAAAAGCTAAACTTCATAACAGTGCTGGCAGACGCACGAGTGGTACCGCTAAGGAAAACGCCTCCGCGCTATAAAGTCTACGATTGCCGCGTGGAAGGCCATCAAAAAGAAAACAGTTATCCGTAGCTTCAAGAAATCAATTCCCCACCATCCCGAGATAACAGTTTAATCGAAAGATTATTTTCTACCCAACAATACGGTTATTGATTTGTTTTTGTGCTTGCACCTTTAATTTTGCTTTAAAAACCGTTGGATTTTTTCTGGATCCTTACACTATGGAGGATACCGCTAAGTCATGTCGGATTTATCCGTCGTTATCTGTACATTGCGGAAAGCATCGTCTGTCTGTATCTGGATTTCGGTTTCGGCGTATTGTTCCTGCTGATGGATAATCTCAGTGACGATTGCATCCCAATTCTTGGCCTCGGGTGTGTAGATGCTGTCCATATCAGTCACGTCGTTAACTGACAAATCATCACTAAAGAAAAAGACATGAATGACCTTGCCAGTGGTGAGCGGATTCCCGTCGCCGGTAATCCACGACCACAAATGGACTTATGTGCACTTGTGGTCATTTCAAAACGTCCATATAAATGACTAAACAGCTCCAGGTCTTGCTTTTACCAGAACCGGATAACGTGAACTTGTCTTTGACCGGGAAGACCGTTACCACGGTAATTTGTTCACAACGGGTGCGGCACACGAACCCCGACTTTATGATCTCCAGTAAAGAATCGAGATGCCGATTACCTTCGCAGATGTGACGGGAGTCACACGCGCCTTTGCCTTAGAGGAAGCGTTAACGCGTAACCACAACAGACGCCTGGCGTCTCTGTTGTAAGCTGGCCTTCCAGTCGTTTCCTGGTACCGAGTACCAAGCAACTTGCGAACTTCCGGGTTAGAGTTAAACTGACTGTATTAATCTCACTTGTAAGGTTCTAACTACTGTTAACTATCTGCATACTAAACTTCTGTACTCCAAATGGATGGCTCTCCATCAACCGTCTACTTTAAGTCCGATCTAGTGTAAAATACACAGTCGTACTTAGCCGGGAGCCGGCTGTCACACACCAACTTATGTGGGGCATGTACTCGTACTTAGGCGGGCTTGTGTGGACCACACGGAAGAACATTGGGTCTCCCCTTTCATAAATTCTTTTGCACGGCAAACAGTGTCGGCCAGCGTGGCCCCGTTACACCTCCCACACCCAAACGGGAAGCACCTGTCCCAGAAGGTCCCCGGTTCAATCCCGGGCGGAGGCATGCGTTTTCCGCGCTTCTGTATTCCTTCTGTGGCTCATGTCAGACACGTGCGCACGCAGAAGTTGTTGTTACCGTTTCGCGTGTGCGTGCACCAGCGCACGACGGCGCTTGTTACTCCGCATCAGTTTCCCCATCTTGCACGCCCAGCCACACAGCCTACCGGTAGTCTGCCTCTCCTACGGGCCAATGTGTTTTCTCGGCGTTACACCCAGTCACGCTGCCACAAATATTCACGACTTTCTCCATCTCTATCGCGCACACTGCATGCACTATCGGTAACTCTAGTAGCCTACCCACTCTTTCATTCACCCACTTACTCACTTAATTACCCTCTTACTCATTCACCAAACTTCGAATAAACGTGCTTCCTTCGTCGCGGCCACTCGTCTGACGAGACCAAAAATTAATTCAACATGGTGCATACGAACCGTTCGTCCCCAAACAAATACTCCTAGGTAATCTCGCTGTCTCTTACATGCACAACCAGTGCGTGTTCTATCGAACCGAAAGCAAGCGTCAGAGAAAAGAGAGACCACTTACCAGTCGGTCGCATTAGTCAACGGCATCGGACTTTGACTTTAAGGCCTGTAATTGTTTATGGCTGGACATAGGTGTCCATCCCGGTTACGCCAAGGGAGCTTTCGCGAGTTTGGGAGCGTTGTTGCGCGAAGAGTGTTGGCAGATTCATCCCGAGAGCATTACCGTCGATACTGGAACCAAGGGACAGGCTGGAGTCAACGGATGAAGAGTTCCCTATCTGGCTCGCCGAACAGATATGAGCGGAAATGCAAGTCAGCTTGTTGCATTCGCGGTGTTCTGGTGGTATTATGGTATGCACAAGTCGACTCAAGGAAATACACGCGCGCGAAAATATGTGCAGTTTGTTGATAACGGAAAATGTCAATTCAGTGCGCGGAATCTATTTGTTTCAACTCATTCGATTATTGCTCGCTAGTTTGTTGTGTCGCCTATATTGGTTATCTAGTATTTCACTAGTTGTTATGTCTATACAAAACAAGCGCCGTGCACTAAGTTACCACCGGAATAATGGGCTACGAGCCTTTGGCCAATGCGATTATACTTCCAGGTATATCTCGTTCTACGACGGAGGTGGGTGGCAGCATCACAGGTCCAAGTACAGCAACTCGTGTGGCAAAGGACTAGTGAATGCGAAAAATAATCAGCTCGCTATCACGACAAGTGGTGAGACCAAGTAGAAATTCCAGCGCTGGTAGTTCGATGGATCTACAAGAGCATCAAGGGTTTCAAAACACAGCCAGACCAGCCAGCGTTATCAACTAGCTAGAACAGCGAAATCACGGCAAAAGACGTGGCGAACGCAACTAAGATAACAGCTGCAGTTTTGTGGTATTGGCCCTTCACGATTTTTGACGCATTGCGTACGGGTCGGAGGTGTCACAACCCAAGTGATGGAATCAAAGGGCAATTCACAGAGTTGGGCGGAGACGGCCCGGCCCACCCAAGCTTTGTATGGGGGGTCCACGATCGGGCGAAGTGGTGGGTGTTGTCGTGCTTTGCGTCAACAGGCGCAGTGAGGCTGATATGTGCTGGTATCATTTTGTAATGCGTTTAGTTGTTTGGTTTTGGCACGTTGTTGATTCGTATTTGTTAGTGGTATTTTGAAGTGGTTAAAATGTGTGTCGATTACTGAAAAGTTACGCCTGTGTGGCTCAGTGGTAGAGCATCTGTCTTGTAAACAGAAGGTCCCCGGTTCAATCGGGCGGAGGCATGCGTTTTCCGCGCTTCTGTATTCCTTCTGTGGCTCATGTCAGACACGTGCGCACGCAGAAGTTGTTGTTACCGTTTCGCGTGTGCGTGCACCAGCGCACGACGGCGCTTGTTGCTCCGCATCAGTTTCCCCCATCTTGCACGCCCAGCCACACAGCCTACCGGTAGTCTGCCTCTCCTACGGGCCAATGTGTTTTCTCGGCGTTACACCCAGTCACGCTGCCACAAATATTCACGACTTTCTCCATCTCTATCGCGCACACTGCATGCACTATCGGTAACTCTAGTAGCCTACCCACTCTTTCATTCACCCACTTACTCACTTAATTACCCTCTTACTCATTCACCAAACTTCGAATAAACGTGCTTCCTTCGTCGCGGCCACTCGTCTGACGAGACCAAAAATTAATTCAACATGGTGCATACGAACCGTTCGTCCCCAAACAAATACTCCTAGGTATCTCGCTGTCTCTTACATGCACAACCAGTGCGTGTTCTATCGAACCGAAAGCAAGCGTCAGAGAAAAGAGAGACCACTTACCAGTCGGTCGCATTAGTCAACGGCATCGGACTTTGACTTTAAGGCCTGTAATTGTTTATGGCTGGACATAGGTGTCCATCCCGGTTACGCCAAGGGAGCTTTCGCGAGTTTGGGAGCGTTGTTGCGCGCAGAGTGTTGGCAGATTCATCCCGAGAGCATTACCGTCGATACTGGAACCAAGGGACAGGCTGGAGTCAACGGATGAAGAGTTCCCTATCTGGCTCGCCGAACAGATATGAGCGGAAATGCAAGTCAGCTTGTTGCATTCGCGGTGTTCTGGTGGTATTATGGTATGCACAAGTCGACTCAAGGAAATACACGCGCGCGAAAATATGTGCAGTTTGTTGATAACGGAAAATGTCAATTCAGTGCGCGGAATCTATTTGTTTCAACTCATTCGATTATTGCTCGCTAGTTTGTTGTGTCGCCTATATTGGTTATCTAGTATTTCACTAGTTGTTATGTCTATACAAAACAAGCGCCGTGCACTAAGTTACCACCGGAATAATGGGCTACGAGCCTTTGGCCAATGCGATTATACTTCCAGGTATATCTCGTTCTACGACGGAGGTGGGTGGCAGCATCACAGGTCCAAGTACAGCAACTCGTGTGGCAAAAGGACTAGTGAATGCGAAAAATAATCAGCTCGCTATCACGACAAGTGGTGAGACCAAGTAGAAATTCCAGCGCTGGTAGTTCGATGGATCTACAAGAGCATCAAGGGTTTCAAAACACAGCCAGACCAGCCAGCGTTATCAACTAGCTAGAACAGCGAAATCACGGCAAAGACGTGGCGAACGCAACTAAGATAACAGCTGCAGTTTTGTGGTATTGGCCCTTCACGATTTTTGACGCATTGCGTACGGGTCGGAGGTGTCACAACCCAAGTGATGGAATCAAAGGGCAATTCACAGAGTTGGGCGGAGACGGCCCGGCCCACCCAAGCTTTGTATGGGGGGTCCACGATCGGGCGAAGTGGTGGGTGTTGTCGTGCTTTGCGTCAACAGGCGCAGTGAGGCTGATATGTGCTGGTATCATTTTGTAATGCGTTTAGTTGTTTGGTTTTGGCACGTTGTTGATTCGTATTTGTTAGTGGTATTTTGAAGTGGTTAAAATGTGTGTCGATTACTGAAAAGTTACGCCTGTGTGGCTCAGTGGTAGAGCATCTGTCTTGTAAACAGAAGGTCCCCGGTTCAATCCCGGGCGGAGGCATGCGTTTTCCGCGCTTCTGTATTCCTTCTGTGGCTCATGTCAGACACGTGCGCACGCAGAAGTTGTTGTTACCGTTTCGCGTGTGCGTGCACCAGCGCACGACGGCGCTTGTTGCTCCGCATCAGTTTCCCCCATCTTGCACGCCCAGCCACACAGCCTACCGGTAGTCTGCCTCTCCTACGGGCCAATGTGTTTTCTCGGCGTTACACCCAGTCACGCTGCCACAAATATTCACGACTTTCTCCATCTCTATCGCGCACACTGCATGCACTATCGGTAACTCTAGTAGCCTACCCACTCTTTCATTCACCCACTTACTCACTTAATTACCCTCTTACTCATTCACCAAACTTCGAATAAACGTGCTTCCTTCGTCGCGGCCACTCGTCTGACGAGACCAAAAATTAATTCAACATGGTGCATACGAACCGTTCGTCCCCAAACAAATACTCCTAGGTAATCTCGCTGTCTCTTACATGCACAACCAGTGCGTGTTCTATCGAACCGAAAGCAAGCGTCAGAGAAAAGAGAGACCACTTACCAGTCGGTCGCATTAGTCAACGGCATCGGACTTTGACTTTAAGGCCTGTAATTGTTTATGGCTGGACATAGGTGTCCATCCCGGTTACGCCAAGGGAGCTTTCGCGAGTTTGGGAGCGTTGTTGCGCGCAGAGTGTTGGCAGATTCATCCCGAGAGCATTACCGTCGATACTGGAACCAAGGGACAGGCTGGAGTCAACGGATGAAGAGTTCCCTATCTGGCTCGCCGAACAGATATGAGCGGAAATGCAAGTCAGCTTGTTGCATTCGCGGTGTTCTGGTGGTATTATGGTATGCACAAGTCGACTCAAGGAAATACACGCGCGCGAAAATATGTGCAGTTTGTTGATAACGGAAAATGTCAATTCAGTGCGCGGAATCTATTTGTTTCAACTCATTCGATTATTGCTCGCTAGTTTGTTGTGTCGCCTATATTGGTTATCTAGTATTTCACTAGTTGTTATGTCTATACAAAACAAGCGTCGTGCACTAAGTTACCACCGAAATAATGGGCTACGAGCCTTTGGCCAATGCGATTATACTTCCAGGTATATCTCGTTCTACGACGGAGGTGGGTGGCAGCATCACAGGTCCAAGTACAGCAACTCGTGTGGCAAAAGGACTAGTGAATGCGAAAAATAATCAGCTCGCTATCACGACAAGTGGTGAGACCAAGTAGAAATTCCAGCGCTGGTAGTTCGATGGATCTACAAGAGCATCAAGGGTTTCAAAACACAGCCAGACCAGCCAGCGTTATCAACTAGCTAGAACAGCGAAATCACGGCAAAAGACGTGGCGAACGCAACTAAGATAACAGCTGCAGTTTTGTGGTATTGGCCCTTCACGATTTTTGACGCATTGCGTACGGGTCGGAGGTGTCACAACCCAAGTGATGGAATCAAGGGCAATTCACAGAGTTGGGCGGAGACGGCCCGGCCCACCCAAGCTTTGTATGGGGGTCCACGATCGGGCGAAGTGGTGGGTGTTGTCGTGCTTTGCGTCAACAGGCGCAGTGAGGCTGATATGTGCTGGTATCATTTTGTAATGCGTTTAGTTGTTTGGTTTTGGCACGTTGTTGATTCGTATTTGTTAGTGGTATTTTGAAGTGGTTAAAATGTGTGTCGATTACTGAAAAGTTACGCCTGTGTGGCTCAGTGGTAGAGCATCTGTCTTGTAAACAGAAGGTCCCCGGTTCAATCCCGGGCGGAGGCATGCGTTTTCCGCGCTTCTGTATTCCTTCTGTGGCTCATGTCAGACACGTGCGCACGCAGAAGTTGTTGTTACCGTTTCGCGTGTGCGTGCACCAGCGCACGACGGCGCTTGTTGCTCCGCATCAGTTTCCCCCATCTTGCACGCCCAGCCACACAGCCTACCGGTGGTCTGCCTCTCCTACGGGCCAATGTGTTTTCTCGGCGTTACACCCAGTCACGCTGCCACAAATATTCACGACTTTCTCCATCTCTATCGCGCACACTGCATGCACTATCGGTAACTCTAGTAGCCTACCCACTCTTTCATTCACCCACTTACTCACTTAATTACCCTCTTACTCATTCACCAAACTTCGAATAAACGTGCTTCCTTCGTCGCGGCCACTCGTCTGACGAGACCAAAAATTAATTCAACATGGTGCATACGAACCGTTCGTCCCCAAACAAATACTCCTAGGTATCTCGCTGTCTCTTACATGCACAACCAGTGCGTGTTCTATCGAACCGAAAGCAAGCGTCAGAGAAAAGAGAGACCACTTACCAGTCGGTCGCATTAGTCAACGGCATCGGACTTTGACTTTAAGGCCTGTAATTGTTTATGGCTGGACATAGGTGTCCATCCCGGTTACGCCAAGGGAGCTTTCGCGAGTTTGGGAGCGTTGTTGCGCGCAGAGTGTTGGCAGATTCATCCCGAGAGCATTACCGTCGATACTGGAACCAAGGGACAGGCTGGAGTCAACGGATGAAGAGTTCCCTATCTGGCTCGCCGAACAGATATGAGCGGAAATGCAAGTCAGCTTGTTGCATTCGCGGTGTTCTGGTGGTATTATGGTATGCACAAGTCGACTCAAGGAAATACACGCGCGCGAAAATATGTGCAGTTTGTTGATAACGGAAAATGTCAATTCAGTGCGCGGAATCTATTTGTTTCAACTCATTCGATTATTGCTCGCTAGTTTGTTGTGTCGCCTATATTGGTTATCTAGTATTTCACTAGTTGTTATGTCTATACAAAACAAGCGCCGTGCACTAAGTTACCACCGGAATAATGGGCTACGAGCCTTTGGCCAATGCGATTATACTTCCAGGTATATCTCGTTCTACGACGGAGGTGGGTGGCAGCATCACAGGTCCAAGTACAGCAACTCGTGTGGCAAAAGGACTAGTGAATGCGAAAAATAATCAGCTCGCTATCACGACAAGTGGTGAGACCAAGTAGAAATTCCAGCGCTGGTAGTTCGATGGATCTACAAGAGCATCAAGGGTTTCAAAACACAGCCAGACCAGCCAGCGTTATCAACTAGCTAGAACAGCGAAATCACGGCAAAAGACGTGGCGAACGCAACTAAGATAACAGCTGCAGTTTTGTGGTATTGGCCCTTCACGATTTTTGACGCATTGCGTACGGGTCGGAGGTGTCACAACCCTTCTCAACTCTGAGCAGACCGACTCGCTATCAAGATAACGAGAAGATGGATGCCAAACGCCTTTGAAGACTACCCCGTCCTCAGTGCACAAGGTTGGTTCGGCGGGTCTTACACACAGAATGTGCTAAACAGCTATCATCTCACACAGGCGAGCACATGCACAACCAGTGCGTGCTGCACCGAAACGTCTGAAAAGAGAGACCACTTCCCAGTCGGTCGCATTAGTCAACTCGTATTGGTTGTTTGGCACCGGACATTAACTTCAATGCTTGCATTTTGTGTGAGCCTGGCGGCGAGTACGCTGTATATGAGCTACTGAGATATGCGTTCCAAAGTGATGGAATCAAAGGGCAATTCACAGAGTTGGGCGGAGACGGCCCGGCCCACCCAAGCTTTGTATGGGGGTCCACGATCGGGCGAAGTGGTGGGTGTTGTCGTGCTTTGCGTCAACAGGCGCAGTGAGGCTGATATGTGCTGGTATCATTTTGTAATGCGTTTAGTTGTTTGGTTTTGGCACGTTGTTGATTCGTATTTGTTAGTGGTATTTTGAAGTGGTTAAAATGTGTGTCGATTACTGAAAAGTTACGCCTGTGTGGCTCAGTGGTAGAGCATCTGTCTTGTAAACAGAAGGTCCCCGGTTCAATCCCGGGCGGAGGCATGCGTTTTCCGCGCTTCTGTATTCCTTCTGTGGCTCATGTCAGACACGTGCGCACGCAGAAGTTGTTGTTACCGTTTCGCGTGTGCGTGCACCAGCGCACGACGGCGCTTGTTGCTCCGCATCAGTTTCCCCCATCTTGCACGCCCAGCCACACAGCCTACCGGTGGTCTGCCTCTCCTACGGGCCAATGTGTTTTCTCGGCGTTACACCCAGTCACGCTGCCACAAATATTCACGACTTTCTCCATCTCTATCGCGCACACTGCATGCACTATCGGTAACTCTAGTAGCCTACCCACTCTTTCATTCACCCACTTACTCACTTAATTACCCTCTTACTCATTCACCAAACTTCGAATAAACGTGCTTCCTTCGTCGCGGCCACTCGTCTGACGAGACCAAAAATTAATTCAACATGGTGCATACGAACCGTTCGTCCCCAAACAAATACTCCTAGGTATCTCGCTGTCTCTTACATGCACAACCAGTGCGTGTTCTATCGAACCGAAAGCAAGCGTCAGAGAAAAGAGAGACCACTTACCAGTCGGTCGCATTAGTCAACGGCATCGGACTTTGACTTTAAGGCCTGTAATTGTTTATGGCTGGACATAGGTGTCCATCCCGGTTACGCCAAGGGAGCTTTCGCGAGTTTGGGAGCGTTGTTGCGCGCAGAGTGTTGGCAGATTCATCCCGAGAGCATTACCGTCGATACTGGAACCAAGGGACAGGCTGGAGTCAACGGATGAAGAGTTCCCTATCTGGCTCGCCGAACAGATATGAGCGGAAATGCAAGTCAGCTTGTTGCATTCGCGGTGTTCTGGTGGTATTATGGTATGCACAAGTCGACTCAAGGAAATACACGCGCGCGAAAATATGTGCAGTTTGTTGATAACGGAAAATGTCAATTCAGTGCGCGGAATCTATTTGTTTCAACTCATTCGATTATTGCTCGCTAGTTTGTTGTGTCGCCTATATTGGTTATCTAGTATTTCACTAGTTGTTATGTCTATACAAAACAAGCGCCGTGCACTAAGTTACCACCGGAATAATGGGCTACGAGCCTTTGGCCAATGCGATTATACTTCCAGGTATATCTCGTTCTACGACGGAGGTGGGTGGCAGCATCACAGGTCCAAGTACAGCAACTCGTGTGGCAAAAGGACTAGTGAATGCGAAAAATAATCAGCTCGCTATCACGACAAGTGGTGAGACCAAGTAGAAATTCCAGCGCTGGTAGTTCGATGGATCTACAAGAGCATCAAGGGTTTCAAAACACAGCCAGACCAGCCAGCGTTATCAACTAGCTAGAACAGCGAAATCACGGCAAAAGACGTGGCGAACGCAACTAAGATAACAGCTGCAGTTTTGTGGTATTGGCCCTTCACGATTTTTGACGCATTGCGTACGGGTCGGAGGTGTCACAACCCAAGTGATGGAATCAAAGGGCAATTCACAGAGTTGGGCGGAGACGGCCCGGCCCACCCAAGCTTTGTATGGGGGTCCACGATCGGGCGAAGTGGTGGGTGTTGTCGTGCTTTGCGTCAACAGGCGCAGTGAGGCTGATATGTGCTGGTATCATTTTGTAATGCGTTTAGTTGTTTGGTTTTGGCACGTTGTTGATTCGTATTTGTTAGTGGTATTTTGAAGTGGTTAAAATGTGTGTCGATTACTGAAAAGTTACGCCTGTGTGGCTCAGTGGTAGAGCATCTGTCTTGTAAACAGAAGGTCCCCGGTTCAATCCCGGGCGGAGGCATGCGTTTTCCGCGCTTCTGTATTCCTTCTGTGGCTCATGTCAGACACGTGCGCACGCAGAAGTTGTTGTTACCGTTTCGCGTGTGCGTGCACCAGCGCACGACGGCGCTTGTTGCTCCGCATCAGTTTCCCCCATCTTGCACGCCCAGCCACACAGCCTACCGGTGGTCTGCCTCTCCTACGGGCCAATGTGTTTTCTCGGCGTTACACCCAGTCACGCTGCCACAAATATTCACGACTTTCTCCATCTCTATCGCGCACACTGCATGCACTATCGGTAACTCTAGTAGCCTACCCACTCTTTCATTCACCCACTTACTCACTTAATTACCCTCTTACTCATTCACCAAACTTCGAATAAACGTGCTTCCTTCGTCGCGGCCACTCGTCTGACGAGACCAAAAATTAATTCAACATGGTGCATACGAACCGTTCGTCCCCAAACAAATACTCCTAGGTATCTCGCTGTCTCTTACATGCACAACCAGTGCGTGTTCTATCGAACCGAAAGCAAGCGTCAGAGAAAAGAGAGACCACTTACCAGTCGGTCGCATTAGTCAACGGCATCGGACTTTGACTTTAAGGCCTGTAATTGTTTATGGCTGGACATAGGTGTCCATCCCGGTTACGCCAAGGGAGCTTTCGCGAGTTTGGGAGCGTTGTTGCGCGCAGAGTGTTGGCAGATTCATCCCGAGAGCATTACCGTCGATACTGGAACCAAGGGACAGGCTGGAGTCAACGGATGAAGAGTTCCCTATCTGGCTCGCCGAACAGATATGAGCGGAAATGCAAGTCAGCTTGTTGCATTCGCGGTGTTCTGGTGGTATTATGGTATGCACAAGTCGACTCAAGGAAATACACGCGCGCGAAAATATGTGCAGTTTGTTGATAACGGAAAATGTCAATTCAGTGCGCGGAATCTATTTGTTTCAACTCATTCGATTATTGCTCGCTAGTTTGTTGTGTCGCCTATATTGGTTATCTAGTATTTCACTAGTTGTTATGTCTATACAAAACAAGCGCCGTGCACTAAGTTACCACCGGAATAATGGGCTACGAGCCTTTGGCCAATGCGATTATACTTCCAGGTATATCTCGTTCTACGACGGAGGTGGGTGGCAGCATCACAGGTCCAAGTACAGCAACTCGTGTGGCAAAAGGACTAGTGAATGCGAAAAATAATCAGCTCGCTATCACGACAAGTGGTGAGACCAAGTAGAAATTCCAGCGCTGGTAGTTCGATGGATCTACAAGAGCATCAAGGGTTTCAAAACACAGCCAGACCAGCCAGCGTTATCAACTAGCTAGAACAGCGAAATCACGGCAAAAGACGTGGCGAACGCAACTAAGATAACAGCTGCAGTTTTGTGGTATTGGCCCTTCACGATTTTTGACGCATTGCGTACGGGTCGGAGGTGTCACAACCCTTCTCAACTCTGGAGCAGACCGACTCGCTATCAAGATAACGAGAAGATGGATGCCAAACGCCTTTGAAGACTACCCCGTCCTCAGTGCACAAGGTTGGTTCGGCGGGTCTTACACACAGAATGTGCTAAACAGCTATCATCTCACACAGGCGAGTACATGCACAACCAGTGCGTGCTGCACCGAAACGTCTGAAAAGAGAGACCACTTCCCAGTCGGTCGCATTAGTCAACTCGTATTGGTTGTTTGGCACCGGACATTAACTTCAATGCTTGCATTTTGTGTGAGCCTGGCGGCGAGTACGCTGTATATGAGCTACTGAGATATGCGTTCCAAAGTGATGGAATCAAAGGGCAATTCACAGAGTTGGGCGGAGACGGCCCGGCCCACCCAAGCTTTGTATGGGGGTCCACGATCGGGCGAAGTGGTGGGTGTTGTCGTGCTTTGCGTCAACAGGCGCAGTGAGGCTGATATGTGCTGGTATCATTTTTGTAATGCGTTTAGTTGTTTGGTTTTGGCACGTTGTTGATTCGTATTTGTTAGTGGTATTTTGAAGTGGTTAAAATGTGTGTCGATTACTGAAAAGTTACGCCTGTGTGGCTCAGTGGTAGAGCATCTGTCTTGTAAACAGAAGGTCCCCGGTTCAATCCCGGGCGGAGGCATGCGTTTTCCGCGCTTCTGTATTCCTTCTGTGGCTCATGTCAGACACGTGCGCACGCAGAAGTTGTTGTTACCGTTTCGCGTGTGCGTGCACCAGCGCACGACGGCGCTTGTTGCTCCGCATCAGTTTCCCCCATCTTGCACGCCCAGCCACACAGCCTACCGGTGGTCTGCCTCTCCTACGGGCCAATGTGTTTTCTCGGCGTTACACCCAGTCACGCTGCCACAAATATTCACGACTTTCTCCATCTCTATCGCGCACACTGCATGCACTATCGGTAACTCTAGTAGCCTACCCACTCTTTCATTCACCCACTTACTCACTTAATTACCCTCTTACTCATTCACCAAACTTCGAATAAACGTGCTTCCTTCGTCGCGGCCACTCGTCTGACGAGACCAAAAATTAATTCAACATGGTGCATACGAACCGTTCGTCCCCAAACAAATACTCCTAGGTATCTCGCTGTCTCTTACATGCACAACCAGTGCGTGTTCTATCGAACCGAAAGCAAGCGTCAGAGAAAAGAGAGACCACTTACCAGTCGGTCGCATTAGTCAACGGCATCGGACTTTGACTTTAAGGCCTGTAATTGTTTATGGCTGGACATAGGTGTCCATCCCGGTTACGCCAAGGGAGCTTTCGCGAGTTTGGGAGCGTTGTTGCGCGCAGAGTGTTGGCAGATTCATCCGGAGAGCATTACCGTCGATACTGGAACCAAGGGACAGGCTGGAGTCAACGGATGAAGAGTTCCCTATCTGGCTCGCCGAACAGATATGAGCGGAAATGCAAGTCAGCTTGTTGCATTCGCGGTGTTCTGGTGGTATTATGGTATGCACAAGTCGACTCAAGGAAATACACGCGCGCGAAAATATGTGCAGTTTGTTGATAACGGAAAATGTCAATTCAGTGCGCGGAATCTATTTGTTTCAACTCATTCGATTATTGCTCGCTAGTTTGTTGTGTCGCCTATATTGGTTATCTAGTATTTCACTAGTTGTTATGTCTATACAAAACAAGCGCCGTGCACTAAGTTACCACCGGAATAATGGGCTACGAGCCTTTGGCCAATGCGATTATACTTCCAGGTATATCTCGTTCTACGACGGAGGTGGGTGGCAGCATCACAGGTCCAAGTACAGCAACTCGTGTGGCAAAAGGACTAGTGAATGCGAAAAATAATCAGCTCGCTATCACGACAAGTGGTGAGACCAAGTAGAAATTCCAGCGCTGGTAGTTCGATGGATCTACAAGAGCATCAAGGGTTTCAAAACACAGCCAGACCAGCCAGCGTTATCAACTAGCTAGAACAGCGAAATCACGGCAAAAGACGTGGCGAACGCAACTAAGATAACAGCTGCAGTTTTGTGGTATTGGCCCTTCACGATTTTTGACGCATTGCGTACGGGTCGGAGGTGTCACAACCCTTCTCAACTCTGGAGCAGACCGACTCGCTATCAAGATAACGAGAAGATGGATGCCAAACGCCTTTGAAGACTACCCCGTCCTCAGTGCACAAGGTTGGTTCGGCGGGTCTTACACACAGAATGTGCTAAACAGCTATCATCTCACACAGGCGAGTACATGCACAACCAGTGCGTGCTGCACCGAAACGTCTGAAAAGAGAGACCACTTCCCAGTCGGTCGCATTAGTCAACTCGTATTGGTTGTTTGGCACCGGACATTAACTTCAATGCTTGCATTTTGTGTGAGCCTGGCGGCGAGTACGCTGTATATGAGCTACTGAGATATGCGTTCCAAAGTGATGGAATCAAAGGGCAATTCACAGAGTTGGGCGGAGACGGCCCGGCCCACCCAAGCTTTGTATGGGGGTCCACGATCGGGCGAAGTGGTGGGTGTTGTCGTGCTTTGCGTCAACAGGCGCAGTGAGGCTGATATGTGCTGGTATCATTTTGTAATGCGTTTAGTTGTTTGGTTTTGGCACGTTGTTGATTCGTATTTGTTAGTGGTATTTTGAAGTGGTTAAAATGTGTGTCGATTACTGAAAAGTTACGCCTGTGTGGCTCAGTGGTAGAGCATCTGTCTTGTAAACAGAAGGTCCCCGGTTCAATCCCGGGCGGAGGCATGCGTTTTCCGCGCTTCTGTATTCCTTCTGTGGCTCATGTCAGACACGTGCGCACGCAGAAGTTGTTGTTACCGTTTCGCGTGTGCGTGCACCAGCGCACGACGGCGCTTGTTGCTCCGCATCAGTTTCCCCATCTTGCACGCCCAGCCACACAGCCTACCGGTGGTCTGCCTCTCCTACGGGCCAATGTGTTTTCTCGGCGTTACACCCAGTCACGCTGCCACAAATATTCACGACTTTCTCCATCTCTATCGCGCACACTGCATGCACTATCGGTAACTCTAGTAGCCTACCCACTCTTTCATTCACCCACTTACTCACTTAATTACCCTCTTACTCATTCACCAAACTTCGAATAAACGTGCTTCCTTCGTCGCGGCCACTCGTCTGACGAGACCAAAAATTAATTCAACATGGTGCATACGAACCGTTCGTCCCCAAACAAATACTCCTAGGTATCTCGCTGTCTCTTACATGCACAACCAGTGCGTGTTCTATCGAACCGAAAGCAAGCGTCAGAGAAAAGAGAGACCACTTACCAGTCGGTCGCATTAGTCAACGGCATCGGACTTTGACTTTAAGGCCTGTAATTGTTTATGGCTGGACATAGGTGTCCATCCCGGTTACGCCAAGGGAGCTTTCGCGAGTTTGGGAGCGTTGTTGCGCGCAGAGTGTTGGCAGATTCATCCCGAGAGCATTACCGTCGATACTGGAACCAAGGGACAGGCTGGAGTCAACGGATGAAGAGTTCCCTATCTGGCTCGCCGAACAGATATGAGCGGAAATGCAAGTCAGCTTGTTGCATTCGCGGTGTTCTGGTGGTATTATGGTATGCACAAGTCGACTCAAGGAAATACACGCGCGCGAAAATATGTGCAGTTTGTTGATAACGGAAAATGTCAATTCAGTGCGCGGAATCTATTTGTTTCAACTCATTCGATTATTGCTCGCTAGTTTGTTGTGTCGCCTATATTGGTTATCTAGTATTTCACTAGTTGTTGTGTCTATACAAAACAAGCGTCGTGCACTAAGTTACCACCGAAATAATGGGCTACGAGCCTTTGGCCAATGCGATTATACTTCCAGGTATATCTCGTTCTACGACGGAGGTGGGTGGCAGCATCACAGGTCCAAGTACAGCAACTCGTGTGGCAAAAGGACTAGTGAATGCGAAAAATAATCAGCTCGCTATCACGACAAGTGGTGAGACCAAGTAGAAATTCCAGCGCTGGTAGTTCGATGGATCTACAAGAGCATCAAGGGTTTCAAAACACAGCCAGACCAGCCAGCGTTATCAACTAGCTAGAACAGCGAAATTACGGCAAAAGACGTGGCGAACGCAACTAAGATAACAGCTGCAGTTTTGTGGTATTGGCCCTTCACGATTTTTGACGCATTGCGTACGGGTCGGAGGTGTCACAACCCTTCTCAACTCTGAGCAGACCGACTCGCTATCAAGATAACGAGAAGATGGATGCCAAACGCCTTTGAAGACTACCCCGTCCTCAGTGCACAAGGTTGGTTCGGCGGGTCTTACACACAGAATGTGCTAAACAGCTATCATCTCACACAGGCGAGTACATGCACAACCAGTGCGTGCTGCACCGAAACGTCTGAAAAGAGAGACCACTTCCCAGTCGGTCGCATTAGTCAACTCGTATTGGTTGTTTGGCACCGGACATTAACTTCAATGCTTGCATTTTGTGTGAGCCTGGCGGCGAGTACGCTGTATATGAGCTACTGAGATATGCGTTCCAAAGTGATGGAATCAAAGGGCAATTCACAGAGTTGGGCGGAGACGGCCCGGCCCACCCAAGCTTTGTATGGGGGTCCACGATCGGGCGAAGTGGTGGGTGTTGTCGTGCTTTGCGTCAACAGGCGCAGTGAGGCTGATATGTGCTGGTATCATTTTGTAATGCGTTTAGTTGTTTGGTTTTGGCACGTTGTTGATTCGTATTTGTTAGTGGTATTTTGAAGTGGTTAAAATGTGTGTCGATTACTGAAAAGTTACGCCTGTGTGGCTCAGTGGTTAATTTTTGGTCTCGTCAGACGAGTGGCCGCGACGAAGGAAGCACGTTTATTCGAAGTTTGGTGAATGAGTAAGAGGGTAATTAAGTGAGTAAGTGGGTGAATGAAAGAGTGGGTAGGCTACTAGAGTTACCGATAGTGCATGCAGTGTGCGCGATAGAGATGGAGAAAGTCGTGAATATTTGTGGCAGCGTGACTGGGTGTAACGCCGAGAAAACACATTGGCCCGTAGGAGAGGCAGACCACCGGTAGGCTGTGTGGCTGGGCGTGCAAGATGGGGGAAACTGATGCGGAGCAACAAGCGCCGTCGTGCGCTGGTGCACGCACACGCGAAACGGTAACAACAACTTCTGCGTGCGCACGTGTCTGACATGAGCCACAGAAGGAATACAGAAGCGCGGAAAACGCATGCCTCCGCCCGGGATTGAACCGGGGACCTTCTGTTTACAAGACAGATGCTCTACCACTGAGCCACACAGGCGTAACTTTTCAGTAATCGACACACATTTTAACCACTTCAAAATCACACAAACAAATTTGGGTTGCGGTCTGTTGGTCGCAGTTCGGTAGTTTTTGAACATTTATGAACATGTAATATACGAGAATATATTATGTGTACTATGTGTACTATAAATGTGTTACGATTAGACAGCACGTTAAACTTTTGTAAAACTAGAGACTATCGTGTGTGCTGGCAAAGGGCTGACATTATGTGCGCAGCACATTTTGGGTACACCCCATTTGATCAGATGCGGTATAGATTTTGCTCCGCTGGAAAGAGACGTACACGTGATTTGGATGGGAGCTCCGAAATCCGCGTTGTGATTTTAAAGGCATTTCGCACCACGCAAATAGTGATTGACGCGGTGCGAAATGCCTTTAAAAATCACAACGCTTTCAAAAATTAATTCAACTTCTAAGTCATGCAAACCTGAGCACGAAAAGCGACTCCACGCCGTATTCAGCGTTGTTGAATGGATTATTCATGTCGGGGTGTGTAGGAGCGTGTACGCATGTGAGCCGTACTTGCACTGAATTATCTTGAAGCGAGCACTACCCACATAGTGGTCCCGGAGCTGCCCTCGTCTCAAGTCACGATAACTTCTACTACGGGCGTGCTTTCCACGGCTGTCATTACTGGAATCAAGATCGAAGAATGCAAAAGCGTCGAGAGGCGCATAATCCAGATCAATGGTTCCAGCCACATAACTCTTCTGAATGAAAAGTACACTTGGTTTCACTACGGGCTGTCCAGGCGACAACACGAGGTTACACTCCATACTAGCACTGTTGTTCCTGTTAATCGTACTTAGTGCTTCAATACTGAAACTAGTATAAAAGGGGTGGCTTCTTCCCTTTTCATTCGCGGTAAAACAAACGCGGTCTACACGCTTCTTCTTTTTGTGAGGGCGTCCAACCTTCCGCGCCTTCATGCTGATTTCGAACCTGAAACCGAACGAGGCGCTCCCGGAACCGCAAAGCTGTCAAAGTTTAAATCTTTATTTTCACTGTTCGGCACTCGGGCAAGTTGCACCAGATGTCCGCCAATTCAGTTTGGTATTGTATTGAACAGCCGTCATCTCAACAATAAAAACGGTAATTCCTGGCGAAGCAATAATAATGATTGCCGCAATTTATATTGTATTGTTACATAAACGCATCAACAAGCACGAGTGAAGTAACGTAAATACCGGTACCATTGACACCTTCTATCATTCCGCCACCAACTGCGTCAGCGTCGGAGAAGGGGGCGTGATCTCTACCGGTATACTCATTGAAGAGCGGGAGACGGTGTCTCTCTTGAAGGACAAAGTAGCACATACAAATGTACACTCTCAAGTAGTGCTGTACATCCAGGAAAATGTCTGACCCGCTTTACTGGATTAAACCCGGATCTTTTTTGGATTTATCCGTAAATCCATGCGGCTATGTAATATATATATAATTAGAGGGTTAAATATGTAATTATTGAAACCACAAAGGCCACTAAGAGTAACTAATAATGTTATTGAAGCACTAAGTGAAGAACGCCGTCTAGTTGACCTTTGCTACGAAACAATAGCTGAATGGCAATTAACATGTGAGTAATAGTTAAACCTCACACAATACAATGTTGTGTTTGCTCGACACCGTCTGCTCTTGCTCGTTTGCGGGAATCTAGCGCACTACACTCCTCGCACAAAACCTCCGGCGGTTAGCGAGAGACAGCAAAAGTAAGAAGATGGTTCATTCAAATACCCAGTCATCCGCCAGACTATCCTATTATTCGCGTTGCAAGAGGAGACACTGCGACGCGTATATGTGCAGGCATATCACCCGGTCTGTTTCCAGTCTTCAACAACACTGAATCGTACAAGGAGAGCAGTATCTCGTTGCCTCCTGCACACAATGGGGTTCCTCGGAAGCTAGCAGTCCTCGTCGTACAAGTAATGCTCGGCGTCCAGCACGTGGGTGCGCTCGACGCCCGTCTCGTCGAGCCGCACAAGCTCCTCCATGTGCTGCTGCGCGACTAAGTCTGCCGTGGTCGTATCCCCTCGTAGTGCAGCTCGTTATCGCGGAAGGCGCATCGGCGCGCCGTTGTACTCGATCCTGCTGCAGCGCAGACAGTTGATATAATGAGCGCGTTGTTCAGCAGCTCCGCCACACCCTTCTTACTGGGACTGAGTCGCGAAGAAATTCATGCCGCAGGGATACCTTCCGGTGGTGCAAACACAACGAACGAAGTATAAATACTAGTGTTGCACACATCAATCGCACAGTGAAGCAACTTGAGCAACGTAGCGTTATTATGTTGCCAGATGACAAACGGCCTTGGAGTTGCAAACGACAGTTCTTACGAACTGCGAAATACCACGAATCAACAACGGGCTGAAATCAAACAACTAAACGAATTACAAAATGAGCACATATCAGCCACACTGCGCCTGTTGACGTTTGTTTCAAGCTTTATCTCGGAGAAAGCGTTTTCCACCGATGAGGGCGTCGACTCTCTTCCTCGGCAGCCTGTACTGAATGCTCTGCATTGAAATGAAGACTGCCAGGTCGAGACAGTTGAGGTCGGGCGAATTTGGCGGTTGGCACAGCATCTTGATGCTGTGCCAAGATGCTGTGCCAACCGCCAAATTCGCCCGACCTCATCCAGCGTCCTTCCGTTCCTGCTGCTACGACTTCTGGATCCGATGGTGACATATGGGGCTTGGCATTATCTTGCTGCACAAAGATAATTTGGCGGCGGTCCTTCATCGGCCACTTTCCTTGATCGCTGGGAAAATTTTGGTTAGAAGGTAGTCCCTGTACACGAACCGATCAATCGTATCGATATTACGTGTGCAAATATCTCCTTTGGCTCTGTTCTTGCTGCACCTATGTGCCTTGTACTCTTGCAAGACCATACTCCGACTTTGCCATCCCATTGTTGTTTACGGTGCGGGTCGTACCTAGCAATAATCGTACAAAATATGAGAGGTTATTAATATTACATCATTTTATAGAGTTATACCGTGGACGGGCCAGTGGTGCCAGGAACATAGTCTTCGGGATAAAGCGCTTGCTCTTCCAGGCACGCGGAGGAAGCTCTTCGCCGTCGAAACACAGGTCAGAGCGCCTGTTGCGGTCTGCGTAGAACCACTTCTCATCTGCATGCGCCATGTCGTGTATAGGCTCGAGGCGTAAGGTTCTGTCGTCGATAAACGACAACGTGTGGTCGACGCGCTGAAACTTGTTCTCGGTGGTTAATGCAGGCTTTATGAAGGTAGTCCGGCGCGTCACCATGCATTCCGTCACTGCCTGTCGTACAACGTGCCTAGAGACCCCAGTAGCGACTGCAATACGTCGCTCAACGGCTCTTTCTTCGACAGGAACACTCGCCAACTTTGCATGCACATCATCTCTATCCTTGCACTTCCTGCCGCTATGCTGATTGACCCGACTGCCCTCCAAGAACCCCTCCCGCGACAGCAGCAGCATAGTACTTCCAAATAGCGCTCACAGTGGTTGAATCTCGATGCACTTGCAACCCCACTCGAGCATACGCTCCGCGGGGCAGTACTCCATTGTTGCTGATATCGAGAAGCTCGTCCATGATGGCCGTGCGCTCTGAATCGGAGACGTTGGCCTTGGCCGTATCAGCACAGCCGGAGCGGAAGCTATGCAAGCGTGGCGGGTCACCCTCGATATCTGCCTCAGACTTAGCATAAAAAGAAATGGTCGAAGTCACATAGGTCCGTTGGTTTTGAAACTGGTGACTATCGAAAGCTGAAACGCTCTTCGTTTGTTTCGTCGAATCTAAAGTCCTGGACGATTCCTACAGCCGATGTTATTTGCCGGAATATTTGTCTCCGGTGATCATTTCCAACCAGAGGAAGTACGAATCAGCAACAGCCAAAACCAAACAACTAAACGCATTTCATACCAGCACATATCAGCCTCACTGCGCCTGTTGACGCAAAACACGACAAAACCGACACTACTTCGCCCGATCGTGACCCCCTCAAACAAAGCTTGGGTGGGCCGGGCCGTCTCCGCCTAACTCTGTGAATTGCCCTTTGATTCCATCACTTTGGAACGCATATCTCAGTAGCTCATATACAGCGTACTCGCCGCCAGGCTCACACAAAATGCAAGCATTGAAGTTAATGTCCGGTGCCAAACAACCAATACGAGTTGACTAATGCGACCGACTGGGAAGTGGTCTCTCTTTCAGACGTTTCGGTGCAGCACGCACTGGTTGTGCATGTGCTCGCCTGTGTGAGATGATAGCTGTTTAGCACATTCTGTGTGTAAGACCCGCCGAACCAACCTTGTGCACTGAGGACGGGGTAGTCTTCAAAGGCGTTTGGCATCCATCTTCTCGTTATCTTGATAGCGAGTCGGTCTGCTCAGAGTTGAGAAGGGTTGTGACACCTCCGACCCGTACGCAATGCGTCAAAAATCGTGAAGGGCCAATACCACAAAACTGCAGCTGTTATCTTAGTTGCGTTCGCCACGTCTTTTGCCGTGATTTCGCTGTTCTAGCTAGTTGATAACGCTGGCTGGTCTGGCTGTGTTTTGAAACCCTTGATGCTCTTGTAGATCCATCGAACTACCAGCGCTGGAATTTCTACTTGGTCTCACCACTTGTCGTGATAGCGAGCTGATTATTTTCGCATTCACTAGTCCTTTTGCCACACGAGTTGCTGTACTTGGACCTGTGATGCTGCCACCCACCTCCGTCGTAGAACGAGATATACCTGGAAGTATAATCGCATTGGCCAAAGGCTCGTAGCCCATTATTTCGGTGGTAACTTAGTGCACGACGCTTGTTTTGTATAGACATAACAACTAGTGAAATACTAGATAACCAATATTGGCGACACAACAAACTAGCGAGCAGTAATCGAATGAGCTGAAACAAATAGATTCTGCGCACTGAATTGGCATTTTCCGTTATCAACAAACTGCACATATTTTCGCGCGTGTATTTCCTTGAGTCGACTCGTGCATACCATAACGCCTCAAGAACACTGTGAATGCATCAAGCTGACTAGAATTTCGGTTCATTCTGCCAACATGCCGAAGTTTCCTATACGTGTTCGTTTTACCGTGTTGGATTAGTAAAACAAGTGCTCTTCACGTCTGAAAACCTTCATTATCAAGCGGGTCCGAAAACGTGTATGCCAGTTCCAAGTCACGTACGTTTTCGCTCGCCACATAGTAATCCATAGTGTGAAACCAAAAACGCTGCACACCCTCGAAGATCCGATACTAAAAGTTAACTCCAACCCGCACCCACGGTCCACTCAGGTGAAGTATTCATTTTTCCAACTTAATGAATGCTTCACCTGAGTGGACCGTGGGTGCATTTTTCCAACTTAATGAATGCTTCACCTGAGTGGACCGTGGGTGCGGGTTGGAGTTAACTTTTAGTATCACCCGCTGATTATTATACAAATCTGCCACGGAATTAACGTAGCCACACAAGTTGAACCTCCTATAAGTGTGCCTTTTTACTCTCTCCCACCACTTGATCAGACAGAAAAAGGTGCAGCTTGCCCTTGGTGACGGTCGCACCGTCGCAGAATTGCTTCAAATTGCACCACTCGACAAATTCTTTCTGATAGCCATGGTACTTCCTTTTAGTGTTCGTAGGACGCGCTTCCAACGTAGACAGGAGCGTCGCGCGTTCACTCTCTTCCATTTGCATTTGAATGGCGCTGTCATCGACAGGAGGGTGCGGATATACCGCAGATGCTGCTGCTGCGTTCGGGCGGATAGAGATACCATTTTTCCCCATCGTGACGGTGGCTGTTCACTTTGTAAAATCTGACGATAGCGGTAACATGAAAAAGATTATCTCAAACACGATATTGACTCGGGTCCGGACACATAATTTTTCAGTCTGATACTCATTAGAGCTCTGATTGGATCCACCTCCAAAACCACGAATAATATGACCCGTGTTGAGCGGAACGCTCCTGCATTTCCGCCAGCGACGGTAAGACCACTGTTGCTTACATTTCTCATATTTATGGGTAGCCGACAGGCTACCCACAGTTATGAGAAATGTAAGCAACTTCTCCTAAACCAGATATTTGTGGAGGTTTATCAAGTACTAAGGGAGTTCAGATCACTGAACTCTAGCCCATCTGGGCATACGGAGCACAGAGTATCCTGCTCCTCCAATCGTGCGATGAGGACTAGTAGGCAGAGAAGCGAAGCGCGTCCGCGGACAAGTTCCGAGGACGAGCTCAGTTTCCAATCTGCCTCAGACTGAGCACTCGTCTAGAGAACAGGTAGATAGGAATAACGGTATAAAATACATTGAAGTGAGTCTCCTACAACGTGTTGGTCTTTTCATTTTAACATTTCAAGTAAGGTGAGCAAGCCAAGCACCTCGGTGGCCGACAAGTTAGCCTTTCACGGAAAGAAATTCCTCTTTGCGGGGTGGAAGGAAAGTTCCGGGATCATCTGGTCGCGCTCAGCGATGCGTTGTGAGCTGCAAGCAGGCAGACGGGCCCCAGTGGTTCGTTACGAAGACGCGCTCGTGCGGGAGCTCTAGACGATCCAGCCGAAGGTGCCTCGGAGCAAGGGGCGGGCGCGTACGCCTGCAAGAGGCTTTTATAAAGCAGCAGTCGTCGAACATCAAGGACCTGCTCAACTTAACGCTGCCGGCTGGATTTGCCGATGAGCAGCTGATGCAGCAGCCGGTCCATGTGATCTGGCGCGCATTGGGAAAACGCTACGGGCTCAACACTGCGTCCGGTGTCGTAGAGCTGGTGCAGAAATTTGAGAGAATTGCCAGCTCCAACTTCAAGAGTGTTGCGCACCTCTTCCAGCAACTTAAGGCTGCAAGAGACCAAATCAAACAGAAACAGCTGCGAGACTTTGATGACTGGGCTCGACAGCTCATGCTGATCAAGGTGCTGACGGTTCTGCCGCACCATCTGTGGGGGTCTGGGATCGACTTTACACCCGAAGAGTTCACGATCGAGAAATTGGAGACCAAGCTGGTGGCCATCTTTGGCAACAAGAGCCGGGCCGACTCACCAAGGGGGCGCACGTCAACCAAGTTGACGCTACGACTACCCCGTCAAAGGCAGCGCGCATGGCAAAGAAAGACCTCGTCTGTCTCTGCTCGGGACCTGCACTACAATGCGGACATCCGGTCGTGCTACTACTGCGCCGGTGTCCACAACGACATGAACGACATCGGGCCGCATCTGAAGGCAGATTGCCCTAAGATGAAGCTCGACCGTACCGGGCCGTTTAAGGTGTTCCGCCGGAACATACTGGAGGGTGCCAACAAGCAAGAGCGCCCGGACTACCTTGCAGCTCGGGCCAAGATGGGCAAGGGTAGAAAGTCCAATGGAAAGAGAAAGGACAAAGGCAAGGGAAAAGGCAAAGCGAAGAGCGACGCACCACCGCGTGAGGCCCGACTACAGGAAGTCGCAAGCTGACGCCGTGCAGACGAATGCACCGGCTAGTCCCGTCGTTTCAGTGAGCCCGTCCAGCTCCATCAGGCTGCCGCTGACGCCTGGCTCTGAGGGGATGGTCAACATCGACACAATGGGCACGGACGAGCCTATGAATTCCTTCGACATGGGCGTTAACGCCGGCGAAGTTCGCAACGTCAAGGCTGAAGTCGAGCAGATTTCGCAGGACATGGACCGGATGGAGATGGCGCTGGAGGACAAGGTAAGGGCATATTTCCCATGTTTGCTTGAGTCAGACGTGGGTTTAACCAAATATTCGTGGGTGTTGGACTCAGGATGCGGTTTCGTCTTGACTGGTGACGCGTCGAAGTTCGTAGTTAAGAGACCCGACTCAGGATACACATTTACATTTACACAGGGGTCTAAACATTCGAATACACACATTGGAACAGTGAAACTGTTTTCCATGGGCCAGGACATCCGGCCCTTTCTGTTCGAAATTATTGCATTGGTACCCAACACCAAGTCAAATATTCTGAGTGAATATTGGCTTCAGAGAGAAAATTATCAAATTGTTGGATCTCCAACAGGAGAGTACAAATTTGTACTGTATGAGAATAGTTTTGCGTTTGTGGCTAGGGCTATAAATGGTGCGTACTATTTAAAGCACCAAACGACTAAGCAACGCCAGCAACTGTGCAATGCAGTAAAACATCGCCCTGTAAACCACTGGCACTGCCAGGAAGTGGGAAAGTAGAGGGAATACTGCGTGAGTGGCACGTGAAACGCGGCCATCTTAACAAAGACTCGGTAATTGACATGTTGAGCAAGAAATTACTTGCGGGAATGCCTACGCTCCCAGTAACAGAATTGAGAAAGATACTATTGTAGTTTAGGGTAAGTACCAACTTTTGGTAAGCAGATCCTATTTCTAATCCAATTAGACATATATGCAGATGGTTTGAACTTGATATTAGTATACATATACTGGGCTTAAGAGATGCTATTGAGTGGCAGCCAAGGCCAACTTAGGAAAAGAACCCAACCGAATGAAGAGCTGGGGACGGCACTCATTTTTGATTTAGCCGCCCCGTCTGACGGTTAATAAACACACACCTACGGACCAAGACAACAACATTTCAGATACTTCGGATGAGTGTCTTGACCAAGAAAGAGAAGGCCGTGCATGTCGGCCTTGAAAAGTTATCAGGCCGACAAATCGAGTATGCTACTTGGAAAGACAAGCTGCTCACGCACGTGGCCCAGTTGGACCTGGACGTGGAGAATCGGCTTCTCGAAACCGGTCAACCGGAGCCGAAGGTTGGCATGCGTAACTTCCTGGAGTCTACGTCGCCACTTCTGACGGATGTAGACGTGAAGGAAGCTCCTCCTGATGAAAAATGGGATTGCGAAGGAAGAAGCAAAGGACGCACGAACCGCCAACGAATGTCGAAATGGAAGAAGAATTCAGCCTTTCGGTCTCGGAGAAAGCTGAGCCAGACGAGGCGACTAAGGCTGTTTGAAGAGCTTTGGTGAAATCGACACCTCGGTACGTAAACGATATGCTACTTATTTGTGTTGGTTACGCCGACTAACAGTTACGGATGGTCTGTGGATTGTTGATACAGGAGCTGGATTTGGAATAAGCCCAGACAAAGGCTGGTTCGAATCACTACACAAAAGTTCGAGTCATAGGTTTGAGTATGGTTACAGTAGCACATCAGAAACCGCTCTAACCGGCTCAATACAGATGCATGTTGCAAGTCCTTTCAATAAGCCTATCGGTCTAAAGATTAAGAACATCGCGTTTGACAAGGAATGTGGAAGCAATTTAATATGTGCTTGCCATCTTGCTAAACAAGAGTATAATCACATTAAATCCCAGGATGGAGAGTTTTTATACTTTTTCAATAAGGAAGGACAGCTTTTATTTGCTGCTATGCAAAAGGGGGCGGTGTATTACCTGCCCTCTTCCAGGCAGATTAAGGTGCAAACCGTAAGCAAGAGCTTTACAGAAACACAGAAAATTGCTTTGATGCAAAAGTGGCATCTTAGACTAGGCCACGTTCACAGGGCCAGACTATTAGCAATATTTTCTCATAAGTTAGTTGAAGGAATTCCTCATTTACCTCAGAATGAGCTAAAAGATATGCCTTTCTTCTGTGCGACTTGCGAAGTTGCAAACTCGACACGTATGTCATATAGAAATAAAATAGGGACACGGTCTAAGCAGCCATTGCACACTTTGCACATGGACACTATGGGAAAGATGAAAGTAAACGGTAACTATGGTGGATATGGTTATCAGTACACGTTAGCAATTGTGGACGATGCAACGTCGTTCAAGTGGCTATTTGTGATGAGGTCTACAAAAGAAGTTTACAGTCATGTGGTTAACCTCATACTACTGCTACAAAAACAGCATCACTATGAAATAAAGAGGATAAGAAGTGATGGCGGTACATAATTTGTCAATCAAAAGATGAGGACATTTCTGCAGTCGAAAGGTATCAGTTTTGAGAAATCAAATGTAGGATGTCAAGAAGAGAATGGGAGCGCGGAGCTGTCATCAGACATTAATGAGGCAGATAAGGAGTTCACTTCTAACAGCGGATATGCCAGTACACTGGTGGCCAGAAGCTATAAAATACGCCGTTGAAGTGGTAAATAGAATTCCAACTTCTAGACTTGGTAACACTTCGCCCTACGAATCGTTGCATGATAAAAAGCCGGATGGTAATATACTTCAAATATGGGGCAGGGTATGTTATGCTCATATCTCAAATACGAAAAGAAAGATAAGAACTTAAGTTCAAGAGGTTTAACCCCTCTAGCCCGAGCTTTTATTCTGTATCCTACAGAGTAAGCAATAACCTTGATTACAGTATACCTCGAAACCTGCGAGAATTATGCTGCTGTAAGCCCTTTCGCTCTCAATGATCCAGATCGGCCAAATTTGGCACAAAGACGAAACAAAAGTGGCCATAGCATCGACAATGTATCCACCATCTGCGAGAATAGAGATCTTTTATTGGCTCCCCGGTCAAAACCTGCCACCAAGAAATATCCCGCATTTTCGTTATGGCTACCTGCCCTATATGACCGCTAGACGTCAGTCAACCATCCTAGCAGCCAACAGGAGACTCTCCAACCGCGGACCGCGCGCAGAGGAAT